>CAWUFW010009046.1:0-600000 GCA_963921515.1 Calotriton arnoldi | reverse complement strand
TTAGCAAGAACAACAAAAGAGCTGACTGAGAAAAATAGGGAATTAATGAAAAACATGGAAGCTGTAACTGTACCCGTAACAATAGGTCCAGTAATACCAGTTTTTGAGAATCAGAAAATTGATGAACGATCTTTAGTGATTCCTATGAATTCACAATTTCAGAGAGAAAAAGAAAGGATGGAACCAAGTGCAAGTACAAGTAATTTGGCTAGTACCTACAGACCAAGTCCACCTACAAATTTGACAGTGAATGAGTGTAATGGTAGGAAAATGCCTATGGTAACAGAATCTGCAACAGTGACCCCTGAAAAGAGTGGTAATTGGATAGAACTAAATAATACGCCTATAGGTCCGACTCCTGATGAGTTAAATTAATGGATGAAGGCATTTAAAATAAAAGAACCAGAAGAAAAACCATTAGATGTAATTAGGTTAAAGATTGACATGGAAGAATTAATTTTAGGGACGATTGGTACAGAAAAGCTGAAAAATTACCAGGATGATGAGATTATGTTTCTGTGCAAAAGTATTACATGGAGAGCTAAAAATTTACATGACAAACTGGAAGAGATAGCAAGTGAAATTGGAGTAGATTTTGCGAAAGTGAAAACCTTGCAGAAACCGTACAGAGTAGACTTTTGTGAGAAAGATATTGAAAATTTGAACACAGCAGGAAGGCTGACACAGATAAAAGAGTTAATTGTTTTACTGAGAAAATGGGGTGATGTGGACAGATGGAAAGTCAGATGGACGAAAAAGTATGAGAAAACTGCAGACAAAGCTTCTTTGGCTTTTATGATAACTGAAAAGGAACCTGTTGCAAGAGAATACCCTATGAGAGAAACTCCAGGTGGTAGTTATGTGCATGTTCCCTGGACTAGACAGGATATACTGTCATTTACAAACGAATTCCCGAAGCTGAGAGAGAAACCAGTTGAATGGTACCGACAAGTGGAGAGGTTTGTGAAGGTTTCAAAGGTGTTGTGGATAGATTTAGATGGATTGTTTGACATAGTGGTGCCAACTGATTTGTGGTCTGAATGTAAAATTACAGTTGACTGGCCAACTACAGAATATCCAAGAGATCCTAAGACAGGAGCTCCAGGTCCTGAGGTGATGAGGAAATATGATAAGGTGATTACCTTTTTGAAAAATAAGATTCCTCTTAAAGAAACAGATTGGGTAAAAATAGACAGAACTACACAGGAAAGTAAGGAGTCCGTACATGCCTATTATGAAAGATTGTTGTTGGTTTTCAAGCAGTATAGTGGATATGAGGAGTTGAGTGAAAAGGATATGAGTCATTTTGTATATAGATTTGTGTTTGGACTGAAACCAGAGATTAGTGAAATGATTAAACAACATATGATTAACTGGAAAAATGGCACTGTAGATGAGGTACTGAGGTATGCTAAGTATTGTAGTGATGATATTGAGAGTAGACAGCGTAAATTGAAAGAGAAGGCAATGTGGGCACAGGTGAAAGTGGCAGAGAAACAAGAAGCTCAATTGGATAATAATGGGAATGAAACAGGACAGAATAAATCCCGACCTAACATAGGTAAAGGGAAAGGTCAAATGAGTCTAGAAGAGGCAAAGAAAAAATGGCCGTGTCATAATTGCGGAAAATTAGGGCATTGGAGAAACGAGTGTAAGTTCCCACCTAAACCTAATCCGGAAAATCAATCATTAAATCCACAGGTGCAGAATGAGGTAGTTGTTCAACAAGGTCAGGTGCCACAACCACCACTTCCCAACAATGTTAACCAGCAAAGATACAGTACAGAAACAGGATTCTACGGAGGAGAGCAGGTAACACAATTGCCGCGAGCAGCTAACATTTCTCAGTATTGGTTGCGTCAGAGTGAGGATGAGTCGGATGAAAGTTTCTGACGGTACCTAGGAGAGGGAAAAGAGTGCGTACTTGGCGCAACTCTAGAGGTAGATCAGTCTGGTCCCTTTGTGGATGGAGAAGTGAATGGTGCAAATGTAACATTCCTTGTCGATACTGGAGCTACCCGTTCTACTGTTAGGTCAGTGGAAATTCCAAACCTTCCTCTCTCAGGTGAATATATCCAAGTAGTTGGAGTAGCGAATCAGCAGATTAAAACACCACTTACTGAATTAGTGGAAGTAAAAATTGGTTCTTTTAGCAAAATGCATAGATTCGTAGTGTGCGATTGTAGTCCCGTAAATCTTTTAGGTCGTGACCTTTTGTGTAAGATGAACTGCACAATTTATTGTACGCCAGATGGAATTGGATTTCAGACCCCAGATGAAGATGTATTGTATAAAGTGACATTGATGAATCAGGAACCTGAAATGAATGGTTTGTTTCCTGCATTTGATGCAGAAAAACTTCCAAAAGAACTGAAAAAGACAGTGAAAGAGAATGTGTGGGATTTTACAGGAGAAGATATTGGATTGATGAAAGAAGTAGATCCCGTAAAAGTAACAGTAAAAGAAGGAACAACTTACCCAAATACGCCACAGTATAAATTGACTCCAGAAATAATTGAAGGAATAACTCCTGTAATAAATAAAATGATTGAACAGGGAATTCTAAAAGAAATAATGAGCAGTCCATGTAATTACCTATAATGGGACTGAAAAAGCCAAACGTAACATATAGAATAGTACAGGATTTGAGAAAGGTCAATAAAATAGTTGTGCCTTGTTGTCCAATAGTGCCAAACCCTGCAGTAATTCTATACCAAATTCCACATGAAGCTGAGTGGTACACCGTGATAGATTTGTGTCACGCATTTTCTCTATTCCTTTACATCCAGATAGCCAGCCATTATTTGCGTTCCGGTTCGGAGAGCGTATTTTGGCATGGTGCCGAATTCCTCAGGGGTATACAGAAAGCCCTCAATCTTTAATCAGATTTTAAAGAAGTCCCTGGAAGATTTGAAAATGCCAGAAAAGTCAGTGATGGTGCAGTATATCGATGGCCTGTTGGTGGCATCGAAAACAAAAGATGCATGTGTAAGCGATACAATTGCTTTACTGAACCATCTAGAGAAAAGAGGACATAAAGTATCCCCTTCGAAATTGCAGTTTTGTCAAAAAGAAGTCCAATATTTAGGGCATAAAATTGAGAAAGGAGTGCGAAAGATAACGACTGAGAGAATAAAAATGATTCAAGGAATGAGAGCACCAATGACGCAAAGAGAGGTAAGAATGTTTCTGGGAATGGTTGGATATTGCCGACAATGGATAAGTGGTTTTTCCTTGATTGCTAAGCCATTACAAAAACTGACCAAGAAGAATGTAAGAGATCCTTTTCAATTGAATGACAAAGAAATGAAATCTTTCAAAGAGTTGAAAAAGAAATTGTGTGAGGCCCCTGCTTTAGGAATGCCTGACTACGAAAAGGATTTTGAATTGTACTGCAGTGAAAGAGATGGATGTGCATTTTCAGTACTTGTACAAAAACATGGAACAATGAAGAGACCAATTGCTTATTTTTCAGCTGTTTTAGATCCTATAGCAAAGGCGTTGCCTGGATGTCTGAAAGCTGTTGCTGCTACTTGTGTAAGTCTGGAACAAAGTGAAGGTATAGTGATGGGGTATCCACTGAGAGTATATGTTCCACATTCAGTAGAGATTCTTTTGACAAGAACAAAAACACAGTACATGACACATAGTCGGCTGACTAAGTACGAAAAAGTAATCTTGAGTGCAGAAAATGTGACCATAGATAGATGTATGAATGTGAATCCTTCGACATCATCGCCAGATGAAGAGAGTATAATTGAACAAGATGAAGTAGATCATGATTGTCTGAATGTGCTGGAATATTGCACAAAACCAAGAGCTGACTGTGAGAAGTTGGCCTGGTATATGCTGTGCACTAATTAAAGTGGACACCTTGCACCAGGGCAAATCGACTCTTATGGTAGATAGGTTTAAGACAACCTTTTAAAGAAAGCTATCCTAGTGGTAGCTGTGGAGAGCAGCCTTCAGGCTAAGTCTCGGAGGAATGTAAAGCAGCTTGTTTTACCATATAATCTCTTGAATCACCAAATGAAAAGACACCACACAGGTATATATATCAAATATATATGTATTTATTTCTAAATAACTCTCTACTAATCTCTTTATGAGATTAGAAGACAAACATATGCACAAATCAACGTTTCACAATAAGTTAAGCACAAAATATGGCTGGGGCCCTAGGGGCGTACCAGACCATATACTAAGTAAGAGACTTAGAAACAACGACTTGCAGGGAGACAAGGCCTAGGGTCTTCAGAAGTGCTGGGGCCTCACAAAACCACCCAAGGCAGGTAAGTAAAGGACCCACGGGGACGCGTGCAGTGTGGATACACAGGCGCGAATCGCCGTTAACTTCAATGGGGCAAGTCGCGGTTGGAAATAAAGAGTTTTAGGATACTTCGGGAGACCCTACAAGCAAGTCACTTACAGGGTAAGTAGTTCTAGGGCCCACACCCACAGGAGCACCGTAGTGCTGGAGTTACCTCACCCAGGGAAGCCGGGTGCACAGGTGTCCTTTGGTGTCGGGTCGCGGCGTCGTTTTCAATGGCGAACAAAGAAGACTTGCTGCTTGCGGGAGCTGAAGAAGTGTCCGGTGGAATCCAAGCCTGGATTCTGAAGAAGGATGACCTGAAAGCAGAGGGGACAGTGTTCAAAGTCACTAGGCAGTGACCCGGGGCAAGAAAGATGGATGCCCACCGTCGTCGGTTGATTCAGGTCGGTTGCGGGTGCCTTGACTCTTCAGCCACGTGGTCCAGGAGGTGTCGATGACAACCAGGAGCTGGATTCGGTGTGTCCCTCGACGTCTGCAGCTGACTGCGGTGTCGACAACTCGATAGGAGCCAACAAGCCTTGGCAGCAGCAAGTCTCGGGGAGATGAAGAAAAGTCGATGGCGCAGACCAGCAAGGTCTGAGGGACTCACCCAGCGAGGGTAAGTCAGGGCAGGCCTGGAGAAACCAGAGGAGCCCTTTGGTTTCTTTAAGAAGTCTTCTGGGGACCCACAAGCCGGCGGGCAAGGGATCGCGAAGACACCTCGGGCGGAATCACTCAACAGGGGCCCACGGTCACTCGGGACAGTGTAGGCCTCTGATCTTCGGAGGGATTCCTGCTGGAGGTCGGGACCACACGTGGTCCCAAGCACAAGTTCGTAGAACGTTGTGAAGGGGTTGCACTCGACAATAGTGCACGGTACCCAGGGGTCGCGGTTCCTCGTTACTCGTGGGGTCCACTTGCCTCAGCTTTGCTGGGGACTCACGATGGCCTGGGAGAGGTCAGGAAATCCACTTCTTGGGCTGCAGGGACTTCGGACTCCGGCGGGAGCGGCGTAGTTTGCGACCGTCGTTGTCGTTTTTGGTGCCTGCCAAGCAGGGAGTCACTCCTTGACTCCAAGGGAGATTCTTCTGTCTTCCAAAGGTAGTGGAACGTCGAAGGGCCAGGATTCTTCTGTAGAGCGTCGTCCAGGGGTTATCTGCTTTGCAATGGCAAGGTTCCCCCTCTTATACTAAAAGAGGGGATGGACTAGCTCTATGACCCCACCTATGGGAGGGTCAAGGGAGGGGTGGCTACACCCACTTCCCTTTGTCCAGTTTCGCGCCAGAGCAGGGGCAGGTAGCCCTGAGCTGGTTTGAACTGGCATATGCACAGAGGAGCCTTCTGCTCCCCCAGTGCAGGACTTCAAAGCACTCTAAGAGTGCACCCACCCAGCCCCAATACACTAAACCCTGTCTGGGAGGTGGTTACACCTCCCTGTGACAGGATGCCTATTGTTGGGCTTCCTCCACTGCGAGTTTCGGTCATCAGCAGGAGGGCAGCCCAGTGTCTGTGACTGGTGGCATCCATTTTGTGATGCCAGGGCTCTTTAGGATTCTACCGCGTTTCCACAGCAGGTACATGTCTTATCCCTCTAGAAGGGTGGAATGCTACCCCCGCCGCCAAGATTGGCGGGGGGTAGTATTCCAAGATGTTTGACACCAAACACGACATGTTTTGATGCAGCCATTTCAAAGTTAGCATTTACCGCGAGGATATAATGCACTTAATAGTATATGGTTTAACCGCATCCACAAACAGCACCAGAGAATAGACTCTGAGAGCTGCAGAGGGGCCCTGCTCAGGCAGAGGCACCCCCTCACATAGAAGCCAAGCACCCTGCCCTCAGGATTGATAGGGCCTGCCTTAGGGGTGACTGATAGGTTTATATGTGTGTGCAGGAGAGATATAGGAAACCTATATCTCAGTGAGGAGTGCTAGCACCACCTCACCCAGGCTGCAGTAGCAGGCCTGTGGTGTCAGATTTAGACTGCTTCCCAGGGGTGGCATAACACATGCTGCAGCCCCTGGTAGGCCTGTGAAGTACCTATGCCCTTGGCACCTAAGGTACCATATACTAGGGACTCATAAGGCACCACAGTATCCAATCACTAGTGCACCTAGAGTGCACTCCATGTCGTTTAGAGAGAGTAGATAGACTGGGGCCCTGAATAGCAGGGTCCCAGTCCAACTAAGTCATAAACCAGCAAAACACCAGGAAAAAAGTGGGGGCAACCATATAGTCAGATTCCACCTTCCTACATAACCCCCCAAACGAAAGGAGATAAGGCTAACCTTGACCAGTTGAGCCTTTATTGATTAAGTGGCCATATAAGGAAGCACCTGCACTAGCATGGTTGCCCCCTGTCTTATGGTCCCCTAAGCAATCCCCCACCCTAAGGGTATGAGAGGGTCTCCACCATGGGGAATCACTACCTCTGGTGTGCTTTGGTAAAGTACAAGGCTGGTGGGGTGTCTGAGTAGGGAAGTGAGGCCCTAGGAAGGTTGGCCTCAGCTTCCTCAGATCACTGGTCACCATGTATGCCTGTCTTTCCATGACTGAGTTGCACTTTGCTCTAAGGGTCAACCTTTGACTGCCTACAGCTGGGGGTTGGGTCCCTTTGGGTGGAACACTGGAGGGACATGGCATGTTTGGAACCTTTTGGTTCCAGGTTTGCCCTTGCCTAACAGAGTCCTTCTGGGGGTGGTCCCTACATAAAGGTATGGGGGATCCCTCAGTGGGTTGAGGAATTTTCACCTGGCTAGGGCTACTAGACTGGGTGCCCCTAATCTGCTGATGGGGGGTTCCTCTGGACAGGAGGCCCTGGGGGTCCACTGACCTCCCTGACCTCTGCAGCCCTGGGCTGACTGAGGCAGGGTAGAGAGGGGCAGTTTACCTGCTCCAGACTGGGTACCACCTTGGAAGGGTCCTCTGCCATCAGGGGTGGGGCCAGGCCAGGCCTGACTACCTCTGTGGCAGTTCCTTCACTAGGGGAGGGTCAGTTCCCTGAGGAGGCTGACCCTTACCTACTGTCTGGAGGGAAGAAGACTTTTCTTCAACCCTTGTGCTCTCTTCTGGGGGAGTGTGGGCCATTCTTCCAGGCTCCATCTCTCCAAAATCTTGGGCTGGGGCTGTGGCCATCACAGCCCCACTAACCTTTACAGGGACACCCAACATCCTCAGATGGGTTTGGTGTTCAATTTCAGCCCAGGCTGAAATTTCCAGATCATTGCCCATCAGGCAATCTACAGGTAAGGTTGGGGACACTGCCACTCTTTTTGGGCCTGTGACCCCCTCCCAGCTGAGATTGACTATGGCCATGGGGTGCTCTGTTCTGACACCATCAATGTTGGTCACCTGGTATTTAAACTCAGGTAAAAGCTGGTGAGGGGGACTAGTTTCCCTGCCACCATGGTGACACTAGCCCCTGTGTCCCTAAATGCCACAGCTTTCTGACCATTAATTATTGGCTCCAGTCTGTACCTGCCCAATGCTGTGGGACCCACGGTAAAGGTGGCAAATCCTATACCACCATCAGAATCTGAGGAGTCTGTTGAGGGGGTCCTGTCTGAACTAGGGCCCACCTCTGTTCCTCTTGCAAAAGCACCTAACTTTTTGGGTGCACTACTCCCAACTGGAGGATTACTACTGGTAGTACCAGGAGGGGTGGTAGTAGTTGTTGGAGGAACATTTTCTTTATTGCCAATCCTGGGACAACTGGGATCAGATTTCCAGTGCCCAGGCTTTTTACAGACATGGCAATAGGGTTTCTTTTCAGGAGAGGAAGGAGTTTGGGACCCACCCCCAGAAGAGGACTTTTGGGGCCCTGTAGTGGACTTATCCTTAGATTTATCCCCACCTTTCTCTTGGGACTTGGTAGAATCTTTCTTGTGGTCACCACCCTGATTCTTAGGCCTTACTCTGGTTCTGACCCATTTGTCTGCCTTCTTTCCCAATTCTTGGGGAGAGGTCAGATCAGAGTCCACCAGGTACTGGTGTAAAAGCTGGTTTTGACAATTATTAAGGATCTGTTCTCTCATCATTAGATTATAAAATCCTTTGAAATCAGTAACCCTACTGCCAACCAGCCAACCCTCCAGAGCCTTGGATGCACAATCTACAAAGTCTGTCCAGTCCTGAGTCTGTGCCTTCTGGGTATCTCTGAACTTCAACCTGTACTGCTCAGTGGTTAAGCCAAACCCATCTATCAGTGCACTCTTCAGGACCTCATAATCATCAGCATCCTCCTCTCTAACAGTGAGGAGCTTGTCTCTTCCTTTATCTGAAAAGGAGAGCCACAAGATTGCTGCCCACTGCTTTTGGGGGACCTGCTGTACTCTACAGGCCCTCTCCATAGCAGTTATCCACTTGTGGATATCATCCCCACTCTGGTAGGGAGGAACAACCTTGCTCAGGTTCCTATGGTCAGGAATATATTCTCTGCCTCTAGGGACACTGTTGCTGCCACCAGGGGGTTCTAACCCCTCTCTTCTAGAAGCTCTCTGGATCTCCAGGGCTTCCCTATCCAGTGCCAACTGCTTGGTTCTGAGGGCCACTTTGGCTTCCTCATACTGGAGCAGTTTGCACCTTCTCTCAGAGGAGGTCTCTCTTAAGGAAAAGTATGAGCTCCTCTGCTGGACAAATTCTCTGCCAGAGTGATAAGAGTGGTCAGATTCCCTGGAAGGGGATCTGTGCCTCTCCTCCTCTCTGTCAGTTCTCTTAGGGAGAATTCCTCTGTCCTTTTCAGGCCCCTTGGAGCCTGGCCCTTCAATCACAGAGTCTTGGTCATTCTGATTTTCATCATCTGACCCAGATACTATGACTGACCCACCCACTGATTCAAACCCTTTAGCTCCTAGAGCCAATCTAAGGTCATCTGCTGTCAGCAGATCTATCAGGTGCAGGGTTGAGGGACTCTGTCCTAGCCTCAGGTGTCTGTCAACACACATGGCTCTCAAGTCAGAGAAAGCCATGTCCTTATACTGAGGCTGAGTGGATCCACTGGGTCCACCCTTTAAGGACATTCTAGTGTTGTGCAGTGTTGTACTACCTACACTAGTTTGTGGCCTACTGATCCTAGCTTGAGCTGTGGAAAGGGTGTGCTATCCCTTGGCACACAGCTCTAAGTTCAGTAGAACTTATTGATACTAAGCTTGACTTTATATGTACCTTGAGTACCTATAATGGTTTTCAGTTAGTAATTCAAATAGAGATTTTCTGGTAAAACAATGGCAAGCTGGAATCCCACACGCTGCCCACCAATGTGAGAAGTTGGCCTGGTATATGCTGTGCACTAATTAAAGTGGACACCTTGCACCAGGGCAAATCGACTCTTATGGTAGATAGGTTTAAGACAACCTTTTAAAGAAAGCTATCCTAGTGGTAGCTGTGGAGAGCAGCCTTCAGGCTAAGTCTCGGAGGAATGTAAAGCAGCTTGTTTTACCATATAATCTCTTGAATCACCAAATGAAAAGACACCACACAGGTATATATATCAAATATATATGTATTTATTTCTAAATAACTCTCTACTAATCTCTTTATGAGATTAGAAGACAAACATATGCACAAATCAACGTTTCACAATAAGTTAAGCACAAAATATGGCTGGGGCCCTAGGGGCGTACCAGACCATATACTAAGTAAGAGACTTAGAAACAACGACTTGCAGAGAGACAAGGCCTAGGGCCTTCAGAAGTGCTGGGGCCTCACAAAACCACCCAAGGCAGGTAAGTAAAGGACCCACGGGGGACGCGTGCAGTGTGGATACACAGGCGCGAATCGCCGTTAACTTCAATGGGGCAAGTCGCGGTTGGAAATAAAGAGTTTTAGGATACTTCGGGAGACCCTACAAGCAAGTCACTTACAGGGTAAGTAGTTCTAGGGCCCACACCCACAGGAGCACCGTAGTGCTGGAGTTACCTCACCCAGGGAAGCCGGGTGCACAGGTGTCCTTTGGTGTCGGGTTGCGGCGTCGTTTTCAATGGCGAACAAAGAAGACTTGCTGCTTGCGGGAGCTGAAGAAGTGTCCGGTGGAATCCAAGCCTGGATTCTGAAGAAGGATGACCTGAAAGCAGAGGGGACAGTGTTCAAAGTCACTAGGCAGTGACCCGGGGCAAGGAAGATGGATGCCCACCGTCGTCGGTTGATTCAGGTCGGTTGTGGGTGCCTTGACTCTTCAGCCACGTGGTCCAGGAGGTGTCGACGACGACCAGGAGCTGGATTCGGTGTGTCCCTCGACATCTGCAGCTGACTGCGGTGTCGGCAACTCGATAGGAGCCAACAAGCCTTGGCAGCAGCAAGTCTCGGGGAGATGAAGAAAAGTCGATGGCGCAGACCAGCAAGGTCTGAGGGACTCACCCAGCAAGGGTAAGTCAGGGCAGGCCTGGAGAAACCAGGGGAGCCCTTTGGTTTCTTTAAGAAGTCTTCTGGGGACCCACAAGCCGGCGGGCAAGGGATCGCGAAGACACCTCGGGCGGAATCACTCAACAGGGGCCCACGGTCACTCGGGACAGTGTAGGCCTCTGATCTTCGGAGGGATTCCTGCTGGAGGTCGGGACCACACGTGGTCCCAAGCACAAGTTCGTAGAACGTTGTGAAAGGGTTGCACTCGACAATAGTGCACGGTACCCAGGGTCGCGGTTCCTCGTTACTCGTGGGGTCCACTTGCCTCAGCTTCACTGGGGACTCACGATGGCCTGGGAGAGGTCAGGAAATCCACTTCTTGGGCTGCAGGGACTTCGGACTCCGGCGGGAGCGGCGTAGTTTGCGACCGTCGTTGTTGTTTTGGTGCCTGCCAAGCAGGGAGTCACTCCTTGACTCCAAGGGAGATTCTTCTGTCTTCCAAAGGTAGTGGAACGTCGAAGGGCCAGGATTCTTCTGTAGAGCATCGTCCAGGGGTTATCTGCTTTGCAATGGCAAGGTTCCCCCTCTTATACTAAAAGAGGGGATGGACTAGCTCTATGACCCCACCTATGGGAGGGTCAAGGGAGGGGGTGGCTACACCCACTTCCCTTTGTCCAGTTTCGCGCCAGAGCAGGGGCAGGTAGCCCCTGAGCTGGTTTGAACTGGCATATGCACAGAGGAGCCTTCTGCTCCCCCAGTGCAGGACTTCAAAGCACTCTAAGAGTGCACCCACCCAGCCCCAATACACTAAACCCTGTCTGGGAGGTGGTTACACCTCCCTGTGACAGGATGCCTATTGTTGGGCTTCCTCCACTGCGAGTTTCGGTCATCAGCAGGAGGGCAGCCCAGTGTCTGTGACTGGTGGCATCCATTTTGTGATGCCAGGGCTCTTTAGGATTCTACCGCGTTTCCACAGCAGGTACATGTCTTATCCCTCTAGAAGGGTGGAATGCTACCCCCGCCGCCAAGATTGGCGGGGGGGTAGTATTCCAAGACATGTTTTGATGCAGCCTTTCCAAAGTTAGCATTTACCGCGAGGATATAATGCACTTAATAGTATATGGTTTAACCGCATCCACAAACAGCACCAGAGAATAGACTCTGAGAGCTGCAGAGGGGCCCTGCTCAGGCAGAGGCACCCCCTCACATAGAAGCCAAGCACCCTGCCCTCAGGATTGATAGGGCCTGCCTTAGGGGTGACTGATAGGTTTATATGTGTGTGCAGGAGAGATATAGGAAACCTATATCTCAGTGAGGGGTGCTAGCACCACCTCACCCAGGCTGCAGTAGCAGGCCTGTGGTGTCAGATTTAGACTGCTTCCCAGGGGTGGCATAACACATGCTGCAGCCCCTGGTAGGCCTGTGAAGTACCTATGCCCTTGGCACCTAAGGTACCATATACTAGGGACTCATAAGGCACCACAGTATCCAATCACTAGTGCACCTAGAGTGCACTCCATGTCGTTTAGAGAGAGCAGATAGACTGCGGCCCTGAATAGCAGGGTCCCAGTCCAACTAAGTCATAAACCAGCAAAACACCAGGAAAAAAGTGGGGGCAACCATATAGTCAGATTCCACCTTCCTACACTGACATAAAAGATGAGCCTTTAAAAGAATCAGATTATGTCATGTTTGTGGATGGCTCATGCTTGAGAACGAAAGAAGGAGTTTTAAGCACAGCTTATGCAGTGTGCACAGTGGCAACTGTGATGGAAGCGTCTTGTCTGAAAGGAATAAGGTCTGCCCAAGTTGCAGAACTGATTGCTTTGATTCAAGCATGTAAGTTGGGAAGAAATGTACGAGTTACGATTGTGACCGATAGCCAGTACGGTTTCTGTATAGTGCATGATTTCGGTCAGATTTGGTCACAAAGAGGTTTCTTGATGTCTGCAGGAACACCTATCAGAAATGGAGATTTTGTAAAGAAACTGCTTGAGGCGATACAGCTGCCTAGGCAGATAGCTGTAGTGAAATGCAAAGCACATAAGAAAAATGAAGATTACATAGCTGTCGGAAATAATTACGCCGACGAGATAGCCAAATATTGTGCAGAGAACATGGTATCCCTGAATAAGAATCGCGAAAGGGAGCATATCTCTTCTCCTTTGCTTTTTACTAACACTGTCGAGACATGGGATGAGGTGAGACAGTTACAGGAAGTTGCAAATGATGAGGAAAAAGATTACTGGATAAAAGCAGGATGTAGAAGACAAGAAAACAATGGTGTGTGGGTTTACAGAGATGAAAGACCAGTTATGCCTGATAGCATGATTTCAGACATGGCACGGATGTACCATGGACAAGCTCATATTGGGAGAGATGCAATGATCAGACTTTTTAGACAAACATGGTATAACCCAAAATTCAGAGCCATAGCTGAAAGTCTTTGTCAAAGATGTCTTATTTGTCAGCAGTTTAATCCAGGAAGAAAGACAATAGTGAGTCTACGAACAATAGGACGAGAAGGAGGTCCGTTCACTAGAATGCAATTGGATTTCATTGAAATGCCCCCTTGTAACAGACTAAAATATGTTCTAGTGGTCGTCTGTTTGTTTTCTCGTTGGGTGGAGGCATACCCGACTAGAAGGAATGATGGAATAACAGTAGCAAAACTGATGCTGCGAGAGTTCATTCCAAGGTATGGTTTTCCAGTCACGATTGAGACAGATAGAGGAACACATTTTCAAAATGAGTTGATTCAATTAATTTGTGAAGCATTAAGTATTAAACAAAAACTGCATTGTGCATACAGACCAGAGGCTTCTGGGGTAGTAGAGCAAATAAATGGAACAATTAAGAACAGGTTAGGAAAAATGTGTCAAGCTACAGGACTCAAATGGCCCGATGCACTGCCCCTTGTCCTGATGACCATCAGAAGTATTCCTGAAAAGAAAACTGGACTTAGTCCTCATGAAGTGATCATGGGATGAGCAATGAGACAAGCACAAGTACCTGTCAACAAGTTACTGACTATAACTGATGATCTAGTACTGGATTATTGCAAAGGACTGGCTGATGTGGTGCGTTCTGTGTTTCATCAGGTTGGACCGGATGCGACCACTCTTGAAAGAAAACCAGCCCACGACTTGAATCCAGGAGACTGGGTTCGCATAAAAGTCCACAGGAGAAGAAACTGTCTAGTTCCTCGCTGGGACGAGCCACGACAGGTAATCCTAGTGACAACGACTGCAGTCAAGTGTGCAGGAGTGAAAAACTGGGTCCATGCCAGCCACACAATCAGAGTTCCAGAACCTGCAGATCGACATGTGAGTCGACATCTGGAAGTGTGGGATGAGAGTTCAGTGACTGAGACAGAAAGAAGAAGAGAAAGGGTGCCAGAACTTGAAGATCGACCTGAAAGTCGACATCTGGAAACCCCAACTGCAAGCACCTCTATAGAGGAAGAGGAAGAAGAAGAAGAAGAAGAAGGAAAAATTGCAGAAATTCCAGAACTTGAAGATCGACCTGTAAGTCGACATCTGGAAATATCTGACACGAGTTCAGGATCTGATGATTCAGTTGAAAACTGTGAAAAATTTCGAAGGAGAACTTGGGGATTTGAACCAATTAGAGAAGAGAAAGAACAAGAAAATGATCTAAATGAGCAACCAAGTACAAGTTATGGTGGAAATCCTTCAAAAGTAATATTAATAGACAAAGAAGGGAAAGAGACAATTAAAAAGCTAGAAAATCGAGAAGAACCCCGAGGAGCAATAGGGACAGATAGTGAAACAAAAGAACAGGGAAAATTAGAAGCAGAGAGTGAGATAAATACCAATTCGGAAGAACATCGAGGAGGGACAGTAATAGGTGAACACAAGAAGGAGAAAATAGATCCACCAGTAAAAGAAAATGAGATCATAAGTTTCAAAATAAGAGACAATTGTGAGAAAATTGAAACAGAATCTGAAGAAAGCGGAGAAGAAGAGAAAACAAGAACTGAATCAAGAAAAAGAAACTGGAAATCAGAAAGAGGAGAAAAAGAAGGTGAAGCCAAAAGGCCAAGAAAAGGAGACAATTGGCCCAGCAACTATATAAGAAAATTGAGATACAGAATAATCAGAACAGGAGAAAAAAGTGCTGAACAGGTGAATGAAATAACAAGTCAAAAAGAAAAAGAAAAGCCAAGTGGAAAACGATTGCAAAAGTCTAAAAGAATAAAGAAAGTGAATTCGAAATACAAGTCACCTGAGTGGCTGTACATCGCTCTAACTGATTACAAAGAAGAAAGAAACACTAACGAGAACCCGAGACTGAGAAACCGAATGGGTAAAGGTGAGGTGCAACAAACCTGAAGTGAAGACTTAAAGTGCTTCTGCCGGATGTGACAATTTTACTGGATATGACAAATCACCGGATGTGACAACGAAAGAATTCTGAAAAGAATTAAAAGAAAGTACCAAGCAAAGACTTTTGAATGCAGAGTGGCATCTAAGTCATTTCTGAGGTGTAGTGACACAATTTTCTGAGATTTAACAAAAGATAAAAACAAAAATGGAGAATACTAGAGATAGAAGAGATAAATGTGAGTTTTTAAAAAGATGGTATAAAATGTGCTGCTTTTGTACAGGATTATTAATGACAGTATGGATAGTTTTAGCAATCACAATTCCTATTAGTATAGCTGTAGTAGAAGCAAAGAATGATACTAAACCAGAAAAAGAAACTAATATTAAAGAACCAGTTATTTTAAGAAGTAGTGCAGAATTACATAAGGATAAGTCAGTAGCAGATTTTTCTAAAAATGTTTTTACAAAATTGTTGTACGAATATGTAGAGACAATGGATGTGAGAGATTGTTATGTTTGTATGCAGTTGCCTGCATCAGTGACAGAAGGTGTGACTTATCATCACCTACCTCTAACTTATGGAATAACATGTAGTGTCATAGCAAGTTTATTTTATAAAACAGGTAGATTAGAGTTTTATTACACTGATGTAGATAAGATTTCTGCAAATGTTCCTGTAGTTCCAGAACTTAACAAAGTAAAACAAGCAAAAGTTTTAGGAGAATTCTTTTTAGAGCATAGAATTTTAACATTTGAAGAAATAGCTAAAAACAACCTTACCTGTGAGTTAAAGAAAGAAGAAAAGGTATTTTTAGAAATGGTTGAAGAAAGAAGAATGAAATTTCAAAGAGAAGCAATAAAAGAGAAAAGAAAAGATCTATGGACGTTTGAGGAAGAAAATCATGAAGGGAAAAAGATAAATGCAGCAATGACATTAGATTGGCCGCAAACAGGGAAAGTTGTGTATTAGGAGAAATAAGACAGTCTATGACAATTATTTTGTAGGTTCCAGTATCTGCCATGACAATTATCAAATTTTGGGAGGTTGGGGATTCAAAGGTAGAAAAGATCCAATATTTCCAGGTATCTATTATATTTGTGGGAATAGAGCTTATTACAGGTTACCGGACCATTGGTATGGAACTTGTTATGTAGGCCTGGTTTTTCCCAAAATCTTTCATATGGACAGAGAAGAAAAAGGAACATACCAGATGATTAATAGCTTTACACGTAGAAAGAGGGAAAGTTTTTCAGAAATTGTAGGTGATATTTTTGGAGCATTAATACCAGCAGTGGGAATATCTTTGAATGCATTTAAAATTCGGAAATTATCCACAGTAGTAGATCGTTTGTCTACAGATACTGCGGGAGGGTTCTTGATGGTAAATACCGAAATGGTTGCCATGAGAGCTATGGTGATGCAAAATCGGCTTGCCCTTGATATTCTTTTGGCAAAAGAGGGTGGAGTTTGTGGAATGTTGAAAGTCCAACATTGTTGCACTTACATTCCTGATAAAAGTGAAAATATACAAAAGTATATCACAAATATTATAAATTTGCACAAAGAACTAGTTCCACTGGAGGTTGAAAGTGTCCTTGGAAAACTTGGTAGAGGGTTTTCTTCAGTAGCAAATTGGTTAACAAGAATGAGTAGACTAATGATAGGGAAAGTTATAATAATAGCAACTGTAGCAATATTGTTAGCCATGGTGTTGAAAATTGTAATAACGTGTATAAAAAGAAAAATAAGACAAAATAAGATAAAAAGAAATAACAGAATAATGAAGAGAGAGAGAGAGAAATGGGTGAAATTGAGTTAGAGAAAATGAAAGAAAGTATGTATAAAGAAACAAGAAGAGAAGATGAAATGGAAACAGATGTATAACTAACAAAAAGCAAAAGGATAAAAGACATATGCTGCCTGAAAAAGAAGTATAACTTGGGTTTTATGTGGTGATTTAAAAATCACCAAAGGGGGGAGTTGATGGAGCAGAGTAAATGAAAAAATTTAACCCCTAACAAATTTTATAAATAATTAATAAATATGTTCGTTTGAATGTATTAATCAACAATGTACGTGAGGGAAGGGTAACACGCAAGTATGTGTGCTAAATAATCTATTTACAAATGTCTGTGTGTCTAATTATAACATAAAAATAATTGCGTACTAAATAAATAATAAATGCATGATTTGTGCTTCATAGAATATAAAACGTGACGTTGCAAAAACAATAGTGATGGTAAGTAAGGAACAGCTTAAATGTTGCTTTCTGCTAGGTAATAACTAATTGGGGTACGTAGATGACGGGAGGGAAACGAAAAGGCTATGTTTCTCTATTTTAATTATGTTTTGTTTATTTCTAAATAGTGCTTCTAAGTCTAATCGAGTGGCGATATAAAATGGCTGCCGTTTATTAGAGTACGCATGCGCTGAGAAAACACATGACAAGGAAGAAAAAGTTGGAGAAAGACTGACCACGTGATGGTGCTGAAAGGCTAGGATGCAAGAATGGTCAAGGCTGATGTGACCTATTTGAACTGATAGTGTGCCGTGGTGATCAGCAGAGAATCGTGGGAAACAGTTTTAAGAGAAAGGACAATGCCTGCAGAGTTCTCGAATGTATCGAAAGAAGTTACAAATGTACTGATCGAAGCGGATGGAAACATGTCTTGAACTGTGAGAAAGGAAATGAACATATGCATTCCAGAAGAACAAGCTGGATCCGGGAGAATTTGATTAAAACTGAATAAATGAACTGAGTGGACCAATGAAAGAAAAGCGCGTTATTAATGTTGCAACAATTTAGTTAGCAAAGTTAGAATTAGGGTATAAGTAGGCCTACTCTTAGTGGGAGGGGTAGTTGGTGGCTTCCAGTGCTTGGTGTTCCAGATCGATCCATTTACTGAGCGGGAGATGCTAAAGACTGTTAGATGAGACGGGTTGCGGTAGCTGATGCTGACGAGCTGAAGTTTCTGTTGCTGTCTTATTTTTCCAGTTGAGTATGAGAATCAGGTTATTTTTCAACTTTAAACTTAAGTTAGAAATCATTAGGTTAAATTAGGAAGATAGGCAGGTTAATTAGGATTTTCCTCATGACAAAATTTCCTTTCTGCAATAAAATTGATTTTGCTTAATAAATATTTGATTTAATAGTGTATGAATAATTGAATAATAAAGTCTAAATTCTTTTCCATGCCTTTAAAATTATATAAATTTTGAAATTCTTAAATCAAACGACTCAGTGATTATTTACTAAATGGTTGTGAAATTAGTAATTAGTTATTGTGATTTAGCTGGTCTTGATTAACCCTGGGCGTAGTTCGCGAAGTAACGCTTCGCGAAGCTACGCAAAGTGCAGTTCGCACTACGCGAGCTACGCGTAGCACTACGCGAACTGCGTAGTGCGTGTTCGCAATGATTGCACAGTGCCGGATGCTTGTCCGCACTGTGCAATCATTGAAAACGGCATCTTGCACAGTGCGAGCTGTCTTTTACTGCCGCTCGAGTAGATTTTTACTCGGCGGCAGCTTTCTCAACGCGGACTGGTAGTTTCTCATCGCGAGCGGTCGCGAGCATACGCGACCACTCGCAATGAGAAACCGGACCTCCCGCGTTGAGAATCTCGCCGGAGGTTTATTTTCCACGCTCGCGATCGGCAACTTGATGTTGCTGATCGCGAACGAGGAAAAAGTCTCGCCGGGATGTAATTTTAGCTTGCTCGCGGTCGCCAACTTGACGTTGAGGACCGCGAGCAAGCAAAAAATGACCGCTGCACTATGCTACGCGTGTTTGCACTGTGCTACGTGCAATTCGCGTAGTGCGAAGTAGCGCAAACTTCGCAAACTACGCGAGCGTAGCGTAGTTTTCCGCCCAGGCCTAGTCTTGATCACTATCAACTGATTTTCACTAGATGATCCATCGACAAAACAATGAGCAGGAATATCTTAAGAAATAACTAAGAAAGCGATAGGTTAAGATAATAAGGTATCCCGGCTCCTTCCAGCGGTACATCATGATGATTTCCATTTAGTTTTTTCTTTCTCCTAGGAGTATAGATTCGTAAAAGTGTAGAGGAAATCCAGGTGTGTGTGTGTTTGTTAGGCGATGTCATGGGCCCCATCGTCATGTGGATGTGAGAAAATATAAGTCGCGCTTGGATGACCGATAAGTGACCTAGGAGAAATAGTTTTCATTGTATCCGCTGCATCACAACCTCCTTTAAGTTTCCCACCCCATCGAAACTTGCAATGTAAATCAGAACCTTGAATGTCTCGCCCTCCTGGTGCATGTTGAACAGGAGATCTCTTTTGACCATTAACTCTCCATGTTCACTGCCAAGTTGTTCCCAGGGCCGGCTTTAGCGCTGGTGGCACCCAGTGCAACAATCATTTTTGGCGCCCCCACACCCCATGACCGCCTCCTCGGATTCTCTCACTACCACTGGTCAAAAGTGCCCGTCATCTCTCCAAACATAAGTCATTGCTAAACACAGCGCCCCTCTCCTGAGGTCAGCGCCCCCTCCACAGGTCAGCGCCCAGTGCGGCCGCACCTGTCGCACTGCCCTAAAGCCGGCCCTGGTTGTTCCCTTCAGGTCTCACTATCAACAGTCTACTACAAACAATACACCTTTCTCTAACTATCAAGAAGCATGGTAATGCACCTGCAAAAAAAAGAAAGAATACACTGGCAAGGCTGAATGCATTTCAGTTGAGGCCTGTAGTCATGCTAAATTAACTCAGCAGTTAATATGACCTTCCAATACATGATTACACATACACAAATCTAACTTTAAAGTGTAAAACATGAATAAAAGAGTATACATGATTACGTTTCAACTGAACATTAGTACACTCATATATAAATCTCTAATCCCTATGATGATTGCATTTCATTAGTACATTTAAACACTTCATACATGTTAAGTAACTTCAGGCACACAGTGACTATAATGTCAGATATGAGTATATAATTGTAAAATTGTGACAAACAAAGGTGGAGCCTAAATTATGCTGCTCAATCTCCCCTCTGATGGTGATGTAAGCCATCACAACTACACATGAATCTTATCTCATGAGACCAGCTCAAAACCTTGAAGTTTTCAATATTTTACATCTGTGGTTTTCCAAGTGTTTCATCTCATCATAAAATCTACATTGACTCTCCTCTAGTTCCACATTCTTTCTCTGTCCCTTTAATGTTGCTCTTTCCCTTTTGCTTTTATACACTTGTGCCCCTTAAATATGACAAACAAACAAATGGCACAAATGGCAATGATTACAAGGGGTCTCAAAATGGAGCCCAATTTCCCACTTTCAAGGTTTCCAAACCACCTGCCTACCACAGCAAACCCATTTCCAATCGCTTCTGAGGCACCTGTAGCATCCAACGCCTCTAAGTCTCCCTTTAAGTTTGTAATGTTCTTTATGTATTTCTTCACCTCCTTACTCTTATCAGGAATATAAATACAGCAGTGCTGAACTTTCAACATCTAACAGACTCAGCCCTCCTCTGCGAGACGGATATCTAATGCAAGGTGGTTCTGCATCACCATAGATCTTATAGCTATCATTTCAGTGTCCATGGCCAACAATGAATTTGCGGTACTGGTAGATACCTTATCAACTATAATGGATAGCTTTCTAATTTTGAGATCATTCAAAACTACTCCTTCCGATGGAATCATTGCACCAAATATATCTCCAACCATTTCAGGAACACTGCTGCTCTGTTTGGTTCTAACTTGTGATTCCCACACTGGATCATTCAGATTTTCTACATGATAAATCTTCGGGAAGACCATAGCAAATTAATATGTGCCACACCACCCTCTAGGAAATTTAAAATATGCGTGCTCCCCACAAACATAGGAGACTCCAGGAATAACAGAATCCTGACCTCCCATGAATAAAGCCAGTTTCCTCCAAATTCAAAAATGTGATCACAATCACTCCTTCCCATTAATTTAGCGTGAACTACAGATTTACTTCTACACACACAGAGTTTTTTTGTGTGTTTCCAATCAAAACTTATTGCAAGATGTTTTAATTCTTCTTTAGCCCACTTATTCTTATACTTTTGATCCTTCCTTGTTCTCCATCATGCATGCATTGCCCTTCTCCTGTCCTCCACCGAATATATACATTTCTTTTCAAACTTAGTTAAGAAACAAGTCAAATTATGCCTATGAGCATAAGCAATATCTAACACTGCAATGGGTTTAAAGAAACAATCAGCTGTTTCCATCTCTTTAGCACTGGGGTGGGATTCAAATGTTTAAACATAGCAAACGGATTTCCTTCATAAGTTTCTACTTTTGCAAATGGCAAAACCGAGTTCATGAATCATATGATAAAATTATTTACAAAGTTGTCGTGAGTGTTCCTTAACTCTACTCCATCTTCCTCTAAATTACACACTAACGCTCCTTCATCAGCCTCGGGCCTAGGGAATCTTCTTAATTCTTTTTAAACAAAGCTCAGTTCAAAGACCGTGCCAGTTGCAGCTTGGGTCAGTTCATTCAATGGTAGAAGCAATTCAAAGCAATGTTTAGTGACAAACTCAGATTCATAAAGGTTCAACTGGTATCTCACTACTATCCTCCAAATCATAAAATCCCCTATCGCTGTCATTTGCTACAAAGCACGTCCATTTAGGGGTTGAGTACCTCCGACAAGGTGCTCTGGCTCTTTTTGATCTCCTGAGCGTAGATTGTTTGTCTTCACTGCCACTCAGATCAGAATCCTCAGTATCCTCTGGGATGGTATGCGGTACTCGTTCTGCAGGCAGACTTAGTTTCTCCCCCTCTTGCCTTCTAGGCCAGCTGTCTCCAGCTTTCACTTGGCTTGACATATCACTAGCCCTTCGCAAGGGGCCGAATCTGGCTCAATTAGCACCACAGGCCAAGACTCTTTTCCTGTCTCGACTCCAGACAAGATACATCAAGACCCTCCTCAGGTCGAGGATGTGCTGTTGCAGGTTTTTGGACCAACACCGATTTCTGAGATTCTCTCCAATTTTCTGTAGCTCATTCAACCTCTGCCCACTGCCCCATAGTCGCTGTTTTTACTTTTGGGAGAGATAAAGTCACATCATGAAGGGGACACTCCACTCTACTGTGTATCCAGTTGGGAAAGCCCCCACATTTAATGGCAGTATTTGTCACAAGGATCACCTGGAAGGGACCCCTCCAACGAGGTTCCAGACACATCTTCCAAACATGTTTCTTTACCAAGACCCAGTAAATGAATCAACGGCTTGTAAAGCGCGACTACTTACCTGTAAGCGTCTCAAGACGCTGGGAGGTAGGGGGGACAGCTGCTGGTCCACCGCGGCGCTGTAGTTCAGTCGAAGAGCAAGGTCTTGAGGTCCTTCCTGAATTGAGGCAACGACGGAGATTGCCTGAGGCAGAGAGGCAGGGTGTTAAGGGTCTCTGCTGCGAGGTAAGAGAAGGATCTTCCTCCGGCTGTGGTCTTGTGGATACGGGGGACGGTAGCCGGGGCAAGTTGGGCAGAGCGAAGGTCTGTGGTGGGTATGTGGAATGCGAAGCAGTGGTTGAGGTACGCAGGTCCTGCGTCGGGTAGGGCTTTGTAGGCGTGTGTGAGGAGCTTGAAGGTGATTCTTTTGTTGACTAGGAGCCGGTGGAGGTCTCTTAGGTAGCTGGTGATGTGGCTGCAGCAGGGAATGTTGAGGAGGAGTCTGGCAGAGACCTTCTGGATGTTCTGCAGTTTCTTGAGGAGTTTCTGGGTGATGCCGGCATAGAGTACATTGCTGTAGTCGATTCTGCTGCTGATGAGTGCATGGGTGACCGTCTTTCTGGACATGGTGAGGATCCATTTGAAGATCTTTTGGAGCAGGCGTAGTCTGTGGAAGAAGGATGATGAGATGGCGTTGATCAAGCAACTCATGGTGAGCGAGGAGTCCAGGATGATGCTGAAGCTCTGCACGTGGTCTGTGGGTGTGGGGGAGGTTCCAAGCAGAGGGGGTGGAGCTCATGATGAGGACTTTGGTCTTTTCTGAGTTGAGCTTGAAGCAGCTGTTCTTCATCCAGCTGGCGACAGCCCTCATTCCGTCATGAAAGTTGTTCTTGGTGACTGTGGGTTCATTGGTGAGGGAGAGAATCAGCTGGGTGTCGTCGGCATAGGAGACAATGTTGTCTGTGGTATCTGACGATGGCTGCGAGCGGGACCATGTAGATGTTGAAAAGCATGGGGCTCAGGGAGGAGGCTTGAGGCACTCCGCAGCTGATCTCTGCAGGTTCCAAGAGGAACAGAGGTAGTCTGACTCTCTGTGTTCGGCTGGTGAGGAAGGAGCGGATCCATTGCAGGCCTTTGTCGCGGATGCCAGCGTCATGAAGTCTTGTGCATAGGGTGCGGTGAGTGATGGTATCGAAGGCGGCCGAGATGTCCAGGAGGATGAGGGCTGCAGTTTCGCCACAGTGGAGGAGGGCACGCGCGTTGTCTGTGTCGGCAAGGAGGGTGATCTCAGTGCTGTGGTTGCTTCGGAAGCCGTATTGGGAGAGGTCCAGGATGTGGTTCACTTCGATGAACTCGGAAAGTTGGGTGTTGATGGCCTTCTCAATGACTTAGTCTGGGAAGGTGAGAAGAGAGAAGGGTCTGAAGTCCTTGAGGTCCGTCGGGTCGGCAAAGGGTTTCTTCAGTAAGGGGTTGATCTCTGCGTGTTTTCAGTCATCTGGGAAGGTGGTGGAGTCGATGGAGCAGTTGATGGTGTGAGAGAGTTCGGGGGCAATGGTGGTGCCTGCCCTGTTGAAGATGTGATGCAGGTAGGGGTCCGAAGGTGCTCCGGAGTGGATGCTGTTGATGATCTTGAGGGTGTCGTCTGCTGTGAGGGGGGTCCAGCTGAGTAGGGTCTGTTGGGGTCTGATGTCATAGGGTGCAGTGGTTGTGGGTGGGGTGGGAGGGTCTTGGTATTGAGGCTGTCGAAGCTGTCCTATATCTCCTTGATCTTGCTGGGGAAGTAGGTGCTGAGGTTGTTGCAGAGGTCTTGGGAGAGGGGATGTCTGCTGTCTATGTGCTGGGTCTTGCAAATTCTTTGATCACAGCAAAAAGTTCCTTGCTGTTGAGTACGTTAGCGTTGATCCTTTCTTGTAAGGCAACTTTCTTCATTGTTCTGATGAGGTGGTGGAGTGCGGTGACAGTGGTCTTGAAGGCTAAGTGGTCTTCCGGGGTCTTGCTGCTCCTCCATCTCTTCTCGAGCCATCTACAGGTGTGTCTGGACTCATGAAGGGTGGGAGAGAACCAGCTGGCTTTCTTAGAGTGTCGCTTGCTTGGGGCTTTCTTCAGGGGAGCCAAAGTGTCAGCACAGTCGTAGATCCATCAGTGGAGGTTGCGTGCTGCGGTATTGGCGTCCGTGGATTTCGGTTGATGAGTTTCTCTGAGGGCGGTGGTGAGCTGTTCTTCGGTGACCTTGTTCCAGCTTCTACGAGTGTGTCTGTGGGCATGGTGGTGTACGGTGGGTTTGGAGAAGGCGAAGTGGACGCAGAGGTGGTTGGTACACTGGAGCTCAGTGGTGTGGCTAAAGGTGATGTTGTTGCTGGCGGAGATATGGTATTGAGCATGTGTCCTGCTGAGTGGGTTGGGAAGGTGATCAGTTGTTTGAGTCCGATGGTGGCAATGTTCTCCAGCAGGGATGAGGTGTTTATCCATTAAGGTTCTCCAGGTGAAAGTTGAGGTCGCTTTGGAGGATGTAGTCTGTGGGGGTGAGAGTGTTGGGTGCAATGAAGTCGATGTTGGTATCGATAAAGGATGGGCGGGGTCCGGAGGATCTGTAGATGAGGGTGCCGCAGAGGGTGGTGTTCGGGTTGGTCTGGACCTGGAAATGGAGGTGCTCCATGTTGGCTGAGAGGTTGTTCCCGTGGGCGGGGGGTAAGGCTGAGGGTGCTTTTGTGTATGTTGGCGATGCTCCCCCCCGGTTTTTGATGCAGTCCTTCTGGATGATCTTGTAGGCATACGGGATGGCAGTGGTGATGTCTGGGGTGGTGGTAGAGTTCATCCCGGTTTCCGTGAGGAAGGTGATGTCGGGGGCTACGGAGTTAAGCAGGTCCCAGATCTCCACAGCGTGTTTGTGGAGGGAGCATGTGTTGAGCAAGATGCAGTTGAGGCAGCCGGGTCCCGTTTTTGATGGTTGTGCGGTGGGTGGGCTTGTGTGCGGTGGCAGGCGAAGGTGCGGTTACAATTCCGGCAGGAAAAAGGGCCTTGAGTGTCCATCGGCGATGCCCGGTGGAAGGCGGAGTGGCGTCCGGTGTTGAGAGCATGGAGGATGTTACGTCGTAGTGGGGGATGGTCCAAGAACCAGGGTCCGTGACCCTGGGTGCAGTCCAGACACGAATGGGCGCAGACAGGCTTGCCTTTGTCACGCCTTTGGCATGCCAGCAGCGTGGCCGCGCAGTTGCTGTCATAAGTAGTGTGAGGGGGTGGGCCGGACATGTGGGAGGCGGGAAAGTGGGAATCAGTATTTGAGGGGGTGGGGCCATGGGGGACGAGCAGTGGCAGGGACATGGAAGGAAAAAAAGGCGGAAAAGTGGAAAAGAGGCAAGAAAGAGTGAAAAGTGAAAAAGCACAGAAAAAAGAACAGAAAAGTACAGAAAAAAGGAAGGCAAAAGAGACCAGAAGGAAAAGAGATCAGAAGGCAGAGAGACAGAGGGCAGAGCAGTGGAAGAGCAGAGAAGCTCCCCACTGGACCACCAGGGATGAGGCGCAGGTGGGTGCCTATGGGTGGAGGAGGACCTCGAACCACTGACCAGAGAGTCAGCAGCAGCAACTACTGGGCAGCAGCTACCAGTCGGAGCTGTGCAGGGAAGGGAGCAGTCCACTGACAAGATCAGTCACCAGGGCTGAGATCATGGAACTGCTTCTGATGCAGTGGGGTGGTAGCAGCTCCAACCTAGTGGGATACAGAAGGCATCAGCTAGTTCCTTGTAATAATCAAGAATCATGTCATCTGTAATATTTACAAGTGCATTTGTAGGCACTGCAGGCAGTCTCATTGCTTGACCCATGAAGATGTCATGCGGAGACAGTCCTGTTCTCCGATCAGAAATGCTGCAAAGGCTCATTATAACAAGAGGAAAAGCATCAGGCAACTTCAGAGACATTGATGCACACACCTTGGCCCGCCTGGATTTCAATGTGCCATGCACCTGTTCCACACGGGAAATGGCATTAACCATGCGGTCTGAACCATGCATGTGTAACCCAAGTGTTACAACGCTTGCCTTTACCACGCATATTCCTTTACCAGGCATGCCTTTACAACGATTTTCATTGTAAAGGCGGTAAAGCCATATGCGTGGTAAAGGCAGTCAGTGCTCTTGACTCAGCGCAAATGGGCAAAGGGTGGGGGGTGGTTCGTTGTTGGAGACTTGGAAGGACATCCTGCCCGTATGAGATTATGAGGAACTGGAAGGATTGGGACGTGGCTTGGTGAGTAGTTTTCCGGGCAGTGTTGGGGTTGGAGTCGTTTTTAGGGCTGGGGGCCGGGTTTTAGGGCTCAGGGTGGTTGGTAATAGGTAGTTTGGTGGTCTTGGGACTGGGTTTTGGGATCAGGGCGGGGGGCGTGGGGCTGTAACTTTTACCACGCATATATGCCTTTACCAATCATGCCCTTACAATGAAATTTGGTGTAAAAGCATGCGTGGTAAAGATGCGGTTGTGATAAAGACCGCGTTGTTAAGGCATGCAATGTAATCTCATGCATGGTTCTGTCATACAACTGCTCCACAATGCCTGAAGCCTCAGGCTGATCACTGCAATGGGGTGTTTTTTAGGCCTGGAACGCCGCGAAGTGCAAACAAAACTCTGCTGCACTACGCGGAGCTCTGCGAGCAGCGGAGTGCGTTAGATAACGCCATTCGTGGTGAATTTCAGTGCCAGATGCTTGTCCGCAATGTGCAATCATCGCAAATGGCACAATGCACAGCGCAAGCGGGCGCTGCTTCCTTTCTGCCGCTTGAGTAGATTTTTACTCGAGCTGCAGCTTTCTCAACACGAGCGGACGGTTTCTCAACATGAGCGGTCGCGAGCATACGCGACCACTCACAATGATAAATCTGACCGCCCGCGTTGAGAAATCTTGCCAGGGGGTTAATTTTCCACGCTCGCCAACTTGATGTTGATGATCGCGAATGAGGAAAAATCTAGCCGGAAGTGGATTTTCCTCGCCAACTTGACGTTGACGAATGCGAGCGAGGAAAAAAAACTCCGCTACGGGCAGCTGAGTTTTTCGGAACTCCGCGAGCTCTGCGTAACGAAGAGTGCGGAAAACTCTGCAAACTCCGCGAGCGGAGTGGAGTTCACTGCCCAGACTTAGGGGTCGATTCCGATTCGGGCCGGAAATTTCTCCGACCGAGCCGGACCCGGAGAGATTTCCGACCGAATCGGACCCGTGCAGTCCGACCGAACGAGTACGATGCGTCCGTATGTTATCGGACTCGAGTCGGTCGGACTCCCATTGAAGTCAATGGGAGCCGGTCGTACAACGCGTACGCGGGCTCCCATTGACTCAATGGGTGCGAGTCGGACAAGGGCGCCCCCTACAGCGGGTACGCGGCGAGCGATTCGCGCCGTACACGCACAGGTAGGGGGACCCATGTGTCCCCCTGTGTGCGACTCGCGCGGCTACGCGTACAGGGGGTCCGACACGGACCCCCAAAGTACGGCTCCGACAGCTCTTACGAGCCGGAGTGCGCGGCTCGGTCGGACTGCTCGCGGCGCGCATCGTACTTACCCGGCCGGGAAACGTCTCCATTGCGCGGTGCGAGTCGAGTCCGAGCGAGTCGGTCGGAGCGGTTCGAGCCGGGAGCGAGTCGGTCGGAGCGGTCGGGACGCCCGGACGAGTCGGTCGGAGATTTCGCATTGTACTCGCTCGGCCGGACCCGTGTACGGTTCGGTCGGGAAACAGGGCTCCGAATCGGATCCGGTAAAGCCGAATCCGATTCGGAGCCCTACCGGCCGAGATCGGAATCGGCCCCTTAGTGTTCTTAGGGTATGGAGGCCAGTTTTAGGTCTCAGGGCTAGGGATGGGGGTGAGGTAGTTTTCAGGGCTGGGGGCCGGGTTTTAGGGCCCAAGGCAGGGGGTCAGAGTCGTTTTTAGGACTAGGGGCCGCTTGTAAGGATCAGGGCAGGGGCTGGGGTGCTTTTAGGACTGGGGTTAGTGTGGTTTTTAGGGCTGGGGCCAGTTTTAGGGCTCAGAGTGGGGGACTGGGCTGTTTTGGGGGCTTGGTTCAGGGTAGTTTTCATGGTTGGGGCCAGGTTTTAGGGCTCAGGGCGGGGGACTGGGGTGTAACTTTTACCACGCATATATGGCTTTACCAATCATGCCCTTACAATGAAATTTGGTGTAAAGGCATGCGTGGTAAAGACGCGGTAGTGGTAAAGACCGCTTTGTTAAGGCATGTGATGTAATGTATGCATGGCTCTGTCATACAACTGTTCCACAATGCCTGAAGCCTCAGGCTGATCACTGCAATGTAATCTTTGCTCCACTTGTAATGCTGCACAAAACATTTTTGAGGACCTCATTATTAAAATGAGTTCCTCGGTCTGACTCCAGAGAAGTCAGGAAACCGAACCTGGGGATCAGTTCCCTCAGCAGCAACTTAGCTACTGTGAGGCTACCATTTCTCCTGGTTGGGCATGCTTCAATCCAATGTGGGAAAATACACACAATTACCAGGATATATCTAAGCTCCTTGCGCACAGGTATTGTTATTAAGTCCAGCTGCATCCTATTGAATGGCCCTTCTGCTCTCTCTAAATGGCTTAATGTCACAGAGGTCCTTTTCCCTACATTCATCTTTGACACATCCATTCAGCCATCAATCTGAATCAGGGGTTAAACCAATTCTGTTGAAGCAATCTGCAATCCAATATATTTGTTTTAACACACTGCAATCCTGACAATAATATTTTACATTTTTTTGGTTCACCTATTGCTGTACATTGAAATGCATAAGTCAAACCTAATGTTAATATCATTGTTATTATACAAGCTCTCGCATTAGCCGTTCTCTCCTCGTGGGGACTGCTACTTCCATATTACATCTCCTCTCCCTTTAGCGGGGTCCTCCATCTCCTCTCATCCCCCGAAGGTACTCAGTGGGTGGGTTATGGGTGGGATTAGGGGGTTTTCTTACTTCCTATCTCTTCCTGTATTTCACTTCCTGCTCGCCTTATCTCTTTTCCTGTTCTTTAAACTCTCTTTCCCTCCTTCAGATGTCACATTCATATTCACCACAGTTCTACAGAATGACTGCCGATTCTCATGTAGCCTTGTTATCACCCTAGCATTCCTTCAACCGCATCGAACCTTACACCACTGTGCTTCCTTAACAATCTGTATATGCATGCCCACAAATTCTCACACTCAACATATTTTAATTCGGACCCTCTCAAACAGAATTAGAATCCTTGGCTAAAAATACACTAAAAGTGCTCTCTCTTAATATCAAAGCTACCAATCACCCTGCAAAACGCAGGAACATCCTAGATTACTGTACTAAACTCAAGGGTGATATAATACTACTGCAGGAAACCACATTGGGTCCCAAAGATTGCAACTCCCTGCATTATCAAGGTATCCAGAGCATCTCTGCCTTCCCTGCCAATAAAAAGAAAAATTGGGTCATCACTCTGATATCTATAAAAGCCAATATACAAGTTGTGGACAGTACCCGTTACAACAACGGCAGGTGGCTAATCACTCAACTTAAAAACAGTCACTCCTCATTCTGTATTATCAACATATACACCCCATGGCTGACGATCCTGAATTTTGGATCACCCTAAACAAACGGATATGTGAATTACCAAATAACTCTAGCATTCTCCTTGCAGGAGATCTTAACCTACCATGGGATGCTGTATTAGACAGGAATTCCACTTGGAAATACAGAGCAAACAAATAACATAAATACATGAGGAATCTAGGTAACGCGCACTGCCTGAATGTGATTTGGTGCCTCTAAAACCCCACTGGAAGCAACTTTATATTTTACTCACACCCACACAACACTCTATCAAGAATATCTTGACAAACAATGTACTTACCCTAGCTGCTACGTCCTCTACAATCAAATTAATATTTAATATTAATCTCAGACCATGATAGCATCTCTGTAGACTTACAAATCAATCACAACCCCCCTAGGAGAAATCAGTGGAGATTCAACGAAGAGGTTCTGAAAGACCAATTATTCACAGACAAAATAAAAAACTCCAAACTTCTTTCTTGAGAACGACTCCAATGAAGTCTCTAAAGAAACCATTTGGGATGCTATGATGGCTACCATCAGGGGGGAAGTCATTAACATTATGCTAATAAAAACAAATCCACTAACAAAGGCATCATGGAATTAGAACAGTCAATCAAACAACTAGAGAAGGAATTCTTTGTTAATAAAAATCAGGAACTTCTTTAACAACTGAAAACATAAAAATATGATTACAACTCGATTTTAAGTAACCGAGCGCACACCTGGGTACAGCATAACAAAATGAAAACCTTCAAAGACTCAAACAAGGCAGGCAAAGCGCTAGCAAATTACTTAAAATTTAAACAGGACCAAAACTATATCCCATTTATTAAAATTAAATCCAGAACAACAATAATTGACCTTACAGAAATAGCTAACGTCTTTAGAGAGCTTTACAACGACCTTTACAACCCCAATAAACAGCAGATTGTGAGAAATACCTGGAGAAAATACAGCACTCGGCTCTCTCAGACTCTGACTAAATGTTTTCTCAACCAACCCTTCTCTTGCTCGGAGATTGCGAAAGTGATATAGTCCTTGAAGCTAGGCAAGGCACCAGGAACTGATGGGTTTTCTCCCAGCTGTTACAAAACCTTCCAAAATGAACTAATCCCCCATCTGTAGTTACTTTTTACTCACTTTGAAAAATCAGGTAAAATCACAGGCACAACCTCCGAAGTCAACATTACAGCGAATCATAAAGATGGGAAGGACCCCCTTGAGGTAAAAAAAGTATAGGCCCATTTCTCTCCTAAATTTGGACTGTAAAATTCACGCTACAATCTTAGCAACCAGACTACAAACAATTCTCCCATCCCTTATTCATAGATCACAAACAGGCTTCATTAAAGGTAGACATGGATCTGACAATGTTAGAATTTTCTGCCATATCACTGAAAAAGTTATACTTATAGCATCACCAACAATGGCCATGGCTCTGGACTCAGAGAATGCATTCGATAAGGTATCCTGGCCTTTCCTGTGGGCTGTCATGAACAAACTTAACCTCGGAGATACTTACATTCGCCAAAGATTTGCTCTATATGCCCAAACCTCCTCCCTTATCAGAGTTAATGGGATCCTATCCAATAAAATAGATTTGGCTCAAGGAACTAGACAAGGTTGCCCACTTTCCCTCTTCTCTGCCTTTTAGTCATTGAACCCTTCCTTGTTTCCATCAAACCAAACACTCTTATTAAAGGCATCTCTCTTGGAAACACTCCCTACAAAGTCACCACCTATGCTGACGACGTACTCATATTTTCACAAGAGGCCGATACTACCATCCCGGCAATCTTATCTGAAATCAATTCCTATGCTCAGGTCTCAGGTTACTCCCTAAATCTTGAGAAGACCGTAGTTTTCCATCTGAATAACCTCACTTTCCCATCCATTGTGAACAACACCAAACTACACTGGCAATACTCACAGATCAAATACCTATGCCTCTACTTTAAAAGCAACCTAGAAGACACAAGGAAAATAAATGAAGATTACCTCCTAAAGAAAATCAAAGAAACTCTAACAGCCTGATCCCCAATATTTATGACCTGGTGCGGCTGAGTGGAATGCATTAATATGATGACTGCCCCACAAATAAATTTCATTGCATCCATGCTCCCCTTACTATTATCAAACACCTTCTATAAAAACATCAACCACGTAATTTCATAATTTATCTGGAAGGGGAAAAAAAGGCAGAATGGCACTTAAGAAACGAAAACTAAATAAAAGCTCCGGAGGCCTCAGCATCTCCAACTTTTTAAAATACCTACTTGCGTTTCTAATCAAACAAGTCACTTGGTGGTCACACCCTGTAACACTAGACTCCCCGCTTTGGTTGCAGATCGAATAATAACTTACTAAACTATATGCCTTGATCTCTTTGCTAACTATGAAAACCGTACAAATACAACACTCTCACACTATTATCAAGGACACTATCTTAGCCCTGAAGTCATTAGATAAAATGCTTCCTTATAATATCCAAAACTCAGACTATGGTTCACTATGGAACAATGCAAAAATCTAAATAGATGGCACCTCTCCATCGTGGACCCCTTGGTCATCTAATAATATCTTGTTCTTCAAGGACCTTGGCACACTGAGTTTTCTGAAAACATTTGAAGAATTACAGAATGCGCATAACCTGGGAAATGTAGAATTATATAGCTTCCTCAAACTAAAGGTCGCAATGAAAAAGAGTCCTTCACCACACAACTCAGACTTAATCCCCCTACTTCTTAAGTTATCTAAAACGCCTCATGCTGCACCCTCAATTTATAAATAGGGCTCCTGTTTTTCCGTTTAAACGGATTTTTACATATAAATACAGACGGAAAACAAGTTTTCCTTTGTCTGTATTTATATTTAAAAACGGGAAAATACTAGCACATTTTGCCCGCTGTCGTGCTCCAGCAGAGTTGCCTCGCACGCCCTCTTCCTGATTCTAGGGCTGCGCCTGCCTACAGTAACACGAAACACCAGCTTCTGATTTGCTGGAAATGAGGGGTCTTTTTTGAGCTCCTGACGGCGGTTTTGTTGCTGCCCCAGCCATCTCCGGGGCTCCGCTCCACCCCCGAGTGGGCTCTGCGGCAGCCATTTCAGAACAAAGGTAAGTGTTGGGGGGGGGGCTGGAGTCAGTGGATGCCACCACCCCTCCTGCCTCCTTCTGCCGTGGGGTGGCAAAGCCTAGGTATGTCAGTGGAGTGATTGCCGAGTTTGTGGCTGGACTGCAGTACACAAAGCCTTGCTACGCCACTGACTGGAGTGTTTGCAGAGTTTGTGGCTGGACTGCATAGCCCATAACCATTGTTGTCTCTTCCTTCTTGCCCGAACAAGACAAGGACAGTGTCCACTTCTGCTGCCCCCTTCTTCCTCTTATTCCCTCTCTTTCTGTCGCGCTCCTCCTCACTTGCAGAAAACTGTGACTGTTCTTTCCTCTCCTTTCCGTCATTCTTTCCCCTGTGAAATGGATCCAAAAACAGAGGAAACACTTTTCTTGCAAATGTCTTTTCCTGATATTTTTCTATTCCAAAATGCAGCCTCAGGAGGAGAAAAAAAAGGTTTTAAAATACGGACAATAAATACATAAATAAATAAAACAAGACAGAGTAGTCGCAAAGTGGCCAGATTGGTTTATTCACACCCAAACACATTAGCGCGACCTTACAGAGTTTGCCAATGAAGTGCAACTTTTCTTTGTTGTTACTTTTTTTTCAGGCAGCATACTACACTTGTCTAGTGCATAATTTGAATTGAGTTGCTTGCAGTTGTTTATAGCGGGGCACAATTGGGTTGTAGCTGAAGGCAGCGTGAGTTTCTCTCAGTGGGGCAGAATGGTGTTCAGTGGGGGAGAGGATGTGGCACTCTGTGCCTACGACAGAAAATGCAAGGCTCTGAGACAATGGCTTGTGATAGCACTTTTAAGCATATTTGTGACATTCTGCGAATGGCAACGTTTTCAGATGAATGTATTGTGTTGACCAATAACAACCAAGTTCATGTGTGCATTGTCAATTTAAATAAATGTGGAAAAATACTAGCTGCAGCGTTGTCTTTTGCTTGTGGCAAAAAACAAATGTAGATAAATACAGATAAAATGCCCAAAAAAATAAATATGGAAAAATACAGACGGAAATGGCAAAAAAATAAATACCATATAACCGGGAGCCCTATTTATAAATCATTGAACTCCACCGATGCACATAAAAAAATCACATCAGAGATTCAAGCTAAATGGACTGAGAAAGCCTCTGCCTCCTTTATTTCCACCTTAAATGATCCATCGTGGAAGAAGATCTAGACATACTCTCTTAAAAATAAAATCTCCCCCACTCTATTACAATGTAAATACTGGATATTAAATAAAACCTATTGGACTCCTGATAAACGCGCTAAAGTAGATCTTCTTGAATCAGATAATCAGATATTTGCTGGAACTGCCAAAATTTCCCAGGGACTCTTCCTCATATAGTATTTAACTGTGATAAGCTCCATCATTTCTGGAACGAAATTCAGAAAACCATAAATGCAATCTTCAACATTGACATCACCCTAAACTTCTATACAGTCAACCTATGCCCCTGCGTACACTCTACCACTGAAATTAAATCAGTCAGACATGTGCCTTATGGGCTGCCTTTTAACGATAGGAGTTAAAAACATTCTATGGGAATGGAAATTTTTCCAAAACCTCTTATTTCACACATGGTGGGCATGGGTCTGCTTCACGAGAAGCGAGGATAACTTCCTCACAAACTATGCCTATACTAGTCAGAGTTCTCTGAAACTATGGAATAGATTAGACCTATACATGCAAAATATAAAACCTCCTTAAACCACATTTTCCGTGACCATCAACATCGGGACTAACCCAATCCCCCCACACTTGTTGATAGGCGCTGAGCAACAACACTTACCATCACATCGCCATTAGTATTTCATCTCTATCCTCTCTCTCTCTCTCTCTCTCTCTCTCTCTCTCTCTCTCTCTCAATCTCTCTCTCTCTTTCTCTGTCTCTCCTCATCTATCCCTTTCTCTCTTTCTGGGGTTCCCTTATGTCATCCCTCTCGCCCTCCTCCCCCGAGTTTACTTCAATTAATAACCCTGCAATTACAAATGTGTTTGGATCCATACCGGCGGCTTGTATTTGGTTTTATTCTAAATTGTACTTGTTTTCTACAAGTATTTCTTATTATGAGTGTATTAAAACCCACCCCTTCTTCCCTCCCCTTTTCTTTGTATCCCCTAATAGCAATAAAATACTTTGAAATAAAAAAATAAAATCTGACCATGGTGTCCCACCCTACATGTGTGAGACCATGAAAATGTCTAGCTATTTGGGACAGCAAGCTATCCGTTAACACAGGCCTTCCATTTGCTGAAACCCAGATGTTATCCTCTATTTAAACACAACCTGCTCTGATCCAACCCTGCTGTTCTGCCTCTGGTACTTCCTCCTACAACCTCTTTATTACTTCCCAAACATCAGCTTTTTCTAACAAAAGGTTGTAATTGGTCTCATCTTCAGAATCATTTACTTTTTTCCTAATGAATATAGGTCACCCATGAGCACAATATCGTGCAACCTTATCAGCATAACAGTTGCTGACCGTTACATAATCGCCTCCGCTCCTATGTGCTGAACATTTTACAACTGCAATTTTGGCAAGCAACTGCAAAGCCTCCAGCAATCTCATGACATGTTCCTCATTAAGGATGGCGGATCCTGATGACATCATTAATCTCCCCCCTGTGACCATAACTATCCAAAGTCATGAACCATACAAAAAGCCATACTGACAGTATAAAATAGTCAGTCTCAGCTGGTCATAAACACAGCAAGCTCTAGTAAGAGCGATCAGTTCAGCCACTTGTGCAGAAGACACCCTTCGGAGCCAGGAGACTTCCACTACCCCTGTGACTGTACCAACTGCGTATGCAGCTCTTAGGTTTCCCCCATCATCTCTTAGGCAAGACCCATCCACAAACAGTATGTAATAGGACACTGCCAGTGGCTCCTCTTGTATATCAGGTTTTGGCTTGGAACATGGCTTCGTGACATTGAGACAGTCATGCTCTAATTCCCCATCATCATTTTCATTCTCAGGCAAAGGTAACAAGGTAGCAGGGATCAGGGAAGCACACCATTTCAGTGTTATGTTTTCTGCCGCAAGTATAATCTGCTCATATTTAGTCAATGGGCTGTTGGTCAAGTGCTGAGTGCGTGTACCAGTCAGCAATATTTCCACTGAACCATAACAGTAAGAGGGTGTCCCATGACGATACTCTCACATCTTTCAATGCTGACACCAACTGCTGCTACAGCTTTAAGGCATCTTGGCTGTCTTGCGGCTCCGGGATCAAGGGTAGCAGAGAAATAAGCCACAGGTCTCCCTGCATACCCATGCATCTGTGTAAGCATTGAGGGAGCGCAGCACTCCCTCTCACTGCAGAAAAGTGTAAAAGATTTATTATGCTATTATTTGTCATGCTCTGGGGCATGACAGAGACTTTCTCTCAGTTCTAGGAAGGCAATCAAACAATCGCTATCCCATGGTACAGCCTTGTGTGTCAGTTTCTGTAAGGGCTTGGCCATGAGGGACAAAATTGGGTATCCACTGTCAACAGTAGCCCACCATTCCCAAAAACAACCTGACTTCTTTTTGGTTAGTTGGCGGATTCATTTTTAGAATCAGTGAGAATATTTCTTATGACACCTTCCTCGCTCCCTTCTCAATTTGAGGTATGAGATATAGAACTTCTCTTTGGCAATACTGTAACTTACTTGGAACACTTTCTGTCCATTCTCAACCAAGTTTAACAATGCAATGGTGTCTTGTTTACAAGCTTACTGGGTTTCTGATGCTACTAACAGCTTCCCAATGTACTGAATGAAGACACAGTTGCATGCCATTACCATGGACTCAAGGTTCTTTTGAAGGATTTCATTAAAGATCAAAGGACTCTCTGTGTGCTCTTGTGGGACTCAGCACCATGCCAAAACACAGTTCTGGAACCGAAAGCTTAAAAGGTATTGACTGTCCTCATTCAGGGGTATACAGAAGAAAGCTTGGCATAAATCGATCACAGTAAACCACCCAGCCCCCATGGAATCTGAAATAAAATCACAGCGGGATTAGGCACCATAGGACAACACAGAACAACAATGTTATTTATCTTTCTCAGGTTTTGCATGATATGGGTCTTACCACTAGGTTTCTGCAGGCCCATGATGGGTGAGTTACATGGACTCCCCCATTATCTCCTTCAAAATGCCTTGTTGTATCAGTGACTCATTCACCTCTGTAATCCCCCCTATCATGTTGGGAGCCAAATTGTACTGAAGAGTTCTTGGATATTCAGCATTAGGTTTAACATTTATATGGACAGGCTCAACTCCCTTTATGAGACCTATGTCCTTTGCTGAGAAGTTCCAGAATTCAGGCCCGCTGTATCGTTGAGATCCGGTGGCAAATCATTAGTTCTCATCAAAGGGTACAGTCCAATGTCTGGCCCTTGAATCACCTATTTGAAATCAACATCCTCGTCATGGGTCTGGAAATCCACACCTTTCGGCGTACAATAAATGGTGCAAATTAGCTTGCACTGTAAATTGCATCCTAAAAGATTCACAGGACTAGAATCAAACACCACAAACTGGTGGCTTTCTTCAAAGGACCCCATTCTAACAGGCACTTCTTGTGTTACGGGGGGTCGACATTTGTCACTTCTGGTGTTCTAACACTGGAACAGGTAGCAACAGTGTCAATCAAAAAAGACACGGGTGTCCATTCACTTCGCCTTCCACAAAGGACCGCTCTGGTCTACCTCTAAGTACACAATCTTACTCCCCCCTCAGGCATTGTCATTGTAACAGATCAGAACTGTAGCCCGCAAGTGAGTCAAACACAGGAAGTTGCTGAAATAGATTTTGGTTCTGAAAGGAACTCTGATTAAAAATTGGGATTTGGTTGGGATTAAATCTAGGATCATTTAAATTTTACTGAGACATGGGGGCTTTAAGGAATCTGCATCACTGGAGCTTGTGGTATATAAGGACACATTTGGTGGCTCTACGGGGTTGCTAACTTGGGTCTGCACAAACCCTGATTTTTCAAGCTGATTTTCACTCATTCCCCTGTTGGGATTAAGACGGCACTTCCAAAAGCCCAATTTGTTACAATAATGACATGGATTAGATTTCTTCAATGTGCCACATCTATCTCAGTACTGGGGTCAATTGGGACACCACAACATCTACCCTATTGGTAACCATTTCCACCTGCATCACAGGGACTCCCTGTTGATGCACACCACCTTGCACAAGGCCACCATTCCCTACTTACAGTTGATTCTAACTTCTCCTCTGTGCTGCTTTCATCTGAGCACATATGAACTTTTCCTTCAACCGCTTCTGTTTCACGACCAATTCATCACTACAATATTTTGCATACCTCAAGACCTCATCAACTGACTTATTTTGCCAACAAATTAAATGTTGTTGACACATCAAACTAATCTCAGGTCTCAACCCTGTCACAAACCGAGACACAAAACTTTCCATGTCTTTAGCTTCAGGATTTTCCACCGCACTATGATGTTTAAACACTTACAACAATCTCTTATAAAAAGCATGCACAGTCTCTTTAGGCTCTTGCGTCGTTCTGTCAAGCTTAACCCAATCAATATCCTTTGCCAGCACTTTCCCTTTCAAAAAGGTAATCACCTGTTGATACTTTTTCATCACCAAAGGCCATGGGGCATGAGAAATTGGATTTCTCTGAGGCTCCTTCTCTGGCCACTGTATAGTCACTTACACTCTGCCCATCAGTCACTCAGTACCACAATGTCAAAAAGGGTATTCAAAACCACCCACAATACCTGGGAAATCTTTACAAATCGATCAACCTGAGGATACCAAAACACCAGTTTCTCTCTCAATTTAGTCAAATTGTTTGCAAATTCAACAAGATCACCTCTACTCCATGGTACATTAATGTAACCTCTGCCAGGCACCTCTCTCAGTTGGAAATTTGAAGCTCCCTCTCATCTACTGGAGAGGAAGGTGGGTCCCCCGTGCTCTCTGTGGCTAATACCACCTTCAATTTCTGGTGGTCTTTCTTTTTGACCCATCTTCCTTCCCACTTATCCAAAACACTCCATTTCTCGATGCAACCAATTAACTCCCTGTTATATAAATGGGATTCCTAGTTGGCTGAGGTATGCACCCTAGCTATACAGGAACCACCACTCTAGTCAGGGTAAGCTAGATACACGCTAAAAGATAACCTGTGCTCACCCTCTGGTAGCTTGGCACAGAGCAGTCAGCCTTAGCTAAAGAGGCAATGTGTAAAGTATTTGTACAACACACACACACACACACACAGTAACACAATGAATACTCCACAAAAAGACTCCACACAAGTTTAGAAAAATAGAGACTCCTTATCCGGGTAAAATAAGACCAAAACTGCAAAGATCCAATCAGTAGAAACCGAGATATGAATTTCTAAAGATGAAATGCAAAAACAGTGCTCAGAAGTCACTAGCTGTCAAAAGGTTACTTGAGGTTACAAGGGTCTGGTACAAATCCAAAGTTCAGGCCGACCGCGATGGAGGGCAGGCTGGATACTGGACCCACGCCTGGCCCACTGTGAAAGTACCTTGGATGGAGCAAAGTTTTGACGCTGAGGGCACAATGTGTCAATCTTTTCCAAGCAGTCAGGTCACTACGTCGTTGTCAAGCATTGCTGAGGTGAAGGCAATGCGCCCTCGTCAAGCTGTGTAGAGCGTCATCATCAGGCCGTGCAGGCTGTGGAACCGCTGTCGTCGAACAGCCTCTGCGTCGGCGTTGAAGAGCAATGTGTTGGTTCCGATCGGCGTAGTGATGACAATGCGTCAGTTTTGTAGCAAAATAGTTGCAGAACCCATTTCTGAGGCCCAGAACTTCGAGATGGTACCTCAGGCAAGGGTAGGAATCACAAAAGGCAGAGACCAGCAGCACCAGCAGAATTTCAGGAAGTCCTTTGTGTCTCTGAGACTTCAGACAACAGGAGGCAAGCCAGCAAGCCCTTGGAGATCACTTGGAGGGAAGGCAGAGTCCAGCTCTCCTTTAGAAGAGTCAGGGAGCAGCAGGGCAGGAAGCAGATAAGTAGTCCTTCAAGAAAAGAAGTCCAGTTGAATCCTTTAAGCAGGACAGCAGTCCTTTCGACACAGGTTCAGTTGAAGATCCAGAAGTGTCTGATTTTAGGTGGTCAGAGACCCAGTATGTATACTGAAAAGTGCTTTTGATGTAGAGGTGACTTCAAACCAGCTCTCTGAAATGCACAAGGATCCCTTTCAACCCAGTCCTGTCTGCCAGGCTACCTGTGGGGGTACATCAGTGCTTTGTGTGTGGACAGGACACTACCTATTGAAGTGTAAGTGTCAGCCCCTCCAATTACTCCCTGCTCAGGAAGACCCATCAGAATGCAGATGACAGCAGATGAGTGCTCAGAATGCAGATGAGCCTCACATTCCTGTGTCTGTGGCAGTCTAGAGGGAATGCACAAAGTGTAGCTGTCACTCACACCCAACATGTATTGGAAACAGCCTGTCAGGCACATAGAGCAGTAAAAGCAGAGAAATGCCCACTTTCTAAAAGTGGCATTTCTAAAAACAGTAATGTTAAATCCAACGTCACCATTAATGAGGGTTTATCATTCCCATTCCAAAGATATGAACATAAAAAAGCTACTCCTCTCTGTTCAGGAATTACAGTTTAAAAGTATATTAAGGAATTCCCAATGCTGGCCTATGAGAGGAGTAGGCCTCACAGTAGTGAAAAACGAAATAGGTTGTTTCTCACTATCAGAACATGCAAAACATAAAGGTACATGTCCTATCTTTTACTTAAGTTATATGGCACCCTGCCCTCAGGGTTGACATATAATAAAAGGGGAGTTTAAGGCTTTGCAAGTAGTTTTAAATGCCAAATTGAAGTGGCAGTGAACTGCACACACAGGCACTGCAGTGGCAGGCCTGAGACAGGTTTGAAAGGCTACTTCTGTGGGTGGCCCAATCAGTGCTGCAGCCCACTAGTAGCATTTAAAGTACAGCCCCTGGGAATATGGTATACCACTTTACAAGGGACTTACCAGTACAACAAATAGGCCAAGAAGGCATACACCCATGTCATCATGTTTATGGAAGAAGCACATGCATTTTAGCACTAGTTAGCAGTGGTAGAGTCCTAAGGCCAACACAAAAAATCAGCAAAAATGAGAGGCAAAAGGCAAAAGTCCGGGGAAAGACCATCCTAAGGATTATAGGTCTAACACGCTCTAATTTGCATTTTCATCCCTGACGTCCTCATACTAGTTATATCTGTCAGGACTCAGTCCGGGACACTGGCATGTGTCAGGGACTCTGACAACAACTGGTGCCAGGGAAGACAAAGTAGGCAGAATACTAGGTACAGAGCTGCCCAAAATCACACAGCGAGTCAAAGGAGAAAGGGAATCCAAAGAGGAAGCTCTGTATAAGAGAATAAGAGAGGTAAGACTCAGAAAGGACAGGCCCTCAGACGTGATTTAGCATTCAGACTAACTACACCCAGGACGAACGTGCAAGACATATATATAATACAACATTAACAATAAAGGGAATGTGGGGTAAAGCACTCAGGAGCTCCACACGGTAAGACTGAAGCTCAGTAAGTTCCTCACCCACAATTGCTGTTACAAATACTGACTGAAAATACCCACATATAGGATATGTATGCAAAGGCAGGGTCTGTGGAGCTTATACCTATGGTGATGTTATAACTGTAACTCAAAGACAATACTCACAGTGAACAAGAAACACCACCTACGTAGTCAGCTGTGCCCACCGATCCTGGCGATCAAACAGGAACACGCACGGCAGTAGCAGCAAAGGGGTAGAACTAAACACAAGCACAATAGACAAGGAGCTAGCAAGGAGGAGTGCTTAACAGGAAAGGAAGGAAAACACAGGGCACACTTGGCAGAAAGCAGGTAACAAACATACAAGGTAACAGAAGCAAGACAGCAGAATAGAAAGACAGCAAACTAGAACTGGAACCAAGGAAATGGGAAGAAAGGCAGAGACTGGGAAAGGATATACAGAAGGGGAGGCTACAAGGGTACACTAGAATAGTGCAGGTTCAAGAAGCAAGAAAACAAAGTAGCATAGAAGGCAGTGCTGGGGCAGGAACAAGAATTGAGCTAAGGCTCAGGAGTCAAGTTAGCTCTGCAGGCAGTGCTAGTTCAGGAACAGGGAATTACTAAAGCTCAGGAGTCAAGGTAGCACTGCAGGCAGTGCTGGTTCAGGAACAGAGAATTACTAAAGCTCAGGAGTCAAGGTAGCACTGCAGGCAGTGCTAGTTCAAGGAAACAGGAAATAGCTACAGCTCAGGAAACATGGAGTCAAGAGAGAACTGCAAGCAGTGCAAATCAGGAGCAAGAAATAGCTGAAGCCCAGGAACAAAGACTAACTATAGCTCAGGAAACAAGGTAGCACTGCAGGCAGTGCTAATTCAGGCACAAGGAATGGCTATAGCTCAGGAATCAAGGAATAGCAAAAGCTCAGGAACAAGGCCTGGTCTCACCGGATAACAGCTACAATGACCAACACTGGACTGAAGGGAGCTGAGGCTTAAAAGAGCTCACAGTAATCACATGCATCAGGTGTGAGCAGACTAGCAGCAGCCAGCCACAGGTGAGCTGAATTCCTCCACCCATCCTTGGCCTGCAGGGGTGGAGACAAAGCAGTGAGCAGGGGATTATAGGTAATGTAGTTTGCAGCATGAGCAGACTGGCTTCCACAAAACCCGGGATGGATGGGGAATGGATGTCAATTCCCAAATGGTGTCCAAGTGCCTGGAAGTCAGGATATGCATGCAGGGGATTGTCTGGAAGCATATCAGAACACTGGAAAGCCCCACAATTCAGCCCCCTTTTGGTGGGCACGAGAATGCAGGGAGTGAATCGTGACAATATCACTTTCATCAAAACATATGCGATAACTTTTCTATAAGGATTTAGTCCTACTTAAATCTACATCATACACATGAGCTAAATCAAACAGCTTATCATGAGCTTGGCTGGGGGGGGCGTGGCTAACCGCCTAAGATGGCGGACGCAGATTAAAGAGGCTCCGGACCCCGGGGATAATAATCCTGTCACACCAGCGTGTAAAGTGCTGCACCGAACCTGTACTTGCTGCACCATTGCTGCTGCACACCCGGACGGAGGCTCTGCCCGACTTCCCTGCTGATAAACCAACTTTGCCGTGGAGAACGCCCGAGGCGGGGCCTGCCGGCGCTGGGGCCTAGCTGGCAAGGAGCGACACGCGCTGGCATGTTGCGCTCACTGACCGCCCCTGTGACACCACATACCTGCGGCCCGTGGCTGAGGAAGCGGCTGACCCCACATTGCTGCCATCACCTGCCCGGCCCTGAGGAAGCGGCGCTGCGGAGAGCGGGCGTGCTGCGCCCCGGGACGAGCGCTCCGCGGCCTATGGCAGCATCTGCATGGCTGGTCCCCGGTGAGTGCGCACAGACACGCGCCCGCTGTCGGCCTTCACGGGCTACTACCACCCAAAGCAGCAGTGAGTGCTGAGCAGAATTGGATGGCGTCCCTGGCCCTATTGGACTCGGCCCCGGCACGACCTGTGGGGTAGAATAGCAGGTAATCAGCCTGTGTGACAAGCTTTATTGGAGAGTGGAGCGGCGAGGCTCTCGGCGACGTGGGACGGAACGAATGTGACCGGAGTTGCAGTGAGACTCAATCCGGCCCGTTGGCTCTGCCTGTGCATACGGAGTGAGGCACCCGGGGTGAGATACTGATCCGTGGCCGCTGCCCGGAGGGAGCGCTGTGAATAGCCTTCACCAAGCGGCGAGTGTAGGGCTGCACCGTACTGCGCCCATGTCCCAGACTGTCCCAATCCCAGCGCATTACGTGGACAGAGTGGCGGGGCCTGAAGGCTAGTTGCGGCGATGTGCCTGCCGAGGCTGCGTTATAATGTAAGCGTATGTATGCTGTGAGGCACCCTGGGGCGAGGCAATTTATCGTGGCCGCTGCCTGCCGGAAGCGTTGAGGGCACTGTCCATCAGTGAACACTGGGCGTTATGGATGTGTAGGCCGGCTGGCCTGTACTGCCCTCTACCCCCTACCACACTACACGACCTCCACTACGAATATAAGGTGAGCCAGCACTGGGCATCGCAAACCTGGGCTCTCTATTGGGGAGGAGCATAGAGGGAAGGCACTGTCCTTGGGAAGCCTCGGGTGCCGTGACTGCGCTGACCGGCTGGCCTGTTGTTCTGCTTCCTCCCCCCCTGCCTGCATGTGTACCCGGCCGGGGCTAATGTGGAGTTAAGAGCCGGAGGTATACACACGCATGATCGAAGGCCCCAATGAGCCTCGCCTGACTCCCGATGGGATTGCAGACAGCCCAGAAACACTGTGAGCACTCATGAGCCTGTCTGCAACACAATTCACCTCAGGCTGCACGACATAATCAGACCTGCTACAGAAGCCCTGTATATACACTGTCAAGACTTGCCTAATTAGAATCTACCACTCCCTGTTAGCTTGGATACACGCTCTCCAGAAGGTACGTCTGCCCCTCCTGAGGCATACCAACTGCATATCTCGTTGCTCCTCACACCTGTGTCTACTCAAACATAGGAGGGAGGGCAGACGCGAGCAATGGGACGGATCAAGGGGAAAACCTTGGACACAACCACCACTACTATTCATCCTGCAGAGGACCTAGATAATCCTACACGGCCATCATCGCCAAGCTCCATCCCCCCCACCAACACAGAGGCATCCCAAGACAAGCTGGACTTGATCCTCCAGGAAGTTAGGGACTCCCGAAAGGCTATCGAATAGCAGATCGGATCGCTTACAACTGGTTTCACTCTACTCAGGGCCGATCACGCCAAACTAGCTGATACAGTGAAATCACACTGGAAAACCCTGAACGAGATCGAACCCCAAATTAAGGAACATGCGACGCAAATACAGCAGCTGCAACAGCAAGTAAATGGCCTGCAGGACAGGATCAAAGATGTGGAAGGCAGGAACCGCAGGAACAATGTGCGGGTCATCGGACTTCCAGAACGCAGCGAGGGCCCCAATGCCGCTGGCTTCGTGGAGCAATGGTTTCGTGAATACGTGGCCCCAGAGGGCCTAACGTACTTTTTTTGTGTAGAGAGAGCCCACCGGATCCCTACTGGCAAACCAAAAGCTGGAATGCCACCGCAACCCTTAATAGCCAAGATACTGAACTACAGAGATTGGGATATACTACTACAGAGGATGTACTACTACAGAAGGCACGGGAACGGACACAGATCCAATTTGAAAATCATCGGATATCACTGTACACTGACTATACAATAATGGTACAGCGCCAGAGGTCCTCTTTCCAAACAGGAAAAAAGAAATTGCGTGCCCTGAATCTAAAATATGCACTGTTATTCCCTGCCCGCCTAAAAATAATCCACGAACAAAAAACATACTTTTTTGACAGTCCGGAAGATGCAGAGGAGTGGATCGAAGTGATGGACCCAGTTTCAAGATCTGGCACTTCATCCCGCAATCTACCCAATAGTCCTAAACGAACTCAAGACCGCAGGTCACGCCGCAATGCCAAGGGAATACAAAAGCCACCCACCATTAGCCCCACATATGAGCAGGCTCAGGCTAGCAAGAAAGAGGCATTGGCAGCCGAGAACTCCTTCAGGGACAACAACCTCCAGATCGCAACGACTCGTCGGAGGACAACACCATACAGTCGGACTCTGAGCGCAGCATCACCCTGTTCCCATCAGTGACACTTCAAACAGCGGACGATTTGCTGGGTTGAATATTACGGCTTGGATCACAATCTCAGATACTAGGCCCCAGCAGCAGAAGATGCCCAATGAATGCTCCTTGTGAATGTATGTATCCTTTCCTTTACGCATTACTACCATGTTATTAATTGCAGATGTAAGGGCAAGGCAGGGCCTCCCAGGCTCTGTAGAGGTTGCAGAGCCGGTAATTGCATATGCAGAATGTATCGGATGTTAATGTTCAAGATACAACAGCAGTTGATGCTTGATATATGAATATATGGACTGACATACATTCTTCCTTTTCCTTTATATAGCACTATTGGTGGTTAGAAATAAGAAAGTAACGAGATATCCCCCGGGTTCCGTTGAGCTCACAAAGCTAATATTTGTGTGTAAACAACATGGCAGATGGTAGCGACCACCCCCACAAAGCGTACGCACCATATCGATGTAGCACTATTTGTGTGATTCAGTTCTCTGTTTGGCCCAGCATAGTTCAATGGCTGAGCTGTGTATTGCAAATTCAAAGAGAATTTGGGGGTTCTGGCCCGCGACAGGGGATTGGCTCCAAGTTAGGGGGAGCAGCGCTTACACTACTGATATATGCCTCACAACTCCACTACGCTAGGTTCCTATAATTTAATCACCTGGAATGTGCAGGGGCTTGGATCGGTACACAAGAGGCACAGGATCAATGTGCAGCTACTTAGGCGCAAGGCGCAGATAGTATACATGCAAGAATTGCACCTCACCGAGTCAGAAGCCGGGAAGGTTCGCAAGAAATGGAGGGGACAGATTTTCTCTACTAACTACTCGGCCTTTGCAAGGGGGGTGACCATATGGATTAGACATGGGGTCCCATTTACTGAACTGGAACGGCGCACTGACGACCAAGGTAGATATTTACTGCTGCGCGGGACGTTAAATGGCTTCCCAGTGGTGTTGGGTAGCATTTACGCCCCAAATTTTGATCAGGACAAAGTTTTCAGTAGACTGAGTGCAGTGTTGGCTAGATGGGACATGTACCCATGGTTACTGGGTGGGGATTGCAACTCAGTGATGGATATATCACTAGATAGGTCACACCCTCCCCTAAACGGAGCGGGAACCACAAGGCAAGCTGAGGCCCTATGCAACTGGACTGTCGGGTGGACATTGGGGGATGTATGGAGAATGCTAAACCCAGCAAGCAGGTTATACTCCTTTTTCTCACCAGTCCACCAACTACACACACGGATCAATAGAATGCTCTGCTCCCTTAATATTGCAGCACAAGTGACTCACGCCACATACCTAGCCAAGACCTTCTCTGACCATAATCCCCTGGAGATCCGCCTTACATGGGGCAGAGTGCCCACCCGGTCCCCACATGGAAGTTGTGGCCCCAGATGCTAGAGGACATTGCCTTCCGTAGTACGCTATCCACAGCTATCACAAATTATTTTCTAGAAAATTGGAACACTGCCTCCTCAAATTTAATCGAGTGGGATGCGCTCAAGGCGGTGGTGAGGGGTACTGCAATAGGCGCCACTGTAGGGGCCAGGCAGGAAATACACAAAAATCTTATCAGAGTAGAAAATGCAATGACTGAACTGGAACAGGCAGCAGCGGTAGACCCGACTAAACAAGATCCACTGCAGGAAGCGCGCATACAGCATGCCGAACTGCTAGAAACTCTCAGGGTAATAGATCACAGAGCGTACACACAGGTGAAGCACACCGAGGCTGACAAATCTGGGACACTATTGGCTAGAATATTGCGGGACGACCCAACACCTCCTGTAATCCACAATATTAACGTCCCAGGGACAAGCATGGTTCACTCACAACAGGACATAAACGTTGCGTTCTGCAAATACTACAGTACTTTATACAGTGTGCCCACACACATTGACGATTCACTGGTTGACAATTTCCTGGAGGGTCTACCCTATCCGCAACTCACAGCAGACACACAGAAAAGCCTAAAGGGTCCAATTACGAGAATGGAAATAAAGGCGGCCATCAAAGGACTCTCGCGCAATAAAGCGCCAGGCCTGGACGGCCTGCCGATAGAATTCTTTGACTCTTACTCAGAGGCCTTCATCCCTAAACTGGAGGAATTATACAATAAAGCGCTGGAATTGGGACACCTCCCGCACACTACTATGCAGGCGCTGGTGATATCACTCCCCAAGCCAGGCCGGGACGGCTCAGATCTATCAGGCTACCGCCCATTGTCGCTCTTAGCATCAGAATATAAGATCCTAAGTAAGATCCTGGCAAACCGGCTCCTACCCCACTTGCATAAATTGATACATAGGGACCAATGCGGCTTTCTACCGGCGCGCAGCACGCCTTTAAATATCAGACGGCTGCACCACATCATGGCTACCACCCCCGTGGAGTATGTTGATGCAGGCTGCATTGCACTGGACCTGCGCCAGGCCTTTGACACCATCACGTGGGATTATATGTTTAACGCCCTGAAGAGGTTTGGGCTGCCCCTTGAGTACCTCTGCGGTTGTTGTACACAGCCCCTGCTGCGAGAGCACCCACTGGCAGTCACATATCACAAGAATACATAGTGCACAGAGGCACGAGACAGGGCTGCCCCCTATCCCCCTTATTGTTCGTGCTTGCCATAGAGCCGCTGGCACTCACGCAGCGACGGACGGCTGAACACCTGGGGATTCCAATAGGCAATACAACTCACCTGATATCTGCCTATGCAGATGACATTATTGTATACCTACGGGACCTCACAGACCTGTTGGAGCCCCTCCCCATGATTTTCTCCAGCTTTGAACGTGTTTCCGGTCTCACCATTAACGAAGGGAAGTCGAACGCCTTCTTCTTGCATGAAGGTACCCGCCCAGACGAAATTAGTTTTTTGCAGATATACTGTACCGGTGGCACACAGTACATTTAAATACCTAGGTATCCATATATATAGATCGTACGCAGATCAGCTTGATGGCAATCTGATGAAAGCAATTAGTGCAGTGCGGTCGAGAGTGGCATTCTGGTCGTCACTGCCATTATCGGTAATGGGGCGGGTAGCTATCTCCAAAATGGTGGTCCTCCCCCGATTATTATATTATTTTGCTAACTTGCCAATACTAGTCCCACCATCCACATTTCGCGCCCTAGACACACTACTGTTAGATCTCCTATAGGGGACAGGTCGCCGGAGAGTGAGTCTTAAAAAATTACAATTGGAACTGCATAAAGGAGGGCTGGGTGGCCAGACTTCAGGGCATACTATTACGCCTGTCAGCTGCAATGGCTATCCTACTGGACTGCAGGCAGGAATCTCCAGGAAATAGGATACACAACACAGGACATTGACCGAGGGTCGCTCCACATATTATTGCTGCCAAAAAGCAAACTTCCCCCATGCGCACCACCACTGCTTAAGTCGGCACTTCAGTGTTGGAAAAAAGCGCTGCTATACACACCCTGCTTCATTCCCTACGCTGGGATACCAACTCCTGGTGGCAGGCTCACAAGGAATAGACTGCAGGCCTGGGCTGACGTGGGAGTAGACACTGTAGGTGCCCTGTTTAGCGACAATACCCTTCTAGACCACGACAACTTCATGCATGCCACAGGGGCACCAGGACACCTCTATTTAACGCATGCCATGGTGTTGCATTATGTAAAGAAGAATTGGGCCCCCCAATGGCTGGAACCCCCACCACATGAGCTAGTTCGTACATTATACTACATGGGAGAGGGGCGACACCTCATCAAATGGCTGTATATAAGTATTCGTGCCCAGGCGTCAATCTCGCTCACAGACTTGAGAACGAAATGGTCGGGAACTATCGAACGAGACATATCTGATAAAGCATGGGCAAATATACTGGAACACCCCCTAGAGTGTCTCGTAATGCTAAATTTAAATTCATACAATGCATGGTCCTGCATAGGTCCTACTTAACCCCGCGCCGACTACACCGAATGTTCCCAGACACCCAACACTGCTGTCCACGCTGTAAGACCGAAGAGGTGGGTTTCATACACATGCTATGGGCTTGCCCTCACCTTAGAGACTACTGGGAGGGGGTGCGTGGCACTGTGAGGGAGGCCACACACTTACAGATCGAAGACAACATAGCAGAATGCTTGTTAGGGCTCCGCAAATGCACAGGCGCCCAGAAAGTCCAGCTCCGCTTCTTAGACCTCGCCTTTATACTAGCTATACGAGCTATAACGATGAGGTGGAAATCTGTAAGACCCCCTGCATTATCCACATGGTATTACAAGATGGTGCGTTGGAGCAGCGCAGAAAGTGCGGCAATCAGACGAGAAGAGGCTCGGGGACTACGTAAACACCCAATCTCTCTGGAGTGGGATATCACACTGGAGGGTTTTAAAGCAATAGATCTTTTCCCGCATCACGCTACCCCAGACCCACCGTAGCTAACACTTTGTACTGCACCGGACAGCGTAGTTAGAGGGCGAAAGGAAGACACATATCCCTGCACAAAGCAAATGGAACATCAAGCAACACTCAAATGCGCAATTGTTATGCCAGATAATAGACCTGTCGGGCCAGAACGTGGGTGGGGGAGGGGGGTATGGGGGTAATTGTTAGAAGTTATGTTGATAGCCCTATTCAAACTAATGCATCTTTCTTGTAGTCGCATCATACAAACTGATGTTATACTAATGCTGTATTCCTGTTGTACTTATATGCACATACCGTAATAATCCTGCTAGCACAAGCTAGTTGTATAATGACAAGAAATACCTAAGTGAAATGTTTGTAACCATTGGACAATACTTTATGGTAATCAATACAGTTTGTTTTAAAAAAAAAAAAATTAGCTTGTCCAGCATGCTTAGTAACATGCTTGCACATGTATATAAGTTCATTTTCTTGATAGGTATCTAAGCAGGAAAGATCAAGATTTACTAATATCATCTAATCCAATTCAAATTTTTATTTTGACTACATCCACTGCAGTCTCCCTCCTCAGTGACTGAAGTACTCTGCTCAATCTCAAATCCTCACATTCTTGCAGAGGACCCATTGAAATACCTAATCAAATCATCCAACTTCCATTATTTAACACAATTTTGGATTCCAGAGGTATTGATCGTTATCCCTTCCCAGGGACAACTGCTTGAAATATATTGAGGTCAATTCCAAATAGACAGATAAGAATGTTGTGACCTCTGAGCGGGTTCCTCTACAGGAGTGAGCCCTGTCTTATCCTTTGACGGTGATACAGGAGTGACATATAGTGGAGTCACCCTATTCAAGACAAAAATAGTTCTTCATGGCCCCCCTATCAAGAGGCAACAGGAACAGTAGTTTATGTGTTTACTCCAGTAGGAACCATCAAAGCATGCGTTGTGGTCCCTGACGACTCAGGTTTATATAAGGAAACTGCAGGACCAATAGTAACTAGAACAGTTATTGTGTCTGGGGCATTAGAAGTAGAAGAATTAACAGGGGCATGAATCCCTGAATTTTTTCCCATAGGGTTCTGACTTGTAGTCATTGGGGCGGTGGCTCTCTCAGAGTCTCCACCAATAACAGCACCACTCATCCCTTCCGACTGGGCCATGTTCTAAGGCGATGGATGGGTTGGCAGTAACACATCCAGAAAGTCATCACTAGAATTACTATCTTCGCCTGAGCACTCTGTATTCTCTATTTCATCCTATTTTTTTTGCTTTTTCTTCTCTTTCTGAGGTTCCTCACTCTTCTTCTTCTCCTTCTGATGTTCCTCACTCGTCTATGCAGGGTATAGTCTAATTCCCTCAATTATTTCAGCTCAGCATCATTGTTGTTCCGCAACTCACCTGGCTTTCTGACTTTACCCTGATATCTCTCTTTTACTTTAACATGAGTTGCACATTCCCAGGCACTAAGTGCCTCATACTGTGCGGGTCATGGGGGTGGCGTCATCTTATACAATATCCTTCTCAAATTTTCAATAATTCTCAAATTAAATGTTCCATAGCAAGGAAACCTCACAGCACCTTCATTTATGCCAAAATGCAATGTGGAGCACACATTTATGGCCATATAATGACCAGCCATGCCTTCTGGCGGCGCCTCTTTTCCCTCTTGGACAGGAACAGTCACATCTCACCTAATAAAATCTCGAAGAGCTTGAAACACTTCATTTTTCAACAATATTATCAACAATCACAAATAGAAATTTCGTTTTAGAACAGGAAACAATCTCTTTAACCACAGTTCTTGTTTGGAGCATAGAAGGTGTTAGCATAATATAGACTTCTGTATAAGTCTTGGAAAAAGGGAATAAGTGTTTAGCCTAAAGCTTCACACTTGCAGGAATAAGGTAAGCAGAGAGGTCTGTCCCTCTCCAAGTCTAAAAGCAGTCTGACTGTCTAACTGTGGGAACGCCAATTAATAAAAGTTTCAGAAACATCCTTATCTCCTTTCACACCACTAGGAACTAACCAAGTCGTTACTCGAGAGAAGCATCCACAACCTCCCTTAAGGTTCCCACTGCATTGAAACTTGGACTGTAATCAGGACCTTAAACATCTTGCCTTTCTGGTACATGATGAACAGAAGGTCTCTTTTGACCATTAATTCTCCATGGTCACTGCCAGGTTCTTCCTTTCAGGCCTCAATATTAACAGTCTAATACAAACAATACGCCTTTTTCTAACTAACAAGAAGCATGGTAATGCACCTGCAAAAGAAAGAAAGATTAATCAGGCAAAGCTAAATGCATTTCAATTGAGGCCTGTAGTCAGGCTAAGATAACTCAGCAGTTAATATGAACTTCCAATACATGATTTCACATACACAAATCTAACTTGAAAGTGTAAAACATGAATAAAAGAGCACAAGATTACGTTTCAATTGAACATTATTACACTCATATGTAAATCTCTAATCCCTAAAATGATTACCTTTCATAGTACATTTAAACACTTCACACACATTAAGGCACACAGTGAGTATAATGTCAGATATGCGTATATAACTGTAAAATTGTGAGAAAAAAGATGGAGCCTAAATTACGCTGCTTCATTATCCAAATGAGCTTTTCATTTTAGAAAAAACTTAGCTATTTCTCAAACAACCATTTATTATTTTCATTATAAACATTCACATAATTTTTATTAGCAATTGGTGCTCAAATATTAATTTGACATTTTTGTCAAGTACTAACCACTACTACACTGGGATAGACTCTGCCTTACATATCCAGGTGTCACCATCTTAGTTCATAGATGCCCACAATATGCCAAAAATCATTTATTTTAGATTCAGCATTATAGAAAGGTGGGTATCATGATGCCATGAGTGTGCACAATAGATTAGGACTCACCACCACGATGTCATGGCCAACAGTACCAATGGTGGGCATTATGATATATTGAATTCCCTTAGCATGCAAACAAAAAAGCAACAAAAAACACAGCACAATTGGTGGTGTTATTTATGGTGTGTGTTTTGTGCCTTGCTAACCATAACTGTACATTTCAGTAGTTTTACGAGTCTGAGCTAGCGCATAACTCAGTTGTTAACTGTTTTTCGTGGATATGCAGGCTATTTGAGATTAATGTAAACGTTATGTGTCTCAGTGGCACGTGTAATGCTTTGCTTTTACTTTTTGGAAAGGATTGCCAGCCTATGCATGTTTTTTTTATTTTATAGTTTACTAGACTATAGAATTGTTTTCAAGTATGTGTATATTAAATAAAGGGCTGAATGGTCACTTATCCAGGTCTCTGTTAAGGAAAGATCAAGGATATAATTAGTTATGAGAGCAGCCATTTCTATGCCTCTTGATTGTGTGAGAGGCAATGTGCCAATTCACAAAGGCATTTTGAACTACTAAAGAAGAACATATGTAGTACTCTTTTATGTAATCTTGCATGCCTTTGTAAATTGATCTCAAAAGATGTAAAATTGGAATAAAATGGGAATGTTCAGAGAATATTCCTATGAAATTAGTACTGATATAAAGGACTTTGCTCCTTTTGCACTTTTACAAATAGAGAGTTGAACATTTCAGTGATGATTCACAAAGGTATGTAAAAGAGTACTAAAATAGTAGTAAATCCCATACTCATACTACTTTTGCAAATCAACTCTCATGTATTTGAGTGAAATAGGTTTCCTGTCACCTAAAGGCATTCTGAGATGTGAATCTCTCTGCAGCCATGTGCCTTCTTGTGGAACTTACATGTAGTACTGGTACATTTGAGATTGCTTGCCTGGTCTGTCCTGTTTGTTGATAGGGAGTGTGGCCAAATGTAACTCATTCTGTGGCTTGTGAAATGTCTGTTGTTTGTCTCATCTAATGGTGTAAATTGTATTTGACTATCACTCCTTAAAGGACATTATAAATAAGAAGAGATCAGGGTCTGGTTTGTAACTTTTTGGATTAAAGAAATTATTTGAATCACACGGAACAGAGTGCCGTCCTTCTTCTTGGGGAGAGAAGAGTTGGTGTTTCATGTTTGGCAGTGCTTGACCGCTGACTGGCACCGGGCTCATAGGTGGTGTTCAGCATTCTCAGGTGTAAAGATGATATATATGTCGCCACTGTGCAGGTATAGTGAGGTCGGAATTTCTATAGGAAGAGCATTTTTTATTTTGTAATAACTTTGAAGCCGTTGAGGAATCTGTATAAAACTTTCCAAAAAAAAGAAAGCTTAGCCACTTAAGCTCCTTCCTAGACAGTTTCAGGGTGATCCGTAAAGCGGAATATATGTATAACTGATAACTATTGCACTCTTCAGTTATTAAAAATATTCTGTCATACTAATTTTCTTAATGGAAAGAATAATCAGTAACATTTTATTTTAAGAAATTAGAAGTAGCCTATGGAGAATTTCCAGTGAACACTCTCCATGTTCGCTAAGCGTACATTTCCTATTTTCTCAGTGCTTTTTTGATCATGCAATTTCTATGTTGATCTTTCAAATGTGTCTGTCGGCATAGGTTTTTATATCCAATCATCATACTGTGGGACAGTGGAGTTCTCAATGTCTTAATTTATTATTCATACTCATTTTTGCTACAGTCAGAAAGGAGACAATCCATCCTACATCAATCCATCGTTCCAACTATGGGGCCCATTACGATGGCGGGCGGGCGGACAAAGTCCGCCCGCTATCGCAACGGAAAAAGGGACCGCCCACAAGAGGTGCGGCGGTCCCGCTGTGCCTATTAGGATGCGACCGCCACCATGGCGGTCGCATCCTGTATATTTAACATTGTGGCGGGCGGTGCTGTATTCAGCACCCGCCACAATGTTAAAAGGGCATGTTGTGCTTTTGCATGCACAACGTGACAGGCACCGCGCGGTGCCTGCCACCTTGTGCATGCAAATGTCGGGGGGTACCATGGGTACCCCCAAGTGCAGCCACCCACCCCCAACCACCTGGGGGCCCGCAATGGGCCCCCAAAGGCATTCTCCGCATGCCTTTCCATGGCGGAGTCTCTGCCATGGAAAGGCATGAGACCGCCATCATCTAATATGGATGGCAGTGCCTGCAAGGCACCGCCACCATATTGCAGGCCTCTTCCGCCCGGTAGGCAATCGGGCGGATTGCCTACCGGCGGAAAACTGGCGGACGGTCTTTCCGTCCGCCTGGTTCCCCACCGCCATCGTAATTTGGCGGGGGGGAAATGTTAGGTGGGCGGACGAAAAAGGTGGGCGGATTGCCACCGACATACGGGCGGCGGCGATCCGCCCGCCATCATAATGACCCCCTATGTTTCCAGAAAACTTTCAAATGTACACAGGTCTACAACATACCACCTGTGTCTCAGCCTGTTTGATCATATCTGCAACATTTAGAATCCAGTTGAGGCTCATTCAGTGCCTAGGACAAATTTTATTACACTGGTAAAACTCACATCATTCCCGAACTTTGGCTTAAGTTAAATTCCTAAAATGAATTGAAATTTCACTTTACCTAATTCTGTGTGATTTCAGAAAACCTCTCAACAGGAGACATTTTTTACTTGAACCAGTCTCCTTGTGATATCTCACAAGTCTTGGTTTTAGGTAGAGAGGGGCACTGTGGGATTGCTTGCAGTAGGGCACACAGGAACTACTGCAAATGTGGGTAGGGTTACCCCTTGGAACTTTTTCCCTTTTGGCTAGGGATGGGCCAGGAGTCACACACACCCACACGCTAGTGCCAGGCATAAATGTGGCACCCCTGGACGCCCTCTTCAGAACACTACTGGACCTGTGGAAGACAGAAGAAGAACTGCACCCCCTGTTCAGATCTGTGAGGAGACCTTAAAGGATGGACCTGCTCCCACTTGTACCTAGAACAAAGAAGTGGACTCTAACGGTCAGTTGGCTGACCTCCTGTTAAACTACTGGGACACAACAAGCTACTAGAAGCTGTGACAAAGTCGAATATTAATGGTGATGGATGGTAGTCCTCCAAAAATAAAAATGGCACTGTTCTTGTTCGGTCCAGTAAGGGTTTTGGTAATTTAACCCTGAGCTCAGCCCCAATAGCTATGGCATAGGGCAGACAGGCTTAACTTAGGAAAATGTGCAAAACGTTTAGAAGTATCAAAACAGTTCAAAAGTGTTTCCACTCCAATTTATAGAACTAGAAAATATTTTATTGACAGTGTTTATGCCTTGAGTAGAATGCTGACTTGTGATGTAGGCTGGTGAGAGAATGCTGAGTTTTTGATGGAACTGCATGTGGTCACATTTTTAGGCCCGGGTAGGAACATCACCATTTTACACGCTCACATTTTTAAGCTGCTTCCTTTTCTTAAAAACACACTGACAGTTGACACACATTTGTTTGCATGCCTATTCAGGATAATATTCTCTGAAATGGCTTTGCCTACATTTCCACTTCTAAGGCATATTATCAACTACCTTGAACATTCTGTACAAGAGCTAAGTTCACTGTGCTAAATGTTGTTATTTGTTATTGTCCGCTTGGCGACTGATTTATCATAGAAGAATCAACAATAGCAGCCTTACTCGGACTCCAGCATGGCAACATGGGTGATGTTTATTATATAAACCACATTACTTCCTTGTTTAGTTAGAGGAGCATTTTGCTGGCACTGAGAGGTCGCCACATGCCAGAATTTCAGCCCAGCTGATTCCTGTTTACCTTTTGCAAGTGATGATGCCCAGCTCTCCACCAAGACGGGCACCCTGATGACACTTACCCATAGGTAACGGAGGAGATAGATCACCCTACAGGGATTCTGGCAGATTAACCCACCCTAGGTACACTAGGATATATAGTGCTAGGTAGGAGTACGATATAATACAGCACTTATATACAAGCATATATTCTCTGTTAAAGCGCAATTGTTGAATTGTTTATCTTCTTCACCATTCTCGTAATGCTGATCACATTATTCTGTTCTCTTCAATTGATTATTGCAGCACACGTTTTTATACAAGAATCACGATGTTTCAATAAATATTGAAACGCCTTGCTGAGTATTTCTCGTGTATCTTTTTGCATATGCATAAGTAACCAAACAAAAGGGTTCTAGATCTGTTACCACAATTTCCTTTGGGAATCAGGGGTGTCATGTTCTGAGGATGCACCATTCATTTGTTACCTGGCCAGGTTTGGGGTACAGATGGTACACTGTGAGCTAGCAGGACTAATGCCCACATATTCTGATGGTTTGCGCAGAATCAGTCTTGCACAATAATGATGTTTATGTTGTCCAACAAAAACACAGGTTTTACTGAGAAAGTATAAGCCATACTACATGGCACCGCAAACGTTCTAGCTTGGGTTCTTATTTGATAGATCGCCTGAGTATGTTTTTTTGTGTTCCCAAAGACCCATACTCACCTCTTAACCGGAGACGTTCATGGTGTTAGGGAAAAATCCTCCTCAGCTGAGTAGGCAACTCCTATGTATTGACTGTAGGGTGTTCAAGGTTGAACCTTTCAAAGGATCACCCTGTAGAGGTACCCTCTTTGAAGTCCACATATTCAAATGGCCGACAAAGAACTAATTATTATAACGGTAAACTGCAGACCTGCAGTTACTCAAATGTTACAGCAACATGACCTACCCCTTACGGGTGGAGACATTAGCTTCGTGGTTGAGGCCCACAAAGCATATGGGACAGAGATATTCTATTCATGGGCTAAATTCCCATTAGTAAAAGTAAACTCAAGACTTTTTCATGCTTACACTGTAGCTGCAAAACCTATCAATTACACAGCTTATGAAGCACTAGAAGTATACCCCTAGCATATCAAGAACACCAAAATTGGTTGAAGGCACGCTACCTCACACAACAAATGAAGTTAGACTAGGTCCCCTCAGCAATGAGGGAGCAAAATGGCCAGTCTTAGCTGGTTATACACCATACCCAGACATTAGAAATCTGACAGCAGCACAACTATGTACATTGTACACAGATCTAGTCAGAATATACAGATGTTTGACACAATTCATCATGCAAACAATTATGATAAATCCCACAAGGGATGCTCAAGCTACACATCCACAACTGGCTACACCTGGAAATAGTCCGGTAACCATCAATGCAGTCATGGGTAAAGTTCCCATCAGATGGGAGGAGATTCCATTCTGGAATCTACAAAAAACAAATCAGCTTGAAGAAGTGTTTTTTCCCATACGGGACACCAAGAAAAACATAGAATTCTCATAATATGCTTGTCAATAGGGATGGCTCCCTCAGTGGAATACTGCACCACTTGAGGTGCAGTCTTTGCTGTGGTATATAATGGAACACATTGTACACCCTCATTAGGTGTTTTGCCAGAGGTGCTTAAACAGATCCAAAATCAGAACGAGGCAGCTCCAGCCCTGGATTTGTGGATGAAACTGATGGGAAATTTTGCCGCAGTATCCGTCATAATGTTAAGTAACATTAAAGTGGAAGCAGCAGTGTTGGCTATACACCAGCAACTCACACAGGTTGCCTTGGGACACCAGGAGTGCAAATTACCTAAAATTATTAAGGAAACCTATGCAACTGTATGTAGAGATACTTTGGGAGCCAGACTTAGTAAACCACAAACTAAGAGTACATCTGAAAAGGATAACTTGAAGCAGACATCATATCTTCTACTAAAAATAAATGGGATAATAAGAAAAATAGAGAAAAGACTAAAACACAGGGTGGATCGACTCAACAGGAGTCCACTGAAAATCATTATAATTTGCGTAACCGTGATAATATTAAAACTCCTGATAGGTATCAGGATACTGATACACGTTCCTTTCGTTCCTTTCAGGATTCATCTGGAAAACGCTCTGAGGGAGTGGGACAATAAAAGCGCAGATCATAGGAGTACGTAAAACTGAAGATGGACTCACAACGCTCTTCTGACTTGATAATAAAACAGGAAGACAAACCTAAATAGTCCAAACCTCAATTCAAAAAGAAGAGGGTGGCTGGTCTTAAAGTCAAGCATGCCATGGATATTGAGGACACAGCTTCTGAGCGGGGAGTGGGCTCTGTCCGTGCTGGACAGCATGGCAGAAGTCACAATAGTTCACCGAAATCTTATAGAGTGTCTTGCAGGAGTAGCAGCGAGTGACTATGTCCAGGTGGAAACACCGGATAGGAGACTGGGTGTCCCTAGCCAGCTATATGAATTGCAGCTCCAAATGGAGGGGGATATACAACATACCATGAATGTTCTCTTTTGGGAGAACTTGTCATTCGGCTATGACAGATTCTTGGCTGAAAAGGATTGGCCACCAGAGTTTGTTATGGATTTCTCCAGAGCAGAAATGGTAATTTTACCTGCCTTTTCTGACCTCGTCTTAGGTGCAGTAAAACATTTATATGCCAAGGAATGGGCCTTAGGCCAAGCTCCTGCGTTATAACGCAACCATGTGGGGTGGGAGGATGGTTCCCCTTATCACATAATAACTATAAGGTCAGCCCCATAACCATAAAGGCAATATCCCATTAAAAAGGAGGCTAAAAAACAAGTTAGAGAGATCCTCACACAACTTGAATACCAACATGTGGGGGGGAAATACAACATACCATGAATGTTCTCTTTTGGGAGAACTTGTCATTCAGCTTTGAAATATTCTTGGCTGAAAAGGATTGGCCACCAGAGTTTGTTATGGATTTCTCCAGAGGAGAAATGGTAATTTTACCTGCCTTTTCTGACCTCGTCCTAGGTGCAGTAAAACATTCATATGCCAAGGAATGGGCCTTAGCCCAAGCTCCTGCGTTATAACGCAACCATGTGGGGTGGGATGATGGTTCCCCTTATCACATAATAACTATGAGGTCAGCCCCATAACCATAAAGGCAATATCCCATTAAAAATTAGGCTAAAAAACAAGTTAGAGAGATCCTCACACAACTTGAATACCAACATGTGGGGGGGAAATACAACATACCATGAATGTTCTCTTTTGGGAGAACTTGTCATTCAGCTTTGAAATATTCTTGGCTGAAAAGGATTGGCCACCAGAGTTTGTTATGGATTTCTCCAGAGGATAAATGGTAATTTTACCTGCCTTTTCTGACCTCGTCCTAGGTGCAGTAAAACATTCATATGCCAAGGAATTGGCCTTAGCCCAAGCTCCTGCGTTATAACGCAACCATGTGGGGTGGGATGATGGTTCCCCTTATCACATAATAACTATGAGGTCAGCCCCATAACCATAAAGGCAATATCCCATTAAAAATTAGGCTAAAAAACAAGTTAGAGAGATCCTCACACAACTTGAATATCAACATGTAATAGAAAGTTGCACATCCCCTATGTATAATCCTTTGTTTCCAGTAATGAAACCAGACCATTCATATCGTTTAGTCTTAGATTATAGACTTTTAAACATTGCTACATGCACATTCGCTGTACAGAATGCCCACAGCACAGCACTAATGAACAATATAGTGCGTAAAAAATACAAAACCACATTAGACATCTTGAATGGATTTTTATGCCAAAATATAGCACCTGAAATCAGGTATTCGACCACATTTAGTGGTCTAGGTTCTCAAAAGCAGCTCTGTTGATTGTCCCAGGGGTATAAGAATAGCCCATGGCTGTTTTCAGACCGGGTTACAGAACTTTTACAAGATTTTGAGGATCAGGCATTGTCCAATGTCGATGACATATACTAACGGATGATGACCTCTCAACACACTTGGCAAGAGTAGATTGCATATTTTTGGGATTTGCTCACATGGGCTAAAAATGTAATGTCAAGAAATCAAAAATTGCCTATCTCAGTGTCCTGTTTTTTGGGATACGAGCTGTCAAGTGAAGGCAGAAGCCTTGCAACACATTTCCTAGAGAAGTGTGCATTTCTGCAACCATCTAACACATTGAAAAAACTCCAATCAATATTGGGTTTCCTAAATTTTGGAAGAACATACATTCCAGAATATGCAGAACAGGCAAAATCGTTTTACGACTTGATTCGTCCAGACTTTTCAGGCACACATTGGACATCTGAACACACACAACTTCTACATTCAGTACAAGCTGACATGTTAGCTTCAAAACAATTACACACATGTGTAAAAACCACAAACCTGGCGATCCGTATAATTGCCAGTGCATCAGGATACACCTATGTCACATTCAATGAAGGAGACACTGTACCTATTGCATATAAATCACATTTATATACAAATGCAGAAATGCATTTTGCATAGGCCTGGGCGGTGAACTCTGCTCCGTTTGCGGAGTTTTCTGCACTCCGCCGAGCTCGCGGAGTGGATAAAGCTCTTCTCCACGTGGTGCAGCAGAGTTTTTCCCCCGCTCGTGCTTGCGAATGGCTGTTCGCACTGCACTCTGCCACTTGCAGAACTTCGCGAAGATTTTCTGTCACTTCGCGGAGTAGTACAGACTGCTGTGATGAGAGAGAGATCATTAGCTCTGGGGAAAAAAATATTTGTCATGACTCTAGTTCCAGCCTTAGAGGCTGTTAAAAAAGGCCAGTGTTCCAAATGTGAAAGCTTTACATCCAAGATGGATACAATGGGCCAACTCACTTACAGCAACATATGATATAGATTTGACTCTACACTACAAAAACAGGCATATCTGTAATATAAACACAAATATCCTCTGCCTAATGAAGTCATGCCTCTAGATCAGTACAATTACATCATCTATACTGATGGTTCTGCCAAGACTGTCGTAGGGACTAAGCACCAATACTCTGCTGCATGTGCAGCAGTTAAAGGTTGGATGCAGGATGGAGAATTCCACCCTCAAGAAACCTACACGCAGTAGAACTGAAAGCTCTACTTCTGGAACTTGAGAATATGGATCCCTGATTCTCCAAACTCATAGTGTGTGATTCGTATTATTGTGTCCAGTCTTATAATGAATACTTACACAACCGGAGCCAGAATGGATTCAAAGATTCCAAAGGGTACACGATAAAGCACAATATGCTTTGGGGACAGGTAGCCAAACTAAAAGCATGTTTGCCACAGACTCATGTGATTCACACTCTGAGTCACCAATGTGTAGAAATACACGTTGTACGGAATTCCAAGGCTGATGAAACTGCAAAAGCAACAGTGCAAACTGCTGCAGGTGCTGCAATTACTTGATCTAGCATGAGGGTAGATGGAGACATTATGACGGCTGTCAATGCTGCACGTGATGTCACCCACTTACCGAAAGGTTTTCCAACTCAATACTCCTACCAGTTAAGTGCGCAAAACATTGCGGGGCTGATTTACAGAACTAATCTGAGATAAAATCCTAAACTTACTACTTTTGGTATTCACAAAAGGCATTTAGTAGTAGTAAAGTTAGGATTCCTAACTTTACTACTACTAAATGCCTTTTTTTGAATACCGAAAGTCGTAAAGTTAGGATTTTGTCTCAGTTTAGTAGTAGTAAAGTTAGGAGTCCTAACTTTACTACTACTAAATGCCTTCTATGAATACCAAAAGTAGTAAGTTTAGGATTTTATCTCAGATTAGTTATGTGAATCGGCCCCTGTGCTTGTTTATATTCCCGGAGTGGGGGATAGAGTAATACCAAATTCGGATTACGGGTTAGGTTTACTCCTAGCAGCACATGAGGGTCTAGCATCTGCCTGTGCAGGGGTTTCGGTCGCAATTTCACAATTGCAGCAATGCTATTGGTGGCCAGGTTTATACAAACAGACCAAAGACTTTGTCCTAAATATGACATTTGCCAACAAACTAAGGTATCTACCATAGCTTGTCCACCACAGACACCTCTATTGATCTCAGTCAAGCCTCTCACTTGTATTTATATGGACCACTGAGACCTTCTACATTCAGATGGATCTTACAAATACATCACTCTGGCAGTGAATTCCTGCTCTCAATAACTATGGGTCTGGCCACAGCAATCGCCTGACGCGCGAACTGTTATAAAAGACTTTATCAGGTCATATGCAGTAGCCACATCACATTCAGACCAGGGTCCAGCGTTAGTCTCTATGGCTTACAGGGACACCATGGGAAAATTTGGTGTGACTGTGTAGTATTCCTCTCCCTATCATCCAGAGGGAAAAACAGTAGTAGAGAGGAAAGTCTGTGACTTTAAGTAGTCTTTAACAGCTAGGGTATTAGGTACAGGTTACAGTTGGGTTCACCACTTGTATGGATTCCAGAGAGCCCTTAATAATCTGCCAAGTAAATCCCTGGGTGGTCGGACTCCCGATGAGATCCTGTTCGGGGTTAAGTTGTGGGTTCCAGACCTCGACAGTCCCAGCACAGTGACTTTGGAAACACCTTTTGATATCAGTGAATGTTTGGATGTTTTACAGGAACTGAACAACTTATGAGACAGTCAGAGCAACGTCCAGCAAAAACGTTCCGTCACAGGTGAAGTGAAGGAAGCACCAGCAACTCATGGTTGGATTCCAAAGATCGGTGATTTAGTCCGGGGGAAGATTGTGGACCAGATGGAATTCGGGCCATCCTACAGACCGCCTGTGCCTGTCCTGGCTGTTGAAAGTACCAGAATTGTACTTTCACCGCACCTTGCTGGTAGCAAACACAAGAGATTTGTGTCAATAGATCTCATCAATCCACATTATGTGGCCAGTTCTGCACAGCAGGTCAAAAGGACTTCTGGGTAGTTACCTGTCACTACCCTACAGGAGGTCCTGTTGGAAGCTTTGATCAGCGATGAAGCTTCTTCTCCCCAGCTGGGGACAGATAACACTGAAGTATCACTTCTTCCTGTTACATTAATAAACACCATAACCAATTAACATGCACGGGAACACAGATTTTAATTCTGAAATCAGACACCGATGATCTCTACCTCATCATACCACCATTCAAGTCAACTTCCAGTTCTACACAGCCTCAAGAACTACCTAAAATAGATTAAACTGCCTCTGGCTACTTCATCGACTTTAATGACTTCTCTTCGGATTCATCTAACCCACCTCCACCCCCCATGGTGGATTGTGCTAATTTTACATTTGGCTCAAAAAGACTTATCTTATTCCTTCATGGATATACCTTTGGATTACAACGTGTTAGACCTGGCACCAATGGCGTGAGTCTCCCCTGCATTCTTTGCCTCCTGTGTTTTTGTTGTGTGCTGGTCTATATGCTTTGGGCACTTTGTCACTGCTGTTCAGTGCCAAATTGCAAGTGCTCCCTTTGTAAATTGTTGTTATGGATTGGTGTTTCCATGATATTCTGATTTGATTTACTAGTCAGTCCCTAGTACAGTGCACTGTGTGTACCCAGTGCCTGTAAATCAAATGCTGCTAGTGGGCTGCAGCACTGATTGTGCCACCCACATAAGCAGCCTGTAAATGTAATTCAGGCCTGCCATTGCAGAGCCTGTGTGCAGTCGGGTACTGCCATGTCGACTTGGCAAGTGCACCCACTTGCCAGGCCCTACCCTTCCCTTTTCTTACATGTTAGTCACCCCTAAGGTAGGCCCCAGGTACCCCTGTGGGCAGGGTGCAGTGTATGTGAAAGGTAGGACATGCCCTGGTGTGTGTGGCATGTCCTGATAGTGAAATACTGCCAATTTAGTTTTTCACTATTGCAAGACTACCTGTTCCCATAGGATAGAATGGGGAATTTGCTTATAACATCTTATAAACATAACTACCCCTGGGAACAAGCTGGGAAAATAAAGTTTAGTATGCCTGTACTCAGAATGTTAAAATGCATCTTTTAGTGAGGGTGATTTTTACATTCTGTGTTTGAAAATACCACTTTTAGAAAGTAGGTATTTTCTTGCTTAGCCATCCAGTGTGCCTCTGCTAGATTTGTGTATTGCATGTCTGGCTTTGGATGACAGGGGCTGATGAGTCAGGGCTGGCATGAATAGACCAGGGCTGCATTTAGAGTAGGGGGAGGAGGTTTCCTTTCACCTGAATGGGCCTGGTCTGCCTTCCACAATGCTGTCTCCACCTCCTGCCAGGAAGCTGCACCAGAGAGAACAGAACTGGTTTTGACCAAGCACAGGGCTTCTCTGCCACAAGAGAACAAAGGATTTTGTAGTATAAATATTGGGGCCAAGACTCCAGAACTTTAGATCACTTCTGGGAATCAAGGGGAACCTTTGCCAAGGAGAAGAGCCGGAGAAGCTAAGGAGAACTACTGCCCCTGTGCTGTTTGCTGTCTGGGGTTGGCCTGCAGTGGCTACTTGCTGCCAAGGCAAGGAGAAAGGACTTTGCTGTTTGCTGTGTCCCCTGCTTGAAAAAGATCTCCAAGGGCTTGAAACTGAGCTTGCCTCCTGTTCTGAAGTCTCAGGGACACAAAGACTTCACCACCAGCTCCCCGGAACTTCCTTGCTGGGAGTTCTGACCTGCAAAGAGGTGCCTGCTGTTGTTTTGGACCTGTTGAGACTGTTTTCCGCTGGGAGCTGGAAAATCAACGCAACCTCGAGAAGCGAGACGCATCCGCACCTGTTTCCAACGCATCGCCGAAGAAATCGTCGCAGCGCCTGCCACGGCTCGAGAAATTGCCGCATGCTGCATCGAGCGCAACGATCTCCGAAGTCTGAGATCACCGCACCGACTCCAACGCAAGCCCTGCTCTGCAGCTGTAAGAATCCACGCATCATCCCGGATCATCACATCGCATCGAGGCGCCAAGTCTGTCGCATTGTTGGGGGACGCAGTAAGAAACCGACGCATCACCTCCCCACACAGTAAGAAACCGGCGCATCACCTCCTATCCGGTAAGGAACTGACACATCACCTCCCCTGCGCAGCAGTAAGGAACTGACGCTTCAACTCCCCCGGAACAAGGAACCGATGCATCACCTTTTCTGAGTGTAAGGAACCGACGCATCACCTTCCCTGCGGCCATTTTTGTTTGTGTGCACGACGCATCCAAAGTACTTTGTGTGAAAAGTGTCGCATCTGCAATTTGCTTTGAACTGAACTATTTCTACCATCTGAAAGTTATATTTTTATTACTGTATTGTGGATTTTTGTCATTTGGTCTTGTTTTGGTTTAGATAAAGATTACTAATTAGGTCGAGCTTCGATCGACCTGTTCTATCCTCTTCTGTGGGCTCTGGCAAACCCACCGATTGCCATTGGCTACTATTTGTGGCATTCAGAAATGCCGGCTTGTTATTGGTGCATTTGTGTAAATGCCCCTCCTTTGCCTGCTTAGTTCCGTCCCTGGCGATTTCACTCAGAGATGGTTTTGTTTGGCCATCACACTGTACAGCATGTGATGGCCCCTCCACCTTGTTTTTGGTTTTCATTCCTTGAATTTTCATTTTGCTCGGCTGTGAATAGGTCACGTGACAGATGCGGCCCCCGGTGATCTCTGTGCACAAGGAGACTTTATGAGTATTGCTGCCTCCGTCTGTAATGTTTCAATCCCCCTGGGCCCGCTTGTGGAAGCCACCAGTAAAGTGGTTTACAGCCTTTCTGAAAAAACGCATGTGTGCACCATAAACATTGTGTAAGGAATGCTGTAGGTGTGGGATCCGTCAGGGTCTCGGGTTGGCATGCGCTGATGTATATAAGATAATGAGCTGTCTGTCTGCTGGAGATGAATGCGGGCACGCTGCCAGGGTGGGGTGCGACCTGCGGATCCTTCTGTTATCTATTGTAAACATGGGTGGTTTGGCATGTGACATCTCATTTGTGTCTACACTTTAACGCGGCAGCCTCACCGGCTCAATGCAACTTTTGCCAGAGTGAAACAGCAATAGTCTCAAAGTAATATAATTATATCCTGTGTGACAATTAAAATGATTTTGCAACGTTTCGTCTTGGTGCCAAGAGATCCAATGGGTGTTTCCTCACACAACAAACCAGAATCTATTAATACGCGCAATGATGCACTCGCCATACAGAAACATAAAAGCACAACCTAGGCTGGGCCTAGTAGCCATTATGTTCTCGGTGTGCACAATGTTAGCAAAAACATGACACACAACCACATGGATTCAACGAAGAGCGAAGAACACAGGCACACAAGTATATACAACACATCTAACACACAAACACAAATGCAAACCACACAGACACACGCACACCTGAACTCACCCACCACATAACACAAAAACACACATATTCACAACACATGCAGTGCCCACAGGACACACAATGCACTCATGGCATACATATCCCACACACCTTTTACGCAGCGCACAGTTATGCATGCTTTTTCCACTCCTCTGATACTCCTGCACCCTCTCTTCCAACCTCTGTCATGCCATTTCCCCTCTTTTCTTTTTTTGTCACGCCCTCTTTCATCTCTCATTTTGTCTTTTCGGGTCTGCCTGTTCTGTAAAGACTTTAACTCTGTCTGCTGAGGGTGTCAATTCATTCATTCCCCTTCTCCTACTTGCCCCGTTTTTTCACTATTTTTCTCTTCCCACAAATCTTTTTCTCTTCCTCTCTGACATGTCTCTCCTTGACTTTAATGGTGTCTGCATTCTCTCTCTTTTTGCTCCCTCTCCTCTCTTGCACAGTTTTCTTCCTCCATTCTTTTCTCTCGCTCCATCGATTCTTTTTCTCTTACTCACGGCTCTTCCTGTCCTCACCGAGAGCATCTAAGCATTTCCATTCCCCAGTCAAGCTTTCATTTGTGTTAGTGAACACATTTCCATTGCAGCAAAGGCAGTCAGTAGTCGAACAGGACACGGGGCTGCGATCATGCGATGTGTTTATTTTATTCACAAATGGCCGCTTGAGGTCAAAGCACGCAAACCCTCGGCCATTATTGGGCTCCCTTGCACAGCCTGTGAAACGCGGCAAACGAAACCAGGGGCAAGAATGCAGATGAGGTGCAAAACTATGTTCCACATGAGTTTTTGGTATTCTAAAAATACAGCCTTAGAATGAGTGCTATTAGTTTATAAGTCGTAGGGCCATATTATCAAGAACGGCGCAAACATTATCGCCGCTTTAGAGGCAGGAAACTGCCGCAAAAGCAGCGATAAGGGGCTTGATAATATGCCCTATAGAATTCCAATAGAAGCCCAGGTTTGATGTCCTTGACACCAGAACCTGGGCTTCTATTGGAATTCTATAGGGCATATTATCAAGCCCCTTATCGCAGCTTTAGCGGAAGTTTCCTGCCACTAAAGCGACGATAATGTTTGCGCCGTTCTTGATAATATGCCCGTAATGTGCTACCTTGTGGAGATAGTTTCTATATGTTTTCTTAAAAAAGCAAACCCTCTTTGAAATCTATATTTTGAAAAACACAAATACAAATATGCTCCTTGAAGCGTTGGCCTCGTAGGGCATACTTTACATCGAAAGGCACTGCAATGACATGTTTGTGACATGTGGTGAGTAGCTTGGCTGTAGGGCCTCTGCAGGTCCTGTCATTTTCATATTTCAATGTTAGCAACCGATCACTGTTATTGTTCGCACGTCAGGATCCAGACGAGGCAGACCTAGGAGCAGACGGCCTACCGCATAGCGGGAAGATGCTCAGCTCGGGTTCCTGGCCACGAGCACTTTTTAATGTCATTTGGTAATTCTCTAAATTTATAGGATGTTCTTCTAATTATGCACTTTTGGCCTGTTGTATTCATCACATTAAAATGTGCAGGTGGCAACAAAAACTCCTCAGAGAATCAACAAGTAACAATTAGCTAAATGGCTTTCTGCCAAGTGAACCTAATATCCAGTGTATTCCAGCACTTTAACCAGCGCACTTTCTAGACTTGCAGTCGCGCTCCGGTTAGCACCAGAGCAAGGACTGCCTACCTCCCCCCCCCTTCCCGGTTTGGGCACCCTTGGGCTCCCCTGTTACTTTTCTGGTATTGAGAAGAGGCATTTTGTAGAGCGTTCTAACTTCACGGAGCAAAATTCAGGAACAAAAAAGGTATTAAAAGGGTGATGCATGTGACAAAGAACAAGCGAACCAATGTGTTGTGATTCACCCTTGACTTTGAAAGTGCCTCATTCTGTATGGAACTAATGGAAACTGACATGGCTGGAATATATTCTGCCTTTTCTTGGATTGGTAACCTTTGTTAATATCCACTAGGCAAACCACCATCACCGAGAGGACAAATTATGAGGTTTGTCTATGCTCCTTTTCGGGAAATCAAGACGCTACATGGCAAACGAACAAGCTCAGTTTGATTGACATATTTCGACCAGTGTTGCTTTTCACAATCCAAACACCACTCACACCCATAGTCCAGGAAGCTTGAGGAGCACCCCTCTGGGTGACCATGAGCATGGTGGCACCAGGGTGGTTCATGTGATGCAATGCGCTCAGTACTTAGCTGAGTCCACTGTCTCAGAACATGTTGCCTGACAATGTGAGAAGCACTTATACCTCTTCAGCTCACATAGGGCCCCCCAATGCAGCAGCAATTCAATGCATATTTTAAAAATAAGTACGTTTTTCGTAAGATGTCGTATATGTGTTGAACGGCTAAGCACTTATAAGGCCCAAAAGGCGAGACCGATTGCATTGCAAATGCTTGTTTTTCTAAACTGGTGTGGTGTCCATTTGTAGTGTTTTCACTATATTACTGTATGTGTTCACAAATGCTTTACACACTGCCTCTGAGATAAGCCTGTCTGCTCGTGCCAAGCTACCAAGGCGGTGAGCAGGGGTTATTTTAGAAGTGTATCCCCCTTACCCTGACGAGAAGCAAGGGTCCCTATTTGGACAAAGGTATCTACCTCTGCCAACTAGAGACCCCCATTTCTAACACAACAGCATCACTTTTCCTCAGTTTTGGGACTCTCTTTTTTCTGCTTCTGAACTGACACTATCTCCCAGCACGCTCTTCTGTTGAACTGGTAAACAAAGTTTTAACACCCTATTCTTCATCACACAAACTGCGAAGAGACCTTTCCCTGGTGAACATTTCTGCTGTTCCAGTTCCTGATAGAATTGTTTGGGATAAGGTATCATACGATATATTTGGACCAGCTGAAACTTTCCAGATTCCATATGTGTTTAGAATTTATTTACATGATGTTATTACTCCTAGTACTATCTCTGATGATTGGGACATTGATACAGTGCATGAAATGCTAGATGATCTACAGCATTCTATTGTTTTCAGTACTGAAGAAATGTATGATGGCATGGCTAATTATGATGAAATGTTCTGTTTTCAACATTATGGTCATCATTTTTTGCATAAAGCAAGTACTCAACGTGCAGTATTTAATTACATACAATGGGAACACAGCCCTGCACCACCACCGGGTAGCTCAAAAACATTTGCACAGAAATTTGCATATTTTTCTGGTCTCAATCCAGCTGACCCAGAGTCCTATTATTATAAACTTACACCTTCAAATACAAAGAAAAATATGCTCACTGACACAAAGTTTATTTATTCTGCATCTTTCATTTCCCAGCTGTCGATACAAGGGTTCGACTTTTGGAAAGACAATGTCAATTTAAAATCTACATAGGGAACTAGAAATTGGCAGATTCAGGGAACGTGGTTTTATTTAGAGCATGCCTTATACCATACCAATTGATTTTCCTGAACAAAGCTGTACAGCATATCTCCTGTCTTGGCCTGGCCAAGATAAAAGATTTCAACGCACCAAATATTCCCACATTTCCACAATTTGTGAATTGGCAACAGTTCACAAATTACATGGAGGAGACATTAGATCACATACGTTTCTTTGCATACCAATCAGGAGGGATGTTAGACACTTAAGGATGTCTGTCACGTTTTCTTGGCAAGATTAGAGGGTTAGGATCAATAGGCCCGACACGCGTTACGTGCAGACACAACACTCAGGTGTGGTGACAACATACAGCATTGGGAAGTTGTGCCTTGATTGGCTTAAACATTCCACATTATTAGGCCTGGGTGGAGTTTGCAGAGTTCGGAACTCCGTGAAGTGACAAAAAAAACTCCGCCATACTACTCAGAGTTCTGCAAGCGGCTGAGTGTTACCTCACGTCGTTCGCACTGAATTTTAGCACCAGGTGTTTGTCCCGCACTGTAAAATCAGCGCGAACGGCATCACACACAGTGCAAGAGGGTGATGCTTCTTTCTGCCATTCGAGTAGAAGTTCTACTCGAGCAGCAGCTGCCTCAACGCGAATTGAAGGTTTCTCAACTCGAACGGTAGCAACCATCCACAACTGGGAAGTAGTCTAGCGTTGGATTTTCCTTGGTTGCAATCGCCAACTTACCGTTGGCGAGTGCGGGTGTGAAAAAACTCTGCTCCGTTTCGGAACTCCGTGAGTGCGAAAAACTCAGCGGACTCCTCAAACAAAGCGGAGATCATTGCCCAGGCCTAAACATTATTACAGGTGAAACAACACTTGTCACTTCTTTCTTATGACATTGGACTACAGGACATTTTACTAGGTCCTCGAAAATCACGTCAAAAACGCTTTTCTTATGCTACATACAATGAAGGGTGGAAGGTTTCACAGCAGGAAGCTACTGAGAGACTGGGTGAAATTGACAGGACGAATTTAGAAAGGGCTCTGGCAGTAGTTGATAATGGTATGACTACTTTGCCCTTTAGGATATACTCTTTGGCTAACATTGTGTCATCTGCAATAGATATCATACAGAGTGACATGTCTTCTTTATAACATGGGTGGTTGCAGCTATGTTCTATCATATTACTGAGTTGGACTCCACAGACACTTCGTGCTGCTTGCATTCCATGGAAACACCTTAAAACCACTAGCTTGTTTTTAATTTCCAACCTTACAAAACAACAAACAATCATGGCAAAGAAGGACACAACATACACTATGTTGCACATAGAGAAGTTAGAAAAACTACAATTCATCTGTTGCAGGATTACCTTCCACAGGATTGGATAATCCACAGCTTTATTTTTCTGCCAATTTCGACTTTTCTCCTCCAATTCTGCTTACAACACCATCAAAAGGGTAGATATCAGGGGGGAGTGGCTTCGGAGCCGATGGTAATGGCGGCGTTCTAGAGGAGCTCCTGCTCCCGGGTCCCTAGAACCACAAATATCCGTACATTCAGCCGGTCAGTGGCAGCACAGACGTCAGCGTACTGCATCGGAGAAGCGGGGGCTCGACTTGCCGCTACAATTTGACCCGCGGCCGCGCTGGGAGAGAACCCGACCCGAGGTGCCTCTCGGCGAGCACCGCGCCGTCCGGAGTGAACTGGGCGCGGCCAGGCTTGGAGAGTTAGATCCGGAGGAACGGGCGAGGCGGAACTGCGCTGCCCCATGAGCCCGGCGGCAGCCGTAAGGAGAACAGGCATTCACCCCTCGGAGGGGAGACATCGTGGCACAGCAGGAATCAGCCGGGGAGAATAGTACTTCGTAAGGACTCGCGGCGGCGAGACAGACACGGCTCCTCCTCCTGCCCTTCACCTAACAGCGCCGGAGCGCGATCTGGCCTGTGGCCCAGCAAAAGAGTACATCAAGGATCTGCAATACCGGGCGCCAGCATAAATTAGTGCTGAGTAGCAAATGGTGGTGGCCGGCAAAAGACCACAGAATCACTAAGGACATCCAGAGTACAGGGGCGCAGCACGGCATATCGGTAAGCCCTGATTGAGTGCAGTGGACCGTCTGTGAGGAAGGTGAGGCCTGGGAGGCAGTGAGAGGTGTGCAAGAGGTGTGTGGAGGCCTGCTGCGTGTGGCGCAGTGCTGGCAGAGGCCCTGTCCAATCAGCAATTCCTGGCGGGTAGGAATCAGCCCGGTGCAGTCAACCGGACAACGGGAAATGTGGGGCTGAATGAAATTGGCGATCCCATGCCCGCAGTCTAATGACAGACGGGCATCTGACAAAAATCACAGGGAGTGCGCAGAACAAATAAGGCCCAGGAAGTATTGCTGCACTGAGCAGGAAGCGAGTACCAGTGGCCACCCAGGCGGATTCGAGATCTGAGGGGTAGTGAGATAGGGCGTACGAGGACACTCCGGACTGGGTGAGGGGAGTACGACATGCTGTAAGGCACACAAAGAGCCGGATGGGCCGGAACGCATAGTGAGTGACTCGCCCACAGTCCAAGAGATATAACTGGGCAGAACGCACTCGCCACTTGGAAAGGACAGTGAAAGAGAGTTTACAAGACCTCATCAGGCGGGGTGCAACCAAATTCAGTGACTGTGCCTACAGTGTGTAGGCGAGTGGAGTGCGATACAGAGCGGACGACGAGGAGACCAAGTGGGTTGGACCCGGGCACGGGTTCTTTGGAAAACGGCGAAACAAGATCTTAGTTCCTACAACAGAGGACGAGACCTCAGCGTCCCCCAATCCGGGCGTCAAGACGCAGAGGTAAACACTTGAATGAAGCCCAAAGGACAAGCAGGGGCGCAGATGAATAAAATGGACAAATACGCAGTGCCGCTCCAGGCTGCGGCATCACAGGGTCCACATACGGATGAACAAGCGGAACCCTCGTTGAGCGCGATCATGGCGGCCATTGCGGACCTTAAGGGTACGATCGACCCTAAAATAGATGCTGTAACGGTGGATGTTAACCTCCTGAGAGCAGACTTCAGGAAGATGTCGGATAAAATAGCCGCCACCGAGCAGGAGGTGACCCACCTACAGACCAGCACAAAGAGCCTGGAAGAACGGGTTCAGGCTCTCACGAAACAGCAGGACGCCATGGCAGCTAAACTGGAAGACCAGGAAGGGCGGGCACGCAGGAATAATATAAGAGTGGTGGGAGTGCCAGAAGGTATGGAGGGACCTAATGTCGACCTCTTTTTAGAGGACTTGATCCTGAATCATCTAAAGCCGAAACGTCTCTCCAACTACTTCACTATTGAACGTGCACACAGGGCTCCCATCCCTAGGCCCAAACCCGGCACCCTACCAAGGACAATCATCGCTAGGATTCTCAACTACCGGGATAGAGATGCCATCCTACAAACGGCGCGTCAACATGGAGACCTGCGTCGTGAGAATGCTGTGATCCGGTTTTTCCCCGACTTCACACTAAACGTACAACGGCAAAGGCATGCCTTCGATGCAGTGAAAAAGGAACTACGGGCCAAAGAACTTAAGTACTCTATGATGTTCCCAGCTAAGTTGAGAGTGGAGGCCGAAGGGAAAATGTGGTTCTTCAACTCCCCGGAGGAGGCCTGGGAGTGGCTGGAGGGATGGCACATCGTAGACTCAAACTCCCAGCGAGGAAGATGGCGAGAACAATGCAGGACGGCGAGGGAGGAATCAGACTGAGAGAAAACACAACGCTGCCTGGCCTAAGAGAGATGGAGGGTCTGGAAGATGGGACCTTGGCGTGCTGCTGCATCAAGGACTGTGATGCTCAGCTCATATTTCATGGGTGACGGGTGGGGGACAGTATGAATATGAACTCGCTAATTTGGAGACTCTCGGCACAATTGTATATTATCAATGTTGCTACTGTACTGAAACACACATATTATTGTGGGAGGGGGCGGGATCCCGGGGGCTCTTACAGTCCAGCACCGACTAACCCCATTTTGGTTACTTGTTTGGGGCGACAGGCACTCTGCGAGTTGGGGTGGTGGGAGTTACTATACCCACCAGCAGGGCAGCAGGGAGGGGGCTAGTGTTCTTGGGGAATGTTATGTTTTGTATGTTTATATTGTTTTATTGTCAGTTCTTTAATATTGCAACGTCAGAGTAATAGGTTGATACAGATTGCTAGACATGTGATGGGAGACTCAACGCCGGCATGATGTCAAACGTGATGGTAACATCACAGGGAATAGGACAGACAACACCAGGGAGGCTGCGGGAGGGGCAACAAGGGGCTACCAGTCTAAACATTATGTCATGGAATGTCAATGGCCTAGGGAGTCGTATTAAGCGTGGTATAGTGTTACAATATCTGCATCGGTACTCCCCGGGCGTTGTGTTGCTGCAGAAAACGCATCTTAAAGGCCACAAATATCGCGCACTAGATAGATATGGATATAAGTTGGTCGCCCATGCTGGTTATACAACCGGATCACGAGGAGTGGGAATACTGGTCAAGACGGGTCTTCCCCTGGTAATTGACAAGATCTGGCATGATCCCCTGGGGAGGTCTGTGGCCCTGGCAGGGAAATGGGAAGGGCAGGGGATCAATATTGTCTCAAGCTACATTCCACTGGCGGTGCAGTCCGAGGCATTTGGAGCACTGGGGACCATGCTGGTCGATCTCCCACCTGGACTACTGGTGCTGGGCAGGGACATGAACTCTACTATTGACCCGGGGCTCGATAGGGAAACCATATCAACTAGGGAGAGAGGGGTGGAGCCACTCCGCGCGTTTGTGGAGGCTGTGTGGCTGGTGGATCTCTGGCGGTTGCACAACCCAGATACTCGCGAATACACCTTCTATTCAGCTGCCCACTGTAGTTACTCACGGCTTGACCACTTACTGAAACACAGAGGGGGGGGAGCGTGGTTCTCTAACGCACAAATTGGTCTGCGAGGTATTTCGGACCATTCTCCAGTAGAGGTAGTGGTGAGGGGACCGACTCGACTGACACTCTACCACCCAGGCTGAATTCATGGTTCTTTAAGAATAAAGAAAATACCCAAAAAGTCCGGGAACGGGCGCAGCTCTACTTTCAGGAAAATGAGGGGACGGTTGAGGCGGCCTGCACTTTGTGGGAAGCGTTTAAACCAGTTATTAGGAGGCGTGTGCAGGCTTGTATAGGAGGTAACAATAAAGAAAAGAGACTGCAGTGGGACAGACTGGAGGCGTCAGTAACTAAGATGGAGGCAAGCTTTCTGGCGGGTGGGAGGACTGACAAGGAACTGGCGCACCGCTTAGAACTCAAGAGGCAGGTACTGCAAGACCTGGCAAATAATGCCGCGAAATCGGCTGCGCTGGCAACACAGAGACGAATATATGACCTGGGAAATAAAGCCAACAAAATGATTGCCTAGCTAGAGAAAAGAGATCGGGAAAGGAGCTGGGTGGCAGAAATACGCGACAGAAGCGAGCATGCGCACTCTACTGGGGAGGACATGACACGGGTCTTTGTGGAGTATTATGAGGAGCTATATGAATCCAACCCAGTTAGAACGGACATAGACTGTCGCGAACTGCTAGAGGAAATGAGACTGCCAGTGCTGTCTGAGGAAGACAGAGAGAACATTGAGAAGGACATAACGACTGAGGAAATAATAGGTGCCATACAGGATCTGCAGGCAGGGAAGGCACCGGGACCGAATGGTCTGCCCGTGGAACTCTTTAAATGCACGGCGAGTATAGTGGCCCCATATCTCCTGGGTATGTTTAACGAAGCGAGAGAACGGGCGTGTTTGCCAGCCGATCAGCGGACGGCAACCATCATTGTAATCCACAAGGCAGGCAAGCCAGCTGATCTGTGTAGTTCGTACCGGCCGATACCCCTGTTGAACATGGAGGTTAAAATATTGACCAAAGTCTTGGTGAATCTCCTCCTATCACCAATCACGACGCTGGTACACCCAGACCAATCGGGCTTTATGCCCAACCGAAGCACTAGGCTTAACCTTCGATGGCTATACGGGGTGATGCAACTGGTGCAGACCAACCCAGGGGTGGAGGTGGCGCTACTGTCCCTTGACGCTCGCATGGCGTTTGACAGTATAGAGTGGCACTACCTGTTTGCGGTCCTGAAGAGGTTTGGGTTCGGCCCTCAATTCCAGTCCTGGATTAAGCTGCTATACACAAATCCCTTGGCTAGGGTTCGAGTGAACGGTTCAGTGTCCCGTTCCTTTGCTCTCCATAAGGGCACGAGACAGGGGTGCCCTCTTTCTCCGATTTTATTTGCACTAGCGCTCGAGCCACTTGCGGCATGGGTGAGGGGAGACCCGGTGATCTCGGGCATCTACGGGGGGGAACAATGGGAAGAGAGAATATCGCTATACGCCGATGATGTCCTCCTGTACGCGACGAGACCACGGTTCACAATAAACCGGCTATTGCAGATCTTCAAGTTATTTGAAGGGTACTCGAGATACCAGATTAACTGGGATAAGTCACTCCTGTACATGCTATCAAACGGACCGCCGCCGATACTCGGTGCAGACAACAAACTGCAGGTCAGGGATAGCTTTAAATATTTGAGTATACAGATTGCCAAAACAGATGCAGGATTTTTGGCGCGGAATTTACAGCCGCAGCTGGAACGTTTAAGGAGAGACGTCGCTCACTGGAGGACACTACCGATCTCCCTTATGGGGAGAGCGGTTCTCTTCAAAATGATGTCGCTACCACGAATATTGTACGTTGTGCAAAACACCCCTTGTCCAATACCGGACAAATTCTTTAAGGACGTGGACGGTGAGCTGAGGACTCTGCTGTGGGACGGTGGGGGCGCAAGGATCGCATTGGCCAAACTACAACAGGGAGTATATGAAGGCGGTCTGGCCATACCGGACCTTCGAAAATATTACTGGGCCTCCCATCTAGTGGTAATTAACGACTGGGCGTTTGCGGACAGGAATGACCCGGCATACAGGGTAGATCACTGGGCGATGGGGGCCGGAGGATACCTAGGTGCACTGTATGGTCGGGGGAAGAATGACAACATGCCACCACATACACAGATAGTACTAAATGTAAGGACGAGGGCCAACCGATTTCTGGGTTGGGCTAACAGACTGACGGAACAGACCCCTCTGTGGGATAGCGCTATGCTCAAGGAAGTGGGTAGATTACAGGGTTTCGGCAAATGGAAACTGATAGATATAGTATGCCTGGGGGATGTGTGGCGGGGACAGGCCATGCTCTCGTTCCTGGATCTGCAAGGGGAATATCAACTGGTGAGCACAGAACATTATAGGTATTTGCAATTGAGGCACGCGCTGTGCAGGCATCTCAAGGAGGGGGAGCAGATTCCTGAATATAGCCCGCTAGAGGATAGATTAGTTCCATACCCAATTCCGGAAAAAGCGCTGTCCTTCACCTATAAGAAGATTATTAATAACTCCCCGGATCTCCTCACAAAGCTAAGGGAGACATGGGAATCTGATGTGGGATTACTGGAGGACGATGATTGGGTGGAGGCCGTTCAAAGCCCGAGAGAAGTGGCGATTAGGGCAAGGTTCAGACTCGTCCAGCTGAGAATTCTGCCTAGGTCTTACTCCACTAGCATGCTCATGTTCAAGTTGGGGCGCATACTCACGGAGGATTGTCAGAGGGGCTGTAACCAGAGGGGTACCTTCTTCCATATACTGTGGGAACGCCCGATTATACATCGATATTGGGGGGACGTGACGCGGATAATGTCGGAGGTTGTAGGGCATGAAGTTCCTATGGATGCCAGGTGGCATGTCTTGTGCGTATCTGGGGAACAGGTATGGCCTAAATATCAAAAGATTTGGCTGCTGGTGGCTGCAATGGTGGCCAAGAGAAATATTGCCGGGGCCTGGGGGGCTGCTCAACCGCCGACAGTAACACGATGAAAGATGGAGATGGACTGGTGCTGCGCAGCGGAAAAAACAATATATGAGAGCAGGGGTTGCCCCAAAAAATGTGAAAAGGTGTGACAACAGTGGGAAGTATACAGGGGTAATTGAGGGGCACCGGGTTGTTAAAGCGGGAGGGGGTGGATGACCAGGGGTATATTGGGTAGGAACCTGCTGGGAATGTTGGGTACTTCACAAACGTCCGTCTGTCAAAGAAGTGTGAATTAACGATGACATGTATGTAGTATCCACCATTGCCTTTTGTAATGCTGTACATAAATACTGACGACTGTTTAATAAAAAGAAGTTTTTTAAAAAAAAGGGTAGATATAAAGCGCTAGAAGAGGGGTATGTACACGAGTCAGGGATCTTACCTTTCACATACCATTGCAGGAATGGGGAAACTGAGGTTTTTCTTTGTGGCATGGGCTATAAGAGTACTTTTAGACACTCTTTAGTTTGCAGGAAGATAACTCTCCATGGCGCATATAATGCGTACATGGAGAACTTGTTGTGTAATCTGAAAGGTTGCACAGCTGCTGTGATCCATCTGGCATTCAGATTGATCTCTAATGGGAGTTTGATGTAGAATTATCAAGGCTGCTGTGGAATGAGACTGAGAATACCAAATCTGGTGATGGTTTCTGGGGTGGTGACCTGTTGTGCACAAGACCTGTTTCCACCTACCCGTACCGTTAGGGATGTGACAATTTGGCCTTCGATACAGATTTCAAATGTGAATCTTGATGCTTTAAGCAGACTGAAAGCCTCATTGTTTCAGAAGGAAGTGGCTGTAACATCTGCATGAGAGATGCTTGGTTTTCTTGTTGCAAGTTCTTTCTCTGAGATCCAGTTGCTACTTCGGACCAATCTCCCACACCATTTTGGGGAGTTAGTGCACCACATTTTTAACATTTCCAATACAATGGGAATAGCTCACTTTTTTCACATCCGAGACCAGGGGTCACAGGGGAAATGGGCAGCACCGCGGAGACTGGAAAGGGGTCTCTTCCCATTCACACGAGTACCTTATAAGGCTGCAGAGCTTCTTTATGCCTCGTGGATTACTGCCCACTGCGGCCGTTGCTACTGATGGAGCAGGGTAAATATAAAAATTTTAACCTCCTAATATTTTCGTATAATAACAATAAACATGTTCGTTCAAGTAAATAACCAACAATGTATGTCTGGGAAAAGGATAACACGCAGTTTTATGTGCAAAGTAATGAACTAATAGTTGTTTACGTTTCTAATATAACATAATATTTTGCGTACTAAAATGATAATAAAATGCATGTTTTCGTGCTTTAAATAAAAACGTGTGGTTGCAAAATAAAGCGATGGTAAGTAAGGGACAGCTTTATATGTTGCTTCTGCTAGGTAATACCTAATTGGGGTACATAGAAAGACGGGAGGGAAACGAAAGGGTTTATATTTCATTGTTTTAATAACATTTTGTTTTCTTTAGAAATAGTGCGCTTAGGCCTGCTGAGCAGCAATATAAAATGGCCGCGAGTTATTAGAGTGCGCAGGAGCGGATGCGACCACGTGATAGAGGAGAGAGGCTGTTGCAAAGAGATGATCACGTGCTGATGCCGAGAGGCTAGGATGAAAGTATGGTCAAGGCTGCTGTGACCCTTCTGAGCAGATGTGTGCCAAGATGATCAGCAAGAAGCGTGAGAAGCCTGGTTGAATCAATAGAAAGAACATTATTATACAATTGTTGCAGAAAAAGAAACAATTTGGACTGATCGAAACGGATGAGCAAGTGCATGAACTGTGGGAAACGATGCTTGCATGGACATTCCTCACGGAACTAGTTAAGACCAGGAAGCTTGATTAGAATGTATAGGGACCTGAGTTTTGGACCAATGAGAATGAATCGCGCCATGTAAGAAGAAACATTTTATGCTGTAAGCTAGAATTAGGGTATAAGAAGACCTACTCTTAGTGGGAGGGGGTTAGAATGCTGCGGGATGCTGCGGGAGATGCTGAAGAAGTTAGATGCTGTAGATGGGAGAGTTTGCGGTTGCTGATGCTGACGAGCTGATGCTGCTGCTGTTATTTTCCTTTTCCAGTTGAGTATGAAATGCCGCTTTAGGAGAACTAGCATTTGACAAGATTTATATTAGAATTATTAGGATTTCCCCAAGAGATAGATAGGTTGATCTATAGAGTTTTTAGATGATAACTTCATTTTCGATCTAATAAAAGTGACATGCAATTTGCAATTATTCCTATAAAGATGATAAACGCAATGATCTGAATAATAAATTAATCCTGAATTTTCTGCATTCAAAACTTTATATAAACTTTATTATTCTTTAAATAAACGACTCATTGACTTTCTTTAGCATAATGATTAATAATGTTTTTGTAAAAGAGTTCATTGTGATTGAGCTGTTCTTAATCACCATCAACTGATTCCTACTAGTTGGTCCATCGACCAATGAGCGGAATACCTTAAAAGCAAATGAGAATTATTGTGTCTTTATAAAAGAGGTATCCGTCTCCTTCCAGCAAATCGTTTTTCTCCTAGGTTTCATGTCGGAGGAAAATCCAGGGAAAATAAATGAGTAAGTGAATGTATATGCGGTGTTATGGGCCCCACCTTCATATGGATATAGTGTATGTGTGTTAGAGAAATAATTGCACCTGGATGACCCAAAAACATAGTAGGAGAAAATATTTTTATTGTAAGCGCTGGATCAGATTTCTTGGTAGCAGAGTTATGGTTACTATAGATTAGTTTGGTGATTATTGATTTTTGATTATAGATTATTGATAAGTTTTATGTCTAACACTTTTTGTTGAGTCGCGTTATGTTATATGTAAGTTTTCACGCTTCCGGGAAGTAGGAAGTGGAACACGTGTGGCAAGAGAAGTCGCATGGAATTTTACACTGTCTGAGTTCAGTTTGGTAATAACACAGGTTGTGTTATTTAGGGACATTTTGAGTATAAAAGGTGTGTGAGTGAAATAGTGATCGGTTTTCTAGTGAAACTCTGGCCTTAATTCTCAGGAGCAGTATAGTCTCCACATGTGTTTTATCCCCAGAGAAACGGGTTTATCGTTTGCTTGAAAGAAGGGTAAGGTAGAGGGAAGTGCTACTTTATCGACGTAACTGAAAGTTCTGTGGTAGGGTAGAGGTAAGCGCTGCCTACTGGAAAATACAGAATTCTTGTGTGAATGGTCAAAGCTATCTTTTCGGTTTAGTGAATCAGACAATGGAAATGTGGATAAAATGTTGTAACTAACAAGAATTGTTGAAAAAGAAATTGCCGATACATTTTGTAAAGGAGGGGTCAAGAGCAGAAGTGACGTAGACAACAGCCGCGCTGGGATTGGACAGTGCGCTAGTCACATGAGAACAAGAGCGAAGTGACGTAGACAAAAGCCGCGCTGGGATTGGACAGTGTGCCGTAGACAGAAATCGTTGTGATTGGAGTGTTGGTGTGAGTCGCGCTAGCATTGGTTGAAATAAACGCATAGGGAAAAGAGTTGATTTGCCAATTGTTGTAGGAGAGAAAGGTTGTGAATCATGACGTACTATGAGTATGGAAGAGAGAAAACGTCTTGGATGTCGAAAGTTAAGAACTTCTTTAAGAAAGACAAAAAGGTAGTGACTAGAGAGGGACAAATTATTCCTCCGTCGAAGTCCCCAGCTTCACATATGATGCTGAAATATGGATATCATACATGCATTTGGTTAGAAAATTGGACAAAATACACCAAGAACGATGGAGCATTGGCTTTTCCTGAGAATGGTTCATTTAATGTAGCTGTATTACGGAACTTGCGAGAAAAGATGGTAATGTTAGAACCTAGACCTAGACCAACACAGTTTGAAGCTTTAGCGGAATGGGAAGATGAGATGTATGAACGAGAGAGATCTAGAGGATTGAAGAATCATGAGTTTATGCCAGGAAGGTTGTGGGGAATAAATCATGAGGACAGAGTAAAGCGTTGGAGATACGCTAACATGGCAGGAGGTTTGTTTCCAGCTTTTGCGGTAGAGGAAGAAGCAAAGAGAAAGTGTACTGAGAAAAAGAAACATGTAGTGGTAGAAAAGTATGTGTATGGTGGTAGTGAAACGGATGACGAGTTGCTGGAAGATATTTTAAACAGAAATCCACCTCCATATCAACAGACTTCTGTAGTAGTGACACCTAATGCACCGCAAATGGAAACTGAGAGGAATAAAAAACCCGAACGAAGAAATGAAATAAATAGGTCACAAGAAACATTTAAAATTTCACAAAATGATGAGACAGAAAGTGACAATGCAACTGAACTAGCAAAAACGACAAAAGAATTGACAGAGAAAATAAGAGAATTGACAAAGAATATGGAAGCTGTAACTGTACCAGTAACGATAGGTCCAGTAATGCCAATTTTTGAAAATCAGAAAATAAATGAACATTCTTTGGTGATTCCCATGAATTCACATATGCAAAGAAAAAGAGAAGGGATGGAACTGAATAAGGAAGGTGCACACAATTCGGCGAGTACGTGTAGACCAAGTCCACCTACAAATTTGACGATAAATAAGAGTGAGGTTAGAAGAATATCTATGGTGACAGAGTCCGCATCAGGAACACCAGAAAGAACCAGTGATTGGATTGAATTAAATAGTACACCTGTAGGTCCGACTCCAGAAGAGTTAAATGAATGGATGAAAGCGCTAAAAGCGAAAGAACCTGAAGAAAAACCATTAGATGTAATTAGGTTAAAAATAGACATGGAAGAGTTGATTTTGGGAACAATTGGAACGGAAAAACTAAAGAATTATCAGGATGATGAGATTATGTTTTTGTGTAAGAGTCTTACATGGAGAGCTAGAAATTTACATGACAAATTGGAAGAGATTGCAGGTGAATTAGGAGTGGAATTTGTGAAAGTGAGGACATTGCAGAAACCGTACAGAGTAGGTTTTTGTGAGAAAGACATAGGAAATTTGAACACATCAGGAAGACTGACCCAGATAAAAGAGCTGATTGTTTTATTGAGAAAATGGGGTGATGTGGATAGATGGAAAAACAGATGGACAAAGAGGAATGAGAAAACGACAGATAAGGCAGCTTTAGCTTTTGCAATGACAGATAAGGAACCAGTTACCAGAGAGTACCCAATGAGAGAAACACCAGGTGGTAGTTATGTGCATGTTCCGTGGACCAGACAGGATATACTGTCATTTACAAATGACTTCCCAAAATTGAGAGAAAAACCAGTAGAATGGTACAGACAAGTGGAGAGATTTGTTAAAGTGTCAAAAGTGCTGTGGATAGATCTAGATGGATTGTTTGACATAGTAGTGCCTGCTGATTTATGGACGGAATGTAAGATTACAATTGATTGGCCAACTGTGGAATATCCAAGGGATGCCAAAACAGGAGCGCCAGGTCCAGAAGTGATGCGGAAATATGATCAGGTAGTTACCTTTTTGAAGAATAAAATTCCACCAAAAGAAACAGATTGGGTGAAAATAGACAGAACAACACAGGAAAGCAAAGAATCAGTGCATGCGTACTATGAGAGATTGTTGTTGGTTTTCAAACAGTATAGTGGTTATGAGACGTTAAGTGAGAAGGACATGAGTCATTTTGTATATAGGTTCGTGTATGGATTAACACCGGAGATAAGTGAAAGGATTAAGCAGCATTTGATAGGGTGGCAGAATAGCACAGTGGACGAAGTTTTGAGATATGCTAAGTATTGCAGTGATGAAATTGAGAGTAAACAGCGTAAATTGAAAGAAAAAGCCATGTGGGCACAGGTGAAAGTTGGAGAGAAGCAAGAAGCTCAATTGAATAATACTAGCAGTGAAACAGGACAGTTTAAATCCCGACCTAATATAGGTAAAGGAAAAGGACAAATGAGCATAGATGAGGCGAAGAAAAAGTGGCCATGCCACAATTGCGGAAAGCTAGGGCATTGGAGAAACAAGTGTAAATTTCCTCCTAAACCTAATGTAGAAAATCAAACATTAAATTCACAGGTGCAGAGTGAGGTAGTTACTCAACAAGGTCAGGTGCCACAACCACCACTTCCCAAGAGTGCTAATCAACAGAAGTACAGTGCAGAAACAGGATTCTACGGAGGAGAACGGGTAAAACAGTTGTCACGTGCAGCTGAAATCAAACAATATTGGTTACGACAGAGTGAGGATGAGTCGTATGAAAGCTCATGACGGTGTCTGAAAGAGAGGGAGAGTGCGTGCTTGGCGCAACTCTAGAGGTAGACCAGTCAGGTCCATTTGTGGATGGAGAAGTGAATGGTGCAAATATAACATTCCTTGTTGACACTGGAGCTACCCGTTCTACTGTTAGGTCAGTGGAAATTCCAAATCTTCCTCTCTCAGGTGAACATATACAAGTGGTTGGAGTTTCCAATCAGCAAATTGAAACGCCTCTTACTAGATTAGTAAAGGTGAAAATTGGTCCATTTAATGAAATGCACCGATTTGTGGTGTGTGATTGTAGTCCCGTTAATCTTTTAGGACGCGATTTATTGTGCAAGATGAACTGCACAATTTATTGTACTCAGACGGAATTGCATTTCAGACTCCAGATGAGGATGTGCTGTACAAAATGACAATGGTAAATTTGGAACCAGAAGTAAATAATTTGTTTCCTGTATTTGATGCAGAGAAAATCCCAATTGAGTTGAAAGGGACAGTAAAAGAAGAAGTATGGGACTTAACAGGAGAAGATGTAGGATTAATGAAAGGAGTAGATCCCGTAAAAATTTCCGTAAAAGAAGGAACGAGTTACCCAAATACGCCTCAGTATAAATTGACTCCAGAAATAATTGAAGGAATAACACCAGTAATAAATAAAATGATTGAACAAGGAATTCTAAAAGAAATCATGAGCAGTCCATGTAATTCGCCAATAATGGGACTGAAAAAGCCAAATGGAACATATAGAATCGTACAGGATTTAAGAAAGGTAAACAAAATTGTTGTACCTTGTTGCCCAATAGTACCAAACCCTGCCGTGATTCTATACCAGATTCCACGCGAAGCAGAGTGGTACACTGTGATTGATTTATGTCATGCATTTTTCTCTATTCCATTACATCCAGATAGCCAGCCAATATTTGCGTTTAGGTTTGGAGAGCGTATTTTGGCATGGTGCCTAATTCCTCAGGGGTATACAGAGAGTCCCTCAATCTTTAATCAGATTCTAAAGAAATCATTGGAAGACTTAAAAATGCCAGAAAAGTCAGTAATGGTTCAGTATATTGATGCGATACCAAAGGGGATGATGGACGGAGCGCTAGAGCAAATCAAACACTCACCCCCAGTCAACTGATCTGGGTTTAATCCATCATCATTCTTTAGCTCACTCCACCACCCCAGTTCAGACATGGCCATATGCAAATCAGCCTGACCCTGTGCCTCATGGGAACAGTCCAGCCCGAACTGCCAAGCCATGTCTTCCCTGGACCGGAAACAAGCATCCTGGGACCGGTTTCGGGTTCAAAACCCTCATCAGCCAGGCTATCTTGAATCCAGTGGCAAAGTGAGCAAGGGACCCACGTCTGGGCATACCCTGCCAACTTAGGGCGAACAAAGCGATACCAAAGGGGATGATGGACGGAGCGCTAGAGCAAATCAAACACTCACCCCCAGTCAACTGATCTGGGTTTAATCCATCATCATTCTTTAGCTCACTCCACCACCCCAGTTCAGACATGGCCATATGCAAATCAGCCTGACCCTGTGCCTCATGGGAACAGTTCAGCCCGAACTGCCAAGCCATGTCTTCCCTGGACAGGAAACAAGCATCCTGGGACCGGTTTCGGGTTCAAAACCCTCATCAGCCAGGCTATCTTGAATCAAGTGGCAAAGTGAGCAAGGGACCCACGTCTGGGCATACCCTGCCAACTTAGGGCGAACAAAGCGATACCAAAGGGGATGATGGACGGAGTGCTAGAGCAAATCAAACACTCACCCCCAGTCAACTGATCTGGGTTTAATCCATCATCATTCTTTAGCTCACTCCACCACCCCAGTTCAGACATGGCCATATGCAAATCAGCCTGACCCTGTGCCTCATGGGAACAGTCCAGCCCGAACTGCCAAGCCATGTCTTCCCTGGACCGGAAACAAGCATCCTGGGACCGGTTTCGGGTTCAAAACCCTCATCAGCCAGGCTATCTTGAATCCAGTGGCAAAGTGAGCAAGGGACCCACGTCTGGGCATACCCTGCCAACTTAGGGCGAACAAAACGATACCAAAGGGGATGATGGACGGAGCGCTAGAGCAAATCAAACACTCACCCCCAGTCAACTGATCTGGGTTAAATTCATCATCATTCTTTAGCTCACTCCACCACCCCAGTTCAGACATGGCCATATGCAAATCAGCCTGACCCTGTGCCTCATGGGAACAGTCCAGCCCGAACTGCCAAGCCATGTCTTCCCTGGACCGGAAACAAGCATCCTGGGACCGGTTTCGGGTTCAAAACCCTCATCAGCCAGGCTATCTTGAATCCAGTGGCAAAGTGAGCAAGGGACCCACGTCTGGGCATACCCTGCCAACTTAGGGCGAACAAAGCGATACCAAAGGGGATGATGGACGGAGCGCTAGAGCAAATCAAACACTCACCCCCAGTCAACTGATCTGGGTTTAATACATCATCATTCTTTAGCTCACTCCACCACCCCAGTTCAGACATGGCCATATGCAAATCAGCCTGACCCTGTGCCTCATGGGAACAGTTCAGCCCGAACTGCCAAGCCATGTCTTCCCTGGACCGGAAACAAGCATCCTGGGACCGGTTTCGGGTTCAAAACCCTCATCAGCCAGGCTATCTTGAATCCAGTGGCAAAGTGAGCAAGGGACCCACGTCTGGGCATACCCTGCCAACTTAGGGCGAACAAAGCGATACCAAAGGGGATGATGGACGGAGTGCTAGAGCAAATCAAACACTCACCCCCAGTCAACTGATCTGGGTTTAATCCATCATCATTCTTTAGCTCACTCCACCACCCCAGTTCAGACATGGCCATATGCAAATCAGCCTGACCCTGTGCCTCATGGGAACAGTCCAGCCCGAACTGCCAAGCCATGTCTTCCCTGGACCGGAAACAAGCATCCTGGGACCGGTTTCGGGTTCAAAACCCTCATCAGCCAGGCTATCTTGAATCCAGTGGCAAAGTGAGCAAGGGACCCACGTCTGGGCATACCCTGCCAACTTAGGGCGAACAAAGCGATACCAAAGGGGATGATGGACGGAGCGCTAGAGCAAATCAAACACTCACCCCCAGTCAACTGATCTGGGTTAAATTCATCATCATTCTTTAGCTCACTCCACCACCCCAGTTCAGACATGGCCATATGCAAATCAGCCTGACCCTGTGCCTCATGGGAACAGTCCAGCCCGAACTGCCAAGCCATGTCTTCCCTGGACCGGAAACAAGCATCCTGGGACCGGTTTCGGGTTCAAAACCCTCATCAGCCAGGCTATCTTGAATCCAGTGGCAAAGTGAGCAAGGGACCCACGTCTGGGCATACCCTGCCAACTTAGGGCGAACAAGCGATACCAAAGGGGATGATGGACGGAGCGCTAGAGCAAATCAAACACTCACCCCCAGTCAACTGATCTGGGTTTAATCCATCATCATTCTTTAGCTCACTCCACCACCCCAGTTCAGACATGGCCATATGCAAATCAGCCTGACCCTGTGCCTCATGGGAACAGTCCAGCCCGAACTGCCAAGCCATGTCTTCCCTGGACCGGAAACAAGCATCCTGGGACCGGTTTCGGGTTCAAAACCCTCATCAGCCAGGCTATCTTGAATCCAGTGGCAAAGTGAGCAAGGGACCCACGTCTGGGCATACCCTGCCAACTTAGGGCGAACAAGCGATACCCTTTGGTTTTGCTATGTTCGCCCTAAGTTGGCAGGGTATGCCCAGACGTGGTCCCTTGCTCACTTTGCCACTGGATTCAAGATAGCCTGGCTGATGATGGCTGTAAGTCAGAAACCGGTCCCAGGATGCTTGTTTCCGGTCCAGGAAGACATGGCTTGGCAGTTCGGGCTGGACTGTTCCCATGAGGCACAGGGTCAGACTGATTTGCATATGGCCATGTCTTAACTGGGGTGGCGGAGTGAGCTAAAGAATGATGATGGATTAAACCCAGATCAGTTGACTGGGGGTGAGTGCTTGCAATGTTCAACACTCCGTCCATCATCCCCTTTGGTTTCAGTATATTGATGACCTACTGGTGGCATCAAAAACGAAAGAAGCCTGTGTCAATGACACGATTGCTTTGCTGAATCATTTAGCAAAAAGAGGACATAAAGTGTCCCCTTCAAAATTGCAGTTTTGTAAACAAGAAGTCCAGTATTTAGGGCATAAAATTGAGAAAGGAGTACGAAAGGTAACGACAGAGAGAATAAAAATGATTCAAGGAATGAGAGCTCCAATGACACAAAGAGAGGTAAGAATGTTTTTGGGAATGGTTGGATATTGTCGACAATGGATAAGCGGTTTTTCACTAATTGCTAAACCATTGCAGAAACTGACAAAGAAGGATGTTAAAGATCCTTTTGAAATGGATGATGAAGAAATGAAAGCATTCAAAGAGCTGAAAAAGAAATTGTGTGAGGCTCCAGCATTAGGAATGCCTGACTATGAGAAAGATTTTGAGCTGTTTTGCAGTGAAAGAGATGGATGTGCATTTTCAGTTTTGGTACAGAGACATGGAACTATGAAAAGACCAATTGCATATTTTTCTGCTGTGTTAGACCCTGTAGCCAGAGCGTTGCCTGGATGTTTGAAAGCGGTTGCTGCTACTTGTGTGAGTCTGGAACAGAGTGAAGGCATAGTGATGGGGTATCCATTGAGAGTGTATGTTCCCCATTCTGTGGAAATTCTCTTGACAAGAACGAAAACACAATACATGACACATAGTCAGCTGACTAGGTATGAAAAGGTAATTTTGAGTGCAGATAATGTGACCATTGACAGATGTATGAATGTAAATCCTTCAATATCATTGCCAGATGAAGAGAATGTGATTGAAATGGCTGAAATAGATCACGATTGTCTGAATGTGCTCGAATACTGTACTAAACCAAGAGCTGATATACGAGATGAGCCTTTGAAAGAATCAGATTATATTCTGTTTGTGGATGGCTCATGTTTGAGAACGAGTGATGGAGTTCTAGCATATGCAGTTTGCACAGTAGCAACTGTATTGGAAGCATCTTGTCTGAAAGGTGTACGGTCTGCCCAAGTTGCAGAATTAGTAGCTCTGATTCAAGCATGTAAGTTGGGAAGAAATGTACGGGTTACGATTATGACTGACAGTCAGTACGGCTTTGGGGTCGTGCATGACTTTGGTCAGATTTGGTCACAAAGGGGTTTCTTGACGTCTGCAGGGACACCCATAAGGAATGGAGATTTTGTGAAAAGGTTGCTTGAGGCGATACAGCTGCCTAAAGAGATTGCTGTAGTGAAGTGCAATGCACATAAAAATGGGGAAGACTACATTACTGAAAACAAAGTCCCGGGCACACGTATTGAAGGTGATAATAGAACCAGAAGTCTCGTATGAGTTCCGCATCCGGTTTTACTAACGATACCTCTCCAGTTTGGCATCTACCACGCTGCCATCCGATCGGCGCACCCGCCTCCTTGTTTCGACCACCAAGTTACTTTTTCCTTCATATTTTTCTAAAGGGCTTATCCGCCTCTCCTCTCCGACTACACGGACACTGTATGGTCCTATTGAGCTGGCACTCTGGGCGCATCCGCCCTTGTTCGTTTCTACTGATTTTACACCTCCGGGTCATGTCCCTTTCTAGGGCTTGACCTTCCCTCACGATTCTTCCCACCGGCTTTCCCGGTCTACTGGCTCTGCGGAACCCAATCCCTTGTACCTCATCCTACTGACACTCAATCCGCTACTGTTAATACAGCCCTGATGAGTCACGGGAGCATTCCCGCATGACGAAACACGTGTCGGCTGGTTGCTTTCTTTTTGTCGTTGCCTCATTAAATAACTTTCAATATTTACTCTGGTGTTGACTCAAGCAATTTTGAACTCATACGAGACTTCTGGTTCTATTACACCTTCAATACGTGTGCCCGGGACTTTGTTCTCAAATCTAGTGTGGGTCTCCTACTCATACACCCACGGGGGTTACAGGGTAGTTCCCCCGACCTGGTAGCACCGTCAACATTGTGATACAGTTACACAACGCGTTTTGTCTGTGCGCCATTCTCCCTGATTTACTAAAAACCCTGCTTCTAGATATAAGACTACATTACTGTTGGCAACAAATATGCTGACGAAATGGCACAGTACTGTGCAAAGAATGTGGTCTCTTTAAACAAATGCCGCGAGAGAGAGCATATTTCTTGTCCATTGCTTTTTACTAACTCAATTGAAACATGGGATGAGGTAAGACAGTTACAAGAAGCTGCAGAAGACGAAGAAAAAGATACGTGGCTAAAAGCAGGATGTAGGAAACATGAAGAAACTGATGTATGGGTTTACAGGGATGAGAGACCAGTTATGCCTGATAGCATGATTTCTGACATGGCACGGATGTACCATGGCCAAGCCCATATTGGGAGAGATTCAATGATCAGACTTTTTAGACAAACATGGTACAATCCAAAATTCAGAGCCATAGCTGAGAGTCTTTGTCAAAGATGTCTGATTTGTCAACAGTTAAATCCAGGAAGGAAGACAGTAGTGAGTCTAGGAAGAATAGGAAGAGAAGGGGGTCCTTTTACCAGAATGCAGATGGATTTCATAGAAATGCCACCTTGCAGCAGATTGAGGTATGTCTTAGTGATCGTCTGTTTGTTTTCCCGTTGGGTGGAAGCATATCCAACAAGAAGGAATGACAGTATCACAGTAGCAAAACTTTTGCTGAGAGAATTCATTCCGAGGTATGGTTTTCCAGTCACGATTGAAACAGATAGAGGAACACATTTTCAAAATGAATTAGTTAAACTGATTTGTGAAGCCCTTAGTATTAAATAGAAGTTGCATTGTGCATACAGACCAGAAGCTTCTGGAATAGTAGAGCAAGTGAATGGAACAATAAAAAACAGGTTAGGAAAAATTTGTCAAGCTACAGGAATGAAATGGCCAGATGCTTTGCCATTGGTTCTGATGACAATCAGAAGTATTCCGGAAAGGAAGACTGGACTCAGTCCACATGAGATAATCATGGGACGAGCAATGAGACAAGCACAAGTACCTGTCAACAAGCTACTGACTATAACTGATGATCTAGTACTGGATTATTGCAAAGGATTGGCTGATGTGGTGCGTTCTGTGTTTCATCAGGTTGGACCGGATGCGAACACTCTTGAAAGAAAACCAGCACACGACTTGAATCCAGGAGATTGGGTTCGAATAAAAGTCCACCGGAGAAGAAATTGTTTGGTTCCTCGCTGGGACGAACCACGACAAGTGATCCTAGTGACAACGACCGCAGTTAAGTGTGCAGGAGTGAAACACTGGGTTCATGCCAGCCACACCATCAGAGTTCCAGAACCTAAAGATCGACCTGTGAGTCGGCATCTGGAAATAATAGACAACAGTTCAGCATCAGAAAGAGAAGAGGAGACAAACAGGGTGCCAGAACTTGAAGATCGACCTGTAAGTCGACATCTGGGAGACCCAACTACAAATGAAACGATAGAAGAAGAAGAAGAAATAGAGGAAATAGCTGAAGTTCCAGAATTTGAAGATCGACCTGTAAGTCGACATCTGGAATTATCTGATACCAGTTCAGAATCTGATACAGAACAGTCAGAAGGAGAAGAAATTATAAAGACAAAGTGGAATTTTGAAAGCATAAGAGAAGAAACTGAGCCAGAAAACAGTGACAGTGAACAACCAAGTACAAGTGGTGGTAGAATTCCTTCGAAGATAATTTTAATAGATAAAGAAGGGAGAGTTTCAGACCAAAAGTTAGAAAAATCGGAAGAGCCCCGAGGAGCAGTAGGGACAGATAGTCAAACACAAGAACAGGGAAATTTAGAAGCAGATAGAGAAACTGACACAAAACCGGAAGAACCTCGAGGAGGGACAGAAGTAGGTGAACGAAGGAAGATAAGAAAAGAACCACAAGTAGCTGAAAGCGAAATAATTAGTTTTAAAATAAGAGGAAATAACGAAAAGATTGAAACAGAATCAGAAGAAAGTGGAGAAGAAAGAAATGAAAAACTAGAGACAAGAAAAAGAAATTGGAAAACAGAAAGAGAGGAAAAAGGGAGTGAAGCAAAAAGGCCGAGAAAAGGAGACAATTGGCCCAACGAAGTAAGAAGATTAAGATACAGAATAGTAAAATTGGATGGAAAAAGTGCTGAACAAGTGAATGAAATAACAAGTCAAAAGGAGCAAGGAAAACAAGGTGGTAAACACTTGCAGAAAACAAAAAGAATAAAGAAAGTGAATCAGAAGTACAGATCACCTGAATGGTTGTATCGTGCTCTGACAAGTTACAAAGAAGAATTGAACACTCACAAGAACCCAGAACAAAGAAACCTGATGGGAGAAAGTGAAGTGCAACAAACCTGAAGAAACAAACCTGAAGTGGTTGCTGTAGATAGTTTACCGGATTTGACACTGTAGATAGTTTACCGGATTTGACAAAAACACTGAACTGACAAAATTACCGGATGTGACAAAGAAAGAATTCTGAGAAAGAATTGAAGAAAGAACCAAGCAAAGACAACATTCTGAAAGTACAGAGTGGCAAGCAAGTCATTTCTGAGGTGTAGTGACACAATTTTCTAGAAAACAAGTACAAAATGGAGAATATTAGAGATAGAAAATGTAAATGTGAGTTTTTAAAAAGATGGTGCAAAATGTGCTGTTTTTGTACAGGATTATTAATAACAGTATGGGTAGTTTTAGCAATAACTATTCCAATTAGTTTAGCTGTAGTGGAAAAGTCTAATAACACTGAGAAAGAAAAAGGAGCTAACACTCAAGAGCCAGTTATTTTAAGGAGTAGTGCAGAATTACATAAGGATAAATCAATAACAGACTTTTCAAAGAATGTGTTTACTAAATTACTGTATGAGTACGTAGAAACAATGGATGTAAGGGATTGTTATGTTTGTATGCAGTTGCCTGCATCTGTAGCAGAGGGTGTGACTTATCATCACCTCCCTTTGACGTATGGAATAACATGTAGTGTATTGGCAAGCTTATTTTATAAAACAGGGAGATTAGAATATTATTACACTGGTGTAGATAGGATTTTTGCAAAGGTTTCTGTAGTTCCCGAGCTTAATAAAATAAAAGAGGGAAAGATTTTTGGTGAATATTTCTTAGAAGATAAGATTTTAACATTAGATCATATATTTAGGTACAACCTTACCTGTGAGTTAAAGAAAGAAGAAAAAGTATTTCTAGAAATGGTTGAGGAAAGAAGAGTGAAATTTGAAAGAAAAGTAATTGAAGAGACAAAAACACCTCTTTGGGCGTTTGAGGAAGACCATCATGACAAGAGAAAGATAAATGCAGCTATGACTCTGGATTGGCCCCAACAGGGAAGGTTGTGCATTAGAAGAAATAAGACAAGATATGACAATTATTTTGTGGGTTCCAGTAATTGCTATGACAATTACCTAATTATAGGCGGATGGGGATTCAAAGGGGAAAAGATCCAATATTTCCAGGGATTTATTATGTCTGTGGGAATAGGGCTTATTATAGGTTGCCGGACCATTGGTATGGATCATGTTATTTAGGCCTGGTCTTTCCAAAGATTTTTCATGTGGATAGAAAAGAAAAAGGAACACACAAAATGATAAATACCTTTACACGTAGAAAAAGAGAAAGTTTTTCAGAAATAGTAGGTGATATTTTTGGTGCATTGATACCAGCAGTGGGAATATCTTTGAATGCATTCAGAATTCGGAAATTATCCACAGTAGTAGATCGTTTATCTACAGATACTGCTGGAGGGTTCTTAATGGTAAATACCGAGATGGTTGCCATGAGAGCTATGGTGATGCAAAATCGTCTTGCCCTTGACATTCTTTTGGCAAAAGAGGGCGGAGTCTGTGGAATGCTGAAAGTCCAACATTGTTGCACTTACATTCCTGATAAAAGCAAAAATATACAGAAGTATATAACAAATATTACAAATTTGCACAAAGAACTAGTACCACTGGAGGTTGAAAGTGTTTGGGGAAAACTTGGTAAAGGGTTTTCTTCTGTAACGAATTGGTTAACAAGAATGAGTGGATTAATAATAGGGAAAGTTATAATAATAGCAACCATGATAATAATAATAATATTAGTATTGAAGCTTGCAGTAACATGTATAAAGAGACGAAGAAAGTAGAAACAGTTAGAAAAAGAAAATATGATAAACAAAGAGAGAGAGAAATAGGTGAAATAGAATTAGAAGAAATAAAAGAGAACCTGTACAAGAAGACAAAGAAACAAGTTGAAAGCGATACAGAAGTATAAAACTAACAAAAGCAAATGGATAAAAGATATATGCTGTCTGAGAAAATTGTATAACTTGGGTTTGTGTGGTGATGTTAAAAATCACCAAAGGGGGAGTTGATGGAGCAGGGTAAATATAAAAATTTTAACCTCCTAATATTTTCGTATAATAACAATAAACATGTTCGTTCAAGTAAATAACCAACAATGTATGTCTGGGAAAAGGATAACACGCAGTTTTATGTGCAAAGTAATGAACTAATAGTTGTTTACGTTTCTAATATAACATAATATTTTGCGTACTAAAATGATAATAAAATGCATGTTTTCGTGCTTTAAATAAAAACGTGTGGTTGCAAAATAAAGCGATGGTAAGTAAGGGACAGCTTTATATGTTGCTTCTGCTAGGTAATACCTAATTGGGGTACATAGAAAGACGGGAGGGAAACGAAAGGGTTTATATTTCATTGTTTTAATAACATTTTGTTTTCTTTAGAAATAGTGCGCTTAGGCCTGCTGAGCAGCAATATAAAATGGCCGCGAGTTATTAGAGTGCGCAGGAGCGGATGCGACCACGTGATAGAGGAGAGAGTCTGTTGCAAAGAGATGATCACGTGCTGATGCCGAGAGGCTAGGATGAAAGTATGGTCAAGGCTGCTGTGACCCTTCTGAGCAGATGTGTGCCAAGATGATCAGCAAGAAGCGTGAGAAGCCTGGTTGAATCAATAGAAAGAACATTATTATACAATTGTTGCAGAAAAAGAAACAATTTGGACTGATCGAAACGGATGAGCAAGTGCATGAACTGTGGGAAACGATGCTTGCATGGACATTCCTCACGGAACTAGTTAAGACCAGGAAGCTTGATTAGAATGTATAGGGACCTGAGTTTTGGACCAATGAGAATGAATCGCGCCATGTAAGAAGAAACATTTTATGCTGTAAGCTAGAATTAGGGTATAAGAAGACCTACTCTTAGTGGGAGGGGGTTAGAATGCTGCGGGATGCTGCGGGAGATGCTGAAGAAGTTAGATGCTGTAGATGGGAGAGTTTGCGGTTGCTGATGCTGACGAGCTGATGCTGCTGCTGTTATTTTCCTTTTCCAGTTGAGTATGAAATGCCGCTTTAGGAGAACTAGCATTTGACAAGATTTATATTAGAATTATTAGGATTTCCCCAAGAGATAGATAAGTTGATCTATAGAGTTTTTAGATGATAACTTCATTTTCGATCTAATAAAAGTGACATGCAATTTGCAATTATTCCTATAAAGATGATAAACGCAATGATCTGAATAATAAATTAATCCTGAATTTTCTGCATTCAAAACTTTATATAAACTTTATTATTCTTTAAATAAACGACTCATTGACTTTCTTTAGCATAATGATTAATAATGTTTTTGTAAAAGAGTTCATTGTGATTGAGCTGGTCTTAATCACCATCAACTGATTCCTACTAGTTGGTCCATCGACCAATGAGCGGAATACCTTAAAAGCAAATGAGAATTATTGTGTCTTTATAAAAGAGGTATCCCGTCTCCTTCCAGCAAATCGTTTTTCTCCTAGGTTTCATGTCGGAGGAAAATCCAGGGAAAATAAATGAGTAAGTGAATGTATATGCGGTGTTATGGGCCCCACCGTCATATGGATATAGTGTATTTGTGTTAGAGAAATAATTGCACCTGGATGACCCAAAAACATAGTAGGAGAAAATATTTTTATTGTAAGCGCTGGATCACTACCGCTTCCTTAATTCTCAAACACTGTTACAGCAGTGGCGGTGCGTCCATTGGGGCGTTGGGGCGTTGCCCCACATTCTTAATTTCTTCCTCGTCGACGTTAACTTCAAAATCACCGTCCTGACTGACTGACTCGAAATCGGGCCGCCGCGGAGTCAGTCAGGACGCTGAAGGGGGTGGGGCTGCAGCACTGCAGGGTTGGGTTTCTTCATGTTTGATTGACAGCAGCAGGGCAGGCCCAGTGCGCATGTTCGGGTTTGGGCTGGTCATTTTCTGACCCAGCCCGAACATGTGCACTAGTACTAGCCTGCAGCGCCTTAGGAGAGCGAGCGAGGGCTGCTACTGGCCAGTGGCCGCAGCCCCCGGTCTCCTATGGGCGGGGACAGTCCCTGCTCAAGCCAATCCTGGCACTGCTGGAGCAGCGTCTGGATTGGCTGAGAGGAGTTGCCACCAGCCACTCACCCACGAAGGCGCCAACGCGGACTCCGGCCCAGGAGTACACAGCAGAGGCGGCGCGATCGCGGACCCGGTCAGGTAGGTTTTTAACTTTATAATTAAACCCCCCACCCCCCCTCCGCGAGCCCCCTCGGCCCCCCACCCCTTCCGCGACCATTGCGAGCAGCGACCCTGTGCTGGCTTTTCCAATCGCTAAGTGATCTGGCTGGGTACACATGTTCATGCCAGCCGCCGCACTTCGTTTACAGGACATTTGATCATTACCTGCGTGAAAGAAACCTGCCACGTTATCAGCCTTCCATTGAGTCGGTTTGTCACCAAAGAAATCTCTCACAATTGCTATGAAATTAAATATCACGTTATTACCGCTGTTAAAAACACGCTTGCCTTTGCCAAAGTTTTAATGTCAGGCCCGGCTGTCAGAATCCAATCGTATTTTTGTCACACTTTAATTACCTTCCTCTGGCATCCTGGATTGCTGGTTTTCAAAAGACAATTTTAGAGGCTTTTCGAGAACACGTGTAGGTAGGATTTGTAAGGACACAGGAGGAAGCGCCATAGCCGGCAGTGGTGCTAAAAATACTCTTTATCTAGCTTGCTGCTGTGCTTTGAGTTTTGGCCCCTTTGCACTTTTATCAAATTCACACATTGTACCTAAATGAATGGATTGAAGTCGAATAAAATGTCTTTTACTTTTCTCTATCACATGCCTGGGCTATTCCATATTCCTCTCCTCTGCAGCCTGTCTCAGGTTTCTGTGATGTCATCGTGCTTAGGACGAGTCAGAGTGATGCAGGTCATAGTAACTACTTTTACGACGAGCACTTGTAGACTCTTGTAGCTTCACGTCACTTAAGACAAGATGTCTTAGTTGCATTAGACCCTGGCTCTCCTGCGTGTTTATGAGCAGCAATAACCCCATGGGACAAGGTCGGCGCAGTTTGCATGTTGGGCTCCCATGGAATCTGTTAGTAACTTTAAGGGTTATTTTATCTTACAAACATCTCTAGCGCCTTTCTCCAACTGCGGGTGAAAGGTGGGGTCTCGGAGTGCTTTCTGAGGGGAGTGTAGGCGGGTTTTAAATGTGATTCCGTTGTCTTCATTACTAGGCCGCAGTCAGCTTGTATTGTCAGCCCTTCGTAACTGCAGAATAATCCTGCAGGCTTCTGTTATGCGAACAAGATTATATGTTTTTCCATTTTGGGAAATTTATTGAAAATGAAGCCTAAACTGTGGTGTCTGTAGGACTATAAGATGTAATACTTGTGTCCCCACGAGGAAGCAAATTAAGGATGTCTCCTCTTTGTAACTTTCCAAGGTTGCCTGTCGATGCCCTGTGTATGTCACTCATTAGCCAAACCAACCATTGTATCGCTGTGTTACAGAACGAGGTGTCTCTAGTAGTATCATGTTTACCAGAATATTGATTGGTTTAGGTGTTTGCAACATTGCTAGTCCATCCCTGTTATGTCATAGCATGCCATCTGTGCACAGTGTTCTAAACAGAGCATGTGCCAAGGTCCCCGTCGCACAGACAGTCCACTCACAGGCATATTTCCCCTATCTCTTGTTGCGGTCTCCTGTCTGTTGGCATGCCCTGCCTGTGGTTGTGCTGCCGTGTCTGTTGCACTAGCCTGCATATTGTTGTAATGATCTGGTTGTTGCAGTGTGCTGTCTGTGTTTAGTCGGCCCTGACTCTGTTTGCACTCCCCTTTCTCTTGCGCTGACCTGTTTCTTGTGTTTCTGTGGCATCGACCTCTCGTTTATTTTGCCACACTGTATGTTGCACTGCCCTATATATTGTTGCGCCCCCTGGTTGTTGCCCTGAACTGTCAGTTGCTGCGCTGCCACGTGCGTTGTTGTGGTGTCATGTCTGTTGCGATATCTAGTCTGTTGCGCTGGCCTCTGTGTTTCTGCTGCACTGTGTTGTTGCGCACAGCCCTGCATGTCGCACTGTCTTTGCGTTACCCTGCCCTGTGAGGTCTTGCATTGCATAGCCTCAAGGAGGGAGGACCGACTGAAGGACGGAATAAAGGATATGAAGCGAGTGACAAAAGAGAGAGTGTGACTACGGAGGACTGAGAGAGAACAAATAGAGTGCTAGAGACAGTAGAGAGAAATCAAGAGACAGACACAGAGAGTGAAAGAGGGTGCAAAGAAGAGAAAGACAGACCTAAAGAAATATGGATGTAGATAGAGATAAAATAACAGAAAGAGATACAGGCCTCGAAAGAGAGAAAACAGATACTTGGAGATAAAGTCAATGGAAAGCAAAGAGAAAAGAGACACAGAACGCACCTGTAAACCAAAATGTCATGCCTGGTGTGTAATGGAACTAACCTGGATGTAATTGATAACATAAGAGAGAGAATAGATTGATAAATAAAGCAAGAGAGATGAAGCGAAATTGAAAGAAAGATGAAGAGCCAGAGTGAGAGAGAGGAGAGAGTGAGAGTGTGTGTGTGGGAGAGAGAAGCGATGGATTGTTAGAGAGAACGAGAGAGAGGGGGTGAAACAGAGAGAGATGGAGCTAAGCAGAGCCAGAATGAGAGAGTGTGGCAGAAAGAGAGAGGGGTATAACGAGTATGTTGAGCTAGAGAGAGAAAAAGAGGGACATAGGAAGTAAGACAGATATAGGTATGAGCATACGTACACAGTTATCTCTACTATAATCAGACACTGGAACAGACCATTGAATGTTGGAATGTAAAATCTTGTCCCGCTTTGGGGTAACTTAAAATTTTGTCTGCTACAGGAATTTTTAAATATGAGAGAATGTTAATTTGCTTTGGCAAGTCATGCATTGTAGACTGCACTTAGCCCACATGAAATGACATGTGGGAGGCCTGCTTTGGCAGTGAATTGGATCTGGAATTTCTGAGTTTGAGTTGCATGGTCAATATTTATGTGTCACTTTCATAGTTATTTAGACTGTTTCTGTTTTATACTGTTTCTGCCAATATGTAACCTTGATTTTGATTGCAGTGGCTCAGTTTATTTGGTGATTCACAATTCCAATCATGGGTAAAACATGGCTTGTTGAACATAGATGAGATGTACTTGCAAATTGTTGGATTGCGTATTGCATTTCAGGTTTTCAATTTGACCAATCTTTTTTGCTTCTTACCAACGAAATAGGAGTGTCTTCCTGGTCGAGGACCACACTGCTTTTTCTCTTATCTGTCTTGTATCAAGACCCTGCTGGACTATGGGGTGAAAGAAAGCTTGAATAAGCAGCTACCTATGTTATATGACATCTCTTTATTAATGTAATAACTGCACTTTCACAATTGCTTTATTAACCTTCCTGCTTTCTCAAATTTGTTTGAAAATGCACCATTTGTCCACTCTTTTTCAAAAATTTCTCGGGGAGAACCCCCCGAAACCCCCTTAGGTTGTTCGGGCTCGCTCTCTACGCTCGCTCGCTGCGGTGCAGTATGACTATCATTTTACGCCTCACCACTTTCAAATGTCACCAGCCGCCACTGTGTTACAGTGAAACTTTACCAGGAGAAAAACGAATGCGCAGCTTGCATGCTGGGACCTTTGCAACTATTGTGGAGGAAGAGGGCACAGGCAGGAACCAGCGAGCCAAGACACTGCTGCAGGAGAAGAATAGTTGGCCTGCTGGGATATCAGAGGGTCTTTGGAACTGTTTTTTGGAGCAAGCATACAACTTCTGCCCCATTAAATCGTGTACTCCTAATTCCCAATATGCGGGAGGAGCCAAAGCCGCTTTCTCCTGTTGATGCTCACTCACATCATTGTCTGGAGACAGCTGCGTTGTAAAGCCAGACCATAAAAAAGACACTCGTTCAGTAAATTGGTGCTTAAGTCATTCAAGAGGTTAAGGTGTTCGATAAATACGGGGTGAAAGTGATGAATGGAGCAGAAGGGATGAGGTCTGAGATTTTTTTAGTGAAGTTCGAGTTGGTTCTAAGATGTCTGTAGATCATGTTGAAGGAAACTGGGATGCTGGAAAAGTTAAGCGGCAGGAGAGAATGGGTGATATTTGCAACTGATTTACGCATGGGAATGAACGTGTGCAAATAGTATTTGGATCGATTTTGCATGTGCTAATAATATTTGTGCAATGTTTTGCAGGCACATTCTAAAGGCAAGTGTCCAGGCAAACAAAGCAACAAGCAGTATTTGCACTTTTCTGATAGTAGGTACTAGTACTAAAAAGGATTCAAATTGCATTTGCACCACTTGTACTTCTAGTACACATGACTGAATGCCTCTGCCAAAGGACGGTGGGCACAGGGCCAGACAATCTTTTACAATGTTGTTTGCGCTCACGCCCAGATGTTTTCTCGAAACCAAAATTACCGCTTCTGTTTACTTATTAAGTCACGGGACCGGGTTCTCTTGAAGTCATGTTGTTAATATTTAGTAACTTCTCTCTACTGCCAAGAATGCCTGTAAATATGTTGTTTTAGGGTAACTTCAGGGCGCAGTTATATTTTGCTCACTAGAGCTAATGTTAGGAATGTACTGCTGAATCCATGGTAATTACCCCAGTTTGGTAATTATGTTAGCAAAGTTTGGATTTATGTTTCCTTGGATTTTGTGTTTTTTAGGTACATAAATAGTGACCAATTAGCAGCAACCATATGGTTTGCTCCCTTTATACAGTTGGGAGAAGCTAAGAGTACCCTTGGATTTACAAGAACAATTCCATATTACTGTCTAGTTATTTTTGGAATACCACTGTTTTATCCAACATTTAAAATTGATAAATGTATGGTACTCTGATTGAGTTATATTTATCACCTTTTTTTGGTAATCTTTTACATTTGACGACCAAAGTGAAATCGTCATACTATATAAAAATAGTTCGAATAAGTACATCTGATTCACAGACATTCTCTCGGTGCTTGATGATCCAATGTATTTTAGGAAACCCGGTTCAGACAACATTATGATATACATATGGTGTTTCCTGGAAAGTTTTCATAGAGATTCCCAACCTTAGGAGGGAAGATAAAACTCTTTTGTCACATTATTATTTCCCGTTTCTGAAGTCACTTACCCTGGCATGTCATCGTGCTGAAAACAAATGTACAAATGTCTGGTGGTAGGTTAAGGTATATTCCACCTCATTTACATACAACACTGTAAGGACCTCTGGGATCTCAATTAAAGGTTTATTCTTGTTTGAATGGGTGGGGGAGGGTAATAGAAGAGGACCTGATCAGTCTTGCCCATGCTGGCGAGTACCCTGCTCACTGTGCTTTATCTGGGCATGCACAGGATATGTATGTATGTATGTATGTATGTATGTATGTATGTACTTACATGATATTGCTATAGTGCGAACCCTGCCAAAAGGCAGCTGAACACTGTGCATAGTCAAAAACAAGCATAACGCCAATGAGTAAGAGGAGACAGAGCAAGGATGAGGGTGGTTAATGCATTGTGATGTAGTGTTCTTGATGTAGTGTTCTTTAAATAGGGGCATTTTCAACTCTTTCCTAAACTACAGCATTGCTAGTGCGGTCCTGTTAGATACTTAGATGTTGTTCCAGATCCTAGGTCTATAGATGGAAACGGCCTGATGTCTAGTTTATTTCTTTTTTACATTTCTTAGTCTGCAGTCTGATGGTGTCCTAGCTGCGGGTGTGCCAAAATCCACCAGAGATGGTGAGCTTCTCTGCAAGATAAGTGGGGTGCTGGTCATGATGAGTGACAGTCTTTTGATGCATTTAGACCTAGCCTCACTTAACTATAACTCACTCATCTGGGGATCCTCAGCCCTTGAAAACCTTCAGTAGTTTGAGAGGCCCTTGAGGGTTTCTGCTAATGTGAAAAACATAGACTGATACTCCACTTATTATCTCAACCATTCAGCATAATTGTATAGAATGGGGCAGCAAACACTTGCCACCATGAAAACACACACTTTCAACAGTATGACATATGCACATTTAACATAGCAGCAATATACTCAGCTATCATAATGCATCCAGTAACACTAGCCCTTCAGATACACCACCAACAGACCCCATCAGATGCATCTCATAAATACCATGCTCATGTACAGGACTGGCTTTAGGGCGGTGCAACCGGTGCAGCCGCCCCCATGCAGAGCTGGGGGTGCTGTATTTACAAATAACTTATGGGTTTAAAAACACCTGCTGAAAAGTTCCTTGTGTGTCCAGCACTTTTCAGGCAACAATAAAAATGTCAAGATAACTCTACTGATTAATGTTCCTTTTGTAGAGCGATCAGTGTTTTTCCTAGTGGCACTTTTGACTCATCATAAAGTAGCGCAGAGAGTTAATATGCCTTCTGCAAAGAACATGTACCCTGCAGATAACAGAACTGTATTTTATGTTTATAGCTCATTGGGTTACTTCTTTTGTCCCAGAGATTCTTCTATTATTTGAAATTCATGAGTTATTCTCCTAAAATAGCACAGTGAACTGTCATTAAAGAGCTGCATGCAAACTACATGGTATAGTTTAGAACATTATGGGGGATATTCTCAAGAACGTGCGATAAACATCGCCAAAATAGGCTAACGCAATTTTTCGTATCGTCGTCTATCGCGGGAAAATAACTCTGTTTCAACGTCGTATTCTCAACACGGCAGTAACATGCAATAGTTTCCCGATAACGCCTCAAATGTCTGCGATACAACTACCGCGATGGCGATAAAAAAGGAAACACGAACGTGAAAAAACTTGCGATGGGCCCAACCGCGATAGAAAAATCGGTGACAAGCAGCGCCAGGCTTGCAATTCCCACATCAGGCGGGAAAAATCACCATAAAAGCTGCAAAAAAACCCAAAAAACATAACAACTGCGAAGCACAATGGAGGTAGCCGGAGCAAGTACAGAGGACAACCCGAACCCCACAAGGCCCACGGAGGACCAGCCTGGGACCTCGGGGTCAGGGAAGGGCAAGGAGAAGAAGAAGAGGAAGACGCGGTTCAGTCCGCAGGAAAACAGGATCCTGATTACGGAGGTGATAGAACACCATCAACAACTGTTCGTCACCTCCACTGTGTCATTGGCAACAAAAAATGGAACATGGCAGTCCATCGTGGACAAGGTGAATGCAGTCGGAGTGCTGAGGAGGACAATGGACGAGGTCAAGAGGCGCTGGAATGATGTGAAGCACAAAACCAAGCTGAAACTCGCAAACAACAGCAAAGCAGCAATGCAGACTGGGGGTGGGAGTCCTGCGCCACAGGAGGAGCTGGATGAGATGGAGGAAATGGTGTCCACAGTCATCAGTGTGGAGACGGTGGCAGGAGTCGGGGGACCGGACACTGCTTAACATGACCTGACACAACAGCAACAGGGTGAGTAACCACCAGGGACTGGGGGACGGGGGAGATGGGCACAATGGCACACATGCACAATGAAGTATAGCACACTGCACAACCACAATGACTCTGGATCACGACCCTGATCTCCTTGCCATACTGCAGCACACATAGAAACAGCAAGTAGTCCCCCGTCCACAATGTGCCCAGAGGGGCCCTCCCCACACATCACCAATCTCACAACAAACCCATGCACATGTGCTGAACCCAGCAAAGCTGCGGATCCGTGAGCCCCACTGACAATGCAAGTGACACTGCATGACGATGAGCATGTCTGCAGGCCACTCATCATGACATGTTGCACGCCACGACACTGAGGTGGCTGAGTGTGGTCCACATCCGGAAAGGAGCAGGTCTCACACTGACACATCCACGTGCACAAACAACCCTTGACGGCAACAAGACATCTGCGGACCAACCATGCCCAAGAGTCCCAACTCCCACCAAGAGCCTAATTTACCCAAGTATGCAACATCTCAGCACTGCATAAGCACAGAAGTCAAAGGCACACCGCCTGAAAGGGAGAAGGCCAAGCAAAGTCTGAGCTGCAGGGGGACTCTCCCACAATGCAGCACACACACAAGAATCAGAGCACATCAACATTGACAACAATGTGGTACAAACTGCAACACATTCACAACAGAACAGAGGACACAACTGCTGCCGCTTGTGTGTAGAAACTGGCCAATCACATTTGGCATAGCAGGAAACTGTGACATGATAATGGACAAGTACAACCCCACATCCCTGATGGTGCACAAATGTCCACTGTCCCACTTCAAATAGGCAGCTCCTCCTAAACAGTCACAATGTACATTGTCATGCAGTCTGTTTGAAAGCTTGGCCAATGCGTGAACATACATGGAACACACTGTTAAACTGCATCTCCCCTTTACATTGCAGAGGGAGAATCATCACCTCCTGCAGAGCAGATAGAACACCTCCTCACTGATAAATTAACATAAATGACCCTGCACTCGAAATATACAGGTGAAATATTTATGAAGGCAATTATAAACCATAATATACAGCAGAGCAAAGTATAGCAGAATGCTTCCCAATCGAAAAAGAGAACTGTCAAGTTTTGATTGTAGAAAGACGTTGTCTTTATTCCTTTATTCCTTTATTCCTTTAATCCATAAACTTCATGCTTTAAAATACAGATGCAAATTCGACAAGACAGCCAACGCGTTTCGTCCCTCATGGGACTTCTTCAGGGCTCAAGAATATTTGTCCATATTTTCTGTATTCTATACTTCATATACGGTATTCAAAACAGCAAATATACATGAGTTATTTTATCGTCTTTCTTTTTATTCTATGTCACGTATCTGTAGGCAGAGGAGCCAGGCATCCACAGGACGCACTATGCTAGGTTCTTCACGATATCACAAAATGGGGTAAGTGTCTCCCTCCGCGTGTATGCAGTTGTCCGGTTCAATAAAATTCACGCGGAGGGAGACACTTACCCCATTTTGTGATATCGTGAAGAGCCTAGCATAGTGCGTCCTGTGGATGCCTGGCTCCTCTTGCCTACAGATACGTGACATAGAATAAAAAGAAAGACGATAAAATAACTCATGTATATTTGCTGTTTTGAATACCGTATATGAAGTATAGAATACAGAAAATATGGACAAATATTCTTGAGCCCTGAAGAAGTCCCATGAGGGACGAAACGCGTTGGCTGTCTTGTCGAATTTGCATCTGTATTTTAAAGAATGAAGTTTATGGATTAAAGGAATAAAGACAACGTTTTTCTACAATCAAAACTTGACAGTTCTCTTTTTCGATTGGGAAGCATTCTGCTATACTTTGCTCTGCTGTACATTATGGTTTATAATTGCCTTCATAAATATTTCACCTGTATATTTCGAGTGCAGGGTCATTTATGTTAATTTGTCTGTGGTGGTATTAATACCACCTTATGGGATGTATGTAGGTCACACCCCAGACCCAGTGCACCGTTTCACTATTAGAATATTAAGCCTACAACACGTTGTAACGTCTGGTGCTGGACCTCTATGCTCTGACCTTCTTTTTGCACTTCCTCACTAATGACGAGGAGGACCTCCCCACCTTTGACACCGACGCCCTCCAAGAGCTCATGGACAGCTTCCGCACCCCACCCCGAGGAGCAGGGCAGCCCAGCTGCATCGAGGAGACCGCACCCCCTGCACAGACCACACAGCAGGAAGCACCCACCACCCCGGCTGTCTCCCAGGATCCCCACGACCAACACATGGCATTTCAACGCCGTGTGTTGGAGGGCCAGAAGGAGATGGCTGAGCAGGTGCGGGTGGGGTTCGAACTCATGGCAGCCAAAGTAGATGCCATCTTTGGGTGTCTACGTCCCATCAGGGACCACTTACAGTCCCTAACGGACACCCACAGTCCGCTCCATGGTCTCCAACGAGCCACGGCTGACATCGCTGGAGTCATGACTCGGAGACAAGAACACCTGTCTAGTCAGAGTGGCTCCAGCGATCTCAGCCGGGAGCTGGGACACATGCGGAGGCTCATGGAGGACATGGTGCGGATGGAGGAGGAAAGGATGGCTGCCACGGCTGCACATCAGCAAGATGTAGCTGGGAACTTCCATGCCCTGCAGATCCTCATCATGGCATTGCTGCCACAAGGCCTGGTGCAGATGAATGCTGCTGCTCCTACACCATCCACATCTCCGCCCCCTGATGTGTCACTGCCCCACAGTGTGGCCGACAATCCACCTCCGGCCCCTGATGTGTCAGTGCCACACAGTGCTGCAGCCTAAACACCACCACCCACAGGTGAGGCACATCACACATCAGAGGACGATGATGTGGATGAGACTGCCGTTGTGGTAATGAGGAAGCGGTAGCATTCATCTCCGCCATATGGCCTGTTTCAGCTTGGTTCTGCCCTTTGCATCATCACCTTCCACTGTCCCCCAATACACTCTGCGGCACTCACCTTGGACCTCGACATGGACTGCCATATTCTGTTTGGTTACCAATGACACAGCAATCAGACTGCGGACTGAACTCTCCCTCTTCCGATGAATTTGTCCTTCCCCAATGGACTCTGGCTGGCCCTCCACGGGGCAACAATGTCAAGTGGGGTGTGCATGGCCCTGTACCGCTCCAGCTGCAACACTCCACTGAATGTGAATGAAACATTCAAATTCACACAGATGTGTCATGTCTATGATCCTTCAAGTATGACAGTATGGATGAATGTAGGGTCACTGATTCCCCCTCACGTCCATTTTGCACATGTTGTGGGGCTTGGGTCACAGGGTGCAACATTGCCGATTGCAGTCCGGGTGGTGCAGACACTACAACGGAGACACACGCATTGGTTACTTCCTTGTCCACGTCAGAACTGAACCACGCCCAGAGCCCCGGGCTCATTGTTCACACCCCTACCTGGACTGGCATACGCCAGCCCAGCCCACTCCGCTTACGCTCACATGGGGTGATGACACAGCTACATGTCCCAGGTCTTCCCTGTAGTGATCTGCTGGTCACTGGTCTAGTTGCCAGCATGTCACAGCCACTCCCTGAGGGCTGGTTTACACCCACGCCACATCCATCCAGCACAGGCGTCACGGGACATGTGACCCTGCCAATAAAAGGGGCCCACCACAGGACATCCCCCTCTGCCGAAGGTGACATGATGGCGTCCGCATCCACGGAACTCAATCATAAAGGGTCCGTGACTTGCGTTGCACAGAGTTAGTTTCACCCGATGGCCTGCGTCTGGCACGGGCCTACCGCCACATGGCGATGACTTGCGTTGCACTGAGTTAGTGGCACCCGATGTCCTGCGTCCGGCACGGGCCTACCACCACATGGCAATGACTTGCGTTGCACTGAGTTAGTGGCACCCGATGGCCTGCGTCCGGCATGGGCCTACCGCCACGTGGCGATGACTTGCGGTGCACAGAGTTAGGCCCACCTGAAGAGCTGAGCGGGTGTGCAGCCTGCGATGATGCGTTGGCCTCGATACGGCGTCCAGCAAATCAAGACTCGATTTGAATTGTGAGCCCTGCTGGACCGCAGTGTACGCGCAGGCAGCAGTCAGCACACACATGACTCTGCGGTGCGGTGCCGCAGGGTGCGCTGGGGGCCTGTGGCGCGGAATTCAGCGATCGGCTGAGGAGGTTGCACCGGCACGTGGAGGGCCCTCTTGGAGACACGCCGGTGGCGGCAGGTGAGCATTGAGGCTTGGGTGCGCAGGGGCGGGCAGTCATCACTGGGCGGCGGACCGGTCTGGGGACCAGGGCTGGGGTGCAGCAGGCGCACAGGATCGCGCAGGCACCACCGGTCACGGTGGAGGCCTCGTGGCTGGGTGGGGGCGCCGCCCTTGCAGACACGACCCTGCATGCGCTGACGAGATGTGCCCGGGTTGGCTTGGGACGTAGTCACCTCGTCTCCAGTGTGAATACGGCCGTTGAATGTGGTCGGGCACGTGTGTGTAGGCCTATGGTCACAATATGGCGGACACAGAGGCACACGCAGTAGTTACTGTGGTGTCCATCCCGGAACTGGACCACGCCCAGGGCCCCGGGCTATTCATTCGCGACAAACGCCGGCCAAGGCCGCTCCGCTCAGGCTTACAGGGGGGACCACATGGCTACATGTCCAAGGTCTTCCACACTGCCTGGGGTAACCTGTTTGCGTCCACTGTACACTACACTGCAAACACCAGCAGTAGATGTCCACATGGACATGTCTGTGCTCTGCATACTGCAGTCTGTCCAGCACATCTCCGCCACACTTGGCATTGTGTCCTTTCTTGTTGATGGGTCACTTGCCTCCTTCGCACATTCTTGGTTCCCACCTCTCCCCAAATTCTGCAATTGTGTGGCAGAGGGGCTCTGCCTTTGTGGATGGTTTGTCTACATGTCTGGCCCCTGTTACCACGGTTACTTGTGTTGTCGTGTCCGGTAGTTGGGCATGTTGGTTGGCATGTTGTATGTGATTTTGTTACATATGCTCTCCCACAGTTGTGAGTTGTGTGATTGTGGAGTTGAGGTGTGTGGTGTGTTCAGTTAGTACTTACCAATGAGCAGTGCATTGCCATAGGTGCCATCCTGGAAGCGCTGGTTGATGATGGACTGTCGGAAGATGTATGTATCATGCACACTGCCTGTGAAGTTGGCGACGACATTGGTGAACTGTCCCCGGTGGTCCACTATTGCGGCACATTGATGGAATGCGTGTGCTTTCTGTAGCGGTAATTGTGTGCAGGGTCGGCAGGGGGCACAAGTGGTACATGTGTACAGTCAATTGCCCCCGACACATGCGGTAAGGCAGCTATGGCGTAATTCCCTTGCATGGTCTCCAGCTGTTCATGCACAGCGTGGGGGAAGTGAAGGTGCAGGGGTATCAAGATGATACAAACCGTGATGTTTACAGGTATGATGAATCCTGCATAATGAGACCGTAACAGATGTTTGTGTGGTTGTAACCTTCCTTTTCTTTCCTGCGGAGGTTACGAGCACACGGACTTCTGTTACAGTATATTTGGACTGGATTCATCATACCTGTATGCATTCCGGTTTGTCCAAGTGCAATACACTGTACCAGATTACGTTTGTGACTATGAGGACGCTTGACCATTGTCACCATTTCTCCAACAGATTTCTGACTACTGATTTCGGGATATGGAATGGTATTGGGGAGTTCCCGCAGCATTTGCAGTTTATTGGATCCACACGTTGCCCTGGTGAAGTTCTCCGTTGGGAATGGAACGCGTTGGCTGAGCTTTTCGTCTTGTTGTTTATGTATTTGTAATAAAGTTCTGTTTTTCCACTACCGTTGACTACTGGACTTCATGACCTGGGGGAGGGTCCGGGGGGTGGTTGCGGTGGGTGTTGTGGCCCTCTTGGGTCTCCAGGCTGCATGATCATTGTCTCCATGGCATCTGTTAGTCTTCAGATGTGGCTCTAGGCTGGGCTCCCTTTCATACTGCAGGTTGTCATCCTGCTTAACACCAGTAAAAGGCAGGTGTTGAATCCCTGCTGCTAACGCGCCTTATCGCCTGTTTTCGGATCGCATCGCTGATCTGGCTGGTCGTTGAGAATATCGCAAAGTGGTGTTTTCGTGTGTTTTTGCACGGGAACGCCTACTCTGCATATCATTAGCGTTAGTTGTCGCTCTCATCCGTGGCGATGTGTTTTGCGGCAGCTATCGCAGGAAAACTGGCGATGTCGGCAGTTTGCACCAGCTTGTGAATAGGGCGATAAGTCTATCTCCACTTTTGCGGCGCTAAAGTGCTGATAAATCGGCGATGGCTCCTTGAGAATATGCCTCTATGTTTTTCCCAAGTGTTTCATTATCCTAATATTGCTAAAAGGGTTAGTTTGGGTAGTAAAACCAAACCCAACCGCTGTGGTACGTTTTAAATCCAGAGTTTGTGCTTCTCCAGATCAAACACTCCTAAAGTACACTGCCTTCTAGTATGGATGACATGTGATTCCTACACCTTGTAGTCCTCATTGTCTTATATACCATTTCCTATAGACTGATTTACACACGGATGATTCATTGTCTCTGTATAATGTGTGTGTGTGTGTGTTATGTAAAGTGCTTTGACACCCCATACCGGTTTGACTAGCCCTATAAAACAAATAAAATGCATGTGAGAGAGGGGCTATGGAGAGATGAGTGGCACTGTTGGAGGGTGGTAGTGAAGGAATCCTAGGAGAAGGAGGTCATTGTGGGAGGGCACCAAAAAAGATTGTCGTACTGGACTGGAGCTGGGCCTGACTAATATACTATTTAAATATAAGAAGAGCATACTTAATTATTGGGCCTGTCTGCTAAAGTTGGATGAGGGCTTCCTGAGGCAGACAATAAAACGTTATCTGCAGGAGAAGAGCCCAGGCCAATGGGCGGTCAATTCACAAGATATTAAGGCCCCTTTGGCTATCCCCCTAGGGTTTGGCCAGCAAAACTTGTCTGTATCACAGCCGAAACAAATATTAAAATGCATGATAAAAGAGTGTTCCAAGAAGAGCGATTTAGATGATATGTGTAAAAGAGGTAACCTGCAACATCTAATGGAGTCAGATTATTGTGGTCATATCCAGCCTTATTTGCTTGACATACAAAGCGGCTACATTAGAAAGTGGGCCTTGAAGGTTAGGCTACAACAGCTCCTGGCCTTTGTAAAGTGGAAGTTGATTAGAGCGGGTGGGGTGGAAAGTGGCATTCACCCCCACTGTCAAACTGTCCCATTGTCCTTCTTGCATATAATTCTATTTTGCACTTGCTTTGTCATAGTAAGAAGAAGTGTGCTACTTCCTGTTTTTAGATATTTACTGGTCCGCCGTATTAGTGATTTATTGTCAGTAATATTTAAGTGCAATGAAATAAGATTGTGTATCGCCGTAGAGAAATTTTTGTCTGTAGTCGCTGAATGGCTTGCTGAGTGGAGTAGTTCACAGCAACTCTTATGGAATAGGTAGATTCGATCCAAATATCTATGAATTGTGAGTTTTGCCAAATTGGTTTTTACTTATTAGTATTATAGTATGACATCTTAAGATATAGAGTATGAACTGGACAGAACCCTACTGCATTATACTTTGCAGTTTTAGCTGGATCTTGCTTCTTAAAATCGAGAAGTTGAGGTTGACTTTTCGCTGCTGTAATTGTATTTTGCACAAAAATAATTGTATTTTGAACACACCATAATGATATTGCTATACTATATATAAATCCCTGTTTGTGGTCTTTAGCATACTTTGTACTTCTGATCCGTGGAGTGTCTCTTACTGTACTTACCATCTATATTAGTAGTTGAGGTCCTGTTATAATTGTATTTGGCACCTAAACAGTTGTATTTTTGGACAAATAATAGGGATATTGTCATACTATGGGTAAAGTACGGGTTTTTAGAATATTTTGTACTTATGATTGGTGTATTTGCACCTTAAAAAATTGCATTTTGCACAAATAAGTATATTGTCTTATTATAGGTAAATTCCTGTTTGTGACTTTTATGATAGGCATTTTAAATATGTTTATGTTAATGTTTATGGGTGCGATGAGATTCATTTATGGAGGTTTTAAGAAGTATGTTGCTCTTTTAATTTTAATGTATATCAATATATTGTTTGTACTGCCTTATTGGCAAGTTATCAAACTGTTAAATAAGCAAACAAATAGATCGGATAAGTGGCAATTTAAAGAAGCTTGACAGAGTCAGTCTTTATTGTAAAATGGAAAGAAGAAACAAGTGGCTAGGAGAGAATGACATTGTCCTCCCCAGGGACATTTTAAGGATTTTTGGGGGCCAGGGCCGAAAGTATTTTGGGATCCCTGTTCAGAACAGCTTTGAATTTATGATCCAATTTCAGCTCTTCATGCCCTCTTTGACAAGTTCACTGACAGTGCACAGGCACTCTCGTACGAATTCTAAAGCTGTTATATCATATATTCAGGAATAGTGAGGTGTGCTTTCAATATTGTAATACAACAGCAGCTTACTAATATTACTACAAATAAACTCTGTGACACCCCTATTTCTCATATATGAGGTTCTGTTTTTATCTAATCGAAACATTATTTATGGATGTTGCATGAAACATAAACATAAAATGTCTCTGCAAATTGTCTGGAATAGACTGTCACACATCACTAACATTAAAAATAATTTAAAGGGAAACAGTATTTATAAACAATCTGTTGAAGAATTATTCAAGGTGATGAGGGCAAGACTCTCTGCAGAACAAAGCGGGATCTGGATCTATCAGGGGGCCCCTTGAAAGGCTGGGGAACAGGGCCAGAGCTCACTTTGCCCATGCTTTAAAACGTCTCTGTCTCCCAGGCGAGGAGGGAAAGCTATGCGAATTCTGCAGTATGCAGACCACACAGTACTCCAAATGGTTTAGCTTATTTCTGCAGTGAGAATTCTAAGGGCCAGATGTACGAAGTGAAAATGCTTTTATTGTGTACAAACACCAATTATACAGAATCGCAATTTGAGTTTGCAATTAGGTATTTGGAAGGGGCGTGCATAGGCGTATCTTGCAAATACCGAATCATAGAGGTAGTTTCATTTTTTGCGACCTAAATGCCTCATTTTGAGGAACAATTACTTGAGAAGGAGAGAAAGAGCCATCCGCTGAGATCTAAATCAGGACATTAGTCTTAATATGGTTACCAATGTGAAGAATATTTGGTTTATCTCAAACATTACCAACGCAAAGTGTACTCAAAGTCTGCAAAGTGTTAATACAAAAAGATGACTTTATAACACATGTAGAATTGTGAATGGTGCATATAAAAGTCAGTCTAATTGTGTGTTTGAGTGAGTGTGTTGTTAAGTGAGTACTGAACTGAAAATTTCTATAATGCTTATAGAGTGGTTTGTTCTCATCATCGCCCATGCAAAATTGGTTGTGAGTCTGCTTGTATTGGTGCTTGTGTTGGTTGTGCTTGTGGTGTTGGTGCTTGTGGTGGTGCTTATGTTGGTGGTGGTGGTTGAACCATTGACGATTGAGCTGCTAGGTTTGTGAGTGTTACAAGAGAATTGATGTCAGGGTTTGCCATGGTGTGGTTCTCATAGGCTGTGGTGTCAATGCTGAATTGTGTGCTTGTCTTGGTCCTGTAGCTTGACATTGCCACTTTATTATTACTGCCCTATGATCTTCCAGATCAAGGCATATTGACTTTACTCTCTTCCTTCAAATTATGAAGATGTTCACTGTGCATCTTTGTCATGTCCTGGAACATTTCACAACATTATCCAAGTCAGGAGTGTGCTTGTTATTCATATGAGACAGTCATTTAAGGTGATCTGCAATCTCTCAAATTTCCACCCTTCACAATTGACTGTTGTTGGAAAAATTGATCCTCGCAGAGGAAAGGATTGGTCATGCCAGTCCTTCCATTTTTAGGGTGCTTGGCCACCTGACATGGTCAGCAGATTGTCCTTCTTGGAGAGGGTTGCCATCTGGGAGGCAGTAGAGCTGAGTGATGAAGGGGATAGCTGTTCCTCACAGGGATATTCTCTCTCTCAGATGATTGAGAGAAGAGAAGAGATGTGCCTGCAATGGGGAAGTGTGTAAGGAAGTCATCAGAGGTATCTGTAGGTTGAGGAATGATTGAAGGTGAGTCTTGCATGCTAGTACAAGCATCCACGGCTGCTTAGCCGGTGGCCGGGAACAAGCAACTCTAAGGATGGTGCACAGACAGAATATCGAGTTTTTAATTTCGACCTACCATAATATCGAGTTTCAAATATCGTAGGTCAAGAATATCGATTGCAAGAATATTGTGGTACAGAATATTGACCCGAAGGTAAGAAATATCGTTTCTTTTAATATCGAAGACAGTAACATCGTTTGTAAAAATATCGTTGTTAATAATATCGATGTTTATATTAGTGTTCTGTATTTTAGTATGTGTGTTAAAAGTATGTGATGTAATTTTTTGGTATAAGTGTAGTTTTTTTTAATGTATGTGTTACATTTTTAGCAGTAAATACTTTTATGTAAATTAATTTTTGCGTATTTTAGTTCTGTAGCGGGTTGTGGGTTTATAGGGGAATAGGGTGGGAAGTAATTTAATTATAAAAAAGTAATTATACATTTTTATTCATAATTATTTATAATTCATTTATTATTAATGAATTATTAATTGGTTATTAATTAATATTAATTAACTAATAGATAATTTTATAAATTGTGTTATTTTTTTAGGAGCGGGTTGTGGGTTTATAGGGGAATAGGGTGGGAAGTAATTTAATTATAAAAAAGTAATTATTAATATTTATTTATTCGTATTTATAATAATTTATTAATTAATTATTAATTGGTTAATAATTAATATAAATTAATTAATAGATAATTATATAAATTGTGTTATTTTTTTAGGAGTGGGTTGTGGGTTTATAGGGGAATAGGGTGGGAAGTAATTTAATTATAATAAAGTAATTATTAATATTTATTTATTAGTATTTATAATTAATTTATTATTAATTAATTAAAAAATTGGTTATTAATTTTTATTAATTGATAATTATATTAATTGTGTTTTTTTAGGAGTGGGTTGTGGGTTTATAGGGGAATAGGGTGGGAAGTAATTTAATTATAATAAAGTGATTATTAATATTTATTTATTAGTATTTATAATTAATTTATTATTAATTATTTATTAATTGGTTATTTAATTTGAATAATTATTTAATTGATAAGTATGTTAATTTTAACCCTCTGCTATCCAACACTTTCCCTACTGTTGCACTCTCTGGAGTGGGAATAGTCATTTTTACCCCTTCGCTATCCAACACTTTCCCTACTGTTGCACTCTTTGGAGTGGGAATAGTAATTTTTACCCCTACGCTATCCAACACTTTCCCTACTGTTGCACTCACTGGAGAGGGAATAGTAATTTTTACTCCTACGCTATCCAACACTTTCCCTACTGTTGCACTCTGTGGAGTGGGAATAGTAATTTTTACCTCTACGCTAACCAACTCTTTCCCTACTGTTGCACTCACTGGAGTGGGAATAGTAATTTTTACCCCTAAGCTATCCAACACTTTCGCTACTGTTGCACTTTGTGGAGTGGGAATAGTAATTTTTACCCCTACGCTATCCAACTCTTTCCCTACTCTTGCACTCTCTGGAGTGGGAATAGTAATTTGTACAACTCCGCTATCCAATACTTTCCCTACTGTTGCACTCACTGGAGTGGGAATAGTAATTTTTACCCCTCCGCTATCCAAAACTTTCCCTACTGTTGCACTCTCTGGAGTTGGAATAGTAATTTTACCCCTTCGCTATCCAACACTTTCCCTACTGTTGCACTCTTTGGAGTGGGAATAGTCATTTTTACCCCTACGCTATCCAACACTTTCCCTACTGTTGCACTCACTGGAGAGGGAATAGTAATTTTTACTCCTAGGCTATCCAACACTTTCCCTACTGTTGCACTCTGTGGAGTGGAAATAGTAATTTTTACCCCTACGCTAACCAACTCTTTCCCTACTCTTGCACTCTCTGGAGTGGGAATAGTAATTTGTACATCTCCGTTATCCAATACTTTCCCTACTGTTGCATTCATTGGAGTGGGAATAGTAATTTTTACCCCTCCGCTATCCAAAACTTTCCCTACTGTTGCACTCACTGGAGTGGGAATAGTAGTTTTTACCCCTACGCTATCCAACACTTTCCCTACTGTTGCACTCTCTGGAGTGGGAATAGTAATTTTTACCCCTACGCTATCCAACACTTTCCCTACTGTTGCACTCACTGGAGTGGGAATAGAAATTTTTACCCCTTCGCTATCCAACACTTTCCTAACTGTTGCACTGTCTGGAGAGGGAATAGTAATTTTTACTCCTCCGCTATCTAACACTTTCCCTACTGTTGCACTCACTGGAGTGGGAATAGTAATTTTTACCCCTAAGCTATCCAACACTTTCCCTACTGTTGCACTCTGTGGAGTGGGAATAGTAATTTTTACCCCTACGCTATCCAACTCTTTCCCTACTCTTGCACTCTCTGGAGTGGGAATAGTAATTTGTGCATCTCCGCTATCCAATACTTTCCCTACTGTTGCACTCACTGGAGTGGGAATAGTAATTTTTACCCCTCCGCTATCCAAAACTTTCCTAACTGTTGCACTCTCTGGAGTGGGAATAGTAATTTTTACCCCTACGCTATCCAACACTTTCCCTACTGTTGTAATCTCTGGAGTGGGAATAGTAATTTTTACCCTTACGCTATCCAACACTTTCCCTACTTTTGCACTGTCTGGAGTGGGAATAGTAATTTTATCACCTCCGCTATCCAATCTTTTCTCTACTGTTTTAGTTAATGTAGTGTAAAATGTATTTTAAAAAGATTAAAAATGTTGTAATATTTTAGTTTGTTATATATATTTTTATTTTTTATTTATATTATTGGTGTATGTGTATATGTATGTATTTCTAATTTTTAATATGTTTTTAACAATTTATAAGTTATTAAAATAATTATTTATAAATATTATTAAGTAAGTATATATATATATTATATTTTATACATATATATGTTTAATTGATTTTTACATTATATGTATTACTTATAATTTTAACCCAAAAAGGTTTGGGAGGTACCCTAATACTTGGAAAAGGGATGGGTATAAATACTAAAACAAACACATCATGAATAATGTAACAAAGGAATGTTTTAATAAAAATGTTTTTCTAATAAAGTTTTTTACATTCTATTCAGATTTTTAAATATTGAACTATTGTCCTGAAGAAGGTGACGATCCACCTTAGCACCGAAACGCCGCGTCGACAGTTGTTCTTCATGTATTTATTGCACATATTGTTTACCTTCTATTTAAAAATATGATGAATATATGATTTTAAATGTGTTTTTAACTTTGTCAATATCAATCGTATAGAACATGATCTTTTGAATAAAATATTGATAATACATTCCTTTGAATTCATATGTTTGATTAGAAATTGATTATTCTATGTATGATTTTATATATTTTTGTTTGTAAATTTAGCAACCTGGTAAAATTTGTCTTATTATATCTCAGTGTATGGCCTTACTATAACTAAGTTAATCAATCCAATTAGAGGATCGAATCCTCATGCTTTCAGAGTAGAAGGAGAAGGGAACTTTGTGTTTGTTTTAGTTTTTTATTACTTATAATTTTAAATATTTTTTAATAATTTTAACTATGTTTTCTTTAATTATATGTATTATTTACTTTATTTTACATTATATTTTATACATTAAAAAAAAACTATATTTTTAACAACGATATTTTTAACAACGATTTTTTTTATCGATATGTTTTGTACTTACCATTATGTAGATAGGACTTCGATATTCTGAACATCGATATTCTTGTGTCGATATTGTTGTAGCTCGATATTCTGACTGTCGATATTCTGTCAGTGATCCCTAAGGATAGCTCTTGGAGGAAGACTGCTGGCCGGTTGTGTGGAGGTCTTGTCTGATCATCTCTGTGGGTGGCTAGCAATGTCCTTCTCTACCTCCTCTTCGTCTTCATCCTTCCCCTCTTCTGCAATATGTTTTTCTCCTCCTCCTCTGCCTATTCCTATTCAGTAGTGTTGACTGCTGACATAGCAGCTTGAAGGAGGATTGGATTTTTTTTTAAACTTCTTTTTATTAAACATATGCTTCAGATATACGGCAATACAATACATACACTTGATGTGATGGCATATACATCATTTAGCAGGGTCCCCCATTTCCCGAACCCAATTCAGCCTACCACTGCGTTCGTAGGAGTTCGGATCTCTGTCTTCTACCATAGCTCCTTTTCTAACCCTAAACTCCCCCTCATGACTTCGGAAAAACCTAACTCCTATATTTCATCCAAGCCCCCATACCTTTTCCCATTTGTGAGGGCAGCCTCTACTCTGGTATATGGTTTGTTTGGCTGACACCAATCAAGATCCTTTTTCCAGTCTCCGAGTCTCAGGACCTCTTCCACACCCCAGGCTCGGGCAATGTTCCTTTTTGCCACTCCACCTGCCAGAGTAAGCCATATTTTAGCGTTCTTTGGCCAACCTACTTCCCCCATCACTCCCAGGATGTGCCACCTTGCTTCCCTCGGGACCTGTGCTCCCACCACTGTCGCCATCACCTGCGCAATGTCGCTCCAATAGCGTTGAATCTTGGGGCAGGACCATAAGATATGGAAGAAGGTACCCTTTTTGCTGCACCCTCTCGCACACTCTTCTGAGTCACAATGGCCTATCGGTTTGCACCATCCTTGGGGTGTACGATATATGTAGTGTCCGGAGCTGAATCAGCCTGTACCTTGCCCTTATGGCTATTTCCCTGGGGCTCTGTAGGGCTTCAGCCCAGTCATCGTCCTCCAAAAGTCCCACATCCGATCCCCATGCTTCCCTTAGGGGACCCATACAATCTGGGGAATTGTTTATTAATTTTCTATATGTTAGGGAGATAGCTTTATCTATCATTGGATTGAGCAAAAGCCTGTCTTCCAGTGGGGTGCACTCCGGAAGTGGCTCCCCTTCCACCATATGGCAATTGAGGGCATGTCGCAGTTGTAGATACCCAAGGTATTCCCCCGCTCCCATCTGGAGTTCTGTCTGGAGACTAGCAAAGTCAATCATTTCTCCACTTCTCCAAACGTCTTTCAAGAGGTCTATCCCTATGAGTCTCCATTTGTTAAAGCCTCTCAGACGTCTGACCTTGCCAAGGAAGTCTCCCTCCCACAGTGGGGTCTGCTCCGTAAGTCTGGTCTCCCACCCCACCAGTTTCGTTGCCTTCCGCCATACAGTTACTACCGTCTGTGTGTGTGTCCGGGGCGTCTTGTTGCGTTTTTTACGGTATAGTGCGGCCTGGTAGCTGCCCTTTCCCATTGCTAGTCGATCTACCCGGTATGCAGGCTCCTCAGTCGGAGAGAAGACCCAACTGTTAATATTTATAAGTTGCATCGCCCAATAATATTTCCTAATGTCTGAAACGGCCAGCCCACCTTCATACACCCCTTGCTGTAGCTTTTTCAGTGCAATCCATGGGCTGCCACCCTCCCCCACAGCAGGGTGCACTGCTCCTCCTCAACTGCTTTGAAGAAAGCCTTGGGTATCTGCTGCGGTGTGTTCTGTAATACATATACTAGGCAGGGGAGAGCCATCATCTTAAACGGAACTGCTCTACCCATGAGGGAGACCGGTAGCCGCTGCCAGTGGGCCACGTCCCCCGGAACCTTTCCAATTGAGCATATACATTTCGCTGCATGAACTCCTCCTCAGATTTAGTGATCCAGATGCCTAGATATTTAAACATGTCCTTATGACCTAGCTCCTTACATGCCGACGTCAAGGCCGGGGACTCGCCTGTCAGAGAGAACGCCAAGGACTTATCCCAGTTTATTCTATACCCCAAGTAAGTGGCAAATGTTCGGAATATGTGGATGAGTCTGTGGAATGTTTGTCGTGGTTTGTAGGCGTACAGTAGGATGTCGTCCGCATAGAGTGATATGCGTTCCTCCCACCACCCTCCTACATTAATTCCTCTTATGAATGGGTCCCCCGCACCCAGGCTGCCAATGGCTCGAGCACCAGCGCAAAAAGTATCGGTGAGAGTGGGCAGCCCTGCCGCGTATCCCTGTGCAGTCTGAATATTCTGGAAACCGCTCCATTCACCCGAACCCGTGCCAGCGGGGTAGAGTATAAGAGTCTGACCCACGCACAGAACTGCGGGCCAAAACCCAGTCTGGCCAGAACTGCAAACAGGTATGGCCACTCAATGCTATTGAACGCCATGTGGGCGTCAAGTGACAAAAGCGCAGCTGGTTTGTTCGCACATTTATTTACCATATGCATTACTCCGTAGAGGCGACGAAGATTCAGCCTGGTATTTCTGTGTGGCATGAATCCTGACTGGTCAGGATGTATTAGTGTCTGTATCACGGGGCCTAGTCTATTCGCTAGTACCTTAGCCAGCACCTTGGTCTCAAAATTGAGCAGATAGATGGGCCTGTAGGAACTGCACAAGTCGTGGGGTTTCCTTTTTTGGTATAACCACTATGGTTGCCGATCTCAGGTCTGCCGGCAGTTGTCCGTCTGCCTTTGCAGTGTGAAACATATTTAACATGTGTGGGGCTATTTTCCCCGCTACACACTTAAACAGCTCTGCGCAGAACCCATTCGGGCATGCTGCCTTCCCTGATTGCAAGTCTCCTATGGTCCTTTCTATTTCTTCTGTTGTCAGATCGGTGTCAAGTGCCTCCACGTCCTCTGGTGCAAGCGTTGGCAATGTTATCTTTTAACAGCTCTGTGCTATCACTTTCCGCTCTTCCAGCGAGCGACTGGTATATCCCTGCGTAGTATGTTGCAAAAGCCTCAGCTATGTCTGACTCCCACTTGCCGCCATCAGGGGTCCGAATTTCCGGGACCCAATTGTGGCTTCTATCCCTCCTCTTCAACCATGCTATTAATTTATTAGCTTTATTGCGGAGGTCATATATTTGCCTTTGAGTTGCTATTGCGTGCGCACGGGCCGTGTCCTCCTCAAGGTCTCTGAGCTCTTTTTGCTTAAGTTTAAGAGTGTGCCTGTGTGCCGGGACTGTCTTAGGATCTGAGCCCAGTTCCATCCAATATCCATTATTTCTTGTTCCAGCGCTTCGCACTGTGCGCATCTTTCCTTACGTTTGATCCCAGTCGCCGCCTGCACAAAGTCTCTGGCCACGATCTTGTATGCCTCCCAAAGAATTATACCGGACTCTATGGAGCCAGTGTTTTCTACGAAATACTGCTCCGTATGTTCCCCAAATCGTTCCCTGAACTCATGATCTCTAAATTGTTGGGGATCTAGCCGAGGTGGGAGAGCGTAATCCTGTGTAGGGCCTTGAAGGAGTACTTTAACCGGCTAATGATCCGATATCCCTTGCGCCCTGTGTTGCCTCCTCGAAACAGTCCCATTGTGGTGGTGTGTGTAAAAATGTAATCCAGTTGCGACCCACTCCCATGGGCAGCTGAGATATGGGTGTAGTGCCTAGTTACAGGATTATGCCGCCTCCACAAATCCACCAGCCCTAGCACGTCCGCAAATGCCCTCAAAGGCTGAGGCCCTATTACCCTGTGAGATAGTATGTCTCTGTCTAGTTCTAGTGACATTGTGGCATTTATATCGCCACCCAGTACAAGCGTGCCGACTGTCATTTCAAGCAGTAGTTTGCTGAGTTCTGGGAGTGTTTTCCCATGTAGCCTCGGTGGTATGTATACCGAGCAAATATTAAGGATCCGGCCCTCCCAGGACCCTCATATCGCGAAATACCTTCCCATTAGGTCGCACCAGGTTCGGTGCCTCAGTAGGGGCACTGTGTTTTTGGTTAGTATTGCTGTACCCCTAGAGCAGGTTGTGAACTCCGCATGTGCCAGTAAAGTGTACCCAAATCGATTATATGCTAGGTAGTTGTTGCCCTTCAGATGCGTCTCTTGAAGGAGTACCAGGTCCGGTGAGTGTCTGCGGAGATACTGCAATACCGGTGTGCGCTTCATTTTGTCCCCCAGCCCGTTTACATTCCACGACATGACCTTCAGTGTTTTAGCTTGCTGTGTCACCATATTGATGTTGTATGGAGAGTGTCCCTCTTTCCCTCCCTTTCCACTCTCTGTGTCTCCTCCCAGTCATGTAGAGCGGCATGCTGCATATTGCCTCTTCTAAGAATCTCTTGATTGGATTAGCTCGTATCTGAAGCTTGTAAAACTGAAACCTGTTTAAACTAAACCCCATGCTGAAACCCACCAACCTGCTACCCTGTACCATAGGTTTAAAACTACCCACTCCCCAATTTTCAGAGCGCCTGTCGCCCAGTGAACAGTCACTTTGTGTTAGGGCCTGTTGGCGCCGCTCTCTAGATACCTTGGTGACCCCTCCCCGCCCTCTTGTCCTCCATTCTTGTAAGCAGTGCATATTCAAGTTCTGTACCACTGTGAAACTTCGTGACTTACATAATTGTCGAGTAACAGAAGTCCGTTCAGCAGCTCACGATACACAGTGCACCTATTACCTTCCTGGACTGACTCAGGTCCGCGCTTGTTGCTAGGTTTTAGTTTGCCATCTTTAGTATCCGTTCTACTTTCCCAACACTGTTCATCAGGCCGGTGGACTCGCCGACTGCGAACCTCTGGACCGCTGCTTGCCATCATCCTCCTCTCTCTGTCCATTGGGGGACCCCGAATTCTGGTTGCAATGTCAGCGCCGGTCTCTTCGGATTGGGTGCCTGTGCTTTTTAACTCGTCCTCCCTCCAGCCATTCTTGTACGTCCAATGGCGACTTGAAGTACCATGATCTGCCATTGTCTAGCACTTGGAGCTTTGCAGGAAAGAGCATCATATATTTGAGGCCCTCCTCTCTGAGTGTCCGTTTTACCGCATCAAAAGTGCGTCGTTGTTGCTGCACCATCAAGGTGAAATCCGGGAAGAATCTAATGACGGTATTCTCATATGGAAGATCTCTGTGCCCTCATGCAGCTTGCAGGATAGCACCCAGATCTCTATAGTTCAGAATCCTGGCAATAATTGTTGTGGGTGGTGCCCCAGGTCTTGGGGGAGGGACCGGGGCTCTATGTGCTCTTTCAATCGAGAAAAAGTTCAACAACCTTTTGGGTTTAAGGTGGTTCAGTATGATGTCTTCTAAGAAGAAGTCCACACTTGGACCCTCCGCCCCTTCCGGTACTCCTACCACTCTTATATTATTTCTACGGGCCCTTCCCTCTTGATCCTTCAGCTTAATGGCCATTTGTTTATGTTGCTAGGCCAATTGCTGCACTCGTACTTCCAGTTGACGTGTGGTGGACTGGAGTTCCGTAATGTTAGTTTCGGCCGTAGTGACTCTCTCAGATGTTTTATGCAAGTCTGCATGCATCAGATTCATTTCTATAGTGACTTTGTCTATTTTTGTCTTTAGGGTCATGCCCAGGACTTGGATGGCTGTCATTATTGCTCCGAGCGACGGCTCTGCTGCTCCCTCCTTTCCGCCAGTCACTCCGTCTTCCTGGGTCGATTGTCGCGGGATCGCGTATTTATCCAGCTTGTTGGTTTGTATGGGGGGAGCCCCTTTTTGCTTCATTTTGACAGATTTTTCAGTGGGCAGTGTGGCCTCCACGGTTGTGCACTGTGTCTGCTCCCTTACCCAGTCTCTGCGACTACAACTCCAGGGTTACTCTGTACACGATATAGAGCATCCCAGCGCTTCCTCTGGCGCCCCTTGCTACCAAAACGGCTGCGGCCAGGTGGCGCATCTCCGGGTTCCTGTGGTCCCTCTTGTATTCTTGCTTCGTCTGCCGGCCTTATTTATTCCACTGGGATAGGACTCTATACTGGCCGATTCGATACGCCCTACCCACTGGTTCACTATCACACTGCTTTTTGGTGTTGGAGGGCTTCTCGTCAGTTTTACCCTAGCCGCCTGTGGGGCCTGTCCATATTCCTGTCGGTTGCTCCTTTGCCCCGCCGACTATTCTCCATGCTTCCACCCAGGATATCTCTCTGTGTGTGGTTAGCCTGGTACTTTGACTGGCAGTGGAGGCTCCCCTCATCCGTTCTGTTCATGTCCCGGCCTGGCTTACGTGGTCTTGTGGGGGTGGGGGTGGTTCCCCCGGCTTCGGCCGATTTCCTGTATACTTCCAGCTGCCAGCTCGCTGTCGGTCCTGTACCTGGTGTCGGAGGCCTCTTCCCCTGGCTCCTCCTCAGGACTGCCTCCACTTTCTGTAGGCCTTGGGCTGGATGTGGGCTCCCATCCCAGCCCTCCGCCTGCGCAGCACACTCGTGGCGGTGCCGCGATCTGGTCAGAGGATGTCTTGAGCGGAGTTCGGCCGGCCTAGACCATCTCAGTGTGTGGGCCCGCGCCCGGCCACTCGTCCCGGATTTGGTCTGGTTGATGGGGCCTACGTCCAGCGCGGGCCGTTGCTGCTTGTGTTACCAATGCCTCCGGCGCTTCCAGCCCATCGCCCTTTCTCTCTTTTCCAGAGTCCCTGGTTCGGGTGCTTTACTCCGGCTCGCTGTCGGTCCTGTACCTGTCATCAGAGGTCCCTTCCCCGGGCTCCTCCTCAGAACTGCCCCCACTTCCTGCAGGCTTCAGGCCGGACGCGGGCTCCCGTCTCCGCCCTCTGCCCGCGCAGCTCACTCGTGACGGGACGCGATCTGGCCTGAGGATTTCTTGTGCCGAGTACGACCAGCCCTGTCCATCTCAGTGCGGTAGCCCGCACCCGGCCACTCGTCCCGGATTTGATCTGCGTACTGGGGCCTACCTCCAGCACGGGCCAGTGCTGCTTGCATTGCCGCAGCCTCCGGCCCTTCCGACCCGTTGCCGTTTTCTCTCTTGTTCCGAGCCCCAGGTTCGGGTGCTTTACTCCGGACTCGCCTCTCTACATCTGTGGTATCACGTGCGTGCTTTTTTTTCACTGCATGTACCGGATGCTTGACGGATATAACGGGCGTTTGGTGAGGCCGCTGCGGAGCTTCTGTGTTGCACTACCATCTTGGCTGGCGCCAAGCCACGCCCTTCCGAGAATTGGATTTTTATGTGTCATTGTCTGCTGTCCTCTGTTTGTGGATGGTACAGCATCATTGTTCAGCTAAGTGTCGCCTGTACCAACAAGATGCCCCCTTTTCTCTTTACTGATGCGTGGGAGACACTGGTGACTCATTTAACCTCATCTGTATTAATATTCATATTCAATCAAGAACTACAAGATTGCCGAGGAGTTTGTTGGCCATTGTGGCTTTTTCCTCCAAACTGAAACCCTCTTTAGGGGACAATTGACACCTATCATGTGTATGGTTAACTGCAGGGTGCTACCTTAGAAGCTGTGAGGCGTTGCCCTTTCCTTGAGCAATCAAGAAGGAAAATTGACAGATATTCACTGCATCCAATCATTGACAGTCCTTCTAGATTGTTTATTGCAGTTATTTGGTTTGTTTTTGTACTTCAACATTCTTTCATGGCTTTAGAAGTGACAGTATTGTTTGCTAGAATGACAACACCTCACAACTAATTGGAATGTTAATTATAGTTACTGGGGGAAAGGCAGCCAGCGGAACTGCTTTCATTCTAGTTGGCTTCCAGGCAGCCCATGGGGTACTTTTTCAAATTTACCTTTCACCTATGGCCATCAAAAATCTACTTTCATCATTTAATTTGGTTTTCGATAAAAAGTGAAAAACTTTCAAGCAAGTTTATATAATTTGGCTGAATTATGAAACAAGATGTATTCACAAGTATTCATAATTATTCATCCTCTTAGGAATATGTAAATTTACCTACACAGTGACAAACAGCTTTGGGCATGTAGAGGAGTGCCTGGCCTCCTTCAATACCAGCTTGCTATCCGCTATGGACAGGTTAGCCCCCTAAAACAATCCTCCACGACCATTAAGCACCCCCAGATGCCGTGGTATTCTGCCACCCTTCGCCTCGAAAAAGTCAGTGCAAAAACTTGAAAGTTAGTGGCGCCATTCACATGACACACTAGATAAAGATAGATTCAAGTATGCACTAACACAGTACCACAAAACCTGAAAAACGCTCGCAAAACGCACATCGCATCCCAACTTGATTCAGCAGGGAGTACGCCGAGAACTCTCTACCAGATTTTAAAAACATTCACCAACCCCAAAGCCTGCGACATTGAAGTTGCCCCATCTCAAACTCTGTGCGACAACATAGCTAGTCATCTAACCCAGAAAATTGGCATGATCTACAATAAAATCACATCGGCTAAGGACTCTCATATTGGCCCTAAGTATGACCTTCCACCAGCTATTCCCATTTCCCACACTTTGGAGGATTTTCCGATACTTACTACTGAGGAGACCGAAGCCCTACTAAAAACCGTCAAATCAGGGTCCCCTATGGATCTCATTCCTGCAAAAACAGCCGCCATACTATCTAAACAACTAGCCGGCCCCATCCGCTCCATCCTAAATTGCTCCATGAAGGAAGGCACTCTCCCACTGGAATGGAAAGCCGCACAGATTCTCCCAATTAGGAAAAATCCTAAAATCCCCACGGAAGACGTAACCAACTACCGCCCTATTTCTCTACTTCCCTTACATAGCAAACTCCTGGAAAAACACATTAACAAGCACTTGTCCGAATTCGTTGAATCCTCGAACTGCTTGGATTCCTCGCAATCTGGATTCCGACCCAGATACAGTACAGAGTCTGCGTTGGTGGCAGTTACAGATAACATCAGGATGCTGGTGGACAAAGGTCAGGCGGTAGTTTTGGTGCTGCTTGACCTAACCATTGGGTCACATCATCCCTTGACTTCATAGCTCCCATAAAAACTAGGAAACTGACTAGAAATAAGCCTACGGCTCCTTGGTTCACACCTGAACTCCGTCTAGTGAAAAGTCTCTGCAAGAAACTTGAGCGGATTTGGCGAAAAACCTACAATTTAGAGACAAAAAAATTCTATAGATCAGCATTAAAAAACTTTCATAGACAAAAGCGTAAAGCTATAAGGGACTACACCGCCAAACAAATTAAATCTTCAAATCACTCTGCCAAAGCAATCTTTAAGATTGTTAAAGATTTTACTAAACCAGATTCGATGCAAAGTAATATAGTACCCTCTGCTACATTATGTGAAGACCTTTCAGCGTTTTTTCATGAGAAAATTCAAACCATCTATTCATTATTTTCCCCTAGGGAACTTTCTATTGCACCTCTGTCCCGTGCTTGCCCTCCTAACACCTGGTCAAATTTTAGACCCTTAAGTCCCGAAGACTCTTTGACTTTGCTGGAAAAAACAAAATCAGGATCTCCATTAGACCCTTGTCCAGCAAGATATTTTAAACTCTTGGCCCCACTACTTAACCCCAATCTAAATGGGATTTGGAATTCTTCCCTGGAAACAGGCATTTACCCTTCTGCCTGGAAAACTGCACTCGTTCAACCCATTCTTAAAAAAGAGGATGCAGATCCGGCGGATCTGAAAAATTTTAGGCCCATCTCCCTCCTACCGGCACCTGCAAAAATCTTGGAGAAGGTAGTGCAGCTACAGCTTTCTGAATTCCTGGAATCCAACAAACTTCTCCACGATTCACAATCGGGATTCAGGTAAGGATATAGCACCGAGACAGCACTGCTAGAAGTAGCTGAAACTGTCCGGGAGACCTTGGAAATTGGGCACTGTGCAATGCTTGTGCTGTTAGATTTGTCTGCACAAGATCCTTTTGGATAGATTAAGACAACTGGGAGTCTCAGGGACCACTTTGTCTTGGTTTAGTTCCTTTTTAGAAGATCGATCCCAGAAAATTTTGCTGCACCCTTTTATCTCGTCTCCACGTCCTATAGTCTGTGGAGTTCACCAGGGCTCGCCCTCTAGCCTCACTGATTGAACAGCATGGTGTAAGTGTCATCTCATACGCTGATGACACTCAGCTGGTGTTCTCCTTCAGGGAACACACTGAGGCAGCTTTCACTAATTTTAAACAATGCCTGATTAACATCTCAGCCTGGATGACTGACAACTGTTTAAGACTTAACACGGATAAAACTGAGGTTCTATTTTTTAACCAGCCATCCCCACCACCATCGGATCTATGGTGGCCATCTGAGCTCAACCCTCCCCCTCAGCCGATGTCCTCTGCTAGAAATTTGGGTTTTAAGTTTGATTCTGCCCTTTCATGCAAGACTCAGGTAAATCAGGTCTCGTCCTCATGTTTCTGGAAAATGAAGTCCATACGAAGATTTCTCCACCTGTTGCCCATGGAATGTAGAAAAACAGTGGTCCATGCACTTATTACCTCACAGCTAGACTATGCAAATAGTTTGTACTTGGGTCAGCCAGATTACCTGATCAGGAAGTTGCAGACTATACAAAATGCAGCCGCTAGGCTCATTAGAAATATCCCGATACGACACCATATTTCCCCCATCTGAGGAGCCTGCACTGGCTACCAGTAAAGAGGAGGATAGAATTCAAGGCTTTGACTCTAGCATACAGAGCAACAAGAGAAACGGGCCCACAATACCTCAGGAAAAGACTCCGCAAATATCTCCAGACAAGAAGCTTGAGATCCAATCATCAAGGCCTCCTAGTAATTCCCCGCTTTGCAAAAGCGAGGCTTGGTGGCCGGTTGTTCACAGTCAGAACCGCTCGGCTGTGGAATTCCTTACCGGAACATCTTAGGAAGGCTAATTCTGAATCTGTCTTTCGTAAATTTCTAAAAACCTGGCTTTTTGACCTTCCCTAAGCTTCTGTAGCCTGTGGCAACTTGCTTTTATTTTTTGTATCCGTTAGCGCCGGGACACCTCCGTTGGAGGTAGCTGTGCACTCTACAAGCTCCAAATTAAATTAAATTAAATTAAATCCGCAGCATTCAACACCATCTCCCACCAGACTCTACTTAGGAGACTGGGAGATATAGGCCTCATAGGGAATGCCCTGAAGTGGATGGCTAACTTTCTGTCTGACAGAACTCAGACCATTAACCTGGGTCCCTTCCGCTCACAAACAACCAGGGTGACCAAGGGAGTACCACAGGGCTCATGTTTGAGCCCTACCTTGTTTAACATTTATATTGCTCCCTTGGCAAGACTATTGAGGAACTTAGGATTTATTCCTATATCCTACGCTGATGACACCAAACTTCTACTCTCCTTTGACAAAACCAACTCCAATATTCAGACCACCTTCTCAGAGGGTATGAAGGTCATCGCGGATTGGATGAAAGAAAATTTTCTTCAGCTCAATGCATCTAAATCAGAGATTATGCTGTTCATGAAGCAACTGTGAAGTGGTCCCCTAGCTGGTGGCCAGATGAACTAGGTCCTGCCCCATGTCCAAAACAGGTGGTAAAAAACCTGGGAGTTCGATTAGATCACAAACTCACTTTGAGGGAACACACCACCTCCACCGCTGGAGCCTGTTTCCACAGCCTTAGTCTACTCAGAAGAGTTTTCCCTTTCCTGCCATTATCCACTCGAAAAACCTTGATCCAGGTATTAGTCCTCACCCGGCTGGACTATTGCAACGCCCTGCTGATTTCAGCTAACGATAGCTCCATAAGCAAATTACAGGTTGTCCAAAACACTGTGGCACGCCTGTTGACCAATGCCCCCCCCAGAACCGCATCGCTCCCACTGCTTCAAAAACTTCACTGGTTGCCAGTGCGGAAGAGGATCAAATTTAAGATCTGCTGTATGGTATACAAGTCGTTAAAAAACCTAGGCCCTAGCTACCTAAACGACAAACTCATTAGATATGTACCTTCCAGACCCCTTCACTCGGGAGCTAAAGCACTGCTCCAAGTTCCGCGTTTCAAAAAACCCGCTTAGGTGGCAAAGCCTTTTACCACCTAGCCCCACGCTACTGCAATGAACTTCCCATACACTTGCGTCAATGCACGGACTATCTGGCATTCAGAAAGTTGTTGAAAACGTCACTGTTCTAAATGTCCCTCCTTGGTTAACTATGGCTGTCTTAGCGCGGAGATACCCTGATGGGGTGATTCGGGCGCTTTACAAATAAATAAAATAAATAAATAAAACTGTGCACTGTGGGGACATTCCGCTCTGTAATATTTAACATGTACAACTTTTATACATCGAGCTCCAAATCCTATGGCCTTACAGAATGCACTTAGCGCCTCAATATGTGTGTCCTAGGAATCCTGATGGGGCAGGAAACAGGCATTACTGGCCCCATTAGGATTAAAAATTGAAGTGTATTCTATTAAGTTTTCCAATGCTGCAAACTGAAATTCTGGAGATAAACATGCAGAGCAATACTCCACATGGTGACCCCATTTGTCATGTTGTTCTCGAAAAACATGTAATCTCCATTATTTCCCAATACACAGAATTATTCGAAGTCCTGGTAATGATTATTTCAGGGGAGGGGTTTACAGGAATTCTGAGACACTAGTAGTGTGGCCCATTGAGGCAATTTTGCCAGTGTATAAAGATAGGTTTACTACTTGACAGAGAACTTTTCTCCGACATGTGTCATGGCAGTAGTTTTGGAACTGCAGCCAGCTAGTACCCGATGTGTTTTCTGGAGACCTACATTTTAGTCACATATGTGGGTACTGTAAATGCACCCTGCAGGCCACATATGAGACATCACTGGTTCCTTTCTTGCACGATTTTATCTTAGTTTTTCTAGAAAGTTAGAAAGATCAATTTGATGTAGACAATTTTACATCATGCTTTTAGGGACCTACTGTGGAACTGAATGACAGGATCACAGTGCTCTAAGAGTTCTAATTTCAGCAACCTAATGAAAAAATGGGAGAACCACTACAAAGAAGTGTCATTCTGTACAGTTCACATTGTAAATATGTATATTTCTGATAAAGGTGTCACTGCATTTTTAAGTGCCATACCTATCGATCATTCATCTGGTTTGAAATACAATCTATATATGTCACCACCAAGAACCATTGATGAACTATGTTGACAGGGGCGTAGCTTCAGGGAGGGTGTTTGGGGTGTGACGCCCCCAAATAAATGCGTTCTTGGCTTGAGAGTTGGCCCTGGGTGCCCTGAGTCGGGTCTCCTATTTGTTTGTTGCTTTTTCTCTTCACCCTTATTTCACTAAAAGGCTTTAACTTGTTCATTTTTATTATCAGGAACTTAGACAGAGATACATCTAATACGAATCAATATTGAACCTGTTCCTCGTGGTAACAGTATATCCCAAACCTTGGTCATCTCATCCCTTCACCCTTCTGCATACTATTTTTTAGTTGAAAAACTTGTGATTCACATCTCACTGACTAAGCTACACCCCTGTAAGTAGAGTTTATCATTGTGCTTTTGTACACCATTTCTATTTTTAAAAAAGCCCTTGTTGCTGACAATACATAATTTAAAATAAATAAAATGAATTGCTATATATATGCAGTTATAATATAAATCAATATATATAATACATTACATTTATCTGCAATTGGCGTGCTGCATTGTATTGCTGGCCATCTAAGTCAGGTGACAACTTAAGTGATATTTGAAGTGTCACAGGTGACATTCTGAGGCCAGAGGAAAAGCAGAGACCAAACTCGATTTACAACGCAGGTGCTTCTAATAGAGACTTGCATTTCTGGGGAAGGGAAGCTGCAGGGAAAGGAGCTTCACAGTCTTCTGTGTGTGGCACAACCAGTGCTACAGCCCACAAGTAGCATTTAACTTACATGCCCTGGATATATGGCATACCACTTGCAAGGGACTTACAGGTAAACTAAATATGTCAATCAGGTATATACTAATGCCACCATGTTTTAAGGGAGAAGCACATGCACTTTAGCACTGGTTAGCAGTGGTATAAGTGCTCAGATTCCAATGGCCAACAAACAGAGTTCAGCAAAAACAGGAGGAGGAAGGCAAAAAGTATGGGTTACCCTACAAAAAGGGCCATTTCCAACACCCCAGCTAAATGCTAGGGTAGTCTAATCCATACCTTGATGGATTTCCCTGCTTTGGGCGAAAGAACATGGGCAATGGCCCACTACTGCAGGGGTACTTGCCAGTTCTATGTCTTTCTGAACCCAGTTGGATCCCTCTGTCTATGCTCTCAGAAGCCACTGTGCTAACCCATGGGAATCCTTCTCCTTACCTGTGGACCCCAGCTGTGCAGCACCGAACAGTAACTTGCTCACAGAGGCAGATAGTACCACCGTGGCCAAAAAGTGATGTTGCCCATTCCACCCCTTGCGTCTGACATCTGTCCCCAACCCAAGGAAAACTCTATCCACAAGGACAGCAACCAACGGAAGCCACTGACAGCTCTCAGTGTCAAGAGCCATGCCCCAGGCCATCCACTGGTTTCTGTCCTCTGTAGTTTCTCAGAGTGGGGGCAGTAGCCCAGGTGCCTAGCATCCTTTCTCCACTCTACCTCCCACCAGTTCAGGGGTGATATCCTGCAACTGGTCCTGCAGCCCAGGGTCTGTACCCTTAGGCTGAACATGTGCCTGACAAACCAGGACTTCCAAGGGAGCACACCTACTCCCCATAACCCCCAAGGGAAACACACTCTATGTGTATTGTGCAAGAGTCTGCATGGCACAGGTCTCCTGACACTTGTCCATGTGACAGAGCATGGAGCCCCCGGCCAGAAGTGGCCTCACCAGGGCCAGTCTTAGGGTGCTCTGATCTCAGACCTACAATCCCTGACCCACCTGTCATCCCACTGGGGACTGTCTCCTCCTCTTAACCCTCCATCTGGGCTTCTGCACCCTCCTCTGTGGAGTGGTACTGCCAGAAACCAGACCTGGATGGATGCTTGTGGCAGTTGCCCCCCCACCCCCAAGTTCTCCTAGCACTGTGGTGCTCCCCTCAGTGGATGGTCTCTTGGATTAGGCTCCCCTCTGGGAACTATCTAAGCTCTGGGACTGGGAATAGGGCACCCTGGGTCTCTGCCCACCCCCACCTCTCCTTATACTCTGAGAAGGGGTCATGGGACCCTTTACCCTCCTCCCCACTTAACTGGGACCTGTCTGGGTTACTGTGACCCCCTACCCTCGGTTGGGGGCAACCTGAGCCACCCTCCTTAGGATCACTCCCAAATCCCTTTTCAGACTCGCTGGTACTCACCTAGAGGTCTGCCACCTTTGCAAGTTTCCTGGGATCAGAGAACTTACACTCAACCAGGAATTGGCATAGCTCTGGAAAACAATAACGGAACATGTGCTTGCTGGTAATCAAACTGTACTGCCCTTCAAAAGTGTTTATCTTGCTACCCTTCACCCAGCGCTTTGCAATAGTACTCCACAAAATCCTCCCAGGACTGGTGAGACAGTTTCTAACTGCTCCTGAATTGAATCTCAACCTACACTCTTATGGGGTGAATCCATATTTCCTTACCCAGGCCTCCTTCATGGGGGTATACCTCAACCTGTCCCCCTCTTCCAGGGCCATTAGGGCGTCCCTCCCACCACTAGGAATATGACTCCATATGCCAGCCCCCAATTCTCCTCAGGGATCCTGTGCACCTCTAGAGCTACCTCATATGCCTGAAACCACTGGTGTATGTCATCCCCCTCTTTAAAGTTAGGCCCCAAGTCTTTGGGTATGTGAGCTGTGTTTTCAGCACTGGACACAGTAGTTTTGCTGCCACCAATATTGTTGTTGCTGGACCCTATCTGCAGGGCTCTGATTTCCAGCTCCTTGAGACTCAGTTCATAAGCCCACAAGAACCTTTTTCTCCTTCAAGGCTCTCTCAGCCTCAGCGTTTCTCTCCTCTGCAGCCAGCAGGGCAGGTTGCAGCCTCAGGTCCCTCTCAGCCTGTCTGGCCTTGAGCTCCTCACGGGACAGGGTTTGAGAGGAGACACTGCTCCCAGCATAGGATCCAGTAGGGGACTCCTCTCTGTGGGTTCCCCTCTTTCCTCTGGAGCCTTTGGACAGTCATTTTAATTTTTCTGTTCTCCCTCCTTCTCAGGGCCACTGCCTTCTTGGGCCCTGAATCTGAGGTTCTGCCTTGTCTAGAGGGCTGAAGTAGTCCTCTTCAGACTCTTCTGGTGGTGCAGATGCATTCTGTGGACGTCTTCCCAGGCTCTAAGGGCAGACTGGTACTCTAACTTTGGTTCACTCTTTAGGATTCTCAGTTCCCTCTCTCTGCACAACCTCCTCAGCTCAGCCTTGCTGTATCTCTCAATGTTGTTGATATCCAACACCATATGTGTCAGGCCCCTGGTATATGCACTGCACCCTCCCCTCAGCTGAGGGTCCTCATCCTCTGTTGTTGCTTGCAGGCAGCCTCCTGACTTCCTCATAGTCTCTGAGGGCTATTTGCAGGTCTGCTGTTGAAGCTTTTCTGCCCACATTCAGCCCCTCTCCTTGCAGAACTGTCTCAGCTCACTCCCAGTATAGTATGCTAGACAGTTGAGATCCATGGACATCTAAATTGATGAAGGTGAAGTGGAAGTCAAATTTAGAAAAATGACCAATTGAGAGAAAAAGGAGAGAAATCAAAAACTCATAATGTTCTTTGTAGAGTTGTAGTGAACAATGAATTACTATGGTATTGCACAAACACAAGTCCTATCCATACCGCTGATCACCAATGTTAGAAATGGATGTTTGTCACTACTAGGACATGTACAACAACCAGGTACATGTCCTACCATTTAGTTACATAGCACCCTGCTCTTAGGGGTGGTTTATATGTAAAGAAAGGGGAGTTTAAGGCTTGGTAAGTGTTGGACTTGGCCCTTTTGCAGGGTCATCCCTAAACTGTTTGCCTTTCTCCTAGCCTTTTTTCTGACATGGTGTTGGTGGCTTTAGGACTCTGGGCACTTTAGCGCTGCTGTTCAGTGTAAAGTGCGTGTGCTCTCTGTGTCAAATATGGTAAGATTGGTCTACACCTGTTTGGCCTATTTAATTTACCTGTCAGTCCCTTGTAGAGTGGTATCCCATATACCCAGGGCTGGTAAATTAAATGCTACTGGCGGGCTTGCAGCGCTGATTGCGCCACCCACCAAAGTAGCCTTTCAAACCTAACTCAGGCCTCTGCCATTGCAGGGCCTGTGCGCGCAGTGTTACTGCCGCTGTGACGTGACACCTAAAGTGTGTGCCATGTCCGTGACCCCCTTTTACTACATGTCAGTCATCCCTAAGGTAGGCCCTAGCTAGCCCTATGGGCAGGGTGCATTGTAGGTAAAAGAAAGGAGATGTACCTTAAGTGTGTGACATGTCCTGGTAGTGACAAACAGCCATTTTGGTTTCTCACTACTGTGGGGCTGCCCTCCCATAGGAATGCATTGGGGATTCCCTGATAAGTGTTTCAGTGGTAATTCCTGATATGAGAAGCGCAGGCGTGGTCAAGTTTGGTATATTTGAAAAGTGATAATAAATGCTGCGCAATGGTGTGCGCAGATTTATTATAACTATTTTAGAAATGCCACTTTTAGAAGTTGGCATTTCTGTGTGCTATGTGTCTGCCTGCCTGATGTGAATTGCATGTCTGGCTTGTGAGTGACAGGGGCTGGGAGGTGTGTGTGGCTCCAGGAGGGGCAGGGTGAGTCAGCACTAGGCTGAATGGGACATCTGTGCTGGGAGTAGTGGGAGGAGTAATCCCCTGACTCTGAATAGGACTGTGCCCAGCCTGTACAATGCTGGCTCCGCCCCTGTGGTGTGTCTGATCACCTAGCCCCCACCTGACAAAGGGGAAGAGGAGCTTGGAAAACAAAGTGCTCCAATTCCACCCAGAACCAGTTGCATCTGGTTCCCCCATGCCCTGCACTGCAGACAAAGAGATTGTGTGGTATAAATATAGGGGCTGTGACCCCATGAAATTGTTCTTGTTCAGTTCCATGCTGGTGTGCTGTTCCTGACGTGCTGGGGGCCTGCTGCTGCTGGGGCCCAGGAGGAACCGCCATGAGGGCTGCCTCCTGGGCCCAGCATGGCCCCTTGATCTCTAAGGACTGTTTTTGGGACTTCTAGCGCCTCGTGAGCGCTATGCTTTATTTCATTATTTGTTTTCCCAGAGGAGGAGAGGAAGAGCGTGGGCTGCGCAGCGCTGAGCTGTAGCCCCTTTGAGAGGGAATCCCATTGTGAGGGATTCCCCGCGATGCCGTAGCGAGGCGGGAGCCCACCCCATGTTGGGAATTGTTTGCGGGTGCCCACCCCGCGTTTTTGCTTATTTACCCGGAGCGGGAGCCCACCCCGCTCCCAGGCACCTTTGACGGCGGGTGCCCACCCCGCTTCATGCTTCCACTCTAAAGCGGGTGCCTACCCCGCATGGTACCGCCGAGAGAAGGAGAAACGGCCCCCACGATCACGCGGCGACCAGGAAGCCAGGCAGCCTTGCCTGACGAGGGGCGGGACTTCCGCATCAGCTGAGGGAAGCCCCGCCGGAAGCTTGAAGTCCGGAGCCTCGTGTGCTCCACATTGAAGTCCCGGGTCCCAGGAGGGGGCCTGGGTGAAGCGAGGAGAGGCGGCCAAGGCCGCCGATGGCAGCCCGGGACTCCCGTGAGCAAGGGAAGCCCCCACGTTCAGGAGAAGGTCAGCACATGCCAGCGTGGGGCTCCTGTGAGTGGGAGAGAGCCCGGCGGGCGCCAGAGGAAACGGAGCCACAAGAGCCGGTGAGTGAGGGCTCTAAGTCGGGTGTGCCGATCGAGGCACAGTGTCGATGGCCATTTTCTGAGCGGCCCCGCATGACAGAGGGCCGCTCCAACGATGGGGGCAATTCTTTCTTAGAGTCCCTGACGGGAGGGGCGCGTCGGGGCACATTGTGGGTGCCCGCCCTCCAACGTGGCCACATTTGATTTTAGGGCCCCCGTGGGGGTCCAGAGGGCCCAGGGGTGCCCATGCCTCTGTTAATTATTTTCCCAGCTGCCCCGCCTGACAGTGGGCAGCTGCAACGTGTGGGGCATATTTGTGTTATAGAGTCCCTGAGTGGGACAGGAGGGCACAGTGGTGCCCGGCCTTCTTTGCATCACAGCTGCACGGCAATTAGCAGCAGCTGCAACGTTTAGGCCAACATTCCTGTGAGGGGCATTTTTGTATGAGATAGGAGTGAGATACACTCCTCTGCCCCAGCGCAATTGCGCACTTGTGGATTTTGCTGCATGGGCAGCTGAGCCCTGACATTGTGGACAGAGGGCATTGGGGCCCCCTGTGAGGGGCCAGTTGGCCTGGGGTCCGTTTTGGTGATGGGTAGGGCGCAAGGCGCTACAAGGATTGCGTAATGTGTTTATGCCTGATTTGATTATTGCCAAATGTGATTCCTGCACCATGAGTGTTGCATAATGTGTTTATGCTAATGCCATGCTATGATGTTTTGGGGTAGTACCTATTAGCGTAATGTGGTTATGCTTATGAGGTTATTGCATAATGTGTTTAGTCTGGTGAGGCCCATTGTGTAATGTGTTTATGCTGATGAGGTTTGGGCCTAATGTGGGTTTATGCTAATATGATAATGCTTAGCTCATTATGGTACCAGTAGTTACTGGTTGTGTTTTATATTTGCATTCTGATGGTTCTGACCGTGGCCCGATTGGCCTGGTCCTGTATATAATCCCCTGTAGATATTGCCCAGTGCCAGTTGGCACAGTGTAAATGTGTGATTACGTTCCTAATGTGTTTATGATAATACAAAGGCTATTTTTTATATAACCTTGTGTGGAGTTTCTTTTGTAGTGTGCCTGGTGTGTTGCTGCTGTGTGTGTGTGTGTTGCGCAAGCACTTTACACATTGCCTCTGGGATAAGCCTGACTGCTCGTGCCAAGCTACCAAGGGGGTGAGCAGGGGTTATCTTCAGCGTGTAACTCCCTTGCCCTGACTAGAGTGGTGGTTTCTGCCTGGCTTTGGCGCAAGCCTTAGCCAACCAGAAATCCCATTTCTAACATTGGTTGTCAGAGGTGAGGATAGGACTTGCGTTTGCGCAGTACCACAGCAACAACTGGTTGCACTACAAACTCTGCATTTAGATAATCACATGTTTGGGGATTATTTTTACTGATTTTGTTTTCTCCTCAAGAGTGTCATTTTTAAATGGTGTTTTCTGCGCTTTTATTTTGGTGGCAGAAGAGAGAAAATGACAGGGTGGGGACGCCAGTAGGTGGGGAGGATCCCATAGATAGGGAGTCCCTTGCTGGGTCCAGTGCCGGGGGCAGTGCCCCATCCCTTTCCCTGTCCCCAGAGGTGTGGGTGGATAGGAGGGAAGAAAGGGAGTGTGGAGGAGAAAAAGCTAGCTCTGGAGGGTAGGTTATCCCCTGAGTGTAGTTTGAGTTGTCTGGATTCACCAGTAAGTGTGGGATCCAGTGGTGGCAGCAATATGGAGTCCAGTGCAGGAAGTCCCATTCTCAGTTCCCAGAGTATGGTACCTGGTTCCCAGTTAGAGGGGTACAGGTTGAGATTCAGGGGCAGTAAGGAACTGTCTCACCAGTCTTGGGGGGGGTTTGTGGATGAATGTTGTGTTGCACTGGAAGATTGGGTGATGGGTAGCACGGCAAATGATTTTGAAGGGCTGTTCAATCTGGTTGTCAGAGAGCACGTGTTCAGTAATTGTTTTCCGGGGTTGCGCCAACACCTGTTGGGGTGTAAGTTCTCTGATCCCAGGGAGCTTGCACAGGAGGCAGACCTCTTGCTGTGTGCTAGAGGGTCTGAAGAGGCATTGGGGAGTGATTCCAAAAGTAGTGGCTTGGGTATCTTCCGTTCCTGTGTGGTGGAAGAGGTTCAGTGTAGCCCAGCTAGGTCCCAGTGTAGTGGGAGGGGTGTAGGGGCTCACGTCCGGTCTCAGTGGAGAAGGAGTGAGTGTGGGACTGTGTGTCCCAAGGTGCCCGAAACCCAGTCTCAGGGCCTGGAGGGTTCCCTAAGGGAGCGCCAGGTCGGGGGCCTAGGCTGTACTTGTAGACCATTTGAGGAGGATCTCCTAGTGTCAGGAGAAGGTGGAGTATCTGTAAGCAGAGCTCCAGCGGTTCTGGTGTCTGGCAGTGCCGCTCCAGTTGGGAGTGTGCAGAAGTCCAGAGTGAGGGGTGAGAGGGGGATGTGTTCCCCAGTGGGAGAACCAGTGGGTCAGGGACCAGCCAGAAGGGCTGAGTCTCCTAGAAGTGGCCATGGCGACACCACTTCTGTGCTGGGGGATCTTCGCGCACTGTCAGATGGACAGGGGTCGGGAGATCTGCGCCAGGCAGACTGTCACACAACACATTAGTCATGTGTTACCCTCGGGAGGATACTGTGTGCATCCCCAGAAGTCCTGGCGTGCCAGGCAAATGCTCAGCCGCGGGGTTCAGCCCCAAGGTTGGGAGGCCAGGTTCAGGTTCAGCCTGACCTGGAGGGAAGGACATCTGTAATCAGTGTCCTGATCGGTTTTTGGCTTCAATGTGGGAGGTGCAGGCTCCAAGGTGGGAGGGTGCAGAACTCTGGAAGGGGTGCAGAGGGAAGGAGCCCTCGGCTCTGACCCTGGTGCAACCTGAAGGTTTAGACCCTAGGTTCGGAGACTTGGAAACTTCGTGATCGAGGAGGAATCTCTGCCAAAGAGAACAGCTGGAGACTCAGGAGAAGTACTGCCCGAGTGTGTCTAGGGCTGGCCTGCAGTTTGCTGTTTCTACTGAGGAGAGATCTAAAGGACTGTGCTGTGTGCTTTGTCCCCTGCTTGAAGAGGAACTGTGCTGTGTGCTTTGTTTTTCTGAAGACAAGAGTCTCCGAGGGTCTGAGTGAGCTGGCCTCCTGTTAGGGAGTTTCAGCTGGTTGGAGAGTTGTGTTCTGAGGGTGCCTCTCCAAGGAGGAGGGAACGGAACCCCAGAAGAAAAGGTAGGGGGAGGAGAGCCTCACCCGTGACTTCTGGTCAGCCTGAGGGTGCGGACCCTAGGTTGGAGGATCAGTGGCAGTTTGGAACTGCCCTGATGGGAGGACGAGTGGAGAATGGCTACTATGTGCCAGGGGCTACCGCCCCCCACTCAGTGAGTTGGCAAGGACCAGATACCTCTGGGTGGCTTAGGGCCTGGTCCTGGCCGTGGACAGCTAGGGAGTACCAGTGGGGTAGCCTAGTTGGCCCTGAGAGCTTTTGACAGAGGGAACCACGTGGGTTCAGAGTGGCGTAGAACTGGAGGGTGTCCCTGCAGTTGCGGGCCCGAGACCGTGTTCTATCGCCCAAGGCAGGGAAGCCCATCAAGGTGGTGATTGGTCTACCCTGCGTTTTGGCTGGAAGGGGGTTGTGTTGGACTTGGCCCTTTTGCAGGGTCATCACTAAACTTTTGCCTTTCTCCTAGCCTTTTTTCTGCCATGGTGTTGGTGGTTTTAGGACTCTGGGCACTTTAGCGCTGCTGTTCAGTGTAAAGTGCGTGTGCTCTCTGTGTCAAATATGGTAAGATTGGTCTACACCTGTTTGGCCTATTTAATTTACCTGTCAGTCCCTTGTAAAGTGGTATCCCATATACCCAGGGCTGGTAAATTAAATGCTACTGGCGGGTTTGCAGCGCTGATTGCGCCACCCACCAAAGTAGCCTTTCAAACCTAACTCAGGCCTCTGCCATTGCAGGGCCTGTGCGCGCAGTGTTACTGCCACTGTGACGTGAAACCTAAAGTGTGTCCCATGTCCGTGACCCCCCTTTTACTACATGTCAGTCACCCCTAAGGTAGGCCCTATCTAGCCCTATGGGCAGGGTGCATTGTAGGTAAAAGATAGGACATGTACCTTAAGTGTGTGACATGTCCTGGTAGTGACAAACAGCCATTTTGGTTTCTCACTACTGTGGGGCTGCCCTCCCATAGGAATGCATTGGGGATTCCCTGATAAGTGTTTCAGTGGTAATTCCTGATATGAGAGGCGCAGCGTGGTCAAGTTTGGTATATTTGGAATAGTGATAATAAATGCTGCGCAATGGTGTGCGCAGATTTATTATACCTATTTTAGAAATGCCACTTTTAGAAGTTGGCATTTCTGTGTGCTGTGTGTCTGCCTGCCTGATGTGAATTGCATGTCTGGCTTGTGAGTGACAGGGGCTGGGAGGTGTGTGTGGCTCCAGGAGGGGCAGGGTGAGTCAGCACTAGGCTGAATGGGACATCTGTGCTGGGAGTAGTGGGAGGAGTAATCCCCTGACTTTGAATAGGACTGTGCCCAGCCTGTACAATGCTGGCTCCGCCCCCTGTGGTGTGTCTGATCACCTAGCCCCCACCTGACAAAGGGGAAGAGGAGCTTGGAAAACAAAGTGCTCCAATTCCCCCTGAACCAGTTGCATCTGGTTCCCCCATGCCTGCACTGCAGACAAAGAGATTGTGTGGTATAAATATAGGGGCTGTGACCCCATAAAATTGTTCTTGTTCAGTTCCATGCTGGTGTGCTGTTCCTGGCGTGCTGGGGGCCTGCTGCGGCCCAGGAAGAACTGCCATATGAGGGCTGCCTCCCTGGGCCCAGCATGGCCCCTTGATCCCTAAGGACTGTTTTTGGGGCTTCTAGCGCCTAGTGAGCGCTATGCTTTATTTCATTATTTGTTTTCCCAGAGGAGGAGAGGAAGAGCGTGGGCTGCGCAGCGCTGAGCTGCAGCTCCTTTGAGAGGGAATCCCATCATGAGGGATTCCTCCGCGATGCCGTAGCGAGGCGGAGCCCACCCCGCATTGGGAATTGTTTGCGGGTGCCCACCTTGTGTTTTTGCTTATTTACCCGGAGCGGGAGCCCACCCCGCTCCCATGCACCTTTGACGGCGGGTGCCCACCCCGCTTCATGCTTCCACTCTAAAGCGGGTGCCTACCCCGCATGGTACCGCCGAGAGAAGGAGAAACGGTCGCAGCGATCGCGCGGCGACCAGGAAGACATGCAGCCTTGCCTGACGAGGGGTGGGACTTCCGCATCAGCTGAGGGAAGCCCCGCCGGAAGCTTGAAGTCCAGAGCCTCGCGGGCTCCACATTGAAGTCCCGGGTCCCAGGAGGGGGCCCGGGTGAAGCGAGGAGAGGCGGCCAAGGCCGCCGGTGGCAGCGCGGGACTCCCGTGAGCAAGGGAAGCCCCCACGTGCAGGAGAAGGTCAGCGCATGCCAGCGCGGGGCTCCCGTAAGTGGGAGAGAGCCCGGCGGGCGCCAGAGGAAACGGAGCCACAAGAGCCGGTGAGTGAGGGCTCTAGGTCGGGTGTGCCGATCGAGGCACAGTGTCAATGGCCATTTTCTGAGCGGCCCCGCATAACAGAGGGCCGCTCCAATGATGGGGGCAATTCTTTCTTAGAGTCCCTGACGGGAGGGGCGCGTCGGGGCACATTGTCGGTGCCGCCCTCCAACGTGGCCACATTTGATTTTAGGGTCCCCGTGGGGGTCCAGAGGGCCCAGGGGTGCCCGTGCCTCTGTGAATTATTTTCCCAGCTGTCCCGCCTGACAGTGGGCAGCTGCAACGTGTGGGGCATATTTGTGTTATAGAGTCCCTGAGTGGGACAGGAGGGCACAGTGGTGCCCGGCCTTCTTTGCATCACAGCTGCACGGCAATTAGCGGCAGCTGCAATGTTTAGGCCAACATTCCTGTGAGGGGCATTTTTGTATGAGATAGGAGTGAGATACACTCCTCTGCCCCAGCGCAATTGCGCACTTGTGGATTTTGCTGCATGGGCAGCTGAGCCCTGACATTGTGGACAGAGGGCATTGGGGCCCCTGTGAGAGGCCAGTTGGCCTGGGGTCCGTATTGGTGATGGGGAGGGCGCAAGGCGCTACAAGGATTGCGTAATGTGTTTATGCCTGATCTGATTATTGCCAAATGTGATTCCTGCACCATGAGTGTTGCATAATGTGTTTATGCTAATGCCTAATGTCATGCTATGATGTTTTGGGGTAGTACCTATTAGCGTAATGTGGTTATGCTTATGAGGTTATTGCATAATGTGTTTATGCTGGTGAGGCCCATTGCGTAATGCGTTTATGCTGATGAGGTTTGGGCCTAATGTGGGTTTATGCTAATATGATAATGCTTAGGTCATTATGGTACCAGTAGTTACTGGTTGTGTTTTATATTTGCATTCTGATGGTTCTGACCGTGGCCCGATTGGCCTGGTCCTGTATGTAATCCCCTGCACTGTTCCCAATAAGCCGCGCGCCAGCGCGCGCGCGCACCGAAGTCACCCCAAGCGCGCACTGTGCTGTATTTAGCGCGCACAGAACGACATCCGATCCTGCGAGACCGTATTCATGTTAATTGCAGCGCACACGGGCGCTGCAATTAACATGAATACTAACTCAAGGCCCACAATCAGCCCCGCAGCTGTGCACTGTTAAGAAAAGAAAAACAGTGTCTCAAACATGACGTGTGCTTTAGCACACGCTGTGTTTGAGACTCTGCTTTTCTTTTCTTAATTGTGCACAGCTACGGGGCTGATTGTGACCCTTTGAGTTAGTATTCATGTTAATTGCAGCGCCCGTGTGCGCTGCAATTAACATGAATACTAACTTAAAGGCCCACAATCAGCCCCGCAGCTGTGTACTGTAATGAAAAGAAAAACAGTGTCTCAAACATGACGTGTGCTTTAGCACACGCTGTGTTTGAGACTGTTTTTTTTCTTCTTAATTGTGCACAGCTACGGGGCTGATTGTGACCTTTGAGTTAGTATTCAAAATAATTACAGCGCCCGTGTGCGCTGCAAATAACATGAATACTAACTCAAGGCCCACAATCAGCCCCGCAGCTGTGCACTGTTAAGAAAAGAAAAACAGTGTCTCAAGCACGACGTGTGCTTTAGCACACGCTGTGTTTGAGACTCTGCTTTTCTTAATTGTGCACAGCTACGGGGCTGATTGTGACCCTTGAGTTAGTATTCATGTTAATTGCAGCGCCTGTGTGCGCTGCAATTAACATGAATACTAACTTAAATGCCCACAATCAGCCCTGCAGCTGTGTACTGTAGTGAAAAGAAAAACAGTGTCTCAAACATGACGTGTGCTTTAGCACACGCTGTGTTTGAGACTGTTTTTTTTTTTCCAAATTGTGCACAGCTACGGGGCTGATTGTGACCCACAATATTTTCCTGCAGAATAAAAATATGTACATTTTATTTCCTCTTTTCCAAATCTAATGACGATTGTCTCATAGGATGTATCCAAGCCAGCACAGGAGTGTTGTGATCATTCTTGACTTTAGTCTCTCTAATTTTGCTTTAATTGCCAGAGTCTCTCATAGATAAACATTCCAGGTTCCTTTGAATGCGTTTGATGTCTAAGCCAGTGGTATCTATGTTATCACAAATAGCAAGAATCTCTTCCAAAATTGTGCTTAATGAACATTCTTGTGATTCTATCACTTTGGATTTAGCAGACAGAGCTGATATCATCTGCTTACTCTTATTTAAAGTGTTTTGTGAGGATTTAGCCTCCATATAATTACCGGTGCAACCAAGCAATGAGAAACAATAACTTAATAAGTCACATTTGAAGCACTTTGAAGCAGTAATAATGGCAGAATAGATAAGTGCACTATCAACTGTATAAAGAATAGTCAAAATTGTACTTGAAAATATGTTGGCAAAATATTGAGTTGAAGAAAAAAATGCAAATTGACAAAAATCTCCTTTCATGAAGGCAATTTGAAGAGATTCAAAAGGACATGAAATTTTGAATAAACAGAAGGTCTTTTATTCAAAATGTTGACATATATTTATTCCTGATGGACAATGTGAGTGTAGATTCAATTAAGACACTCATAGGAGTTTTTAACAATATTAAGTGCTATTTGAAAACCAAAGCTGCTTTTTACAGGTGGTCTGGCATTTGTACCTTCTAATTGGAATATACATATTATGTTCTTGATCCTACCACAGGGAAAACTCCACCATCTACAAAACATACCAAAAGTAAGGTGAGTGTATGATATATGACAAACATATTTTAGGGACGATACTAAGACTGACCCAGTGGAATATCTAGAGACAGAGGGATCTTGTAGTCCTGACGAAGGCCATCCACCCATAGTCACGTAATAGTTAATGGTTACTCAAAGCTGCTATCCTGTTTACTGGCCTTTTAAGCTTATACTCATGCCAGCATGAGCAGAGTTTACTTTATCTGATTGCCCTGTTTGTGCATGTGTATAAGTTGCAGAGGTGCATTATTTTGCCATATTTATTTTTGGAGCAGTGTTTGCGGGTATGCATTTGTTTGTGCATTGTTCTTTGCAGTTTCTTGTATGCTGCAATTTTATTCTGAAAGGGTGTGGTCATGTTTGGTAATACATTTCCAAGTATTATGATATGTGGATGAGTATGCAGATTGATGGTGTATCATTACAGGTGTGATTGCGGTTTCGTCATGGAACAATGATTGCTATTACTATGCTTTGTTTTTGTGAATTTTATATATACTTTGTGTTCTTGTTCTTTATTTGACTGCTATAATCCTGATTTTGGCGGTTTCTGTGTGGTGAATATCATCTTGGAGAATACTGCATGATCATGGATATATATTTATGGCTTGTTCAACAGGACAATAGGTCTTTAAATATCCCATACAAACACCTTTGCTAAAAGGAAAGTGTTTGTGACTACATAGTGTGCCCTATTACAACCCTAAAGAAATTACCAAATCGTAATGGCGGCCTGGATGCTAGCATGGACTCAAAAAGGATTTGCCTCTAAGAACTCTATGGCCCAGTTTATGGGAAAGTTTCAGATTTTTTGATTGAAGATAAAGCACTGGACCTTCATACTGTGATAACATTATTTGGATAAGTGGCCTTGAATGTTTATTGTTATTTGGTAAATTTGATTTGCTTGAAAGTAGGTATGCTATTTAATTCATTTAAGTCTGGGTGCAAAAATCAACATGTACCTCGGTCTTAGACACACCTTTGATATTGAACTTACCCAACCATGTGATTTGTATAATTTTTTTACTGAGCCAAACAACATCTCTCTGCAACAAATATGTATGTATGAATGTATGTACTGGTATTTATACAGCGCAAACCTAGTTGTGCTGTAACGGAGTGCTGTATCATATACATCAAGTGGGGATTACATAAATACATTTTAAATAAATTTTACACATATTAAGTAATTTGCCCAGAATCACACAATGTTGAGTCTAGCACTAAGATTCAAACCTGGGTATACAGGTTCCAAAGGCAGCAGCTCAAGCACTTGAAGGATAAGTCAAAATGTGCCCTTCTATTACTTTGACTTTCACTGTGATCTAATCAATTTGCCAACCAACAAGATCAATTTTGTGAGACATACTTGCTATGGATACTTTTACTGTTAATCTATTATGGGATTACATTAAAGGGGCCATCAGTTGATGTCACAATCAATCTTAAAACCTCATCTGACATTCTAGAATGTTTGTTGTTGGTGATTGTTGAAGATGCAAGACTGGGCAAAGAGAACTGTTTTTGTTTTCTCTGGACTGGATGGCATCTTGAAGATGACACGGAATAAAAAGATTTAGAGACAATTTTAGGCATTCTTTTAAGATAGTGCCTTTCCATAGCTACAATTCTTTAGCAAGAATGAGAGACGGATAAGCAATATAAACCATCTGGGAGTGCTAAGATCTTGACCTGGAATGGAGCAGCATTTTGAATGGGTTATTAATTAGGCCTGGTTGAAATTTTAATTACTCAGGCATAATTTGCTTTATTTTGGGAATTCGCATTACAGTTTTATGCAAAATTCCTTAAATGATGGCATTACGCCACTGGATGTAATTACTCACCTTTCACAGTAAATATTTACCACAAACACACCATTTGCCTTTTACAAATTTACCACGAGTACAAGGCCGTTGTCCACAGTGTTTACTTTGAATGTATCCTCAAACCAAAAAGTAACGCTAGGAAACATTTAGAACTAAAATACAGTGTGAAATCATGGTATTGCATTTCCATACTTACGCGTAATTTCGCAAAAATATTGTGTAATTATGTGGAAGCAAATTACACAAATTTCTGGCACCCCGATTAATCCATTACAAATAAATCTGTTAGCTTCTTTTAAACTTGGTATTCTGTAGAAATGCTAAGTCATCCTAAACATACAGATGTAGAGAAATAGGTACACTTTTCTCTATGATGAACTCTCGGTTCAGTCTTTTATGCACTTTCTATTATTTTTGTAAGTTGTTTTTAATTCTCTATGAGAACAGTTTTAATTAAACTACTATTGCTTATGGGACATCATTGCTGGAGACCAGCTTTTCGATTTTGTTACTGATGAATTCTCCAGTGATACTTTTGTAGTATCTACATTTATAACAGTGGCACTTAAGATTAGATCACAGTTTATTGAAAGTAATGAATGAATATCACCTTTGAATGGACTGATATAGTCATTCTTTTAGCCTTTATTACTATTTTTGAAAGAATTAATGTATGATATTTATCAGCTGGGTTTTAGGGTATTCAACAAAATAAACTATTTTGAATGACTAAAGAGCACCTAATAAAAATTGTTTTCATTGTGGGAGGGATACTTTCCCAATTGCAATAATTGAGGTTCTTCAGGGGTTACGGACAGATTAACCAAGTTCATGCATTCGAGATGGTACACATGTTGTATGCTCATCCCACCTGTGAGTGTGCTTTGCTGTCTGTGCCAGTGCATCAATTGCCTAGATAGAACATGGAAAAAGAACCTCAGGGCCAGACCTCATTGCAGACTCTGATACCAAGGATTCTGTTGCTTCATGCAACTGTGATGGACACTGCTATAAATTAGATCATTTGTATATGCAAGGAATGGTTTCTGCTCACAGATGAGTGTCTCTGTTGCCTGATACAAAAGAAGGTCTGTTGAATGCCTGAACACGCAGGCTTCCACCCTTTTCACAGTGAAGAGGCAGTTATCCTATCATTAGTCAATGACTAAATATGGAATGACTAACTTCTGCCTTGGCTCTCTGCTGAATCTGTCTTCCGCATTCGACACTGTACACCATGAGATCATGGTAATCCATGTGGAAAAGACAGGATTCCAGGGGCTACACTAAACTGGCTAAAATTCTTCCTATTTGGATGTTCTCCAGCAATCCAGTTAGCCAACTTCAAGCAAGACCTGTTAGACTAGAATGTGGGGTTCCCCAGAAATCTTGCCTATCGCCCCACCTGTTCAATATATATGTCAAAACCTTAACACAGGAATTGTAGGATCTGCAACTACACTAATGATTATCTGCTCCTACTGCATTTAGAGAGAACATTTACATCTCAACTAGAATTTCAAGACACAATGTACTTCATAGTCACTTGGATCAATGGTAAGCAGTTAAAACTTAATACGGACAAGAACCAAATTGTCCTCCTCAACAACACATCTCCTTGTGCACCCAATCGTATTGCCCCTCAGAAAAGGGACTGGCTACCTTACTAAAAGCATTGGTAAAATGCTCAGGAGTCATGGTGAACTCCAATATCATAAACAACAAAGGGCCTGACTTGACATGAACACCTTCCAATAAATTCACCGAGTCCCGCCGGCGTACTGAAGTACGCCGGCAGGACTCCGGTACTGGTGACGTGAATGTGTGCAGTCACCCAGTGGACACGTGATCAGCTGACGCGTGTACCGTAAGGAGATGGTTGCAGGTATAAGGAACGTTCGCAACCACCCGGTTTGATGTGAATCTCGTATGAAGTGAGAACTGGTAACCCCTGTAGCACTGATGAAGTTGCGCAAATTGTTGGCAACGAAACATGTTGGCTTTTATAATTAAGAATGGTCTGATTTAAACCATTTTTTAATTGGGAAAGCTTACAGCACTGAATAAAAGTTACGTCGAGCCAGTAAGCTTTACCTCATTTTAAACGTTGGGAATTGCATCTCTATTCTCACGGGGTCCAGTGGGCACTCTAGTGATATTTTGCACTGACATTGCATTTACATTTGTTTTTTCACTGTCTTCTTTTCCCTTCAACGTCAGAGAATTTCACGATGGAACACACACTTTTTCTTTATGGGGAGAAAGCAACCGATGATGATAAGTGGGTGTGCTAGTGAGTACCAACCAGCAAGCCCCCTTGGAGTTACGACCGTGAGGTGCTTTCTCTCCTCTCCCACACTTTTTTCTTGTATGGGTGGGAGTTTTCCTATGTTGTATTGACATTTTTGGTTATAAATAGAACCCATTGACACTTGGATTGGCGATAGTGAGTCGCTCCTGTGAGGGAGTATTTGAAAGATGTTAGAAACCCCTACAGTGTCTTGAATTTATTGGAAGGTGTTCATGTCAAGTCAGGCCCCTTGTTGTTTATGGTCTGTTGAGTGGGGTGCGGCCTGACTGTTTCTCCCCTGTTGCTCCTTTTGTGTTGATGAGAACTCCAATATCAAACTAAAACCACAGATAAGCATTATAGCATCCAAATGTGTATTCCTCAAAAGAACGCTGCAAAACATTCTACCAATTCTCTGATTTGAAGCATGTAAACTGATTATAATGGCAGTAATCATTTTAAGATTAGATTATGCTAGCACACTGGACCACGATCTATCTAAGAATGAGGTTTGAATGCTCCAGACCATACTGAATGATGCAGCAAGACTGTTTTTTCAACTCCCAAGAAGCATACGCCACTGTATTATTACAAAACGTTGCACTGGCTTCCAGTGATTCAGCATAATCTGATGCCTTGCCTTTAAAAGCATGATTAATTTGGCTCCTATCTTCCAGTCTAAGAAAATAGTAACAGTAACATACTTTATTGATGATTAATTAAAACCATTACAATATAAAAACCGCAGGAAGACATGATTTAAAAATTATTGTGCAAATTAGTTTAACATTTCTAACGGTAAAAGCCAACAGCTATATAAAAAGTGCAAGTGCCTTGTGCATGTCAATTTACATGTACCAACATTAGAATTGTCTATGCTTGCTTCTTGTGCCAGTTGGACATTAACACCTGCATAATTAGATTCCTAATAGATTTATTAAAATGCAAAGGTGCTTATGCGGGTGCAGATGATGCTAACTGTGCAAGTCATGTTGAACCAATCTTGGTTGCCACCGCTATTAGGTTTTGAGTCTTGGACAATCTTGGGTGTTTGGTGTATAAAGAGATGTTTTCTTGTGGCCCTGACTGCTGAACAATTTTTGTACCAGGCACAGATATTTTGTCCCCTGGTGTGCCAGGGCGATGGAATCTCCACTGAGCCAACAAATTATGGCGGGCCTATAAGTGCAAACTTGCTGTTGTAAGAAGGCTGATTTAAGAAGCTTTCTTCTCAGTTCTAAGCGTGTTGAGCATGCACATAATGTGGAATACTGATTCCTGTTTGTACCCACATAGTCAGCACATTTCACAAACTATCTCTGACGGGCTATCCAGACATTACTCCATAGCTTGCACATCAAATTGTAAATATGTTATGTAATTGTGTATATATGTGATTTTGTAAAGGCTCCTAACATTTCCCCACCCTATGAACAGTGCTCGAGTTGAGGATCTTTAGTAAAATCGTATTACGGTACCACCATTGGAGTCCTGTGCTTTTCTGAACCCGAAGTGTACTTGCCTGTGTAACCAATTCATGTCATGGCATGTGTATCTAAATTGAAAACCTGCTTTAAGACCATTCATGTGGCGCTGCATGTGTGGAAATGCACCGTCTTTTCACTTTTTTAAGCAAAGGTTTGGAGTGATATTTGGCGCTGCACCCCACGCGCGGTCTGGTTCCTGGCGCACATAGTCTTGGTTGCAGTGCACAGAGACCTTACACTGCCGCACACAGAGGACAAAAATTAGAGGGAACATTGATCCCCTGTAGATATTGCCCAGTGCCAGTTGGCACAGTGTAAATGTGTGATTACGTTTCTAATGTGTTTATGATAATACAAAGGCTATTTTTATATAACCTTGTGTGGAGTTTCTTTTGTAGTGTGCCTAGTGTGTTGCTGCTGTGTGTGTGTGTTGCGCAAACGCTTTACACATTGCCTCTGGGATAAGCCTGACTGTTCGTGCCAAGCTACCAAGGGGGTGAGCAGGGGTTATCTTCAGGGTGTAACTCCCTTGCCCTGACTAGAGTGGTGGTTTCTGCCTGGCTTTGGCGCAAGCCTTAGCCAACCAGAAATCCCATTTCTAACAGTAAGTAGTTGTAAATGCCAAGTCAAGGTGACAGTGAAACTTCACACACAGGCACTGTAGTGGCAGGCCCGAGACAGGTTTGAAAGGGTACTTCTGTGGGTGGCACAATCAGTGCTGCAGCCCATTAGTAGCATTTAACTTACAGGCCCTGGCTATATCACATACCACTTTACAAGGGACTTACAGGTAAACTAAATATGTCGATCTGGTATATACCAACATCACCATGTTTTAGGGGAGAAGCGCATGCACTTTAGCACTGGTTAGCAGTGGTAAAGTGCTTAGAATCCTAAGGAAAACAAATAGAGTTCAGCAAAAAGAGGAGGAAGGCAAAAGGTTTGGGGTAACCTGCACAAAGGGCAATATCCAACTCAGTCTATGCGGTGACCATGTGCCCTCATGAGAGGAGGCAGCCTTTTTAAAAAAGCTCTTATTTTCTCCACTCCACAGTGGCCCTATAGCTTTTAATGATTGTAGTCCCTTCAGGAAATGCATGTGTCCCTTTAGGACTGTGTCACTGAGTCACATTAAAGTATTCTAGGTGTCTTTGAATGCTTCAGCATTGCACACTTACCTTCACTCAGACAGCAGCTCTTAGACAGCAGTTCCTACAACCCAATGGTTTCTGAACAATTGGTAAATTGATCGGCTGTAAATTACTGCCAGAGGCATATTGCCAAGTGGCCTAATTTTATAAACCAGACAAGTTCCTCCTTTCTTTCACTTCATTCCAAATATCATACCTAAGTGCACCACCATATGTAACAGTAAGCTAACATCCATTAAAGGTTGGCAGATGCAGGGCATTGGCCAAAAAAGCAGTTCATGCCATGTCCACCAACCTCACAGTTTGACATAGGGGAACCACAGGGTTTTCAAACGTTGTGCCTCAGTTGACTTTGAAAGTAGAAACCCTTCACCTGGCAGTCCACCTACCACAAGACTACTAGTCACAATGGTGGCAGTGAGTTTAGAGCATGGAAGTTCAGGATGGGGATCAGGGTGAATACCAATTTGCACAAGGCAGTTCTCTGTCTTGAGCAGCACAGTTGGCAAACAATGTGTGGGAAGGCTACCCAAAGCGATTAACAGTTGTTTAAACTATTTACAAAACTTTCTCCCACTAACTTTTGTTTCTTTGATGCAGGCTGTTAGATTTGGGGGTCTCTAGTTGGCAGAGGTATGTACCTTAGTCCAAATAGGGACCCTTGAGTCTAGTCAGGGAAAGTAGGTACACTCCCGAAATAACCCCTGCTCACCCTCTTGGTAGCTTGGCACGAGCAGACAGGCTTAGTTCAGAGGCAGTGTGTAAAGCATTTGTGAACACATACAGTAATCAAGTGACAACACTACAAATGGACACCACACAGGTTATATATTTATAAAAATAGGTATACTTTATATAGATTTATCACAAGACCATAAACGACAAAAATAATCCACAATACTGTTAAGAATACTTAGTTCTGATCAAAAAGGCTTAATTCAAGGTTCTGTGCGAGTCGGTAGCCTCCTCCGGCTACGGCGATGTCGAGAACAAACAGAGTCTAACAAATCCAGCTGACCGCGTCGAGACGGGCCAACACAGCGTAGACAGACTCGGTCACAGTACCTTTTACTTGAAGCGGCAGGCACGGGCGTGCGAGCCGGATGGCTGTTCGTCGCGGTCGCGATGCAAAAATGGAAGCGTTGCAGGACGCGTTGTCCCTCGATGCGGTGCAGGCAGCGGCTCGTTGACGTCGTCGAGACGGAGTCGGTGAGACCCGGGCCGTGCGTTGCAGGGCGAGACGGTGCTTCGATGCGGTGCTGGCAGGTTGCGGTGCGGCGACGGAGCCGGATTCAGGAGCTGGCGTCGATCAGTCCGGACAGCGGTGCGAGTCGGGCGGTGCGTCGCAAAGCGTGCGAGCGGTGCCCAACTCCGGTGCGGTCACAGGACTCGAACTCAGCAGCAGTGACCGTGTCGGTCGGACCAGTTCGATTCGGCGTAGCGAAGCGTTGCAGGACGCGTTGTCCCTCGATGCGGTGCAGGCAGCGGCTCGTTGACGGAGTCGGTGAGACCAGGGCCGTGCGTTGCAGGGCGAGACGGTGCTTCGATGCGGTGCTTGCAGGACACCGAGTCGGTCGTGAGAGTCGGTCACAGCTCCCTACCTCTGTAGCCACTGAAACAGAGTTTCCAGCAGCAATTCACAAAGGGGGTGAAGTCCAATGGTCCTGGGACTTCGGTCAGGGGGCAAGCTCTCTTCCAAGCCCTTGGAGATCCTTCACAAGTTGATGAAAGTCACAGCAAAGCAAAAGTTCCTTTCTCCTCTCTTTGGCAGTCAGGCAAACCACTGCAGGCCAATCCCCCAAGCAGCACTTCAGGCTTAGGGATAGTTTCTCCTCAGTTTCTTCTTGGTTCCGCTCCTCAGTAAAGGTTTCTTCTTGTTCCCAAAAGTGATCTAATCTTCCTGGGGTCTGGGTGCCCCTCTTATACCCTGATTCTCTTTGTTCTCTGGAGGCAGAGAGGCCTCTGCCTAGTCCAAAACCAGTTCTGGTCAGTCCTGGAGCACTTTGTTTTTCTGACTCCTTCTTTCCTTTCAGAATGTGGGGCAGAGTGCTCAGCCGCCCGGCAGGAGGTGGAGCCAGCATTGTGGAAGGCAGGCACAGCCCTATTCAGACCCAGGTGCAACTCCTCCCTCCACTCTGGATGCAAATCTTTCTATTCAGCCCTGCGCTGACTCACCCTGTCTCCGGTAGCCACCCCCAGCCCCTGTCACTCAATCTCCAGACAAGGAATACACAACCTAGCAGAGGCAGGCTTGGATAGTTAGGCAAGAAAATACCCACTTTCTAAAAGTGGTATTTTCGAACACAGAATGTTAAAACCAACTTCACTAAAAGATGTATTTTATCATCCTGAGTTCAGGCATACTAAATTCGTTTTTCTACCATGTTCCCTGGGTCAGTTCTGATTATAAGGTGTAATAGTCAGTCTGCCCATTCTGGCCTATGGGGAGCAGGTAGCCTTGCAATAGTGAAGAACGAAAATGGCTGTAATTCACTATTAGGACATGCCACACACACCAGGGCATGTCCTACCTTATACTTATAATGCACCCTGCCCTAGGGCCTACTTTAGGGGTGACCAACATGCAGTACAGGGAAGGTTTAGGGACTGGTAAGTGGGTGTACTCACCAAGTCGACATGGCAGCCCGAGGCTGCACACAGGCTCTGCGATGGCAGGCCTGAGACACATTTTACAAGCCGCTTCTGTGGGTGGCACAACCAGTGCTGCAAGCCCACCAGCGGCATTGGATTTACAAGCCCTGGGCACACTGAGTGCACTGTACTAGGGACTGACAAGTAAACCAATCATCCAATCATGGAGTCACTAATACATATATCAATTAACGATAGGGAGCACTTGCACTTTGGCACTGATTAGCAGCGGCAAAGTGCCCATGAGCATCTAGTCCAGCAAAAACATATCGGCAACAGTGGAGGCATTATGAAAAAATGGAAGGGAGACCCACGCCAAGGATGCCAGGTCTAACACGTGTCCCCTCCAGCTGAAATGTGGGGAGAACTATCCTACCCCTAGGGAGTTCTCATCGCTAAGGCGGAAAAATCTGGACAGTCCATCAGCATTGGCGTGTTCTGTACCAGGGCGGTGTTCCACCGTAAAGTCCATCCCCTGTAGGGAAATGGACCACCTCAACAGCTTTGGATTCTCACCCCTCATCTGCATCAACCATCTGAGGGGCCTGTGGTCTGTCTGAACCCGGAAGTGAGTCCCAAACAGGTATGGTCTCAGCTTCTTCAGTGCCCAGACCACAGCAAATGCCTCACGCTCAATAGCACTCCATCTCTGTTCCCGGGAAGTAACCTCCTACTGATGAAGGCTACAGGTTGGTCTAGGCCCTCCTCATTGATCTGTGATAGAACAGCCCCTACACCATGCTCTGAAGCGTCGGTCTGAACAATGAACTCATTGGAGAAGTTGGGTGCCTGGAGCACAGGCGCCGTGCACATGGCAGTCTTCAAGGTGTCAAAAGCTTTTTGACAGGCGTCAGTCCAAATCACTTTCCTGGGCTGCTTCTTGGAAGTCAGCTCGGTCAAGGGGGCAACAATGCTGCCATACCCCTTGACGAATCTCCGGTAATACCCGGTGAGTCCTAGGAAGGCTCTCACCTCTGTCTGGGTCTTGGGGGCTCCCAAGCCAGAATGGTATCAATTTTCGGTTGGAGGGCGCCACCTGGCCGCTCCCAACCTGGTGTCCCAAGTACACCACAGAACCCTGCCCAATCTGGCACTTACTCGCCTTGATTGTGAGGCCTGCCCTCCGCAGCGCCATCAACACTTCCCAGAGGTGGCGCAGATGCTCTTCCCAACGGGCACTGAACACTGCGATGTCATCCAGGTAGGCGGCACTGAAATCCTCCAGTCCAACCAACACCTGGTTGACCAACCTCTGAAAGGTGGCAGGGGCATTCTTCATCCCAAAGGGCATCACCCGGAACTGGTAGTGCCCATCTGGTGTGGAGAATGCTGACCTCTCTTTGCCCCATCAGTCAAGGCGATCTGCCAGTATCCAGACGTTAAGTCAAACGTGCTGAGGTACCGCGCAGCCCCTAACCGATCTATGAGCTCATCAGCTCTGGGGATGGGGTGGGCGTCAGTCCTGGTGACGGAATTGAGTCCCCTGTAGTCCACACAGAACCGGAGTTCTGGTGTGGCACCAAGCGCGGCAGCTTTTGGAACCAAGACCACGGGGCTGGCCCAAGGGCTGTTAGAGGACTCAATCACCCCTAGCGCAAACATCTTGGAGACCTCCTCCTTGATGCAGGCTCTGACCCTGTCAGTCACCCTGTAAGCCTTGTGCTTCACAGGAAGACTGTCCCCAGTGTCCACATCATGGACGCACCAATGAGTGACACTGGGAACCAGGGAGAACAGGTCAGGGAACTGTCCCAACAGTTGGCGACAGTCACCCTGCTGCTCAGGTGTCAGGGAGGTAGAGAGGTTTACTCCCTCCACTGATCCATCTTGCTCTCGGGCTGACAGGAGGTCAGGAAGAGGCTCGGTCTCCTCCTCCATTCCATCATCTGTAGCTAAGAGCATGCCCACTTGGGACCTCTCCAAGTGGGGCTTCAGGCGGTTCACATGCAGGACCCGCAAGGGGTTCCTGGGAGACTGCAAGTCCACCAAATAGGTAACTGGACTCTTGCGCTCCACCACCGTAAAAGGGCCGGTCCACCTGTCCTGGAGCGCACAGGGCTCCACAGGGGCCATGACCCACACTTTCTGACCAGGCTGAAGCTCTACCAGAGTGGCATTCTGGTCGTACCACCGCTTCATCTCCTCCTGGCTGGCTTCCAGATTTGCCTCAGCAAGCTCTCTGAAACGCCTAGTCTGGTTCCTGAAGGCCAGCATGTAACTGTATACATCCTGGGGAGGTTTCCTGGGAGATTGCTCCCAGCCTTCCTTGACCAAACTCAGAGGTCCTCGCACCGGGTGTCCATAGAGGAGCTCAAAGGGACTGAACCCTAGAGACTTCTGTGGCACCTCCCGGTATGCAAACAACAGGCATGGTAAGAGGACGTCCCATTTACGCCTCATGGGTTCTTCCAGACCCATAATCATGCCCTTGAGGGTCCGGTTGAATCTCTCAACCAGACCATTTCCTTGAGGGTGGTAAGGAGTGGTGAACTTGTAAGTTACACCGCACTCCTGCCACAGGGACTTCATGTACTTGGACACGAAGTTGGTACCTCTGTCAGACACCACCTCTTGAGGGAATCCCACACGTGAGAAAATTCCCATCAGTGCCCGTCCCACCACGGGGGCCGTCACTGTCCTCAGAGGGATGGCTTCAGGGTACCGGGTGGCATGGTCCACCAAGACCAGGATAAACCTGTTGCCCATGGCTGTCTTGGGGTCCAGTGGCCCCACAATGTCAATACCCACCCGTTCAAAGGGGGTGCTGACCACAGGGAATGGCTGGAGAGGAGCCTTGTGCTTCCTCCCACTTTTTCCACTTGCCTGGCAAGTCTGGCATGTCCTGCAGTGAGTGGCGGCACTCCTGCGCATCTGGGGCCAATAGAAATGGGTAACAAGCCTGTCAAAGGTCTTGTCCTGCCCCAGATGTCCCGCTAATGGTACATCATGAGCCAACCCCAGTAGGAAGGCTCTGAAGCGCTGGGGTACCACCAGCACACGGGCTGACCCAGGCTCAGCAACCTTAGGCTCTGAATACAGGAGACCATTCTCCCAGTAAACCCAATGTGATCCAGACTGATCACCTGCTGCCTGGTCTGTGGCCTGTTGCCTCAGACCCACGAGAGAAGGGCATGTGTTCTGCTCCTTGCAGAACTCTTCCCTGGAGGGTCCTCCTTCTTGCTGCCAATGGGTCAGCTCAGGTAGGTCCCCCAGTTCAGCTACCTGTTCCCCTGTAGGCTCCAGGGCATCCCCCTCAGGGTCTGCCTCCTCCTGGACCGTGGGAACCTCGGGGGCCGGTTTCCCGCGCCCCCTGCCTCCTCTCTCTCCGGCAGGCACCTGGGCCTCCCTCTCAGGCTCCAGGTCCTCTTGAACACCTTTAGCTGCCATTGACCGGGTGGTCACACATGCCCAATCAGGCAAGCCCAACATTTCTAAATGCGCACTCCGCTCCACCTTAGCCCAAGGTGAGCTCTCCAAATCGTTCCCTAACAAACAGTCAACAGGCATGGCTGGCCTCACAGCTACTTGAAGAGTACCCGAGACCCCCCCACTCAAAGGGAACCTGAGCCACCTTGCAGTGACTCTCTGTGTTGTCAGCGGCAACAACCGGATAGAATGCATCAGGGATAACCTGCTCTTTAGACACCAGGTGACACTTGACAGCTGTCACACTGGCTCCTGTGTCTCTCAGAGCCTCCACCCTATGGCCATTGATGGTCACCCACTGCCTGTATTTCTTAGTGTTCTCAGGCAGCGGGGTCCTAGGGACCATCTCAGAGTCTCCTAATGAGACAAGGGAAAACACTGTGGGATCCCCCCACCTTGGGCACCCAACTCCTCCCCCAGGGCTACACTAGCCAACTGCCGGGGGACTGCACTGGTGGGTGCTGGTTTTCCATGCAAAGGGCAACGAGGATCGTTTGCCTTGTGGCCAGGGGCGCCACACTTGTAACATACCAGTGGTCCCTGGTGAACAGGGGGCCTGTCAGGGCCACTGGCTTCTTCTCAGGGGGAGGCTGGGAACCTTTCCCTTGGTTCCCTTGGGGTCTACTTTGGGGCCCTTTATGGAACTCCTTCTGTTTACCCTTGTCCCCCCACTCTTCTGCTGGGGACCCTGCCCACCCTTGGCGGAGTCTCCCACGTGACCCTTGTGGACCCGGGTACTCACCCAGCGGTCCGCCTCCTCAGCAAGCTGCCTAGGGTTAGTCAGCTTACTATCAATCAGGTGCTGGCGTAGCTCAGGAAAACAATTACCGGACAAGTGCTCCCAGGCAATCAAATCAAAGAGCGCCTGAAAATCAGTCGCTTTGCTACCCTTTACCCAACCATCCAAGGCTCTGCAAAAGAAGGTCACATATTCAACCCAGGTACTGCTTTCAATCTTACTACAGTTCCTGAACCTTTGCCTATAAAGCTCAGGGGTCAAACCATATCTAGTCATTAAGGCATCCTTCATGTGGCTGTACGAATTATAGACTTCAGAGGGCAAATCCAACAAGGTATCCCGCCCTTCACTGAGGAACCGTCCCCACAACCCCGCTCCCCAATCCTTCTCAGGGACCCGGTGGGAAGACATGGCTACCTCATAGGCTTTGAACCACTGCCCTATGTCGTCATTTTTAAAAACTCCTTCACCACATCTTTGGGAATATACACCCTAGCTTCAACAGGCACAGGCAGTACACTGCCACCAGAGGGAGTAATCTCTAAGCTCTTGGCCTTCAATTCCAACTCCCTCAAAACTTTCTCATGTTCAAACTGCATTTTCTTTTCCTCTAGGGCTAATTTCCTTGTTTGCATTTCGAATTCTAACTGCTTATTCAGCTTGAGTTTGGTCAGCTCCATTTCGTGCACCCTACTCTCTTTCCTGTCCTCCAACTCCTCTGGAGACAGTCCTCTGGCAGAAACACTGCTACCTACTGGGGAAGGTGGTCTTCTAGCCCCTAGACCCAATAGCCCCTCCAGCTGCCCTTCTGCATTCTCAGCCCCCTCCACAGGGGCACTCCTTGATTCGACCCAGGCCCTCAGCGCCTTTTGGAGGTCCTCCTTCCTGGAGATCCCGGTCATGGACACTTTAAACTTTTTGCAGAATTGCTTGAGCTGCTTAAGGGTGTAGCATTCTAGCCTCTCTTCTTCCCAATCACATTCAACAGAGGCTACTGATGCTGGTTTCTCCATAGTGACTGAACTTGGCATTTGCAAAAATAGGAAATCCCAGAAAAAATGCTATTAAAGTATGTGGTTGCGTTTTGGTCTGCACTCACTAAGTAGTGTTCACCAATCACTGTACATGAGTCACAAATGCAAGTCCAGAATCCTCACCGCTGACCACCAATGTTAGATTTGGGGGTCTCTAGTTGGCAGAGGTATGTACCTTAGTCCAAATAGGGACCCTTGAGTCTAGTCAGGGAAAGTAGGTACACTCCCGAAATAACCCCTGCTCACCCTCTTGGTAGCTTGGCACGAGCAGACAGGCTTAGTTCAGAGGCAGTGTGTAAAGCATTTGTGAACACATACAGTAATCAAGTGACAACACTACAAATGGACACCACACAGGTTATATATTTATAAAAATAGGTATACTTTATATAGATTTATCACAAGACCATAAACGACAAAAATAATCCACAATACTGTTAAGAATACTTAGTTCTGATCAAAAAGGCTTAATTCAAGGTTCTGTGCGAGTCGGTAGCCTCCTCCGGCTACGGCGATGTCGAGAACAAACAGAGTCTAACAAATCCAGCTGACCGCGTCGAGACGGGCCAACACAGCGTAGACAGACTCGGTCACAGTACCTTTACTTGAAGCGGCAGGCACGGGCGTGCGAGCCGGATGGCTGTTCGTCGCGGTCGCGATGCAAAAATGGAAGCGTTGCAGGACGCGTTGTCCCTCGATGCGGTGCAGGCAGCGGCTCGTTGACGTCGTCGAGACGGAGTCGGTGAGACCAGGGCCGTGCGTTGCAGGGCGAGACGGTGCTTCGATGCGGTGCTGGCAGGTTGCGGTGCGGCGACGGAGCCGGATTCAGGAGCTGGCGTCGATCAGTCCGGACAGCGGTGCGAGTCGGGCGGTGCGTCGCAAAGCGTGCGAGCGGTGCCCAACTCCGGTGCGGTCACAGGACTCGAACTCAGCAGCAGTGACCGTGTCGGTCGGACCAGTTCGATTCGGCGTAGCGAAGCGTTGCAGGACGCGTTGTCCCTCGATGCGGTGCAGGCAGCGGCTCGTTGACGGAGTCGGTGAGACCAGGGCCGTGCGTTGCAGGGCGAGACGGTGCTTCGATGCGGTGCTTGCAGGACACCGAGTCGGTCGTGAGAGTCGGTCACAGCTCCCTACCTCTGTAGCCACTGAAACAGAGTTTCCAGCAGCAATTCACAAAGGGGGTGAAGTCCAATGGTCCTGGGACTTCGGTCAGGGGGCAAGCTCTCTTCCAAGCCCTTGGAGATCCTTCACAAGTTGATGAAAGTCACAGCAAAGCAAAAGTTCCTTTCTCCTCTCTTTGGCAGTCAGGCAAACCACTGCAGGCCAATCCCCCAAGCAGCACTTCAGGCTTAGGGATAGTTTCTCCTCAGTTTCTTCTTGGTTCCGCTCCTCAGTAAAGGTTTCTTCTTGTTCCCAAAAGTGATCTAATCTTCCTGGGGTCTGGGTGCCCCTCTTATACCCTGATTCTCTTTGTTCTCTGGAGGCAGAGAGGCCTCTGCCTAGTCCAAAACCAGTTCTGGTCAGTCCTGGAGCACTTTGTTTTTCTGACTCCTTCTTTCCTTTCAGAATGTGGGGCAGAGTGCTCAGCCGCCCGGCAGGAGGTGGAGCCAGCATTGTGGAAGGCAGGCACAGCCCTATTCAGACCCAGGTGCAACTCCTCCCTCCACTCTGGATGCAAATCTTTCTATTCAGCCCTGCGCTGACTCACCCTGTCTCCGGTAGCCACCCCCAGCCCCTGTCACTCAATCTCCAGACAAGGAATACACAACCTAGCAGAGGCAGGCTTGGATAGTTAGGCAAGAAAATACCCACTTTCTAAAAGTGGTATTTTCGAACACAGAATGTTAAAACCAACTTCACTAAAAGATGTATTTTATCATCCTGAGTTCAGGCATACTAAATTCGTTTTTCTACCATGTTCCCTGGGTCAGTTCTGATTATAAGGTGTAATAGTCAGTCTGCCCATTCTGGCCTATGGGGAGCAGGTAGCCTTGCAATAGTGAAGAACGAAAATGGCTGTAATTCACTATTAGGACATGCCACACACACCAGGGCATGTCCTACCTTATACTTATAATGCACCCTGCCCTAGGGCCTACTTTAGGGGTGACCAACATGCAGTACAGGGAAGGTTTAGGGACTGGTAAGTGGGTGTACTCACCAAGTCGACATGGCAGCCCGAGGCTGCACACAGGCTCTGCGATGGCAGGCCTGAGACACATTTTACAAGCCGCTTCTGTGGGTGGCACAACCAGTGCTGCAAGCCCACCAGCGGCATTGGATTTACAAGCCCTGGGCACACTGAGTGCACTGTACTAGGGACTGACAAGTAAACCAATCATCCAATCATGGAGTCACTAATACATATATCAATTAACGATAGGGAGCACTTGCACTTTGGCACTGATTAGCAGCGGCAAAGTGCCCATGAGCATCTAGTCCAGCAAAAACATATCGGCAACAGTGGAGGCATTATGAAAAAATGGAAGGGAGACCCACGCCAAGGATGCCAGGTCTAACACAGGCCAACCATATTCAGGGTTGGATTTCCTAGCCTAGGGTGTGCTTCAGTCCCAGACAGGAAAAAATCAATGGCCCTGACTTACAAAAGTCACTTTAAGTAGGGAGCTCCCATGATCTCTCAACACAGAAGATAGTTTTTAACCAGGAGAGCAGAGTTCACCATACCTCATAGTGTCTATATGACCCCCAGAGCTGATTATAGATCCAAAAGCCCTGTTTGTGTTTTATTGTATGCATTTAGTGCTTTAAACACTTCCAAGCCCCAAGCATTTACTTTATTAGTGCTAGGTAAGGTAAGGGGTATCATTGCATGAAGAACAGCTTCCTCATCTTTAGTTTGAAAATTAGTCTCCACCTTATGACTAGATACATAAATGTAGACCTATGGTAAGCAAATAATCACAAAATGTGCTTCCTTAGATATTGGTTTCTTTGCTTGGATCAGATCTTTAAATTTATTTCAAAAGATTCAAGAATCTCCATACATGGCTTTAGATGCATGAATTTAAAGAAAAGAGGAAAAACTTACATTAGATCCTTTTTGGACACCGGGTTTGGAGCAGGCTGAGCATCTAACCAAAACTGTCCTACTATGCACATTATATTTTGTTGCCAAAGCTGCCATATGCAGTATAGATCTACACAAATTTAAAAATACTATGAGTGATCTAACTATGCTAACATCTGCCAATTGTGATGCTCGTACTCAAATGGCACTAAAGGTATAGGCAAAAAAAAACAAATTCAACAGCTAAGATATCTCTATCTTTCTAGGTTTTATTGACAGGTCTGCTTAATTTGAGGCCTAGATAAACCACTTTTCTAATGCAAATTTCTTGAAAACTACTGAACGGATTAACACTAAATCAAACAAATGCACTCCTTTAAGTAAAGTTCTATTTTCATGCTAAGTTTGAGGTAAAATCAGTTCAGCAAAATTATGCAACAAGATTATCTAAAGCCAAGTATAGGCACTGGTGATATCTCTTGTGTAGAATATGGAAACTCTCTATTAACCACACTTACTAAGACCTGCCTAACCCCTCTAAAGACCTTCCTCCACTCTGCAGCCAGCCGTATTTAAAATTCCTAAAGTAATTAACACTAGATCTTAGCTTGATCTATTAAACAGCTTATAATGCATGCAAAGCAATACACCTTAATCCTCCTGGCCTCCACCTCACACAAACAAATTGATCTGGCTTATAAAAGCATCAACCTACAAAGCAAATCTCAACTACTTCTGACAACAACTAGGCCCTCATTATGAGTTATTTTATTATCTGGTGTGGTAAATCCTCATCCAGTAATAAAATTATGCCAATAAAGTCCCACCTGTATTGGATTTTGCACCCAGTAAACCACAAGTGATTTTACTGCATTCCAAATTACCAGGTGCTGTAAAATCACATGTGGAATTACTGCTTGTGTGCATAGTATTCCGAGCCTGAAAAATCTCATTTTTTTGTGGGCCTAACACAGGAAGTTGTGTCATAGGTTATGAGTGATTGGTTATTTAGACTGTACAGTGACTTTAGATAATGTTGTTGCATAATTTGGCTAATTTGACAGAGGTAGTTGGTACATAGGAGCCAGGTACAGCCCAGAAAATGGCCAAGTATATTATATGTATAAAATTAGCCTATAACTTAACTAGCCGCCGTTGAAACCCAGGTATGATATAATGCAAATGGAATCATGACATTTGTCTTTACAGTATATGGGCTAATGCTAAAATGTTAAATATGAATAAACAAATTGAACATGCATTTGTATGTTTGGTGACTAGTGCAATGTTCACAGTTTCAGAGTGTTTCCTTCACTAATTCTAAAACAATGATTATATTGTTTAAAAAAAAAAACATTTTGCCGATTTACTTATACATAAATGTGTGGGATTTAATTGTTTAACTAATGTTTGTATAAATATAAAATACATGGGTAACAAGCATTGATAAAGCCAATAGGTCTATCTTATACAAGAGCAACTGGCTTTGGCAATGTATTTTTGCCATGTTGTACACCAGTATGGCTGCTGTTCAGCATGGCTAAAGGTTAGTGACAAGGAGTGTCCCAGAGTGGAGTGTTGGGAGTGGAGTGTCTTAGACTGGATTTGTTGGAGTAAAGTGTAGTAGAGTGGAGTAGGGGGAGTAGAGTGTCGTAGAGTTGAGTAGATGGGAGTAGAGTTCGGGGGTTCAGTGGCAGAGAGTGCCTTAGAGTGCAGTGCCATAGAGTGCAGTGTCATAGAGTGCAGTGACCTAGAGTGGAGTGGCGTAGAGTGGAGTGGCATAAAGTGGAGTGGGTTGGGGTGGGTTGAGGTAGTAGTTTGGATTGGATTGGAGTAGATTGGGTGGAATGGGGTAGATTGTGTTGGGTTGAGTGGAGTTGGGTGGATTGGAGTGGGTGGACTGGATGGGGTGAATTAAAATGGGGTGAGATGGATTGAGGTAATTTGGAGTGGGGTGGATTAGATTGGGGTGGATTGGATTGGATTGTGGTGGGTGGACTGGATTAGAGTACGGTGGTTTGGAGTGGGGTGAATTAGAGTGGAGTGGAGGGGTGGATTGGATTGGAGTGGACTGGTGGGGGTGGATTGGATTGGAGTGGAGTGGGTGGATTGGATTGAAGTGGGGTGGATTGGATTGAAGTAGGGTGGATTGGATTGGATTGGAGGGGCGTGGACTGGACTGGATTGGAGTGGGGTGGATTGGAGTTGAGTGGGGTTGTCTTGAATTGGAGTGAGGTGGATTGGAGTGTGGTGGGCTGAATGGATTGGATTAAGTGGGGCAGACTGAAATGGGCAGATTAGATTGGGGTAGGGTTGGGCAGATTGGAGTAGAGTGTGGTGGATTGGAGTAGAGTGGGGTAGATTGGACTGCAGTGGAGTGTGGTGGATTGGAGTGGGGTGAACTGGATGGAGTGGGTTAAATTGGAGTGGGATGGATTCAAATGGGGTGGGTGAGGCACATTGGGGTGGGGTGGGCTGGAGTGGGGTGGATTGGAGTGGGGTGCGGTGGGGTGGACTGAAGTGGGGGTGGAGTGGCATGGGGTGAATTGGAGTGGGGTGGATTGGATTGGTGTGGGGGTGGGGTGGATTGGAGTGAGGTAGATTGGATTTGGCTGGATTGGGTGGACTGGACTGGTTGGGGTGGATTGGATTGGATTGGGGTGAGGTGGATTGGAATGCAGTGGGGTGGATTGGAGTGGGGCAGAATGTTTTGAATTGGAGTGGGGCAGATTGTTTTGGATTGGAGTAGGGCAAATTGTTTTGGAATGGAGAGGGGCTGATTAGAGTGGTTCAGATTGGAGTGGGGCAGATGGTTTTGGGTTGGAGTGGGACAGGTTGTTTTAGACTGAGTGGGGCAGATTGTTTTGAATTGGAAAGGGCAGATTAGAGTGGGGCAGAATGGAGTGAGGCGGATTGGAGTGGAGTAGATTGGAGTGGGATGGATTGGTGTGGGGATGATTGATCTGGATTGGAGTGGGAAGACTGGAGTGCGAGGGATTGGAGTTAGGCTGATTGTTTTGTAATGAAGTGGGGAAGATTGGAGTGGGCAGATTGGAGTGGCCAGATTGTTTTAGATTGGAGTGGGGCAGATTGGAGTGGGGTGGATTAGAGTGGGGCAGACTGTTTTGAATTGGAGTGTGGCGGACTGGATTGGGGCAAACTGGAGTGGGGTGGACTGGAATATAGCAGATTGGAGTGGGATGAATTGGAGTGTGTCAGATTGTTTTGGATTAGAGTGGGGCAGATTGTAGTTGGCGGATTACAGTGGGACCGATTGAAGTGGGGCAGATTATTTTGGATTGGAGTGAGACAGATTGAAGTGGGGCAGATTGGAGTGGGGCAGATTGTTTTGGATTGGAGTGGAGCAGATTGGAGTGGGGCAGATTGTTTTGGAGTGAATGGGCAGATTGTTTTGGATTGGAGTGGGGTAGATTGGAGTGGGGCAGATTGTTTTGGAGTGAATGGGCAGATTGTTTTGGATTGGAGTGGGGTAGATTGGAGTGGGGCAGACTGTTTTGGATTCGAGTGGGGCAGATTGTTTTAGATTGGAGTGGTTCAAATTGGAGTGGGGCAGATTGTTTTGAATTGGTGTGGGGCAGATTGTTTTGGATTGGAGTGGGGCAGGTTGTTTAGGATTGGAGTGGAGGAGATTGCAGTGCAGAAGATTGCAGTGGGGCAGATTGTTCTGGATTGGAGTGGGGCAGATTGGAGTGGGATGGGTTGGGAGGTTTGGAGTGTGGTGGATTGGAGTGGTTTGGATTGGGGTGAGAGGTTTGGATTGGAGTGGGGTGGATTGGAGTGGGGCAGATTGGAGTGGGATGGATTGGGGTGTACTACACAATTATGTGTTAAAGCATCATTTCAGAAAGTGCACATAAGAAAGAAACAATGTCACTGTGCAATAAGATAATCCTCATCTTTTGAAAACAGCGCCCACGAGCAAAAACAAAAGAAAACATGAGGGCAAAGTGAGAAGACTTGGCAGAATAAAAATACGTTAACTATAGAAAATAAATCTTTGCAATTTTGTTTGTCCTGCTGGGCATGTTTTTGCCAGTTACACACCTTCTGTTTGTAGGGCACTAAAAGTTTACAAAAACAAAATAGTACCTCAATCACGTGGGGAGCAACAGACAGGCACTGATTAAGTTGAATCAATCAGTGCTTGGTCCCTGCTCCACAGAGAGGAACGGAAATGATGTTAGGCCTGCCTTGACGAATTACGAGGTTGTAAAGAAGAGTGCCATGCAAGCCAACAAATGGTAAACAATGGGCGGGCTCCAGGTCCTTTTGTTAGTAACAACAGTGTCTCACAAGCCGGACGAATGCGCTAGTGCATGCTCTCGCAGGCTCAATCCTAAAAACACTTCTGTCTTTACCTATAATATGTGATTGTATACTATTTTTATTGAGTTTTTAGTTTATTGTATTGAAAACAATAGTGACCAGATTTTGTGTTTGGAGATTTTAAAAGTGTAAACATTGTAACATTGTAATTTCAGGGGAAATTGCAGAGGAGGATGCGAAAGACCTGGTACACCTTCAACTACCCAAGCTGGATTTACCCATCCTCATAGAAATAAGATTTCACATGCAGCCGCAATCACCACCAGTGTGACTATACCTGTAACAACTACTGCCACTACAACTCATACCTCAAGAACTGGAGATGTAGAAGCCTTAACTACTCTGCTAACTGTTCTTTCCTCTGCTCAAATAGTGTCACTTATATACAGAGTAAAAATCCAACTTGAAATGGATGCCTATATGGAGCCAAGGTAATTGCCATCAGATTGTTAATATGTTTCTCTATTTTTGAAAGATAGTCAGAGCTAGAGGAATAGGGCAAAGAAGATGAGACATAGAGCAACAACAAACACCATCTGAACCTCTAAGACTTGAGCCACAAAGGATTGTAGCCCAGCCTTCTGAGCAATCTGTTGCTCTCACACAAACCTTGGCAAACATTAGTAGCAGTTTGGGAGCAATGGAAGCTGCAGATACTGACCATATGGATCCAGGCAAGTGTATTACACTTTAAATGAGATTAGAGACACACTGAGGGAGCAGGTCACTTTGTATCAGCAGGAGGCATGTTCGGCAATGTTGCATCGCATTCACCAGAGTGGTAAATGGCATTCTTCTCAGTGTGCCATAGCTGTGTCCTCAAGATCTGAGAGAATTTGTAGAAGGATCTATGGGAGATGGAAGATTTGGAAACATCAAGCAAAACTTTGTAAATCAACTTGCATTAATATATACTATACTATATAATTTTAGAAAATCCGGAAATGCATAGAATCCCTGCTTTACTGACGGATGTATCCTCAGTGGCCAGTAGCTCAACTGCTCATTGCCCCTAACCATCCAAATCCTCCCCTTCACAAACCTCCCAGCAGCTTTCACCAGTGAGGCCAGGAACTGCATTTGAGCGTGAGACCCTTTGTCACACCATCCCAAAAAGGCTCCTTAAGACTTTATTATAATCACTTACAAATAAAGTATGTTTGCTATTTGATCAATGCTTATTTTCTACATGCAAAGGTATGTATTTATTTGTATATAGAAAAATAAACAATCATTTTCATTTATTTTATTTTGTAGTGCGATGCGTATATACATAAAGATATCTATATGTATATCAAAATGTATACATTATAAATATCAAAAGTATTTTTCAATGAGTTCGCCTCTTATGGCTGCAGCATGTTGGTCCTGTTGTTGTATGGCCGGTACACCATCTGTACTATTCTCTTGGTCACTTGAGCTATCATCTGGCTTGTTTGGATCTTCTAGCATGGCCACACATTGATGCATAACAACACTGTGCAGCATGCAGCATATGATTGTAATTTTACTTCCTTTCTCTGGTGTAACTGCTAATATCCCACCACTACAGTGGAGGCATCTAACGTGGGCTTTTAGAAGTCCAAATGCAAACTCAATTACATTTCTTGTCCTAGAGTGCATCTCATTATCTCCGCTTTGAGATTGAGTGATGGGGTCACGAATGGGTGTCATAAGTATTCACGTATAGGATAACCAATCACCTACGTCAAAATAAAGCAGACAAATAGATGTTAAAAATATTATAGATATCATATGTAGGAATAGCCTGTCCCTTTAAAAATAAAATGTGTGGCTTTATACTCACCTAACAGCCGTATTCTTTGTATTTTTTATGAGTGATATCTTGTGATGGTATATGGCATCTGAATATTTCCTAAAATCATGGAAACCTATATTGATCCGGAGAAACAGGCACAGCAATGAGCAACAATGTATTGTGGTGCAAGTTCGAATAGGGCACCCATCATCTGCTTCAAAACTTTTGATAAGGTAGGCTGTAACATGGCATGAAGTCTTCCCAGTGAAGCTTGAAACCCACCTGTAGCCAAACAATTTAGCACTGACAGCAATTTTAAAAGTGGTGGAAAGGCAGAGTTCGTTCTAATATTGGACTGTAAAGCAGTCTCTTTGCCATCCAATAAGCTGAGGATGGTGTCCATGTCAAAGCGATAGTTGTTAAGTATATACTCCCTGGACATATTTAAAGGATTGAGACACCTCCAGGCCATTCTTGGCCTTCTTCTACGCCTATTGGGTGCGTGTTGTTTTGGTTGTTGGGCCTGTTAGTGCACTTGTAACTGCAGTTATAGCTGTAGAACTATTAAATTAAGCCGCTCGCGATGGAAGTGCAAGTGCTTCAGCCATGCGACTGTCTTGCAGAATGAAAGAGTGATGGCATTGTCTGCACTTATATATGCATGAGAATGGTAAACTGGATTTCGGGTGTAATGGTTTGTTTGAGGCTGATGTGTTTGACTTTCTCGATAAATGTTTTGTGGTACAGAGGTAATTTTTTATTTAATAATAAACTTTTGTAACCACAAATATACAGTTTAAAAATTAATTTGTGGTGTCCTTAAACACAAGTAAAAACACTTTGTTTTTATTTTTAATAAAGCTACCAAAAATACAACATACATTCAACCCACCTTACTATTGCACTGCTGTTCTTTAAATATGTTTAGTCACTGTCAATTAAAAATATATATATCTTTCAGATGCTCTAGGGTAATAATGATGCCGCCCACAAATATATATATAGCTCTCGCTTGTCTAACTAATTAATATTTTTACTATGCCATTTCTCTTCCACTTACAGATGTTGTGCAAGTTCTTATTCTATACACATTTACGGGGATAAGAAAACAACAGTCATATGTGGCCTTCGCCCTGCCCTGCTGGACTGGGAAAGCCATGAACCAAGATTGACTTAAAGCTTCTTTTGAACGGACTTTGAGGCCCATATGACTGGTAGCTGAAGACCAGGAAGTGAATTTATTATTTCCTCCCCGATTCTTTACATGCTAATGAGCACCGAATTACACGGGCGCTAGCACAACCGGAGTAAACAAAATAGTTATCGAACGCTGGACAGGTCAGAGTGCAGTAAGAGAGTCAGGGGCAGCATATTTCACACCCTGCCGCCCTGGTGTGCTGTTTTATATTCTGACTGGGTTAGTACCAGTGTTACCGTTTTAAAAGAGTGCACGCTGTGCGTATGGAAAGAGCCACTTTCAGCTGTGCGCCTGTTGTTTTCTACGGCTGTAATGCCTCGCGCGAAAAGCTCTCCTTCGGCGTAAAGTCGGGAAACATGAATCCCAGTTTAAGAAATATGAACACTGGCCAGCTACTGTGCTGTGTGGGAGAGCGTTCATTCCCTTTCATTACCCTACCCACAGGTGTACCTACCCAGACCTATTGTTAGTATCCTCTGACTTAATTGGCAAACTCCATTGAAACTTCTGTCGTTTCCATAGAGATATCTCCATGGCTCGCCCAGCCCTCCAGGGAGGGTAATGCTACGCCTTTGAATACACAGGAACCTGTTGTGTCAGTGTCTGTGACTGCACCCAGAACCGAGCCTGCAGGTACAAAAGTCACGGCGGTCCCTTAGTAAGTGCGCCTCCGATGACTTTAATGTACTAGATTCTCAGATCCTAAGCAAGGGAACGGGGAATGGGTCGACCAATTTAAAGTCTCGCTCCGGAGTTGGGACAAATGTCGCCCGATTATATGCCCTCAAAGTTGTTTGGCAACAAGGCGTCACGGCTCAACATACCCGGAAGTGTTCGGTGTCGCCTGTGGCAGAACAAGCTCGAGTTCATGGACAGAGTGCTTTTCTAGAAGGTCTGCACCGGTGAGAATTCTGCTTAAAAAGGTACAGAGTTAAACTTACTGTTTTCTTTGGAGACGATACCTGTTATTGACGCAATGCAAGTATTTTGTCAGCGTTGCGAACAAATACATTCAATTTTATAACTTAGCAGGGCGTTCTTTCAGAAACAAAAACACGCACTTTCATGTGCTCTGTTTTAACAAAGAGGTTATCGTCTGTCGCCGTGCTCGTCTAGGAAAATAAATAAAATAAATAAGAAGAGGTAACTCAGTATCTTTCCAGGACTAGGATAAGAAGTTTTATTTTACATTCTTTTCCCCAGAAAACGATTTGTGCCACGCGGCGCTGAGTTAAATAAGGCTGCATGTTCTTTGTACAACAAGAAAAACTCCATCTACTGAAAATTTAAATGGACATTCCTAATTAACACTCTGAAGTGTAATGTTAAAATTGCTTATCTGGTGTGCTTATTTAGGCTATTGTTTGGAGAAAAAAAACTGCTAAAAAATTAATTGTGTGACTGTATTATACACAAACAGCCTTTAGTTAGCGCTTTTTGCTGCATGATTCATTCGAACTCCGTGTCAAGTACCTTCCCCACTATTGGGTTACTTTGCTTTTGGTTGCGCTGACAGTGGCTGGTCTGTGGTTGCCTAGCACAATTACCTTGTGGGTTAAGTATGAGTGGTTCATTGTGCGGGGGCTTTGTCTGGGATGCGCAGGTATCTGACATTAATCCAGCAGATAATGGGAAGCCAGCTGGAGTTAGTGCAGAGAGGGTGTAATGTGAGCCCGGAGGCTAAAGGCTGTTTGTTGCAAGTCTTGTGGCTGCATCTTGGACTCCATGATTGCAGGTCACGCAGCCGTTTCTATATTCTGAAGAATAGTTCATCTCAGAATTAAAGTCAGGGGAGGACAAAGGTTTGGAGAGTTCTTTAAAGTGGTTGGGAGAGAAAGGGTGAATGGACTCCGATCATAATGTTTTTTCTTTTTCATGGTCTGGCTTGACAGCGCAGCAGACAATTATGTGAGCATCTCTAGAGAGGGGTTTTGGCCCCACCAACACGTTGGGAGGTAAGAGTACATGTTTTGATTGGGCAGCCGTTGGGTGTTTCCACAAAAAAGTGCTTTTTCTCAGTAGCGTAACAAAAATGTGGGAACCCAATACACCCTTGGAGGCTTGGGCAAATAAATAATTGTAAAGGTAAGGATGCCTACAAGGGTTTTTATTCAATAATCTCAGTCAATTTACTGGTGTGTTACTAATGTGTTAAGTCCCAAGCGGTGACTAACCATAAAACAAATTGAAACATAAATGTAATAATTCATACAATGAATATATTTCAAAAAAGCAATTAAAAAATTTGCAACACGGGTATATCTTCTTTTCTAAATACAAAAATTAAATTTGTAACAAAAATGTGAGGGGTACATTTAGAGATAATAAAACATCATGATGGAGGATACATAAAGGAACCTACACAATCATAGATGTCACATCTCAGTAGCGGCTGGTGTCAGGGAAATGTGGTGAAGCAGCGCGGGGAGGCGGTAACTAAATAAACAATTAAAAAAAATATCTGCCGCTCTTCTGCTTGCCGCTCTTCTGCTGCTCTGGGCACAGGCTGAAGCTCCCAGACTCCCCTATGGCCAATCTAGATGCTGCTCTTATACCCATGAGAGCAGTGTCTGGATTGGGCGGTGCAGGCTTGTTTTGTGCTCCATCTGGAGCTGGGAGCCTGTGCCTGCTGGTCTCTCCTCCCAGCAACACAGCTGGGTTGGAGAGATGTCACTGGGCATGACGGTTTGGCCATCCTAAGACGGCCGTCCAAACCGTCATGGGCACTGACAGCGGTGTCCACCACTCCTCCCCCCGCTGCAATGCTGTGGCCCGCCCCCCAAGACTCGGCTACACAACGAAAAATAAAATGATCATCACTTTATTTTTTGTTTGCCTCTGCAGGCAGGGGGGGCGACGCTGCTCCGCCATAGCGGAGGAGCCGTTGCTGCTTTTTTCCGGGTCGAGGCAGCTGTGATTATTTTGTTTATTTATCTAGCTGCCTAAGCTTGAACTTTCAGGGGCACATGAATGACAAAGGAATGCTATTAAAATGTCTTAGATTAGTAGATAATTTATGTTGTTTTCCTCTGGCAGCAGCACAGATGGGAGAAGGGCAGTCATTAACCTTCATTGATTTTTAGGTCTGGCTTGACAGTGTAACAGTTGCGTGACCTTTTAACTTGCACCAATATTATTCTACAGCTCTTTGCTACCACACAAATACATATCTATTCCCATGCTATTTACATGTAATGCTTCACATTACCATACAACATTAATTCAAAGCCAGACCTATTGGCACTGCCAATGCTTGTTTGAACTTGTTTCTGACCTCTGTTAGGTCTGCTTCAGCTAATCTACATTGAAGGCAGGCATGAGTTTTTTTGAGTGATAATAAATAGCACTTGTCCTGCACCTGTGCAAATAAAAGTGGTTTGTATGAGAAAGCAGAGTTTCAATTACACATTGTTTACATGTGCACACAATGAAGATAAAGTCTCTTGCGGGGAATTATGAGGTAAGCAGCAAACATTTCCAGAGAGTAAGTTAGATGCCCTGGTGAGCAGGCTCGTCTCTGAATGAATCCATTCGGGATTTACAGCCTCGCAGGGCACGGGAGGCCCGCACGCACATGCATGTGCGTGTGCTGCTCAGAAGGGTAGGCAGAGTCCTAAGCAGTGCACAAAACCATTAATTGGCTTCATGTAGGCAGAGGGCATTTTGAGTGGTCACTGCGCGTCTAAGACCTTTCCACACATTCCTCCATACCTGCATCAAGTGCAGTCTTGCCTAACAGCACCTATGTAGCCCCTTGGTCAAACACCTCACCCACTCTCCAGTGCCCTGCTCCTTTCAGTATTCTGCCTTCCTCCAACTCCCTTTCTCTCACGTCTGATGGGATCACATGGTGGAAAGTTTTCGAAGATTAGCTCATCTGAGAAAGGCTGATCTGCCACCGTGTAATTTAAGCTCAAATCCCAGAGGCAGCTTTAATATAGCACAGTACATCGAATCTGCAGAGTGTCACACAATTATTTATTCACTGCAGAGCTTTGATTCGAGACTGTTCTTCTGCAGAAGTCTTTTAAACAGAAATGCTTTTCCACCAAAAGATATATATATATATATATATAATTTTTTTTTCTTTCTCCCAAACGCCCTTGCGCTCAAGAATGCACTCGACAATGCTCTCGCCCTTCGGGTATTGTTAGCCTTGCTGCAGCACGCTGTCTCTCTGTCCAAACTTGGCAATCATGCTCGACGCCTTTCAAGGTATTCGCCTCTTAATCATGAGCTTCACACAAAGGCATGAAAGGCTCACCTGTTTGTTCACTTCATTTTAATGTTTCAGTAGGCGTGGCTTGCAGTAAACGCCACATAGCATGATGGTAATTGCAGTTCCACAGGTAAGTATTAGTGTCTCACCTTAAGTAGGCTCCGTGCCCCTGTGTAAAAATAAAAAGCTGTGTAAGGTCCTTTAGTAGGTAGGGACATCTTGAGATTGCATGCTTCATTTTGCAAGAGAACATTGTGCCTGAAGGAAAAGGATTTTTCCTTCCATGGCCTTTCAACATTAAGAAATGGTGCACCTCTTGTTTCCGCGGCTCGGGCAGCCGCGTATCATTTTTTCTCCCAAACGCCCTTGCGCTCAAGAATGCACTCGACAATGCTCTCGCCCTTCGGGTATTGTTAGCCAGCACGCTGTCTCTCTGTCCAAACTTGGCAATCATGCTCAACGCGTTTCAAGGTATTCGCCTCTTAATCATGAGCTTCACACAAAGGCACGAAAGGCTCACCTGTTTGTTCACTTCATTTTAATGTTTCAGTAGGCGTGGCTTGCAGTAAACGCCACATAGCATGATGGAAATTGCAGTTCCACAGGTAAGTATTAGTGTCACACCTTAAGTAGGCTCCGTGCCCCTGTGTAAAAATAAAAAGCTGTGTAAGGTCCTTTAGTAGGCAGGGACATCTTGAGATTGCATGCTTCATTTTGCAAGAGAACATTGTGCCTGACGGAAAAGGATTTTTGCTTTCCATGGCCTTTCAACATTAAGAAATGGTGCACCTCTTGTTTCCGCGGCTCAGGCAGCCGCGTATCATTTTTTCTCCCAAACGCCCTTGCGCTCAAGAATGCTCTCGCCCTTCGGGTATTGTTAGCCTTGCTGCAGCACGCTGTCTCTCTGTCCAAACTTGGCAATCATGCTCGACTCGTTTCAAGGTATTCGCCTCTTAATCATGAGCTTCACACAAAGGCACGAAAGGCTCACCTGTTTGTTCACTTCATTTTAATGTTTCAGTAGGCGCGGCTTGCAGTAAACGCCACATAGCATGATGGTAATTGCAGTTCCACAGGTAAGTATTAGTGTCACACCTTAAGTAGACTCCGTGCCCCTGTGTAAAAATAAAAAGCTGTGTAAGGTCCTTTAGTAGGTAGGGACATCTTGAGATTGCATGCTTCATTTTGCAAGAGAGCATTGTGCCTGACGGAAAAGGATTTTTGCCTTCCATGGCCCTTCAACATTAAGAAATGGTGCACCTCTTGTTTCCGCGGCTCGGGCAGCCGCGTATCATTTTTTCTCCCAAACGCCCTATATCAGATTCAACAAAAACGCCCTTCCGCTTTTCCTCGAAGCGGACCACAAAAGAGCACAAACTCCTCTTATATTGCAATGTAGTTTTATTGCTCACGTATCCTCATGCCATAACGCGTTTCGGTCAGCAAGTGACCTTGATCACATAGTGGAACGCTACACGAAGACTTCCTTTAAACAAAACACCCAAACATATCACATGACTTCTTCGATACAAGACATAGTAAACAGACTTCATTATGGCGCAATTTCAGTTGTTAAAAAGACTTACGTTTATATAATTCTAAAATTCATATTTTGCATTTCTTTAAAAACCACTAGGTTAAATAAATACATTCTATGAATCATGGAGATAATATTGTTAAAAATGATTTTACATTTTATAACACACGGTCTTGAATGTGACCCCGCAATCTATTAGGCCTGTATCTAACATATTTCTAACTGCTTGAATGCATTGATGTCGATTCAATCCCATATTACTTATATCCTTCAGTCGTACTTTTGACCGTGTTTGCCTATTAGAAATAATCTAGGAAGTCTCAAATACATAATACAGCACCTTCTTCCTGTGCAAAATGAGCCTGAATGTCCTTATTGAAAGTGAAAATGTGCTAAATAAATACCCTATTAGTGCATAGTGCATGAAAAAGTGCATCATAGTGCAAATATATAAATAAATAAATGTGCCGCCCAATCAAATATTGATTGGCTGTACTACCTCTTCAATAATTAATTGTTTTTTTTTTGTTATTAAATTTAATAAAATTGGCAGGCGGCTATTCTGCTGTTATTTACTATTTTGTGTTTCATAGTCTTAAGAAAATTCATTGTATTTTAGATTTGGACTCATCCAGAAACAATTAATTAGCAGAGTATTTCTTAAAATACTGTCAAATATGTTGTTTCAAATTATTTCAAACATATTGTAGCTTAGTTTACCCCTTGCACTTAACTGTCTGAACCTCGTCATCAGAAAACCTTGATTAAGGATGTGTCTCTGGGATTACAAGAAATTGTGAAGGTCCTCATTGTTGTTCAGACCTGTGGGTGTTTTGCAGTCTAGTTCGAGTATCATCCGGGACTCAAGCTGACGAAGCATACGTTCCCTATTACCTCCTCGACGGAGAGTTGGAATAGAATTAATGACATAGTATTTAAGGCAACTTAAGTCGTTTTGATGTACATCTTTAAAGTGGCGTGCCACCGGATACGAGGCATCATTTTTCACTATCGCTCGTAGGTGCTGGAGAATTCGTACATGCACCTGCAGCTTGGTACTTCCAACGTATCTCAAACCGCAGGTGCATTCCACCACATAGACCGCATACTCTGTCCGGCAGTTAAAATTGCCTGTAATGGCTACCTGTACAGGGCTGAAAGGTGTTGCAAAGTGTGTTGTGTTAGCTCCAAACTTACAAGCCCTGCAGGAAGAACATTTGAAAAAACCTTGCTTTGGTTTTAGCCAAGAACTACTTTGACTGATCTCTGGGCTACTTTTTACTAGCTGTGTTCTCATTGATACTGCTCGTCTGAATGTAAATGTGGGCAATCTGGGTAATCTAGACACCATTACTCCATCTGTGAGCAGAATCGCCCAGTTTTTAGCCACGATTGTCCTTATTTGCTGTTCTTGACTGCTATATGTAGTGATTAGTCTGATCGTGTTGTCTGCTGATACCTTAGGTGTTGCCATATTGTTTTCTGATTCCATCTCATGATTGTGAGGCTGCAGCAAGGATTCCCTACTTTTGGTTTCAGTTTTGTTTATGGCATCTCCGAGAGTTTTATCATCAGACCCCCAAGCCATGAATCTTGCCTTGGCTTCTTCTAAACATTTATCTAATTCAGCCTTAGTGCTGCAGATCCTTTTAAGCCTAAGGAATTCCCCGTAGGGGATGCTTTTCACCAGATGTTTTGGGTGTGAGCTTTTTGCATGCAGCGTGAAATTGCCTGCATTTTTTTGCGGTGTAGTGTAGTTTCAAGTTTCATGTTAGTCACAAACACTCTTACATCCAAAAAATCTATGCTATGGTCACTGATGTGTGATGTGAATTTCAAATTGACATTGTTATTGTTGATTTCTTGGATGAAGCTGACTGTACTGTCTTGGTCACCCTTCCAAATTATAAAAACATCATCTATGAACCGAAGCCAGTGTAAAACATGAGTATCATACATATCTTTATGTGCCTTTTTAAGGACCTGTTCCTCCCACCAGCCTACATGTAAACATGCATAGCTGGGGGAGAAACTGGCCCCCATAGCTACTCCTCGCTTCTGCCTGAATAGTTCTTTTCCAAATAAAAAGAAATTGTTAAACAGACACCACCTGATGAGCTCTATTAACATTAAGTTCTGATTGTATCTAGTCATTGGTCGGGTGTCCAAGAAGTGTTTGACTGCTTTAAGTCCCACTAAATGATCTATACTCGTATATAACGATTCTATGGCTAACGTAATCAACAAAAGTCCCTCTGTCCTTTCAATTTGATTCAACTTAGTCAGGAAATCCCCAGTGTCTTTGATGTAGGTTTGGAGTTTTTGGACATGCTCTTGTAGAAAGTAATCCACGTATTGGCTGATGTTCTTGCACGTACTGTTTATGGCAGAGATGATTGGTCTGCCTGGAATGGGTGTTACCATTTTATGAATTTTAGGTATGAGGTACATTGTGGGAAGTACCGGACATTCTTTGTGCATAAAATTATACTCATCAGTGGAGATCAGTCCTTGTCTCTTCCACTGTGATAGCTCTTTTTCCAAACTTTCTTTGGCTTTATTATATTCTTTCATACTGGTTTTTTCATAACAGTCCTTGTTCTGTAATTGGCGCTGAGCTTCTAAGAGATATTCTTTTTTGGGCCATATGACAATATTGCCCCCTTTATGAGATTTATTAATGACTATTTCATGATCATTTTTGAGTTTCTTGATCAGGTTTCCATACTGTCGATCCTGCTATCTAGTTTTATGATGGTTATATCTCGTTTTGCGATATAGTGTTTTGAGATCCTCAGTAACCCTTTTGTGAAAGATGTCGATGGCATCTTTGGGCAGTATCGGTAAGAACGTTATATATATATATATATAATTTATGGGCCTGTTTTTCATCTCACTGATGGCGTGGGGATATCTCCTGCAGCCTTCTGAGTGAGGAGGCCATTGGTGGAAAGGTAACCTAACTAGAGTTATTACATAGAATGTTGTAGTTAGTCACACAGCTTTGGATAGAAGGTTCTTTACTTTTGAGTAGGTACTTATCAACACACTCTTGATTTCCACCAAAGAATAACCATTTTGGAAGACCTGACCTCAAAAACACTGTATTGTGAATATGGAGCCCTTGTCAGTTAACATACATGCAGAAAAATGATTCCACCAAGGGTTGAAATTAACTTTTGTCTGCTTAAAAATATATGTGTAGTAAAAACATTATTCCAGTAGCTCTAGAAAAGCCACATTTTTGGTATAAACATTTTATTAATCCAATTAACTAGCACATTTGCCCATGCTTACTTTGTTTCAAGTGTCAGAACAATACCAGATTGTTTTTGTGTCTCGGTATTGGTTGCAGATCTACTGTTTACAATAGATAACATTTGCTTAACGTGGGCTTTGGGCAAGCCCTTGGCTTATGTTTGGGTGCCTTTCATGTCTATCTCTGACCCCTGCTCTTGATTAAGTGACTTCCCTCTCTATTCTTTTGTTTGTCCCCTCCAGGGGCATTTCGGTCTCACAGGGTCCGGACTGGTTGACTTGTATCTTTCAATGCCTGACTTGAGGGGATTTTGTCTTACTTTCCCTTTCAGTGCCTCCCTGTTTACTACCAGCCCCCGCTCCTCTGATACACCGTGATGATCCCTGCTCCACTCCTCGTTTTCTGTTTTTCCCCCACATTTTTTATGATGTCTGGCAGATGCAAAGTCCTCCTTTTTTTAAAACGTTTTATTTATTGTTCTAAAATGGCCATCGGCTGTATGGAAAAATTAAAAGAAAAATGCCAACATGGCTGCGCGTGCATCACAATGCATTCACATGCACCTGCAGCCCTCTTCTAATGGCTTCACATGCACGTCTAACTGTGCATCATCTTGGAATGGCTCTTTCTCTAGTACAGACCTGAAACAAGATGGATTCCTGTGCATCTGCATGTATTCCCATGGGTCATGAGGCATGTGTGTGCAGGCTCTATAATGCGCTAGCAGCCATTTTGCCATTTCCTAACAAATGCAAAACAAGAATTGGTAAAACCAACAGCTCAGCCTTTTACAGATGAGAGCTATTGATTTTGCCAGTACTTGTTTAAGTTTGATTGAAATCAGAATTTATGAGCTAGTTTTAGTCCCTTTTATGAATGCTAGTTCTTGTCTGCAGACTTTGAATTCTTTAGTGAAAGATGCCCGTTTTAGATGATAGCTTGCAGATAATCTATAAAAGCACTGTCATTTTTCGAACTAGCAGGACAAGCCTGTTGTCTGGCTGGACATCAGGAAAAGCATGTCCCACTTCTGTAGTGACATTGAAGCAGGGTGACTGATTGAACCACTGGAAACCCTCGCACCAGCAATGAATGCCAGAAACCCATAGCTCGATAGTCTCCCAGCCCATCCAGGGAGTGAAGATCTGACTGTCCAAATTGTACATATTGGTGGTAAAACTATAACATAGCTCCTCAAAACCCGTATCAAGTTGTTTAAGGCATTAACTAGGAAAAGAGCAAATGTTACAAGTTGGAGTGAACTACTGTTACACTCGTCTCAACAGAACACATTTTGCCAAAGCCAATAGGTCTGGCTTTAGTGTGCCCACGCATGCAAACTGCACTTGTGCACGTCTATTCGTGCGTTTGGTAGCATGTTAAAGCCAGACCTGTATGTCCTATTAGGGAGATTAGTCCGGGTTTAAGAATGTAGATTACAAAGGCGTTAATGTGTGGCCAATAACAATCCTGATTAACTGGAAGAGCAAATCTAAATTGCATGTGTTGAACTGGATCTATTGAACATTTAAATGAGTTACAATAATGTAAAGTTGAAACATCTGTAGGTATTATTGTTTACTCTTGTCCTTACCATTTCCTCCCTTAATCTTCCCAGAAATATTGTTGCAGTGGGTCTTTGAATATGTTCTCATAAATGCTAAAGCCGATCCATACACAATAATGTTTGTAACATGGACGCACCTCCATCAGAATGCACATGTTCTCTGTGGTGAGAGTCACTCTAGGTGCTTAGAGAAGCAGAAACCTATTGCCAGAGTATACATATTTTTACCAAAGACTTGTAAACTTGTCAAACTTTGTCAGTGAGGCACACAGCTCGTCGTTTTGTTTTTCATTTTAGTTTTAGCATACGTTTTAAAGTTTTTTTATGCAACTAGGAATTTTAGCCTGGTGACCCGCAGTTAAATCTGCACCTCCATGCGTACTGAAAAAGGAAAGCAAAATGCTATTTTGTTTAGTGCAAATGTCCTTCTACTTTATGCCTCGCTAAAAGTATGAAATCACTACATAAATGACCATACAATGCATAAGATTCTTGTGTTTTTTTAGTTAGAAGTGACAGCGACGGTTATGAATGAATGAATGAATTAAGGTTTACAAAGTGGTACAGAGCAAGCGTGTCCTGCCACTGAAAGGAGGCGAGGTATAAACTCGAACCAGCCAAGTTTTCAGATGCTTTGTGAAAAGCGATCCCGGGGGCATTTTTTTTGGGTCGAGTGGAAGATTATTCCAGATTTTTGCTGCTTCAAGAGCAGCAGAGCGTCCTTCACGCTTTATTCGAATGTAAGGTGGGGGCTTGGACTAGAAATGCCTTTTCAGATCTACGAAAGTGTGGAGTTCGTATGATTGCATTAATTTTTGAAGGTAAATTGGGCGTCCACAGTTTACTGGACTTTGGACGCAGCTATTACGCGTTTACCGGTTTGTGCCCCCGTCACCCTCTTCTTTCTTGCTGTGTCTTTCACCCTCCCCCTCCTCTTTCCCCCCTTCATTCTATGTCTACTCCCCCTGCTCTTACCCCCTCTCCCCTTGTATCTCTCCCCTTGCCTGCTTTTTCCCTTACGTATATGTCCTTATTTTGTCTCGACCTAACATGTAATTATGTAGCTATGCACTAATAACTGTGTAACCTTTGTAACGATGTAACCTGCAACTATGTTCTGATTCTCATGTAAAGCGCTCTGATACCTCCGGGTCTAGCCAGCGCTATATAAATCCTTTCAAATGTTGACGACTAGTCACCTATGCTACCCATATACTACTATCTACCTCTTTTGTACTGAATGGCGAATACCGAATGTATGTATACTACCTCAACCATCTAATGTTTAATAACTGTATATTGTAAAGCGCTCTGATACCCGCGTGGGTCATATTCGCGCTATATAAAACTTTATAAATAAATAAATAAAGGAGAGGGAAGGTAGGAGTGGCCTGCGGGAGGGAGGCCTGCTGTGGCACAGAACTGCTTCTCTCCTGTCTGAGATAGTATTACGCGTTGTGGGCGACACAAGGGAAACATTGCAAGGGCAGGCTGCAGTGGCGTAACGAAACTTGAGAGGACCCCCTGCAAAGTACATGGAGGCTGGAGCCCCCCCTCCCACCACCTAGCACGTTTGCTGAGGGCCCCTGGAGCTCGCCCCACCCCCGGCCGCAGGGGCTTGTGTTATGCCAGCTGCAGGCTGTGGGTAGACGCTCAACTAAATGAGGTGAATATGGCGGTAAACGTGGCGTCAGCCAGAAGCTTACACCAAACAAAAAAGACAAAATGAGAGTGTGGAAGGCACCACCGTCAGGCATCTGCGTTTGCAATGCTGTGAGGGTGCACTGGTGAGAGAATGCCAAGAAAAAGGAGATTTGAATATGGACATAGTGGTCAGGTGGCTGTTGTAGTTCATTGCCTAAATGTTGTTGTTAAGCTCTAATCTTGACTTCACCACTGTGTTTGAATTGTGTGATCTTGTGTAAATCGCTACATCATCCCTCTGCCCCCTGATTCTTCTTTACTCGATCCTTATTCCGACATCTTCAGTCAGTAGAAATCTTGAACCACTATGGGGAAAGCTTTTCTTCATTGGTTCATTTTGCTTGTACTTAGATGAAGATAACTGTGAACGTAGTACACACTACAAATATACCGCCTTTAGCCCCTAGAACAGTGAGTGTTATTAACACCCAACTCAGTTGAACTCCTTTCATTGATCTAGGAAGGATGAAATGCTAAATCAGCCCGACCAGGTTTGAAACGTGTGCCCAGAAGTTCTGTAAACTGGAGCTCAGCCCACTGAACAATCTGCGCTTTATGATGTTCATGACTGGGACTGGACCTGCAGATGACTGAGCAGGAGTGGTTTTTAGGCCCTATCAGCGGAAAAAGAGGGAAGCTTGGCCCAGGGTGCACATAGACCCTCACATAGCTTTTTTCAGCACCACGCCGGGGCAGGCTGCATAGTGGATTCCTTAACCAGACTACTTAGCCAACCACATGTCGACCTCGAAGCTGGGGAACCGGGTTCGAGTCGTGGCAGGGACGCTCAACATCCTGTGAATCTGGGCCAATCACTTAATCTCCCCGTGCCTAACAACAATTAATGTGTCCGTCTGTAACTTATGTAAAGCGCTCTGATACCTTCGGGTCGACTTCGCCCTATATAAAACTGCAAAAAAAACAAAAACCTGAAAAGTGCCTTTATTTTCTTCACTATGGGTAAGCACAGTTTTGTGTTGTGTGTAGTATTGACATGAGCTCTGGTAGACAGCTCCAAGGTCAAGTCAGACCTAAGAAGAATACCACAGAGAACAGCATAATCTTGGTAAATGGGCCCTGCACCAGAAACGTTTCAGAAGCCCTTCGCTGTAGGAGCTCAGTGAGCAGTGTTTCCCTGCTAGAACTGCCAAATGTTAAGGTAACCTTTCACAGTGACCTAATCCCTGCCTACTGCAAATTATATCCATCTCCTCTTGGCCTAGAAAATGTTAAATATTTACTATAACACCCTATGCCTAAATCCCCATTGTACAGTTAAACATGTTTTAGGCTCTGTGGGGGTATTGTTATATTTAATGCTAGTAAAATCTAATTATTTTCAGAATATCTTTTGGTCATTACTTTTTTTTTATCTCATAATTGTTTTGCATTTTATGCCCAATTGCCCAACTCCCAACCACCTGTACAGGATTCTGCTCTTAGCGCAACCACACTATGAGCATGCAAGGCTTGCAGAAGACTAGTCTAAAGACCTGTTTTGTGTTTTGTGAGCAAAGTCCTTTGTTGCCTTCTCTACTTGTCAGAAACCAGCGCTTTTTGCAGTGCCCCCTCACACTTTCTGCCCCCATTTTGACTACCAGATGCTGGTTTTCTGTCTCTGATTGTTCCTTGGGCCCTGCTAACCATGCCCAGGGCCAGTGCTCTCATTAAAAAGTATAAGGTAATTAGGTGCAAATACAATTAGTACGGACAACCTGCCTGTAAGTTCCTAGTGTATGGTAGGGCACGTAGGTTTAGAGGCTCAGCAGATTTAATGCACTTAAGTATGCACTGATGTGTTACCTGCTGTCATTTTAAAAGTCAGCCTTCCTTTGCAGGCTGCTTTTAAAATTATATGCAAATTCAACTTTGGAATTAAAGGTACTTCCAAAGGCTTAAACTACCGTAATTGTACATATAAGTCACCCCTAATATCTCCCCAAGGTGCCCCAGGGCTCGGGTGCCTTGTAACTATAACCAGGGACATTATAAAAAATGTTTTATATGCCTTGGTGAGGGAAAAACTGGCAATTTCGTTTTTTTACCATTGTAGTACATTATCTCCATAGGCTAACATGGGAAGGCTTTATTTAACTTTAATAAAGTATAACTATTGACAGGAGTAAGGTAAAATAATACTTCAATGTATGAACATGCCAGTTGCAATAAATCTAGCAACTTGCCAAGGCTGGATTTATTATAACTATTACAGAAAAAAGTTATAGAGCTTGCTTTTCTGATGTGTCTGAATTGAATGTATGACTATACATCGCATACAAATACATCGCGTGCCATTACAACGGGGTTGTTACAACGCAAGTGTTGTTACAACACGTTGCAATTACAACGCAAACCTTTACCACGCATATACCTTTACCACGCATGCCATTATAACGCAAATGCATGCGTGGCAAAGGCATATACTTTGTGAAAGTTGTTAAGGTAAGTAAATGTGTATATATATATATATATATATATATATATATATATATCCAGAAAACTCCGCTGCAACTTGATTCTTTTCAAAAACGGAGCACGAACCACATTGTCTTTGCGGTAACTTTTTATTTTTCCCCAAACACCTCTACAGCCATGACGCGTTTCAGCCCTGCCTCGGGCCTTGATCACATGACCTATATGGAATATATATAAATACAGCGACAAACAATAACATCGCACTCGCGAAAAATTTATAAGTCCCGCCCTCGTGGGCGTATACACTGAGTGCATTCTGGTCTTTAGAGTTCAAAGTGTGTGATTCGTTAGATGCCTCAATATTTTTGCCTCCTTAATAAAATTTGTTACCACAGTGGGTTGCTGTAAACTGCCATGGTTGGTACTCAGCTTCTTTTTGTGTCCATGCAACTAGACACGCCGTTCCATCTGCGCCGTGTAATCAAGGCGCTGGACCCGCACCGTCTGCAGCGGGGCGCCTTCGCGACCAGAGCAGGCCGCTACACATCCTTCCCAACATTGAAGGATGTTGTTGTTTGTCGCCTCATCTCCTCAAGCCATTACAGAGACCAAGGGCGAAGGAACGCCCAAAACGCGTATGGAGTACTGGCATATTGAAAGGCTGGAACAGCGATGTTTTGTGCCCCGCAGTCCTGCAATAAATAAGGAAAACAACACGCTTTGTGTGGTGCCTTCAATGTTGTGAGCCTTTATATATATATATATATATATATATATATTTTTGACACCCTTAAATTACCCTTACTAACCTAATACCCATACCCCCCTAAATTTCTAAAATTACCCCTACTATCCCTGTACCCATACCCCCAAACCTTAAAATTACCCTTGGCAGCCCAAAACCCAAACCCACCCTGAACCCTAAAATTTCCCCTGACACCAAACATTAAAGTAAAACCTTCGGGTAATGGGACCACTGGACAGTTTTTTAATCTATCACTTTTCACGTCACCTACACTGCACACTCAGTAACACACCTGCTCCGCTGTAACACAGGCGTTGTAGCACACCCGGGACACATTCGGTGTCATCGGGTGGGCCCGATGATGAAGCATGCCACCAACTAGGTTGGTGGGTGAGGGCTTTCTAAAAAGAAATAAGACTTTTTCTTTAAATACAAACATCATCAAACATACACACTTGTGACCCTTACCACGTCTAGGTAGACTAGTTCTTCTTGATTAGATGCATTACCCCAGGGGATCAGGACTAGTTCTCTTATCCTCTCTCTCTTTTTTGATACATTATAATTACGTATTCTTGATTTGCATTCCTGTGCCTCTGCCTGTCTATGGAATCAACGTCTGGTTTAGACTGACAGCTGGGTTGTTTGTGCATTCACTCTAGACAGTCACACAAAGGGAGCTGAAGTGTGCCCTGCATATCCTGATGGCCCATCACCAGGTTTATGGGCCTTCTTGAGCTAGAGTGGCGGGAGGAGTTGTCACTGACACCTGAATAGGGCTGTGCCTGGCCTCTCACAATGCTATATCCGCCCCGTAGTGTTTCTGGAGCCAAGGCAGGGTAAGGCAGGATCTTGTGGAGAACAAAGACTTTCCTTTGAATTATGCATACTTCAAAGGCCAAAAGGGGTATAAGTATTGGAACTGTAACTCACATTTTCAGAGCACTTCTGGATTAAGAACTCTGCCAAGAAAAAGAGCTGTCAGGAGGAGTACTGCCCTTTGCTGTGTGTTGCTTTGCTGGGTTTGCCTGCAGTTGCTGCTTCAGTCTGTGGGCAGTCAAAGAACTAGACTTTGCTTTTGAATCCTGCTTTTCCAAGGCTCTCAAGGTTTTCCAAGGGTTTGTGTGTGCTCTGAGTTTCAGAGCCATCAAAGACTTCACCTGCAGCATCCCTGAGCTCTACTGCTGGGAGTTCTGACCTGCCAAGTGGTGCCAATTTCAGTTCTGGGCCCTTGGAGGTTGTTCTTACTGCAAAAGAATGCAAATTCAATGCATCGTCCTTTCAGCGCCTGTTTTTCCAATGCAGCACTGTCGTGTGGGGGAAGTAACCACGCACTGTCACCGTGCGGCCAAAGAAATCAACACAGTGCTTGTTTGTGGCCCGAAGAACCGCCGCAGCCCGTGTCCAGAGCACCATGTCTCTGACGTCCAAGAACACCGCACTGACTCCCGCGCAGGCCCTGCTGTGCGGCTGAAAGAATCAATGCATCACCGGTCCGTGCCTGAAAGAATCGATGCAGCGCCTGTTTGCTGCCACCTCAACCTCCAGTGCATCCATATTTTCATGCATCGTACGAGGGCGCCAAGTTTTCCACCGCATCACCCACAGACCAGAACTGTCGTCAGATTTAGACGCATCGCTTCCACTTACAGTCCAGAACCAATGCATCACTTCTCCTGCATGCTGCAGAAGTAACGCATCACATCCCCAGGGACTCAAGAACTGAAGTATCGCTGTGTTTTCCGATGCTTCCCTCCTCTGCAGCTGTTTTTCCTTGTGGATTTTGACGCATCCAAGGCACTTTGTGTAAAACCACCACATCCATAGAGTTCTATGGACAGAATTGCTTAAACCTTTTAAAAGTGATATTTTGAGTTATGTATGTTAGATTTTTGTCGTTTTGGTCTTGTTTTGTTTATATAAATATTGGTTATTTTTCTAAACTGGTGTGGTGTCTATTTGTAGTGTTTTCAATGTGTTACTGTGTGTGTTATGTACAAATACTTTACAGATTGCCTCTGAGATAGGCCTGACTGCTGGTACCAAGCAACCAAGGGGGTGAGCAGGAGTTATCTTGGATGTGTAATCCCCTTATCCTGACTAGAAGGAAGGGTCCCTACTTGGACAGGGTGCATACCACTGCCAACTAGAGACCCCCATTTCTAATATTTATTTACTGCTTTGGTGATATTAAATGCTTTACACACCTGTCTCCTAAGTTAAGTCTGGCTGCTCGTGAGCCAAGCTACCAAGGGATGAGCAAGGATTCATTTATTGAGACTTGACTGGGCCTTATTTGTGATTGTGGTGTTATTACTAGCTTAGGTACATACCTGCACCTACTAATTAACCACCTTCCAACACTGTCACCTTTTCCTTACTACTGACCTGCTCATGACAGGGTTGACTTTGGACAGGCTCACACACATGCACACTCAGTCATACCCATGTATTTACATGCGTGCACACATTCGTCCACCTTTCAAAAGCACATAGACGCATACACACTCACACCTATTCACAGCATGCACTCACAAATATACATACATACACACATTTGTGCACACCCCAAACATAAAAAAAAGTTAACATTTCCAGGCCGCAGCAGTGATCTCCAGGGGCAGGAGGGGAGCCTTGGTGGTTCCTGACGATTAGGACTGCTTCCTCTTCTCCTTGGCTGAACTTCAGCCAATGAGAGGAGGCGACAGTACCATACTTGTCACAGAGTAGGATGGAGTCAGTGAGACTGCTGGCCCAACCCTACTTTGTGACCCATGTCACTGATGGACAATTGGCCCTGGGCACTTCAGGGCTTAAAACTGAAGCGTACAAATCTGAGGTTCTCAGTGATACTCCTCTTAGTCGTGAAAAGGAAGACCACCAAGATCTTTGCCTGGCCAAGGAGGTCATGACCACAGACCTGTGAAGTCCTCAGCCTGGCAATGCTCAGCTCAGGCAGCCAGGCTTCTGTGCATATAGTGCATGTACAAAGCCTGGCTGCCGCCTGACCTGAACATGAAGACTCACTATCAGGCTGACCTTTGCTCAGCCTGATAGACACTGTTCACTTTTGGAAAAATGTGTGTGTGTGTGTGGGGGGGGGGAGGGGTTTAGGGGGGAGACGAGGCCCATAAGGATGGACCGCCATTGGTTTTGTTGCTGCAAAATGTGTCCCTTTGACATTAATATTGTGAGATAGAAAAACAAAGTGAACATCAAATATGGCTGTTATGGATTACCTAATGGCGGATGAATTAAGTGTCTCTGTGAGCAGGAGACAGTTGACATTTTGCTGTGCAAGCTTTCGGTCTTTTACAGGTTAGTGGAACTTAGGATTTATTAAACACGAGGAATAGACAGTTTCTTACTACACACAATTGTGTGTCATTTGCCTATTAGATGAATAAGAAACTATGGACTTGCTGAAGAGCATTTCGCCGCCTGCACTGCAGTGACCAATTTAATGGTGCAGCAGATGTTGGTGGTGAAATGACTGTCAGCAGGGTGGGAAGGGGTGCAGGGGCTTGGGGAGGGGGTGCAGCACCCCTTTAAAAATAAAAAAAAGCAACACAGTAGTCACCCAGGGGCAAACACCAGTTTCAAGAGTGAGTCGGTGTTTGTCCAGCAGTGAAATATTCGCAGATCGATTTATGTACCTTTCACTATGGGGAATTGGAGACTTGCAAGCATTCAGGGCCATATTTACCAAAACTCCATGCAACACATTTTCTCGAGCCACCTTGCTGCATTGTGTGAAAGGGAAAGGGCAGGAATGCACAATATTTAACAGTGTACGGCACATTCCTGTCCTTATCAAGCGCTGGCCCACTTTTGGCTGCCTAGCACCAATGCAGGTACCCTTGCACCATGGCATGAAGTTACACCTACCTGCACAGTAACAATCCTCATAGGCACAATGCAGCACACCTAGAAAGAGGAAAAAACATGGAGAAATAAACATATTTCTCCTCTTTACTCCTTCTCTGAGGAGGCGTAGGATTTTGACGCAGTCCCAGGTCTCCCACTAATGGTACATCTGGGAATGTGCCAAAATACATGGGTGGATGTGCGGGGAACACCCACGTTCCAACCATGTAATGCCTCCCTGTGGCAGCGTTGAGCAAGGCAGCGATTTGCGCTGCCTTGAGTTACTCCACCTATACCAAGCCACGCAAGGTGGCGTCCCTTGGCTTCGTAAACATCATTCAAGGTTTTGTGTCACCCTTGCACCCCCTTGTGTGGCACAAGGTTGATGCAAACCCATGATAACTATGGGCCTCTGCATTTTAAATACCGAATTGTAAACTGCGATTCGGTATGAGTTACAAATCGCAACTACCGCACTAGCAGCGAGAGATTACCTCACCCCATTTCAGCAAGCACATTTACTTTCAGCTGCAGAGCAGAAACAGAACTTTTATCCCTACAGAGGACAAACTCATAGCAGCATGACCAGCTAGTAGTCATTGGAGGAGTTGGGGAGGAAACGAAGTGCAAATTCAGTGACACCGAGCTGGATATATTTGTGGAGAAGTGTGTATCGGTACATGACAAACTCGTTGGCAAAATATCAATGTCAGTTCCCGAGACATCTAAGAAATACACTTGGACAAGGATCCAACAGTGCATAAATGCAGTGAGTATTACAAAGAGGTCAGTTTAAGAAATCAGGAAGCGCTGGTATGTCCTTTGTTCCCACACCAAGGATAAAGTAACTACCAGAAGAAAGGTGTCTGCATCTACAGGTGGAGGAGCAAGCACAGAGCCACTCTTTGGAAGAATGAACAGAGATGACATTCCAGCCTGAAACCATCACTGGAGTCTCAGATTTTGACACTTCAGACCCTGTATCTGTTCCATGTTAGTTGTTTGCAATTTACTTATATAAATATTTCTAGATTAAAAAATAATTTTAGAACTTTACAAAAACAGCAGATGTTTTGCTAAAATAGTTTTTATTTTCAAAATAATAAAAGTAGAATTTCTTCAAAAAGAAGCAATAAAGATCAAGAACATATTACATTTCTGGTTTTCATTATGTTCAAAGTAATGCATTGTGGGTAATGTAGACAATATGCATAAAGCCAGTACTTACACATAACACTGTTATCTTTTTATTTCTAGCCTCACAGCCTATATAAAATATCTTAATTATGAAACATATATGTTTTAAATAAACCTTAAATGTAAAATAAAAGAATTACGTTGGTATAGAATTACTACAAGTAAATGTTTAAACATGCTGATCATTTACATTAAATGAATACTTTCACTGTTGTTTGACCTACAACAGCTCAACCTACTCATACAAAACTACCCAAAACAGGATGTTGGAGAAATGTCCTGCCACATAGAAGCTGAAACTGTTAAAAACGTGATTACCATTCCTACAGAGACTGAAAGTGCACCAAAAAGCCAAAACACCACTCCTACATTAGGACACCCAGCTACAACTCTTGCTTCCTATGCAGAAACTCAACAACCATTTCTGAAGGTACTAAAGCCATTAAATCAGGCTTTGAAGAGTTAAACATGGCTATAGAGGATCTGGCCATACTAAGCGCTCAATACTCTGCATCATACAGGCATCAACAGAGGCACATGAAAACTCACCCCCAAACATGAGAGTGTTCTGCTGAAAGATTGGCTACAGCCACCGCAGCTATGTGTCAGACAGCTGCTAACGTGCAGGTGGAGTTAGTCCACCACAGTGGGTTTATAGCAAGGAGCTTACCCCAAATAACAAATACTTTAGAAGAAATGCAAAGTGCTAATGCAGGAATTAGGGCACCAAGGTCAATAGAAGACATTGATGAGGGCTCAAGTGTGAGCAGTATTTACAATGGGGTGCCAGCTACATCAAGGAGCACTAGAAACTAGAGTGGAGAAGGACAAGGAAGGGCCACACAGCGTTCATCACAAAGACCAACTCCTGGATTTGAATGGCGTAAATAGCAAAACATACAAAGACACTGTTTTCAAGACAAGAAAGCAAATACTGTTTATTTTTCAACTTAAATAACATTTCTATTATGGTGTACTATGTTAATAATGTGTATGTTTGGCATCTTCAAAATAAACTGAATAAAAAGAAAAAGTTTTGTTCAGCACTCAATACTCTTAGTTTGGTGTTTAATTCAAAATATGTCTGTGACAGTAGTTGTTAATGACATCATCCCTGCATGTACGTTACTCTGCAGCTCTTACAGCATCAGGTCCTCGAGGTGGTAAGTCTAGGGGGGTGTCTAGGGGGGTGTCCTAGTTAATCTTCATCTGAATCTACACTTTTGTTGGGTCAAAAGCAAGCCTCCTACAGACTGATAAATTATTCAGCATAGCACAGGTGACTATTACTGGTTTCCTGTCAAAACCGTCTTTAAAAGAAGAAGCCAAGCAAGAGGACTTAATTTCCCATCATCCATCTGCAACCCACCCACTGATCACTGTGCTCCTGCCCCCACCAAGGACCTACTTAATGGCAGGTGCAGCATGGAAGCATAGCACCAACAGCACCCAAAACGCCACTCACTCACACAAACCAGCCACCTGCTCACGCTCACACAAACCACAGTTGCATACTTGCTGCTCAATACCACGTTCCGGTTCTGCTTTTCCTCACAGAAACATGCCTAAAACAAGTCTATGCACCTGGCATCTCTACAGTCTTCCCCGCCAGCTACAAGACTGCCAGGCAAAACCATCAGCACAAACCCAGAGTTGGAGTCGTCATCACATTCAAAGCCACCATCAGCTGCACCACCTACACAGACACCTCCACCAGCTTCATGGAACACGTCACATTCAAAATACTCATTACAGACAACTTCTCCCTGGGCAGAACCCTCTTATACAGATCACAAGGACCCCGCTACAATTTCACAAACAGAATCACAGACTTCGATGCACCCATCATTGTCAATGCCAGCACTTTCATTCTCCTCGGAGACCAGAACGTTCACCTTGAAGATTGCACTGACGCAAACTCTACGGCCTTTCTAGAAACCTTTAAACCTTTACCCTTAACCAGCACGTTACCGAACCGACCCACACTGCCGGGCACTAATTGAACATGATTTTCTTCTCAATCAGTAGCGTCACAGTCAACAAGCCAGAAACTATGACCTGGACAGACATTGCCCTCGTCAACTTCAGCATATTCCTGCACATTTCTTAATTGCGAATCGCAAATTGCGATTCGCAATTAAAGAATGCCTTCCCATTCATTCCTATGGGCCTAGGAACGAATGGGACAGCATTCGCAATTTGCGAGTACCAAATAGGTTGCGAATGCAATTTCAAGGGTGCTAGGGGGACTAAAGGCCACCCTGATGCACCCCCAAAACATGCCTATGGGCATGTGTGTGCGCCACATGGCACTTAGAAAAATTTAATTTTATGCATTTTTCTAAAGAATTGCAAATTACCATCAACTTGAAGTTGATGGTAATTTGCGATTCCTTAATGCAAAGTCGCAATCTTAGATTGCTTCTTGCATTACATTTAAGGAATCGCAAAGTGCGATTCCCTAAATGCATTCGCTAAATAGGTAATCGCAAATTTTGCGATTACCTATTTTGCAAATTTGCTTTTGGGTTGATGCATCCCAAATAGCAAAATACCGGTCGCAAAGGGGCCGATTCTGTGAATCGGCCCGTTTGCGAACGGTATTTTGCTTGGTGCATGTGCCCCTTAGTTTTCATAGGAAAAGAGTTTTTTGACTTGCCTATATCTTTGGCGCTGTTTGACGATTCTTGCACAAATGTTTCCCCAAAAAGTGTCAAAGTAAGTTCTGTTGTGCATGGGAAGTTTCGGGGTGATCTGTTAAGTGGGGCTGAGAAAAAAGGGGCTCCAAAAAAGTGCATTTTCCTATTTTGCAGGAATGCTGAGAGGTCTTTGTAGCCCGCCCCCTTTCTCTACCACTCTGCAAACACGCCTCCTGGTGCACTAACAGTTAGGAGATGAAGTCCAACACAGCGATATTGCTAAGAGGTCTTCGTAGGCCATGCCCCCTTTCTCCACCACTCTGCAAACACGTCTTCTGGTGCACTACTGGTTGGGAAATGAAGTCCTCTTGGGTGCTGAGGGACCTTGGGGCCAGAAGCCCTCCCGGTACTTTCTGTAAGTCCTACAAAACGTGATGTCTGAGAGCTGGTCAGAGGCCCTGCCCCCTTTCTCTACCACTCTACAAACACCATTACTACTTAAACCATAGGCATTCACTGAAAAAAACAAAGGTTACAGGGATGTTATAGTTAGGAATTAGCAGTTAAAACATCTTAGAAATTCACTGAAAAAAACAAAGGTTATAGGGACGTTATAGTTAGGCTCAGGTTTCACTCGTACAAAACCAGTGAAATTCAGCTGTTATAGTTAGCTGAGCTAACTATAAGTCGCACCCCCACAGTGCACTGCTTATGACCTCACATATTACATCACTGATGACAGTCAGTGACATCACTGATGACATTACTGATAACATCTCAAATTACCTCACTGATGACATCACTGACATCATCCACAGAATGACTGACGCACCCACTCACACCCCCATATAACCTTTCATACACCCCTGTACACATACACCAGCACTGCCTGTTTCTGGGGATTGGGTCTTCTGATAAATGTCAGTGATAACTTAAAAACTCAGCATCAATGCCAGCCAACTGGGCGATCTATGATGAAGCACATCCTGGCCCTGCAGCTGGGATGTTGGCTTGGCGCTCCTGCTGCGCGGAGAATGGAGCTGGGAGCTGTGATGGTGCAGCATGAGTCAACAAGCTGAGGAGAGTGTTGCAAGAGAACAGTTCCTGCTATCCTAGGGCCTCCCTGCATGTTCGTTTTACAATGCAGACTGTACTGAGTGAGGGATTTATCTCTCAGCTTCAGTACAACATCCTGACCTTCTGTGTTCACCGGTTGTGTGTCCCTCTTCTGGCTCTTTGCACAGAAGTTAGGCTCTTTGCACAGAAGTTAGCCCCCCTGACTTTTTCAAGGGGCGATAAAACAACCTTTGCTATGCATTTGTGTGTAGATCGGCCTTGTAACCCATGAGTGAACGCATAAGATGGCCATCAGAGTGGGTGAACACTCTGTCTTGTGAGGGTGTTTGTGGGCACCTGAATGGGTATTTTTCAGGTACACTTTGCAGCTACATACAGCACTTGTCAGTGTCTCTGAATGGGTACCCACAGTGTGACTTGGAAATGGAGCCAAAGACTACCTTGTGTGAGGGGTTGAAGTCTTTGCAAAGCATTATTGGGATGAGGGATATGACCAGACAATCCCTGGAGCACTCCTTGGGCCCACCCAGAGAGCTATTACTTAAGGCGTCCAACTGTGATGCAAAATTCTGCACTTATGTTTATAGGGAATTATGTTAACACTGTCTCTGGAATCAAATTCTTCCATGACGTTGAGAAATTCTATTTCTATCACTGTGCACTACTGGACATCAGGACTGTAGTTAATAATCTGAAAACAAGTCAACACATAGTCACCTTTAACATTTCTCGTCCTGCCTGCGAAGCACCTCCTTGAGCTCAAGGAATGTAGCAAGTGGAGAAAAAAATCCATGTCAGACTGGATGGACAGGATTCCACTAATGTTTATTTAACTTGAAAACCTGAAGACAGGACTGCCACAAAGTGCTATTTCAGGAAGTGGCAAAGGGGACATTAAAACATGTTAAATCAAACTAAAACCAAACATTTTGCTGTGGTTCGAATCGAGACAGCACATCTGATGAAGGAAGTAAAGTACATAGGCATTTAACTAAGATTTATAGTGCAGGCATAGGTTACGTGGTGCTTATGGCACCAAAGTAGGCTAACAAATAACATTGTAGAAAACAACAGGAGAGTGAGGAAAAGGTAAGAGGGTGCATCCGCTTCCCCAATTTAACAAATAGAAACAACGTGGACAAACCCACAGGTAGGTGTTTTAACTTGTATTGACTCAATATGATGTACCAGAGTACAGACATCCAATGGATTTGTAAAAAGAACCCTCACCCACCAACCTAGTTGGTGGCATTCTTCATCATTGGGTTCCCTGCTGGGCTGCCGAATGCAACCCAGCTGTGCTTCAACGCCTGACTACAGCGGAGCTGGTTTTTTTTGTGTTCGGTGAGGTGTGTGCTCAGAGGGTGAAGTTAAAAATGTCTCTAAGAAATGCCCAACCGAAAAACTTTATTAGTAGGGTCTTAGGACAAGATTAAAACTAAAGTAGGGATATAGTGAAGATTAAAAATGAGTCTTCATTATCCCTTAGGTGTAGGTCAACATGTTTCAGCCTTTTCCGGTAATCGCAAGGCTTTCTTCAGGACCAAAGTTAACGTGAAAAAATAGTGAGGTGGCTACAAAAGTGGAGGTAGCCACGTGAGTGAAATATCAGCACACATGCTAAGTTGTGCTGTGTATGTAGTGGAGGAACCGTACTTACGGACCCACTTAATGGTTGGAATCTGTAAGATAAAAACGAACAACGTAAAGGACATACAAAACATATAAAAAAAATTCATGGAACATGGGACTGTCCTTACTTGCATGCTGCACTCTTTGCTGTGATTTGGTGCGTCTGATGAGTCGAAAGTATCTGTGAAAATAACCCTGTCAATGGCTTTGCATGCAATGAACATAAATATAATTGTTATACATCATGCATGGTCAACATGTTATGGCATGCATATTTATACATGAGCAAATACCTTGCGTGGTCACAAGTATGCGCAAATTAAGCCAGCTGTAATTATTTAACTGGGCTAAAAGTAATACTTGTATGGGACACATTAGGTCTAGCTGTAAAAGCGGGAAAATTATTGCGCATATACGAGCCAAATGAAATCATAAGCGTAATGTTCCTGAAACCAAAGTGAATACATGGGGCCAGGGAAGATAGAGCTGGAGAAGAAGAAAAGGTGTCTTTCGTTAACCAAATTAAAAAGGATCAGACTGATCCTGCAAGGGGGGGTCTCCTGTAGTCAAACACTGCGGGAGGCAAAATAGAAGTAAGTAAGTTATATCGAAATGAAGCAAGGAGATAGATGTCAACGTTGCGGCGTTTTTGCTAACGAGATGGGACGTGGACACTTACTTCTTCAAGGATGGCATCCCACCATTATGACCTGTTCGTTCTTGCCAGGATCCCGCCGGTAACTGTGCCGGTGACTGCCTCGGTGAGATAGCAGTTCCTGGAATAGGCGTGGCCGCGTGAGCTAACGTGTGCCATGTGATCCCTGGAATATGGCTAGAACGCTAACCGGGCTGACGTAGTCCGTGGCAAGTGGCATGGAGGCCCAATCGGACGTTATTGACGTCATGCTTGCAACTTCCTGGTTACAGGAATGTGCCTATCGGTGATGTTAATAAAGTTACAAGGGATCAATGGGGTCACAGGGAATTAAGTGCCTATAGTCTGTAGGACTAAATAAGTAGGCAAATAGCCCAGTGATAAGTGAACTAATAATAGTGTAGTGATAATATGCCCCACAATTAACAAAAGCGTAAATCAAAACAGGAGCGTGTTACTCATGAATAGAGCATGTTACTCATGTAATTTGGAACGAACGCTGGCGTTGGTGGATACGGGGGGAGCCTCCATTAACTTGCATATGTATATGAATGTGGCGACATCAATTACACATAAATAAATATGTCCCACAGTGGAGCAGAGGGGCTCCAAATCAAATTATAGGTGTGGGAAGATAGCAAGTATCACTGGTCCAGTAGTAGGGTAGTCACCTTATGGGCACATAAGTGACAGTGGAAATGCACAATAGATTTGCAAGGGGTGCAGTAGTCTCGCCACATTTTGGGGCGGCGAGAGTGTTAAAACCAGAGAAAAGGGTTACTGTGTGGGGGGGGGCGGGCCCAGACTATAGGGTTAATGATCGGAGACCAGAATGAAGTACAAATGTACTGTCTGAAAATATCGATGTTGTCATAATTTGCAAAAGTATGCCGTGGTCAAGCCACGTGCTAGGAATTCAGGAGTATTGAGGAATATCACTTATACTCTTTGGAGTGAGTTCCATGGGATGTTGTCGTTCAAACCGTTTATATGTGTAGATAGGCGGTAAACCCAACTTTGCTCCTTTTCTAGGAGTCGACTTTGTAGGTTGGTGGTGCCCTTGTCCAGTTGTTCAATTATCACCCATCTCATATCATTGGTGGTGGGGCCAAGTTCGAGGAAGTGTTCTGTCATCTTCGTCGTGCTGCGCTTACAGCGGATATTACTTCTATGTTCACATATCCGAATTTTTATTTTCCGGCTTTTCATCCCCACATAACGTAGTCCGCAGGGGCAGGTGATGAGGTAGACGACATTGCATGAGTTGCAGTTGGTGTGTTTTCTCATCTGCCACGTCCTACCAGGCTCTAAATTCAGCGTTTTTGTTGGTTTGGTAAGGTGGCACACACTGCCGTTTCCGCAGGGAAAATGGCCTGTCACATTGGGGAGTCCCCAGGCATTTAGAACAGTGTTAGGTGTGGTAGTTTGTTGTTGGGGACGTGTAGACACCAAACTGTCTCTTAGAATTTTTGCTCTTCTGTATGAGAAAAGTGGTTTTTCCCAATGCCATCTCCCACTCGTGAGTATTCTCCAATTCTTTTGGATGATACCTGTTACTCTGTTGGAAATGGAGTTGAATGTAGTTACGCATATTAGTGGTATTTCAGAAGATGTCCGCTGAGTGTGTTCCAGGAGGCTTTCGCGGTTTTGATTCCTGGCTCGTTTCTGAGCTTTTTTTGTGATTCTCTTAGGTTACCCTCGGGTTTTGAGTTTAGTGGTCAAAGCAGTAGCCTGATATTTGTAATCATCGATGTTACTGCAATTTCTGCGCAGTCTGAGGTATTGTCCATATGGCAGATTCTCTCGCAAAGGTCTGGGGTGAAAGCTTTTAAAGCGTAAAAGAGAGTTTCTCGCAGTGGGTTTGAAATGAGTTTTTGTCGAGAGATATCCTCCTTCTGCTGTGATGTCTAAGTCCAGGAAGGTGATGCTGTTTCTACTTGCACTGTGAGTGAACTTGAGGTTAGGATCCTGACCATTAATCCAGGTTAGAAAAGATTGTCGACTGTCCTCAGTACCTTCCCATATTAGGATCACATCATCGATGTATCTCTTATAAAACTTGATGTTTGTGAAAAATGGGGTTACGGGGTTAAGAAGATGAGTTTTTTCAAAATTGTACACATCTCATTTTGCGGGAGGCTGGTATACAAGCTTTCTATGTCCAAACTGACCAGGAAGGAGGTATCAGGTTTGAGCTTCAACCCTGACACCTCCTTCCTGGTCAGTTTGGACATAGAAAGCTTGTATACCAGCCTCCCGCAAAATGACACATTACAAGTACTATGTTCATCACTTGACTCAACAACTTGGGATTACAACACCCCTAAATCCTTTGTACTACAATGTGCAGAAATGGCTCTGAAGGACAACTATTTCGAATTTGAAGGTGACCTATTTTTACAGATATACAGCACTTCAATGGGCAGCACATTCGCCCCCAGTGTGGCGGGGCTCTATGTGTACAATTTTGAAAAAACTCATCTTCTTAACCCCGTAACCCCATTTTTCACAAACATCAAGTTTTATAAGAGATACATTGATGATGTGATCCTAATATGGGAAGGTACTGAGGACAGTCTACAATCTTTTCTAACCTGGATTAATGGTCAGGATCTTAACCTCAAGTTCACTCACAGTGCAAGTAGAAACAGCATCACCTTCCTGGACTTAGACATCACACCAGAAGGAGTATATCTCTCGACAAAAACTCATTTCAAACCCACTGCGAGAAACTCTCTCTTACGCTTTGAAAGCTTTCACCCCAGACCTTTGCGCGAGAATCTGCGATATGGACAATTCCTCAGACTGCGCAGAAATTGCAGTAACATCCACGCTTACAAAGATCAGGCTACTGCTTTGACCACTAAACTCAAAACCCAAGGGTACCCTGAGAGAATCACAAAAAAAGCTCAGAAACGAGCCAGGAATCAGAAACGCGAAAGCCTCCTGGAACAAACTCAGCGGACATCTTCTGAAATACCACTAACATGCGTAACTACATACAACTCCATTTCCAACAGAGTAACACGTATCATTCAAAAGAATTGGCGAATACTCACGAGTGGGAGATTGAATTGGGAAAAACCACTTTTCTCAGACAGAAGAGCATAAAGTCTAAGAGACAGTTTGGTGTCTACACGTCCCCAACAACAAACTACCACACCTAACACTGTTCTAAATGCCTGGGGACTCCCCAATGTGACAGGCCATTTTCCCTGCAGAAACGGCAGTGTGTGCCACCTTACCAAACCAACAAAAACGCTGAACTTAGAGCATGGTAGGACGTGGCAGATGAGAAAACACACCAACTGCAACTCATGCAATGTCGTCTACCTCATCACCTGCCCCTGCGGACTACGTTATGTGGGGATAACAAGCCGGAAAATAAACATTTGGATATGTGAACATAGAAGTAACATCCGCTGTAAGCGCAGCACGACGAAGATGACAGAACACTTCCTCGAACTTGGCCACACCACCAATGATATGAGATGGGTGATAATTGAACAACTGGACAAGGGCACCACCAACCTACAAAGTCGACTCCTAGAAAAGGAGCAACGTTGGGTTTACCGCCTATCTACACATTTAAACGGTTTGAATGACAACATCCTATGGAACTCACTCCAAAGAGTATAAGTGATATTCCTCAATACTCCTGAATCCCTAGCACGTGGCTTGACCACAGCATACTTTTGCGAATTATGACAACATCGATATTTTCAGACAGTACATTTGTACATCATTCTGGTCTCCGATCATTAACCCTTTAGTCTGGGCCCGCCCCCCCCTACACAGTAACCCTTTTCTCTGGTTTTAACACTCTCGCCTCCCCAAGATGTGGCGAGACTACTGCACCCCTTCCAAATCTATTGTGCATTTCCACTGTCACTTATGTGCCCATAAGGTGACTACCCTACTACTGGACCAGTGATACTTGCTATGTTCCCACACCTATAATTTGATTTGGAGCCCCTCTTCTCCACTGTGGGACATATTTATATATGTGTAATTGATGTCTCCACATTCATATACATATGCAAGTTTATGGAGGCTCCCCCGTATCCACCAACGCCAGCGTTCGTTCCAAATTCCATGAGTAACACGCTCTATTCATGAGTAACACGCTCCTGTTTTGATTTACGCTTTTGTTAATGGTGGGGCATATTATCACTACACTATTATTAGTTTACTTATCACTGGGCTATTTACCTACTTATTTAGTCCTATAGACTATAGGCACTTAATTCCCTGTGCCCCCATTGATCCCTTGTAACTTTATTAACATCACCGATAGGCACAATCCTGTAACCAGGAAGTTGCAAGCATGACGTCAATAATGTCCGATTGCGCCTCCACACCACGGACCACGTCAGCCCGGTTAGCGTTCTAGCCATATTCTAGGGATCACATGGCACACGTTAGCTCACGCGGCCACGCCTATTCCAGGAACTGCTATCTCACCGTGGCAGTCACCGGCACAGTTGCCGGCGGGATCCTGACAAGAACGAACAGGTCAAAATGGTGGGATGCCATCCTTGAAGAAGTAAATGTCCACATCCCATCTCGTTAGCACAAACGCCACAAGGTTGACATCTATCTCCTTGCTTCATTTCGATATAACTTACTTACTTCTATTTTGCCTCCCGCACTGTTTGACTACAGAAGGCCCCCACTTGCAGGATCCAACTGATCCTTTTTAATTTGGTTAACGTAAGACACCTTTTCTTCTTCTCCAGCTCTGTCTTCCCTGGCCCCATGTATTCACTTTGGTTTCAGAAACATTACGCTTATGATTTAATTTGGCTGGTATATGCGCAATAATTTTCCCGCGTTTACAGCTAGACCTAATGTGTCCCAAAGCAGTATTACTTTTAGCCCAGTTAAATAATTACAGCTGGCCTAATTTGCGCATACTTGTGACCACGCAAGGTATTCACTCATGTATAAATATGCATGCCATAACATGTTCACCATGCATGACGTATAACTATTATATTTACGTTCATTGCATGCAACGCCCTTGACAGGGTTATTTTCACGGATACTTCCGACTCATCAGACGCACCAGATCACAGTAAAGAGTGCAGCATGCAAGTAAGGACAGTCACATGTTCCATGAAAAATGTTTTATATGTTTTGTATGTCCTTTACGTTGTACGTTTTTATCTTACAGATTCCAACCATTAAGTGGGTCTGTAAGTACGGTTCCTCCACTACATACACAGCACACCTTAGCGTGTGTGCTGATATTTCACTCACGTGGCTACCTCCACTTTTGTAGCCACCTCACTATTTTTTCACATTAACTTTGGTCCTGAAGAAAGCCTTACAATTACCGGAAAAGGCTGAAACATGTTGACCTACACCTAAGGGATATTGAAGACTCATTTTTAATCTTCACTATATCCCTACTTTAGTTGTACTCTTGTCCTAAGACCCTACTAATAAAGTTTTTCGGTTGGGCATTTCTTAGAGACATTTTTAACTTCACCACCCTCTGAGCACACACCTCACCGAACACAAAAAAAAAACGCTCCGCTGTAGTCAGGCGTTGAAGCACAGCTGGGTTGCATTCGGCAGCCCAGCTGGGAATTCAATGATGAAGCATGCCACCAACTAGGTTGGTGGGTGAGGGTTCTTTTTACAAATCCATTGGATGTCGGTACTCTGGTACATCATATTGAGTCAATACAAGTTAAAACACCTACCTGTGGGTTCGTCCACGTTGTTTCTATTTAACAAATAAAATTAACATGCGGGCTCATCATTTGCTGGGCCACGTCTGCTTTGCATGTCTCATTGTGCTTATGTACATAATTTGTCTAGTGCAATATAATACATTGATTGAAAAGTGCTTTGTTTCAAGGGGGCAATGTGTTATCCTAATTAAGCCCACCCACTTTGCCCAAAGGTTCGTCTCATTGGTCTGCCACTGGAATCTTCCTAAGGCCCTTAATTTCTTCTAGATGTAGTCAAATAATTTCCGCTTCTGTCCATTTATGGAGCTCTTGTTGCCTTGATGAGGGACTGTGGTTTTTTTGCAATCATACATTTCACTAGTAAGTGAGCGAGGTCTAGAAACCTGGAGGTGGCCCTGCCAGTGCCAATTGAGGAAACTCTCCCTGTAGGCAGCATTCAGGATTATATATATTTGTGTGCCCCATGATTAGCGTCAGCGTATGTGTTTGTGATGCAGCGGAAACGTGGGGAAACATCTATTCACCACATGTAACCAAATTAATAACCACTAGTCACTTTTTTCTTATGAAACTACATTTTTGGTCCATACCTATAACTCCTCCGACGAACCTTTTGAGAGTTGTCAGGGACTGACAACTGTTAAGACGGATAATACCCCGTATGAGGACCTACAACAAAGGGAATATTCTACAAACAAATCTATTCATTATATGTACAAATCACACTAATCATGATCATCAATAATCGACAGACTCGGTTTTACTAGTCACTTAGCTTTATTTAATTCTTTGAAAGCAAATGGAATGGCCATACAAAGTCACAATATTGAATCATAGACCATCATACAAAGTAAGTAATTCACAATAACATCTCATTTAAACGAACATGAGTGAGTGGATAGGAAGAGAAATAAAAGAGCATTGTAACAAGATCAATGCAATTACAGAATAACATACGAACCTAAGAAAACTTTAGCACTGCGTGGTAATAGTCTGAAGAGCTAACCCTCCGGCCGGAAGAGAAAGCTGGGGCAACCTCACAAAGGTGTGAGGAGCAAAGTCTGCTACATATTAGTACATGTTCAGTCTCAGGATCAATCAGCCAACAACATTAAATATAAACCACAAATACCAAGCCACCCCCTCCCCCCAGCTCAACCTCTCCCACATGGACTGAAGTGTACTAACAAACTTGGCATACCTTCTGTCCTCTTTGCACTTATTGCTTCTAGGAAATATAGTACACGCTTCATTGTGGTGAGTGTTGGTGGTTAGGGAGCAAAAAGATATCAAACGCAGCAGGCTCCCTGCATCCGGTATCCTCCGAAGTATCTTTACTTGTAAGCCGATGGCCAGTTGTTATGTAGTGGCAACTGCTAGTACTGCTTTCTTTTTTGGTTTGGACTGCCTTCTTGATGACGAGTGTGGAAGAACTGAACAATTAATGCTTCTTTTGGTCCATCATCTATTACGCCATTGTTGTATGCACTCGTCATCCTCTTTATGCGACAGAACCTTGTGGATTTTGATATTGTTCTATCCAATCCCACACAGACTCATGGTTTGCAAAGAAATTTAATTTTTGGTCTCCGATAACTTTAAGTTTAGCTGAGAAATTTAGCCCATATTGGAGACCAACATTTCAGAGTTTCTTCTTGACAGACAGGAACGAGGGTCGCTGCTGTTGCAGCACAAAGGTGAAGTCCGGCGAGATCAATACTTTCTGGAATTCCACTATGAAATACCTTTTTTCTTTGCCTTTTGTAAGATAATGTCCCTGTTTTTAGACTGGATATTTTTTGCAAGACCAGGGCTAGGGCCAGGTAGTGGGCAGCTAGATGCGATTCTGTGTGCTCTTTGAAAGGAGAAGAAATGTATACTGCCTGGTACAGCTAGTGTTTGGGATATCCATTTTTAGGCCTCAGCTAGACAACACTTACGCTGGCTCTTTGAGTCATGTTGTATATACTTTGTGGGCTTCAGCCCACCCATAGTCTTCCCATTTGCTGGCTCCATTGTTGCTCTCCTATTCTTTCTTACCACTTGTCCATGGCATTTATTTGTCATGCCTCTTGCTATGTTTAGACCTCAGTTAGAGCAGGGACCAAGTACTATATCAATCCACTGGTCACCATTTTACCATGTGTTTTCCGAACTACTTTTTTCTTTCTTGAAAAGCAATTGACACTATTGGTCCTCTTTACACTCACTCTGCTCCATTTTTGTAAACAGGCCTGTAAATCTTGTGTTCTTATCTTGTCACATTTGCTGAGCATTGAAAGACTGACATCAAATGTCAGAAGCTCTTTTTAGAGGAAGCCTGTTCCGTGTTCCCACCCCCTCCCTCATCGCTGCTTGTTAAATATAGCCACAGGAACAATTACTTTTGTCCCCACACTCCGATGGTATCAGAGCGCTGTACATGAGCCAGCTGCATTACACATGGTCACATGCATTTTTAGGCACAAAGAGAAGGGATTGTGGGGCTGCAGTCACAGGCTTGCCTTCTTTCTGACAGGAGCCATAACTAACCTGCTGAGCACCTCCAACAAAAGTTGGCAGAGAACTCATGGCCTAAAATACACCAGTGCTACAAAAGTAAGCACAAGACACACAAAACTGAAGGATCTTGAAAATGTAGAGACGCAAGAAAGATGCACAGGAGAAAAGGCCTGTAAACCATGCCTTTTATTTTGCTTGCAGTTGTATATAGTGCAAACTTGACCCAAAGGTATTGGAGTGCTTTACATGAGCACCAGTTACATTACATAAGGATACATTAATTTTTTTAAGCCAAAGGGTGAATAAGTGATTTGCCCCAAACCACAGGATGTGGAGTCTCCCTCCGAGGTTCGAACTCAGCTCCCTAGCTTTAAAGTTGGCCGCTCTAACCATTATGCTATATCCTCTCTCATCCTCTTCACTGCCCTGATCTGCTCCTTCCATCCTCCCTCCCTCCTTCCTTGTACCAATTGAAACTATTTTTGAAATAATTTTGGCAGCAGAACAGTGCTTTACAAATAGGAATTGGTGTGTGTTTGATACATGTGTACATTTGCTACTCTTGACCAGTGCAGTGCAATTTTCTTGATTGCTGCAAGGTGATGTAATTGGCAGTTCCTGTATTGCTGCAGTCATATGATTAAAATCTCTTTCGGCACAAAGACGTCACACTGATTGGTTAGTTCATTAGTCTGCTCACTAGCATTTTAAATTAAAGCCTGTTGAAATAAATAAATTTCCTCAGTTGTGTTTACCAACTGCACTTCCTAGAGGCTTTTCAGATGATTTCATTCTTATACGATGACATCTATAACCTGTGATAACCGTCTAATGCTTGTTTCCCACAAGGACCACAACACAAGTGTTTAAGAGTGAGCAGCAGTTACTAGTGCCTTGGGTCATACTTTTCGCAGTACGGTTCATTGTTGGGAACATCCGCAGCACATTTGTGTTATGCCCTTGCTATAAAGGTTGTGCTCTTTGCTATTCTTTGTTGCAGATTTGGCCCCTCCAGGATCCAAGCACTTATGTCAAATGTCACTCAGGAATTGCACCAAGGTGAAAGTGCTCACCATGTGAATGCACAGTGAAATAAGGTTGTCAAAGCCTTTTATATGTAAAACAAGTGAGAGGCTTTAATTCATAACCCCATCCATTGTCGAGCTGGGCCAACTCGCAGACCCAGAACTCTACGAAGCCCTGGTTCCACGTTCTATGTTCTAACGTGGAACCAGACCATATCACACTTCTTCCTTCCTACATTTGAAATACATCTTTTCCACAAGAACAAATAAGTAAATCAAAACATAACCCTTCTTTTCCTTAAATGAATAAATTAAGGTGAAAAAACAGTATGTCAGTAAATCACAGAAAATGCAAATGAAAGTCATTCACAGTAGAAGCACAATTAACTTCTCACAAAATCTTTAAGATAACTTGGGCTTTTGCAAACCCTAGCACTCTTGCGAGTAGGCTCGCATTCTAAACGAGAAGAAACACCATCAGAAGACTCTGATTCACAAGTATTGTCATTGCTTGGTCTAACATGAACAACACGACTGTGATTCCAGATACGACCATCATTGGTTTTGATAGCGTTCTTGAACAGTTTCACCACACTCTTTACGCAAGTGAATTTGGACCAGTTTTGACAGCCTCCTGGAGCCTTGACTTTGTCACCAACCTTGAACTTAACAACCTTACCAGACCTGCGAGTGTCAAAATAGATCTTCCTTTTCCGTTGGAGATTTAATTCCTTTTCCCTCCATTCACCAATACCATTGTCCTTTAAACCTTTGTCCAGAGTCATCCACCCTGGACACAAAATGGTGTTCGGAGATCTTCCTTTGAATAACTCAAAAGGTGTCTTCCCAGTTGTAGTGTGTGGTGTAAATCTGTAAGCAGAAATTCGACATTGTAACTCATCCCTCCAGTTTAAACAGTTAACTCTCGCCAGTTGTATACTTTCTTTCAATGTTTTGTTCAATCTCTCAATGGCGCCATTAGCCTCGGGATGATACAGAGAAATCTTCTTGTGTTCAATTCCACACTTCAGTAAATATTCCTCCATTTCACGTGAACAAAATTGTGGCCCATTGTCCGATAGTAAAGAACAAGGAAAGCTTTCACGCTTGAAAATAGAATCCAAAAACTTGATTATACATTGTGTTGTTATGTCTCTCACTGAGCTCACTTCAATCCACCGAGAGTATAAATCTAACAAGACAATCAAATAGGGAGTTTGATGTTCACCATGAAGAGGACCAACAATATCAATGGCTACTTCATCCCAAGGACATATGGGTAATCTCCTACAAACCATGGGTGGTTGTCTGGGCTTAAGAATTTTGTCGCTCAACGAGCAAGGAACACAATCACGCACTGCCCGTTCCACCATGAGATCCAAACCTGGCCACCAATAATCATGTCTAATGCGTTCTTTGGTTTTAGAAATTCCCATGTGTCCTTCGTGTGCCATCTGAATAATATTTTTCCTTAAACTCTCGGGTGGAACTAGTCTGGTGCCTCTAGTTAAAATACCGTCAACAATGGCCAACTCATTAGACACTAACGACAAAGGGGTTCTCAAGTCTGCTTTCCTTATCTTGTGACAATAACTCCATCACACCCAACATTTCAGAATCTCTCTTCAACTCCTCCTTCCACTCATCTTCTTTAATCACACCTAAAGTGATGTCACACACTCATACCTCAAACTCATCCTCCAGTCCTTCCTCACAACACAGATCATTCGAATCCACGGTGTCAACTAGACGCAAGAGGCAGTCAGCAGACACATTTGAACTTCCAGGAATATATTAAAAAACAAAGTTATACTCCTGTAAAGAAATAACCCACCTCCTGATCCTAGAGGAGATTGAGTCAAGGCCCTTTTTTTCAAACATTTCTTTGAGGGGCTTGTGATCCGACTTGACAATAAAGGAGGTACCCCAAACAAATTTCTTAAATTTGTTGAGCGCCCAAAAAATGGCAAGAGCCTCTTTTTCAATGACTGAGTAATTTAGCTCAGCACCCTTCAGACATCTCGAAGCACACGCAACCAATTGCTCTTGACCATTTCTCAACTGGAAGAGCAGAGCACCCAAACCTTTTTTGCTTGCATCAGTTATGATGTAAGTTACATCACCTGGTTTAAATGCCTGTAAATCAGGAGCATTCTTGAGATCCATCTTAACACCTGAAAACTCTTCCTTACACACTTCATCCCACACAAATTCAGCATTTTTGCACAGTAACCTTCTAAGATAAACCGTTTTATCAGCGAAATTTCTTATGAATTTGCTATAAAACTCAGCCATGCCCAAAAAAGAGGAAAGCTCCTCCTTTGAACACGGCTCTTTCAAATTCTCTATGGTGTCTACCAACTCTTTTTTGGGTCTGACACCATTCCCAGATATGTGGTGCCCAAGATAATCAACTTCAGTTACCCCAAATTTACACTTGTCATGACGTAAAGTCAGACCTGCTTTAAGTAATCTCTCTAGCACCTTTACAACTCTGCAATCATGCTCTTCAATGTTTTTCCCATATATCAACACGTCATCTTGATAACATCTGACGCCGGGAATCCCCTTGATGACATCATTCATGATCCTCTGAAAAACAGATGCGGCTGACACTAACCCAAAAGGCATCCTTAAGAACTTAAATGCCCCCATGGGAGTTATGAACGCAGTCAGCTCCTGTGAAATCTTGTTGAGGGGCACCTGGTGATATGCCGATGCCAAGTCTAAAGTACTAAAATAAAAAGCACCTTCTAAGGTCGAAACCATTTCGTCAATATTAGGGAGCGGAAACTTGGCCACCACAACCTCCACATTGAGAGCACGAAGATCTTCACATAGACGAATCTCATTCTTGGCCTTTCTTGCTACAACTATGGGAGCCAACCACTCTGTAGCCTCCACAAAGGCTCTATCACACCTGTAACAAGTAACCTGTCAACCTCTGTTTGAACTGCCTCTTGCACACTGATGGGAATTCTTCTTACCTTGGCTGCAATGGGTTTTGCACCAAGCTTGAGTTTGATCTGGTGATTGTATCCTTTTAAACAACCTAAAGTGTCTTTAAACAAACCCTCAAACTTCTTTACAAACTTATCAGCATTCTCAATCAACTGCACTTGCACAGGGGGGTTACTATTAGGATTGAGGATGATACCCAGGCGTGCTTGGTGAGTCCAACTCAGCAAATTGTCTCCTTTCTCCACCACATATACTTTTGCATCAGACAACCTCCCATTGCACTCCACGCAACTCAGAAAATATCCCAACATTTTTATGGGCGTTCCCCCATAACCCGTTGGCTTCACATCAGATTTTAATAATTTGACCTTACTTGAATTTTTTTTCCCAAATTCTTCCTTAGATATAAACGTGAGGTGAGAGCATGAGTCAAATTTCATTTTAATCTTTACATCTCCCACCTTCACCCATTCGGAAGGATGTTCCACACCACACTCATTCACTTGAAAAGAGACCTCTCTCACTTCATTCCTGCTGTTGGTTTTGTTCCGAAACTGACAGTTTTTTGTAAAGTGACCCCTTCTCCCACAAGAACTACACATTACCTTGAGAGCAGGACATTCTCTTGCATTAGCTTTGTGACCAAATTTGCCACAGCGATAACAGGTTCCTTGAAATACCATTATGCCTTTCTTTTCATAAGACATATTTGCCACCCTATTATCTTCCTCTCTTCCCTTGTTGTTGACAGTGTCAGTTTTTTGTTGAACCTGACAAGCAATCTCTTCTACTTTCTCTTCGTGAGTAGATGATTGTCCCACTTTACTCAACTCACCTACACACTTAAGCATATGTTCCACACGTTTAGCGATAATCATAACTTCGTCTAACGGCGGCTCATCCTTTAACCAAAGTTCTTCCCTTATCTTATCACTGCTGCATCTTAAAACAAACTGGTCCCGTATTCTCTCCTCCACAAGCTCCCCAAATTTGCAACTTGAAGCTAACTTTCTTAGAGAAGTCACAAATTCCTCCACTGTTTCTCTTTTCCTTGTTCTCTTAAACCAAAATAATAACGCTCCATGATGGTGCTTACCTTAGGCAGATAATGTAAATCTAATTGTTTGATACATATCTCATACTCATTCAACCCCTTTTGAACCACAGGGCTCAACTGTGGCAAGTTCTCTAACACCTCCTGCCCCTCACCACCTAAACAGTGAAGTAATAATGCTTGTTTTCTCTCTGCACTCAAATTAGTACCACAAACTCTTGCATAATTTTCGAATATCTTCCTCAATTTTTTCCACTTCACCGGGGGTTCCCCTGGATTCGACAGAAAAAACGGGGGTGCAGTTACATTTTGCATCTCAACCACCCTTCAACGTTTGTTTTCCAACTAGTTTACAAAACCTTCTTTTTTTTTTTTTTTTAAAACAATTGAATTTCAATCTAAACTTTACCCTGTTGGTTTTTTTTTTACACTACAATTGTAACAACATAAATTTAATTATTGTGTCCCAGCATCGAAGTTCCTACTATGACTTCCAACTCAATATTTATACATTTCTTAACTTCTTCCAATAGAGGTGTGCTAATCACCGTGATGACAAGCCTGTTATGTCATTTTAATTTTGCAGTTGTAACCTTAGAACACAGAACATTAGGTGTGCTTGTCACCGTGATGGTAATTCTTAAGTTGCAATAAAGAATGAAGAACCAAACCTTTCTCTTGCAGAAAAGTGAAAAACATCCCAAAACCAGAAGCTTAAAATGGTCGCTGACGTCCTCACGAAAACCTTTGGCCTTCTTACAATGGTTGCTTGGGCTTGTTTTACTGTGCAGCGAAGAATTTGCCTCAAAATGGCCGCCGACGTCCTCACGTAAACCTTTGGCCTTCTTTCAACGGTTGTTTGGGCTTGTTTCACAGTGCAGCGAAGGACAAACCTTCGGTCCTGTTTCTAGTGGCAATTGGGCTCAGCCTACCAACGCGTCACACACCGTGAAACGCAGAAAGGCCCTGCATTTCAAATGAAAGCGCTGAGCTTCACCTGAGACCCCAATACCTCTTAAGATGGAAACTTGTGCCAATCGCTCTGCGCTGCGTCCGCTGATTTCCTCCATCAAAGGAACCAGACCATATCACACACATCTTCTTCTGAGGGCAGCCCTGAGGGCCCAAACTGTGAGGGTGATTCAGAGATTCCCATCATTTCTTTACATAGGTCCATTGTCCTAATAGGTTTTGGTTTGTTCTGCGCGCATATCAAAAGCAAAACCGGACGCCACTCGGCCATCTGCTTTCCTTGTCTTGATCACCTAAGCCGCACCCTGCCTTTCCACCTGCTGTCCCCTAACGACAAGCATTGTCATGTTAATGGCCAGTAAAAAGCTTGACCCCCAGCAACTGAATTCACTGGACTCCCAGTTCCAAGGCTTGGGATGTGCATGTTCAGACATGTACAGACACACACCATGGGCCTCACTGGGGGGCTGTAAAGGTGTACTTTATCCTTGTAATTTCTCAATGCCTGGTCGGAGCCACGGAGTAAGAGAACAACCCACTTCTTAGCACTAACATTTCAGCTCATATCATTCTGAATCCATTTATATCCTGCCCACTTCAGATACTATGTAATTCGTTTTCTTTATTTATTTATTTACTTAACTCCCTTCGGCCGTAAGCCGAAGTTAACTACCCCCCACCCTGCCCATCCCCCGCCCTGCCCCACCGCCCGCACCACTCCCACGAGGAGCCACTACTGGCCTTATGTTGTAGCGTTGAGAGTTGTAGGGCTAGGACCTCCAACTCCTTTGACCCTCCAGGGCTGGGCTGTGAGTTCCCTTCAACCCAGTCAGTTCCTGCTTCGGTGCCTTCTGGATCGACGCTTCCTTGATGCGGGCGTTCTACTCTCCGGAACCATTACACGTTTCTGGTGACCACTTCGTCCACACGCTTGCAGTGATGGCTGTCCCGTTCACTCGCAATACTGTCCAGGTCCCTGGTTCGAAGGGTGTCTTGAACTTCCATCCTTCCCGGCGGTTTCAAAGCAGTACTAGGCTCCCTGGCACAAGGAGCCGAGGCTTGGCTCTTTGTCTTTTGCTAGCCCGTTCATTGGTTTGGGCTCGTCGGGTTTGAGTGTTGGCTGGCTCAGAGGGTGGTGGAGTCCAGTGGTCGGATACGGGATGGTGTCCCGTCGATGTCCGGCGAGCATCAAGGACCAGGAAGGACCTTTGTATCGTGCAGTGTGGGGTGCTGCGGTATTCTCATAGAAACCGATATAGCGCCGCTTCCGGGTTGGCCTCTTCTGCCACTGCGATACGAAGAGTCTTAGTCAGCGTGCGCATAAACTGTTCTGCTTCACAATTGTCTTGTGGCCATTGAGGGGTGATGCGGCGGTGTCGTATGCCAAGTGACACGACCAGGTCTTTGAATTCTCCTCCTTGGAAGGGTGGACCGTTGTCCGTCTTCAGTTCTTGGGGCAGCCCAAACAACGCAAATATTTTTATAGGACTGGCGCGATGTGGGCATATGCTGTGGAGTCCAGTACTTCCACTAGTGGATATTTGGAGAAGTTGTCGACTAGCACCACTGTCACCCTTCCATCTGGGAAAATCCCAAAGTCGAGGCTGATATGGGACCAGTGGGCCGAGGCAGGTTCCTTGGTGATTATTGGCACCGGGGGCTCTTGGCTGCTGGTGATCTGGCTGGAGTGGCAGTTTCGGACCAGGTTGTCAACGGCAGCTTCTAGCCCTGGGAACCAGATCTTCTCCCTCATCTGTGACTTCATTCGGATGGTTCCTTGGTGGCCCCCGTGCGCAAGGGTTGTCACTGTCTCTTGAAGGCTTTCAGGGATCCCGATTCGAGATCCTCTTAACACCAAACCTTCCGCTGTCGTGCTCAGATCATCCCGCACCCTCCATAATTTTCCGAGTCGTGCTTTGTCTGGGCCACACCAGTTGTTGGCGTCGCGCAAAAAGTTCTCCCATGACCCTCAGAGTAGGGACTCCACGACCTTGGCTAAGACTGGGTCGTTCTTGGTTGCTGAGCTGATTTCCTCGATGGTGAGGGCACAGGGACATGACCCTTGTGACACCATGTCTACATACTCTTCCATCCTTGCGTCATTGTCGATGTCTCCCTCTCTTGGATCTGGCGGGTGCCGGGAGAGGAAGTCCACGGGATTCTTTGATCCTTGACGATATACCAGATCCATCTGGTAGTGCTGCAGCTGAATTGCCCACCATTCAATTCATGGCGGAGGGTGTGGGGCCGTACCTCGGAACAGTGGAACAAGTGGCGGGTGGTCGGTGACCACTCAAAATGGGTGCCCGCTGATGTAAAGATGGAAATGGCTGCACGCCCACTTAATTGCTAGGGACTCCCTCTCGATTTGGGAGTACCGTGCTTCTGTTGGTGTGAGGGCCTTGCTCGCGAAGGCGAGGGGCACCCATTTTCCGGGCTCTACCTCCTGTGTGATCACAGCTCCTAGGCCCACTGGACTGGCGTCTACCAGCAACTCTGTGTTGCGTCGAAGTATGCCATATTGGTTTTGCTGAGCAATGCTTCCTTGATGTTCCGGAACGCATCCTCCTCTTCACGCCACCATTTCCATGCGGCGTCCTTCTTGGTCAAATCTCAGCTAGGTTCGGCTATTGTGGCCAGGTTGGGGATGAATCACCAGCAATACGTGGTCATCCCCAGAAAGCTACGCACTTCTGATACTGTGGTTGGTTCTTGTGCTTGTTGTATGGTGTGGGTCTTCCGTGGGTCCACTTGTACCCCCTCCTGGTTAAAGACGTAACCAAAAAAATCAATAGAGTTCTGAAAAAAGGAACACTTGTCTTTGTGACGTGTTATGCCATGGTCTGATAGTTGTTGCAGGGCTGCACTGAGGTGTTTATGGTGCTCTTCGATGGATGAACAATGAATCAGCATGTCATCACTGACATTCAGCACCCCTTGCAGGCCAGAAATGGTTTCTCGGACTGCGTCTTGAAAGATCTCGGCGGCAAATGAAATGCAGAAGTTCAACCGTTTGTAACAGTGCAGCCCCATGTGTGTCGAAAAAGTCGTTATGTACCGCCTCTCCTCTGATAGCCTTAGCTGATGGTACCTTGCATTAAGGTCTAGCTTAGAGAACCACCGGGAGCCGTTCAGGTCGGCTATAATTTCATCCATCGTGGGCGTTATATGCCTCTCCCTTTTGATCGCCTGGTTGGGCAGGCGCATGTCTATGCACAACCGTATTTTCCCTGGTGTGTTTTGTTTTCTCCGCAATCACCGCGGGCGAAACTCAGGGTGTTGGGTCGGTGACCTTCTCAATTACTCCTTTTTGTTCCAGGTTGCGCAGCTCTTGTTCGACAACGAGCCGTAGATGGAATGGTATGCGCCTGTGACGGAGCGCCACAGGTTTGATTGATCTGCCAATGTGATGCTTGACAGGCGGCCTTTTCATACACCCTAGCCCAGTGAAGAGATATGGGAATAGTTCAAGTACCTCATCAGTCTGGAGTGCCTTGACTGAGCGGGAGAAGGTGACCAGGCCGAGGTCTTCCACAGTGTGGCTTTCTACCATGATGTCAGCTTCTCTGTCGACCACATGGAATGTTGTTGTGATCTGTTGGTCATCCGCTTTCACCTGCACAGTCATTTTGCCCTTCAGATGTAGCGGTGTTTGGCTGCCGTAGGTAAATATCCTGACGTTGGTCGAGGATAGCTGGGGGTGCGGGTGTATTTGCTTGTATTGTTGTCTGCCCATCACATTGACGGATGCGCCGGTGTCGATCAAAGCTGTGACACGGGATCCGGCTATTTCTATTACGCATGTGGGCTGTGGGCGCCTTCTGCGATTCAAGTCACTGGCGAATGATATGAGGAAGCACTTGTCCTCATCTTCGGTGGATGAGTCTTCAAGGCGGTGCCGCTGCCGCGGTGGTCCTTTGGCTGCCTTCGGGTTCTCTGAGTCTTCAAGAGACAGTTGCCTCACGGACTTGGATGATGGCCTTCTTCATCGAACGCCCCTGTTTCTGGGCCATCCTCTGCACGTGGTAGCAAAATGATTAAGGGTGCCGCATTTTGAACAGGTTCGCACTTGTGCCGGGCATTCCATCAGGGGGTGCTCTTCTCTCCCACAGTACCCGCACCGAGAACCAGGTGCTGCCTTCGCTAGTTGTTTCCCCTCAGCTTCTTCTTCCTTGAGTTGGGGTCGCGTCTGTTCGCTCTACTTTTATTGTGGTGGGCCTTTCCGGTTGTTGAGTGATGGCTATGTCCATCTCGGTTGCTCTGGCGTCCGAAAGGTCATGGGACCGCGCCATGACGAGGATGTCTTCTAGTGGGATTCCCGGCTGGCGAAGGATGACACTCCTAAGGGTTTTGTTTCTGCACCCTTCTATGACCTGTGCTGACTAGTTCTCTCAGGTGGTCCCAACGGGAATTCAGTATAACTTAGTACCCAATATTACAAAAAGAACACTCAACTAAATAAATCTTGAGTTTGTTTATATAGATTGTTAATAAATCATTCTTCTCAATGCACATTAATTCATGTGACAAAGATGCTCCACAGTGAGTGGAAAGATGGTGTGAATAGGAGTGCTTGTGAGTAGATGAGAGGAGAATAGGAATATGCAAGTGAAATTATATGCAGTGTAAACAATGGTTTCAAATAAGGACTGGCTAAAGGTATTTTACTGAATACAGTATACCACAAATCAATAAATACACTTTCCGAATGCCGTGTTTATCTATATGTGGAGAAGTTTTCAGTCCAGGTCAATAAGGTTAAAATGTCAACGTTTCGACCCCGAGATGAACGAGGACCAAGGGAACCTTGCAGTGGGGTCTTGTTTGGGATGGAAAGGGAGCAATCTTGCACCCACTGTGTAATTACATATGGGTCGATCTTGTGTATGGGCTGAGTAGCTCCAATTTGAAAGAAAGAGGGGACCTCATCAGGGTCCAAATCGATGATGTGCCACGTGATCTCTATAATTCTCATGCAGAGTAGTATATGGACTAGATACTGCAATTTTGATTGTCCGAATTAATCAGCATAATTCTCCTTACTCAAGTGATTGCAACTGGAGCGTCTCCCGTCTGTGTCGACTGGGTCACCCCATTGCTTGGTAATGCGGCTAGTTCTCTCAGGCATGCGTGGAAGGCGCCCATGGACTCCCCTTCTCTTTGGCGGGCCTGGCAGAGCTTGAATCGTTCATAGTCTGGGTTAGGTTGCGGGTCAAAGTGCGCGTCCAGGGCCCTGACTGCTGTGTCGTAGTCGTTAGCAGCTCCTGTGTTCGGCAGGTGACGAAGAGTTTGTATATTTCTTCCCCTGCGAAGTGTAGTAACAATGACCTCTTGATGGTGTTGTCTGTTTCTCTTGTCATGATGAAATAGTTGTTTAGGCGGCTAATCCATATCTTCCACCGGGGGGAGGCAGTGGCGTGGTCTACGAGCTCACTAAACGGTGGCAGCGCGCTGACTTGCACATGTTGTATTGCCGGAACGACGGGGGTTGCCCCACTGGTTGCGCCTGCATTTGCAGCGTTTTCAGTCATGTCCGCTGAGCAGTGTCAGTGTGGTGCGACTTCTAGTTCTTTGCAACCCTGAGCCGTGTGTTGTCTTGTTGCACAGTGAGGCACTGCACCTGCTCCTTTTATAAAAGTCTTGCTGCCTATCTCTCCTTGTCCTCCCTTTTTTTTTCTTTATGTATTTTGGCCTGACTAGGCCTTGGGGTCTGTGTGTGGGTGTCTCCCCTGGCAAGACCTTTCTGCCGATATTGCTCTCCCCCGGCTCCCCACGTGGTACCTCTTCTCCTGGTGTAGCGCGTGGGTGTTGGCCGCCTGGAAACGCTCTGTGCTTGATGCAGGAGTGAGCGCGCACCTTTGCGCTCGTTTGCGTATCAGCGCGGGAGGAGCCGCTGTGCTCGGAGGACTCCTGAGCAACTGCTCTTCCGCGTTCAGCCTTCTCTTCATGGCTGCAGGCGGGGAGGCAGTGTAGGAGCACCGGCGTTGGGGGCAGACACTGCGGCCGATTGCCGCACCCACGAGCGAGTTCTAGTGGGCCTACCACGCAGCGTGCTCTGCGCCAAAGGTAGGTCCGCGTCGGCAGATGTCCTGCATTGCAGTTACGGGCGAGAGGTGCCACGGGGTGGTTAGCACCCTCCTTGCCAATGTGATGCTCGCGCGTGTAGGGGTGGTAGCGCGGCCTACAAGCGCTGAGGAATAATGCATGTCCACACTACTATGCTGGTACGGGCGGAAGACCCAAAGCGGTCTTTGCCCCTTTATTTATATCCTCTGGCTCTCACGGTACTAGGGTCGTTGCAGGCACCAGGTGCTTCCCAGGTTACAGGGCAACAGACACTGCAGCTCACACAAAGGCTTGACGAGACAGAGGCAGGCGCTGCAGCCAGACCCCGACCGGAATGATCCGGTGAACTCCCACTGGCAGCTGTGTTCCCAGTCTCCCCTGAGTGCTTTTGTTCTAAACATTGTCCGGTACGAAGCTCTCATTTGGCACTTTGATGCCCTAAGCATGGCTGGGTGAATGAAACAGAGAAGCTTGCCGGCCCGTGGCGAGCAGCCCACTCACTCCAAACCACTTGCTGCTCCGCAAGGTCTACTCGCAGACCCTCAAGGTCAGAATCAGAATCACAGACAGGCCCCACTATGAAAGTCAGGCCGCAGCCCCCATCTAGGCTGCATGACAAGCAGGAAGCTACTTGCTTATAGTCCATGTTACCATTTTGTAGATGAACCTTGGCCACAGGACCTCATGGCCCTATAATTCTTCTTTTCTTGTATGGTTTTGTGGGAGCAGAACCGTATACCACTATTTAGGACACCCCAAAATTCAAATCACATAAAATTTTACCTCAGATGGTTCTCCCCCAGGTTGATCTTGCACTATAAGGCACCCTCCCCCAACATCAATTTAGCAATAACTAGGAGCACTCAATAATTAGGTTCCAGATCAGAAAAAAGTTAAAAGGTTGATTTACAAAAATCTCGGAAATCAAGTTGTACAGAAAAAATGCCATGAAGGCTCAAATGCAGAAATCTACAGAGTAATCAATAATCAGAACTCAATATAAGTCGCAAATGTGCAGCAAACTCAGCAAGAAATGAGGCAGCATCCCTAACAGAAAAGGAAAGTCTTCTGGCTCACCACAGAATCAAGGGGCTATTATACACAATTCTTGCATAAGAGAAAGCAGTAGAATCATCATGGCATAATCACAAGTAACAATTCTCTTGGCCAATCAGAATAATACACGTCACTACCTAAGTACATAAGCACTATCCCATTTTAAGAAACCAACCAGCATCTTCAATGTTATTGCCATCGAGAGATGTTCAAATTAAAATGAAACATTTAAACAATGACACTTCACATAAATGAGTAAGACTAGGCTAACAACTGAACTACAACGGAAAGGACTTGAAAATGCAACAGTTAGGAACACTACAAAGTTCAGTCAAAGTACAACAGTAAAAATCAATTGCATCAGTTTATCTTCGCTTCTGCAAAACCTTGCGAAGAGATAAGTTTCACAGGGAGACAGAATATTACGGGTTGAATACAGTAGTGAATGACAGACCTGCATCAGCACAACTATCATGTACAAAATGGCATTTTTCATAAGAATTGTGGCACAGCTAAATTACTTTAATGAACACACTTTCATACATCATATAAGACTCGTTTCAACTGCAGTCATATTAATTCAGCATTTACATATTGGATCCAACATAAAAATCATTATTATTCATGTTTCCTTGAAAATATAATTCCAGAATAAACGCTACCACAGTTGCATAACCACACCCACTCAATTTTTACTGGTGGATTATGTCTGATAAGGGTAGCCCACGACCAATCTTCCCCATCCATCCATTACATATAGCTGATGTAGGAAGTTCCACCTGTTGATGTTTTATACTCAGTTTTGCTGTGACAATTGTTTGCATCTAAGATCTGCTAGCCAAGTATCAATCACTGTTTGTTGTGTGTAAAATATCATCTGATTTGATTTTTTTATTTGATTAAGTTTATCAACAGTTGAATTCTTGGTACTAGTGATCCAATGGCTGTCTCAGACAGGTCCTCGGTTTGACAGGAGGATGACTTGTGGAGGCTTAGCAGCCAGCAAAAGAAAAGGACCCTCTGAGTTTCCTTAAAAGCACCATACCATTCAATTAAATGGTTATGTAATGAAAGTTCATTCCAAGGATCGTCTGCCACAGCATTACCTCTTAATCCAAGGTAGTGGACAGTGTAAACTTTTCTAGTATACAAGGAAGTAGAAAAACTAGTATATGCTCAGCTAGAGCAGGCACTACAACTATACAGAATTATTTAAGCACTCGAGAGTGGCCCTTACAAGGTACTCTGGGCCTAATTATGATGTTGGTCGGACGAGTGTCCAACCGACATTATAGCGGACTGGAAGCGCCCGGCCATAGGTCGGCAGTTCCACGCTCTGTATTTGGATGTGACCGCCCTATGGGCAGTCGGAAACATCCATTTTACAATTGCAGCTTGTGCAGTGGGCAGAAAAGGCCTGCAGCACAAGCTACAATTGTAAAATGGATGATTGCAAACATCCCTGCATTTTAATGCAGACACCATGTGGTGCCTGCCACACAGTGCAGACATTTTTACGGGGGGCACCATAGGTGCCCCCCAGACCTCATAGCAGAGGGCCAGGGTGGAAGGGGGCCCTGCTAGGGGTCCCCAAAGTCACTTTCCGACAGCCTTTCCATGTCAGAAAGGCCGACATTGGAAAGGCTGTGGGAAACGGACATCATAATCCCAACAGTGGTGCCTGAGCAGGCACCACCGCCATTTGGGGATTATGTGTCCGACTGACGGCCCAACGGGCTCTCTCACCCTGTCGGAGGCGTTGGTCTTTCCCCCGGGCCGCAGTGGTCTGACCTACCGCATCGTAATGCGGAGGTCAGACTGCTGAGTCCAATGTCAGGTGGATCTCCACCAACAGCCTGTCGGTGGGGATCCGCCCGACATCATAATCGGGCCCTCTGTGTTTGATTGCAAGACACTGCAAAACTCTGCAAGTATCTGTCTGACAAGCTTCCACTTACACAGGTGGGAGATAGTCCAGACTGCAAAATTCAGGACTCTCTCTGCAGCTTTGTCCAAAATAAAGGCTGGTGTCCCCAAGTGCAACCAGTTACTTTAGTCTAGCCTTCAAAGTACACAAAAAGACATTACTTTGCCATGATATACTTTTATTGGAAGGATCTTTTACGATGGGCAAGGAGACAAAAACCAAATCTGGTACCAGGTTACTGTTAACATTTAGGGAGTGTTCCTGATTCAAGAACTTTCAAACAATGGTTTACCTATAGGAATAGGAATGGAAGCTTTGATGGCCAGAGTACATTGCACCACTTTGCTTTGTTTCCCCCAAAATAATCTGTTGCATCGCAAATAAACATTCCCTAACATGCAACGTGGGTCTGAGGGCCTGAATGTCTTGTCAAACTACGAATGAATGCATTGGCATAGGATAATGAAAAACAGCCAAAACTTCTACTCAATGCATTCAGAGGTCTTGCATTGATGTTATCATAAGGGACAGGAAAGAATCGTGGAGTCCCACAATTAACTGCAAAGCTATTAGACTGAAAAGGAAGGAGACAACATTCTGTTATGTGTAGTCCACAATGCCAAGTACAGCAGAGAGGTCCAAAAGGATGCCTCCTTCCAAATCTACCTCACCCAAGATTATTCTCGTTTCACCAATGACTATTCATAAAGCAGTGCTCATTTCCCTGCCAGGGTGAAGGCATCAGAACTCTCTAAGAGCTCTGAAGGCTGTTTTGCAACCATTGTTTTTAACTAGCTTTCCCAAAGCAGAGAGAAGAGTAATGGCCAACAGTTGCATTTCTAGCATCAAAAGAAGCCTTTCTTGAGCAGAAAGGACACCATCCCTTCTTCCTACTTTATCCTTGCCATGGAGATAGATTTACCAAATCTTGGATTTGCTCTCATATAGCTAGTGCAAGATATCATAATGTTACAGGTGCACAGGGGTCATTAGGGGTATCAGATGTCATCCCTGCCAAAATCAGAACAACTTCTTCTTAGATGTGATTTCCTGCATTTAAAAGAGCCTGGGTTCCTGCCTCTATGTGATTTTTTGTGATTGGCTGTAGTAATATAATTCTTTACCAGGGCTTGGAGGGACTCTGTGTCTGATCCTAGAGAGAACTCTACTAGGAATATTGCCCTGATGATTACTGTTTACCTCCAGAACTAGTCCAGGTTCTTAAACAATCTGTTTCTGCTATACCCTGCACTGGAGGAACTGGAAGATGTGCTGCTTTTTGTAGGGAGAAGTGTAAGTCGCTCTCCAGAAGAAGTAAAAAAGACTTAAGTGATGAAGAGACTAACCCAGCCAGTCATAATCTACCAAAAGGTATATGTGCAACAAGGTGTCAAAAAGTTGCAGAAATTTATTACAAGTGTAGCAAGCCTGAATTATCCATATAGACTGTACCATTCAGGAGGTATTGAGTTAGTCAAAGACACAAAGGGTGATGGGACGAATGCTTTCAATAATTCTAACCAATGGCAATCATTCTGGGTAGCATTAAAACCTGTCGTTCTTTAGCCCACCATGCCACCTCAGTTTGGACCTAGCCATATGCAAATCAGTCTTTACTGACAAGACCAAATCATGGCGAAACCAGTCTTGGGTTGCTTGAGTTTCTGTTCAGAGAGGGACTGGCCTGGCAGTTTGGTCTGGACTGTTCCTATTGGAGCAGAGACAAGACTGATTTGCATATCACTGGGTCCAAACTGAGGTGGCATGGTGGCAAAGGAATGATGGGTTGTAATGCTACCCTGAGCAATTTCCAGTGGTTAGGCTTAATTGCAAGCATTCCTCCCATCACCTTCTGTGCCTTTTAGGAATCGAGTCAACACCATTTAAAGATATTGGTGGCTCCTGACCCTAAATTCCAGGTGCCACTGGTGGCATCACTGGGTCTTGACCTTTATCCACATTTTTGCTGCAGAATTTTGATTCCCCTGGGTATGGTAGTTTGGGTGCAATTGCCGTTTCTGAACCACATCCTGTCATATTTACGTGTCGAATTGAGCCCCTAACTTGTGTCCCCCTGAACCTTTTCTTTTGATTTTATGACTACCAGGCCCCTAGCAAACCTGTCATCTGAACACCGAGGGCCTGATTCACAGGCCTAGTCTGTCTGAGTGTGGAGACTCCGTAGTCTTAAAGATACTACTCGTAAAATTTGTTTGCGAATACACAAAGAATCATAAACCTACACTAAAGTGTAAATGTATCTTTGTGAATCAGGCCCAGTGTGCCCAGGTTTGGGTGCTGCACTGCACGTTAAATGCAGCACAGGTGTCCACGTGTTTATTTCACAGCTCAATAGTATTTTTTGACAGATGTTTAACACACAGAGGACAGCCTCCACTACATTTTGACATGCTGCACCGAACCGTCGTTTGTCGTGGCAAAGTAGTCTGGCAACTAGTATGTCGCAGACTGGCACTAAGTTAATGTCTGTACATTTAGTGCCAAACTACAACACACAAACGAAGTGAAGACTCCCAAATAAGTGTGGGGTATCCATAAGTCTTGAACTTGTGATTTTGGCAGCAGAGTCTGGTTTTCCACACTGTAGGCATGTTTAAAATTGCGTTTCTTCAATTATGGGCACACAGACATCAGTGGACCAGGTGTTCTTAACTGAAGGAAATCAATTTTAAAATATGCTAGCAGAACAAGAAAGGAGTACCGATCGCAACCCTGCCCCTCCTTTTTGTCCTTGTGGGGGTGGCAGAGGGGCTGTTAGTCAACCTGCATTGCACTGTGGGTGTATTAAAATGTTGTGTTCGAAACAACCCACAGTGCAAACAGATCACTGTGGCTGTCCGCTGCACTCATCCCTGTAATAGGAGATGTACTCAGAATCGGGACTATTTGAGGACAGACATTCAGCATTCCCTGCAACATTTTAGACTTAGGCCCTTATTTATGAAGGGCTTATGCCGCCGTTGCCTCACATGTGCCCTATTTTAAGTGACTCATCTAGGCAGCTATGTCACTTTGTAAAGCCATGCGCTACATTATACCTGAGTCAGTTATAATGTATGCAGTGTGGGCGTTCCCCCATAAAAAAAAGGCTCGTAGAAGTGTTGCAGTGAAATCTATGGGATTTCGCTGCACCACTTCTACGACTTCACTGCCTCAAATCCTTACGCCTGCTTCAAGCAGGCGTAAGGACTGATGCAGGGCCTTTCACATGGGACGCGCCCATTTGAAATGACACATTGCTGGAGTTGTGACACACTCCAGCAATGCGTCATTACCGCGCCAACAGATAAGTCAGTATTCCTGAAGTATCTGCTCAATCCTTGCGACATGGAGCGCCATAGTTTAAGTATGGTGCATCCATGGTGTCGCAAGGAGGGCACAATGAAAAGTGTTGCATCACTGTTTTCAACCAGCGATGAACCACTTTTCATAAATGAGGCCCTTAGTTGTCATCCATGTTCCCGTTTGGTTGGTGGATTTTGTTTTTACTTTTTTGCGATAAACTGAACCAATATGGCTCAAACTCACCGAAAGCTTTGCATCCATGCTTGCAATGAAACAAGGACAGAGGGAGACCTACTATAGCCCTGACTCAGACTTCAGCCTCATTCGTTTGGGGACAAAAACATTGTAGGAAGCCCAAGGACCTGTAGAGGTTGCTGAGGACACTTAAATACTTTAGAAAATAATTAATCTGGACTTTGTCGGCATGATTTAAAAAAAATAATAATAATAAAGCATTTTATCACATAAGCTCTGTAACAATGTTTGGAATTCTACCTCTTTCCCATAAGGTGCATGTTCTAGTTTGTTGTGTACATCCTTTCCTAAGTGCCCATCCTTGAACTACTTGCACATGAAGACCTATGATTTTCAAACATAAGCCTCTGACTGGACATAGAATTTTGTGTGCAATTTCTTGTATCATAAAATGTCAGAGTTTATACTGAAGAAAATATTGAATGCATGATTGACTCATTTTGAAGAGACAGACATACAAATGTTGTTCAATGGTACCTGAAGCTCTGCGATACTACTGCTGCATGATAAAACCCTCGACACATACACCCCAGTAACAACTAACTTCCTCAGAGCACAGAGTAGAGTGTCATAGAACACAGGTTCACCCATAATGGTGGTATTTGTGGACAAAAGGAAGGTATGTTTAAAAATAGGTACTTTTGAGTGGTGAATATGAGCCTATTTGCCAAGCATGAAAACTTGGCATCTGGGGCAAAATCACTGTATTTTTAACAAATAGTAAAATGATGATTGACAGTTTTTTTTTTTTAATCCAATGAGTGATGCAAAGAGAAGATCCATAATGGAATGCCGATGAGACCTATTTACTTGTTGAAACATCTGTAGAATTCATATTCCAGGAGAGGATTGGGGAAGGATATTTATTGGTTCTTCCAGAAATAAAACATGGTGTGAATTATGCACAAATAACTCTCTCCTTTTTCCATTGGAGGCCTAATGGATTGAGAGAGCTACAGGGGGTTTCTGGGCAATCCTCCACCTAGAAAGGTGAGGAATATCTTTGAGGTCCAGGCACTGTCTTTACTATTTATGGAGATATTTTCCTCTCGAAGAGAGACCCTTGGATAGGACATTGCCTTTGAGATTTCCATGGCCAAGTAGGAGGACAGATTCCTTGGGTACCATGGATCCCAGGGCAGCTAGGGATCACTGGTCTCCAATTATAACACTTGGAGTTGTTTATCACTGGTATGTTGGGGCCATTTTACTGCTTCACTAAAGGAGGTAACCACCTACTCTTGTTTGGCACTTTGTTTCTTCAGAACAGCTGGATAGATCACTCAAGGAGGTGATGCAGGTTAGACATTCATAATGCAGTATGACATCTAAATACTCCTTCATGTCGGATTCTATAGTCTCTGCTATACTTTATAAAAGTACTCTAATACACAAAATATTCAAGTGTTTACAAAATAAGGATTACCAAAGACAACCAAAAGTCTCCAGTGTCTTCCTAGCCAAAGATACGACCCCAAACATGATTGTACCAGTTACGTACTAAGCACTGTGAAAAGGTTTAATGTGAGGGGCGGAGGAGTGTGCATAGCCAGTCAGATTCATTGGAAGGTGTTAACTTCACCTATCTATTAATTAATTTAAAATATGTGACAATATTTATCCCTAAACTTTTTCATAATTATAATTAATATTAAGGTAACCCCTAATCCTTGCTTATTTGTGGTATGTGTAAATTAAATGTTACTGTACTTCAATCTAGTGTTTTTCTCTTTACCAGTAATTTCTGTTGTGCTCTCTTTGATGTAGCGCCATCAATATAATTCATGTCCACATTTTAAATATTGTAAATAGGGGATTTCAAAAGAGACTAATTTAGCAATGTTTCTTCTGGGCAATACGGGGTTTCTGGCATTAACCTCATAAATGTATGATTCAAATCATAGTCACATCAATTTACGATATAGAAACATATTCTAAGATGCTGATTTAAATTCCAGATTTTTTGATCGCTTAAGTTATATTATTTGGGAATGTGTCCTACTCCATTGCAACAGCTTAAAAATCTGGAACCAATATTGCATACTTAGCTTTACATGTACCCTACACCTACACATTTCAGGAGTATCGAAGAGATCTTTCAATTGAGAACAATGAAAAATATTTTTCCACTAGTGAATATTTCTCACCAAGTTCAGGTAGTAGGATCACTCTTGCTTTAGAGAATGAATTGCGCTAATAAAGTCTGTCTTAACATCATGCCTATTTAACATCGTGTACAATTCCACACAGAGGTATACAACTGCAGTGGCTAGAACTTTGTTAGAACATACACTTTGGAAACTTGATTTGGTACCTGTCAGAGCTGAGTCCTTTTTAATCACTCAAGAGACAATTTTAGATTTGAGACCTTGTGTATAGATCCAAAAGTATCAACTCTCAGGGTCCCCTCTTTATCCAAACTAGGTTGAAGCAAAAGCAATACTATCTTTCAGTATCACTGCATACCAGCTAACAACAGTTAGTAATGCTGCCTTGGATTAAGGAAGTGCAAGCATGTGGCCGCTTACTGTCAGTGTTACTGTTGAACAGAGAATTGTTGACTTATCACTTTATAACGACCCTAAAGACAGAATTCCTGTTAAAGAATTTCAGTGTTGGATTAATCTTATGGTGATGGCCTGTCCAGCATCTTATAGCGCACCATGTACAGGGGACACACAGGAGCAACTCCAGAATGTTAGGCATCATGATACACTGAAGCACACTCCAGAATAGCACATGCTGAGAGCATCTTGCACTCTCATAGAATGCATTCGCTACTACTGCCTTTCACAAAGAGCTCATCAACATAGCAGCACTTCAACACTTAAATGCACACATATATATATATATATATATATATTCACTGAAAAAACCGTAGGTTTCAGGCACGTTATAGTTAGAAATTAGCATTTAAAAAACCTTTGAAATTCACTGAAAAAACCATTGGTTTCAGACACGTTATAGTTACAAATTAGCATTTAAAAAACCTTTGAAATTCACTGAAAAAACCATAGGTTTCAGAAACGTTATAGTTACAAATTAGCATTTAAAAACCTTTGAAATTCACTGAAAAACCATAGGTTTTAGGGACAGTTATAGTTACTTGGACATTGCACTCGTACAAAACCCGTGAAATTCCCCGTTATAGTTAGTTCATCTAACTATAACTCGCGCCCCGCAATGCACTGCTGATGACGTCACATATTACATCACTCATGACATGGTCAGTGACATCACTGATGACATCACTGATGACATCTCAAATGACATCACTGATGACATCATCCAGTGACTGTGTGTTTCTGTAAAGTTTAAATATTTTTAAAATATATAGGAAAAGACGTATTGAAGAATGAGTGGGTGTCTAAGTGTCTGTATGGATGATTTAGTAGGTGCGTGACTGACTCTATAAGTGAGTGATTTAACGTATCTTACTGAATGCATGGGTTAGTGACTAAACTGGGTGTATGTCTGTATCCGTCTGTCTGTTGCTGTGTAAGTGGCTGCATGTGTTTGTGAATAGCTAAATGATTTTCTATATGAGTTATTGAATGCTTGTCTGAGTATCTGTATGGGTGCCTGAGTGTTTGTGTGGGAGGGGTGTGTGCAACTCTGTGCATAGATGTGTGAGTGGGTGATTCACTGGGTGGATGGTTTCAAGAGTGCATCTGTGATAGACTGTATGGGTGGGTAAGTGTGTGTAAGAGTGTGTTAGTGAGTGAATGTATGTCCCAGTGGTACATGTGTGAGTAACTACATATGTGAAAGGCAGTATATATGTGTGTTGGAGTATATAAATAGCTATAAGCAAGAGTGAGTGATTGTGATAGTGGCTGTATGGATGATTGTGTGCTTGTATCAGTGATGTATAAGAGCGTAACAATGTGCTACTATTTGTATGAGTAAGTGAGCTGGTGTGTGTATAACTGTATAGGTGAGTAAATGGCAGTGTGTTTAATTATTTGCATGACTGACTAGGTGTGTGAGTATCTCTATGGATGAGTGGCGTTGTTTGAGTGTCTATATAGGAGTAAGAGTGCATATGATAGTCCTGTACTGAGTGACCGTAAGTATGAGTGACTGTACGGGTGAGTGAGTGGATGTGTGTGTGTAGACCTAAGAATCAGTGAGTGGGTATGTAGTTATTGGTGTTGGAGTGTCTATGGTTTTGCGAATGGCAGTCTGTAATTTAGAGTGGGTGTATCAAAGATTATATTAGGGTGTGAGGAGGTGCATCAGATTATCACGTGGATGATGTCATCAGTGATGTCATTTGAGATGTCATCAGTGATGTCATCAGTGATGTCACTGACCATGTCATGAGTGATGTAATATGTGACGTCATCAGCAGTGCATTGCGGGCGCGAGTTATAGTTAGCTGAACTAACTATAACGGGGGAATTTCACGGGTTTTGTACGAGTGCAATGTCCAAGTAACTATAACTGTCCCTAAAACCTATGGTTTTTTCAGTGAATTTCAAAGGTTTTTTAAATGCTAATTTGTAACTATAACGTGTCTGAAACCTATGGTTTTTTCAGTGAATTTCAAAGGTTTTTTAAATGCTAATTTGTAACTATAACGTGTCTGAAACCTATGGTTTTTTCAGTGAATTTCAAAGGTTTTTAAATGCTAATTTCTAACTATAACGTGCCTGAAACCTACGGTTTTTTCAGTGAATTTCAAAGGTTTTGTAAATGACAATTTTTAAATGTATTAATTGTTATATTAATTTTTTCATACTGATTTACTACATTTTTAGAAACAATTTTTTTTTACATATTTTATTTGTCAAATTACATTGTAATTACATTATACATTACATTACAAAAAATACTTTCTCAGAATGAATTACTTTAGTTTAAATACTTTGCAGATAGGCAATAGACTTTTAAGTACAGTAGTTACAGTTGTTGCAATGGGCAACACATTTTCAAACACAATGCAACATTCAGCTCAATGTGAATTTCTAGTTAAATGCAATTAGTTACTTTATGGATTACTTTTGTAACCACAGGACTGGATCCTAGATTCAGTCCTGGTACATCTCCTGTAAACAGTTGAGTAAAAGCGTTTTGGTTACAGTCGTGATTTTTAAGGAATATTATTGTATTTTAAAAGTTGACACTTTGAAACTTTTTCTCATAGAATCACCAATGTTATCCTATGGAAGGAAATTCACTTAGCAGGTAAAAACTGTTATCGTTACTTTTTCTTACTCAGTGTTGGATCCTGGATCCAGCACTGGTGCATCTCCTGTAAACAGTTGAAAGAATGCGTTTAAGTCATACAGGCGATTTTTAAGGAATATTTGTAGTTTGTGAAAATCAACACTTTGAAACTTTTTGCTGAAAACCAGTCAATGTTAGCCTATGAAGGAAATTCAAGTTACCGGTAAGTACGGTTAAAATTACTTTTGAGGATCAGTACTGGGCTGAAACATGCAGCACTGAGGTCTCTCCTGATAACAGGTGAGTAAATCAGAATTCGTATTTCGGCTGATTTTAGAGGAATATTTTAAAGTTCCAAAACTCCACACTTAGAAGAATTTCCAAGTGAAACCAGTCAATGTTAGCCTATGGAAGGAAATTCAAGTTACTGGTAAGTACGGTTAAAATTACTTTTCAGGACCAGTACTGGGCTGAAAGATGCAGCACTGAGGTCTCTCCTGATAACAGGTGAGTAAATCAGAATTCGGATTTCGGCTGATTTTAGAGGAATATTTGTATGTTTCAAAAATCAACACTTAGAAGAATTTCCAAGTGAAACCAGTCAATGTTAGCCTATGAAGGAAATTCAAGTTACCGGTAAGTACGGTTAAAATTACTTTTCAGGATCAGTACTGGGCTGAAAGATGCAGCACTGAGGTCTCTCCTGATAACAGGTGAGTAAATCGGAATTCGTATTTCGGCTGATTTTAGAGGAATATTTTAAAGTTCCAAAACTCCACACTTAGAAGAATTTCCAAGTGAAACCAGTCAATGTTAGCCTATGAAGGAAATTCAAGTTACCGGTAAGTACGGTTAAAATTACTTTTCAGGATCAGTACTGGGCTGAAAGATGCAGCACTGAGGTCTCTCCTGATAACAGGTGAGTAAATCGGAATTCGTATTTCGGCTGATTTTAGAGGAATATTTTAAAGTTCCAAAACTCCACACTTAGAAGAATTTCCAAGTGAAACCAGTCAATGTTAGCCTATGAAGGAAATTCAAGTTACCGGTAAGTACGGTTAAAATTACTTTTCAGGACCAGTACTGGGCTGAAAGATACAGCACTGAGGTCTCTCCTTATAACAGGTGAGTAAATCGGAATTCCTATTTCGGCTGATTTTAGAGGAATATTTGCACAATGGTGAAGGGAGGGGCGGGGCCTGAGGTGACATCTTTGCAAACGCGCCCCGTGGCGCGTTTTAAGTTGGGGGATTAAGTTCCCTTGAATCCTGAGGGTCCCTAGGGGCCAACTAGACCACCAGGAACCTCCAATATGCGCCAGGGGGCTGCGTTGCAGAGACGTGTAGAGAGGCCACACCCCTTTTACACCTCTCTGCAACGCAGCTCTGTGGCGCTTTCTGGATGTACCTGTTGGGCTAGTTGGCCCCAGGGACCCTCAGGATTGAAGGGATTTAATTCCCCATCTTAAAACGCGCCACGGGGCCTGTTTGCACACATGTCACCTCAAGCCCCGCCCCCTCCCTTCACCACTGTGCAAACGCGCCCCGTGGCGCGTTTTAAGTTGGGGGATTAAGTCCCCTTGAATCCTGAGGGTCCCCGGAGTCCAACTAGCCCACCATATACCTCCAAAAGCGCCATAGAGCTGCGTTGCAGAGAGGTGTAAAAGGGGCGTGGCCTCTGTACACCTCTCTGCAAGGCAGCCCCTGGCGCATACTGGAGGTTCCTGGTGGGCTAGTTGGCCCCAGGGACCCCCAGTATTCAAGGGGAATTGTCTCCCTCTGCAAACGCGCCAGGGGCGCGTTTGCAGAGTGGTGAAGGAAGGGGGCGGGGCCTGCGGACCCGATCGTTTAAAAAAATTTTTTTTGGGGGAGGGGGCCGCGTGGCCCCCTCCCGGGCCACTACTTGCCCCGGGGACCCCATCCCCGGGGCTGGCCCTCTCGTTGGGGACTGTGGGGGTCCCCAATCCCCCACAGTCCCGCCGGCTCCCCGTGTCCTACGGGAGCCGGCATTGCTTACACATGGGGAGCTGCTAAGATGCAGCTCCCCATGTGGAAAGCATCGGCTTTGGATATTGGAAGAGAGAGCAGGTTTCCTGCTCTCTCTTCCAATATCCAAAGCAAGTTTGCAATGACAGGACGGGAGCCGCGAGGCTCCCGTCCTGTCATTGCAAACAGCAGTGTCCCGGGGTAGGCACCCCGGGACACTGCAGGAGCCGGCCCTGGCGGGTGGTGGTCCCCAGGGCCATCAAGGGCTCCAGGAGGGGGCCGCGCGGCCCCCTCCCATTCAGTGCACAGCCCCGGGGAGGTGGTGGTCCCGGGGCTCTGGGGGTCCAAAACGGACCCCCATTGTAATTTTCTTAGTGCCCCGGGGAGGTGGTGGTCCCGGGCGTGTGGGGGCTGGAGCCCCCACACAGGTTTTTAATAAAAAAAGAAGCCCCGGGGAGGTGGTGGTCCCGGGGCTGCGGGAGGGCTCAGAGCCCTCCCGCACCATTGTACATAAAGCCCCGGGGTGGTGGTCCCCGGGGCTTGGAGGCCCTTAGAGGCCCCCACACATAAAATTAACCCCCCCAGCATGCCCCCGGGACTTGGGCCACCCGGGGCCAATTAACATCGAAGCGCGGGAGACCGCGCTTCGATTTTTTTTCGGCAGGGTTCGCGCTCCCTGAGCGCATCCTGCCGATTTAAAAAAAAAAATTTTTTTTGCCCAGTGGGTCCTTGTGGGACCCCCTGAGCAAACCTAGGGGTCAGGGTGTTTCTACCCTCCCCCTTTGTGCGCTTTGCGCACTTGTTTCTGTCCCTCGGTTCTACCGAGGGACAAAATGGCTGCCAACATTTCCTGAATCGGAATGTTGACAGCCAGCTGACAGCCAATTAACATGCAGCTCGTGATCGGGAGGGTGCGCGAATCCTCCGTGCCCATAGATATATATGTACTTTTACTTTTGATTTTCTCAGCAACTACTGAACGGATTTACACCATTTAACAAAAGGGTTCTTTCTGAACCAAGAACTACCTCTTTGCCAAATTTGGTGTAATTCCGTTCAGCAGTTCGGGCTGTAGCCGTGTCTAAAGTTTCCTATGGGAAAATGCATGGGGAAACGCGTTTTGGGACCCCCTTTTTCTCGGCCCCCGCTTGACGTATCACCCCGAGACTTTCAGGGTAGGAGCGGACCGGAGCGCCCCACGAAGTTTGAAAATTTCGCGAAGATACGTCAACCGGCAAGAGAGTTATTTCAAATAGAATGTCGCGGATTTCCTATGGATAATAGGTTGTAACTATAACTATCTACTGGCGACCGCCAGTAGATAATATATATATATATATATATACACACACACACACATATACACACACACACACACATACATATATATATATATATGTCCAGGATTCCTTCGCTCCTCTGCAAGCCTCTTGGTACGACGAAGGATCACAGCACCACGTCAGAAGGTTCGTCGATTCAAAAAGTGCTTTATTCAACCATAGTGCAAAATACAAACGGTAGAGGGCGGTCCTCATTACTTTCTATTATCGTAAAAAAGACTAGACTGTGCTAATCCTCACGAATAGTATATATACATTTCAGTCTACCATTATGACTTAACAGTTGTAAAGAAACATTCATTAATATACAAAGTGCGAGTGCAAAAGAAATATATGTATATGTGTATCCTTTAAAACCATTTTTTTAAAACAATTTTCTTTCTCAATTCTTTTCTTTCAAAAAAGAGTGAGAGAGGAAGGTATTCTAAGATTTCAAAGGAGGCAGAGTTGACTTAGGCACATTTTAGGAAGTGGTCTCTTAGGGCCATATGTATCAAGCCTTTTTCCCGTTTGCAAACGGGCAGATTCTCAGAATCTGCCCGTTTGCGAATGGGAAAAAGTCTTTTGGGATGTATCATCCCAAAAGGTCATCGCAAAATAGAGAATCGCAAACTTTGCGATTCTCTATTTTGCGAATGCAATTAAGGAATTGCAAATTGCGATTCCTTAAATGCAATTCTGGAAGCACCATAAATTTGCTATTTGGCCTTAGGAATTGCAAATTACCACCAACTTCAAGTTGATGGTAATTTGCGATTTTCTTTAAAAAAGCACTTTTTTGATTTTTAAAAGTGCCATATGTCGCACATACATGCCCTTAGGGCATGTATGTGCTCAAAATGTGCACACATGCATATTTCAGGGGTGCAACAGGGTGTACTTTTGGCACCCTTGCAACCTTGAAATTGCATTCTCAATTTGCGATTCTCTAATTGGTAATCGCAAATTGAGAATGTCTTCCCATTCATTCCTATGGGCCTCCTAGCCCATAGGAATGAATGGGAAGGTATTCCTTATTTGCGAATCTCAATTTGCGAATCGCAAATAAGGAATATGTAGGATTTGCTAAATTTTTAGGAAATCCTACATACATTGCATTTTGCGATTCTCTAATTGCGATTTGCTAAAAATCGCAATTTGAGAATCGCAAAACTCTTTTGATACATATGGCCCCAAGTTCCTATAAGTTACTAGTGTTCAATACTCGTATCTGATTCTTATGTTCCCGTAATTTTATGCATGGTTTGTTATTGTGCTCCCCACATATGCACACTGCATTGTAAGGTTTGATCATTGGATAAAGTGACTAGTGTATCAATCAATCAATGTAAAGTACATTATGAATTTAATCCCAGTCATTCCATCCTTTTTGAAGAGACCATTAGTATATGTGTAGTATATCTAAAATACTGTATTATAAATTTGTCAATTAAAACTATCTAATGGAACATCAATTGAAATGCCATTGTCAGTTTTCTAAGTCTTTTAAATGCTACACTTTAAAATATCCAGCCATGCACGAGATTTCATAAGATGATTGAATAAAGTGACTTGTGCCTCTGTTATTTCATCAATTGAGGACCAATTCGTTATAAAGTATGAATCGGAATGGGCCCCAATGAGAGTTAGACGTCCGATCGTAAAGTGACTAGTGCATCCATTCTGGTATTGGTCAAAGACAATTAAATGTAAAGTACAATCTACATTATTGGCCAATACAAAATATCAATTCTCAATTAACGTGCAATTTAAGGTGCATGTGTGAGCCAGATGATTCATCCAAATATACCTTGTCCTGAGAGAATACGAGGAATATATAAAATCAACATATGGAGAAACTATTGCACACTATCCGTACTTTTTAGATAAAAGAGCCTTATCCCGTGTGTTCAAATCAACTCATACACTTTCTAATCTGAGGGAAAAAGGGTGGTCAATATATTGATAATTCGATCAATTGTCCAAAGGGTATACAAATATTGTTCTTTTCTTAATTCGTCCCATGTAACTTTTTTCATTCAGTAATTTCACATAATTCTAATTGCCATTTCTTCTTTAAGGTGTTAGTATCAGCAGGGACAGACTTCCATTCATCATTTATGTTCCTTCCCTTTTGGTTCCTACAGATGAATGTGTAATTCTGCATCTAAATTGTGGCCATATGGTCTTTCAGTGCCAATTGCTAGAATTAATCTTGATTCTGTTCTTCGTAGGTTTAAGGTTCTGTCCCCGCCCGTTCTTTTGATTTCACAATTTTGATCCCTGAGTATTTCAGTTGCTGGCAGTCACTTGAGTGAAAGTCGTGAAAATGTTTGGCCACAGGGTAGGTGAAATCCTTATTCTTAATGGCTCGTAAGTGCTATAGGATTCTCAGTTTTAACTTGTTGGTTGTACTTCCTACATATTGTTTTCTGCAGGGACATTCTAATAAGTATACCACATATTTGGATTCACATGTAATATGATCCCTGATGTGTTCAATTTGGCCATTTTGGAGTTGATATGTTGTCAAGTTTTGACCATGTTCACAGGCTCTACATTTAGAGCATTTCCAGAAACCCAGAGTGTTCAGCCAGGAAGACGTTGTTGGCTTTTTCAATTCTAGATGACTTTGCGTTAAAATATCCCCCAGAGAGGCTGTTTTTCTATACCTAATGTTTGGGTAGGGTGACAATGTTCTTTGTAATGTTTCATCCAACATCAGTATTCCCCAATTTTTGCGGATAATGCTTTTTAATTCTCTGCTCTGGTTATTAAAATTTATGATGAGTCGAGAAGTAGTGTCTTCTTTATTACATCTTTCTTGATTTTCTCTATGTGATCTTAGTAGATCTCCTCTTGTTTTCAATGTGACTCTGGCTTTTGCAGTTTCAATTACTCCCAACGGATAACCTCTTTCTAAGAAACGATTACTCATTTCGTCTATTTGAGAATTCATATCAGATGTTTCAGAGCAGTTTCTCTTCGCTCGTAACATTTCTCCGTAGGGTATGCTCCATTTTAAATTTTGCGGATGCGCACTATTGGCATGCAGAATGCTGTTGCATGAAGTGGGTTATTTATGCATTTTGGTGCATAACCTTTGGTTTTTGATGAAGACTTCCACATCCAAGAAGATGATGTTTGATGCGCTAATCTTAGAGGTAAATAACAGATTATATTTGTTCACGTTGAGTGAGTTTATGAATTCTTGAAAGTCAGCATGGTCTCCCTTCCATATTATGAAGAGGTCATTGATAAATCTTGACCAAAATTTGATGTTTTGAGATTTTTGGGTTTTCAAGACTTCCGTTTCCCAAACTGCCATCAGTAGGTTGGCGTACTTGGGTGCAAAAGATGTCCCCATAACGGTTCCCTATTTTTGCAGGAAAAGTTCGCCTTTAAATAGAAAGATGTTATGTTGTAGACAGTATGTGAGCATTTCTATTAGCATTTCCGAGTGCTCTAAATAACTTATTGATCTTGTTTGTAAGAACTGTCTTACAGCAGCTATTCCATCTGTATATATATATATATATATACATATATATATATATATATAGAGAGAGAGAGGTGGGCGAGGCACTGAAAGCTCCAGCCAGGTGCCAGGCTTGAATCTGAAGCCTGGCTCTGGCTCAGCTCGAAAAAAAGACAGTTTTATCATACACCGCAAATATAATACAGATAATGCCCCCATAATTACCATTCCTGACAGAAAGAAAATGTTATATACCATACCCGACAGTGCAGACAAAAAGAATGACACAGTCACAGAGGCAGGACAAGAATGTGAGAAGAAGGGAGAAAAAGGCAAAATGCAAGGAAAGGTAGGAAAAAAGAAAATAATACAATTATTATGATGGCAACTCAAATAGGAGCACAAAGACATAACTAAGCATAAAGTTCCAGAAATGACTCCAAGTATTTTCATATAAATCACTTCTATTAAACATCATATTTTGGATAAAATTAGAAGGTCTTTTATCCAGTAACCACTGATGGTGATATTCTTGACTTCCAAAGTTTTAGTACCTCTTTCTTCACAACCAAGATTAGCTTTCTGTACTACAGGATGCCTTTTGGAGATAAAACTTTAAATATGACAAACAGTGATATAATTGAGTGTACTTTTCACATGTTCAGAGAAGAGCATAGTACTGATATCCCATGACCAAACAACCAACCCAAACTTATTAATATGAATGTGTATAACATATGCAGAAAAATAAAATGGGAGGCAGGACCCGTTTTATTGTTGGAGGAAAATTATGTCGTAGGTTAATAAACAAGTTAATGGGTGCATTTATAGGTGATCCAAAAGCTGCCAGTGATGACTCAACCTACACTGTCTACCAGTTTGATCAACCAACAAGCATCAGAGCTAAATGCAACTGATGCAATACTACAGCTTCAAATTGTTTATCCTGCATCTGGAACATATACTGCGAGGGAACATAGCTCACAATAAAGGTGGAGCAATCACAGACCATCCACACAACTGATCAGACTTTCACCTGTCTCAGGTAGTGCAGATGTGCTGTTCCTTCCATCAGAGCCCATCGAATTGCAGAGATGTTGTCACTGCGACCCCAAAAGAAAAAGGTAGGCTGTTCCTGAAGGAGACAAAGGACAAAGGGGAGTAGGTCAGAGAAAAGGAGCCACTACAAGGGGAGTAGTTCCTTTTTGGAAATGGGGCCCTCACACACCCCTGCGGGTGTCATGATTCATCATCGGTCTTGCTCCTCGTCGGGCCAGTGCTGCAATGCCTTAACAGAGAGAAAGTGCATTCATACCTGAAGGATGACTATTCTGTTACAGCAGGTGAGACATCGTGAGACGAAAGCCAAACATCTTGCAGAAGAACTTCTTCCTCCAACAGCAACTCCAGCACGGATAGCTGGGGTAGCAACAATGGGGAAGGAGAGGCCAGATAGAACCCTTCATGAATTATGGAATGCCACCCTTTCAGGCAGCCCCCTTTTGGCAGTACCTCGTGTTTCCACAAGGCCAACAACCCTTCCCTCAACCCTACAACCCTGCTTTTTTAGACAGAGGCTGGGGCAGAGGAAGAGGTCGAAGAAGAGGATGGCACAAACGTGTACAGTGGCAGGAACCACCCCTGCACCAGGTACAGGCAAGGAGTCAGACAGGGAAGAAAAACTAGTTGTTAAGCTGTCAAAGAGAACCCTGAATGGCACAGAGACCAAGGTACTCAAGAAGGGCCTTGGCTTAGTCCCCACACCTAGGACGGATACATTCTGGGACAACTATGAACTCCACAATTTCTTCCCGAAAATAAGGTTGAGGGCGTTCTTCCAGGACAAACCTGGTCTTCAAAAAACTGACTCAGGGCTACGCAACCCTTCTAGGTTCACCCCCAATACCAATATGACTCCAATAGAGATACTGACCTTTGAACAGGCAGTTCTAAATGAAATAACTCATGTTAAAAGTGGTCCCACCTTCCAGAACCTTTCCAACTTTGAGTTGGCAGCGATTAGATCTTTGGCCAATGACAACGAAATCACCATAAAACAGGCAGTGAATGGGGGTGCCATTGTTATCATGTCTACCATTGACTATATCGCTGAATGTAACCGCCAACTGTCAGACAGGAAATACTATACTCCTATCTCCATTGACCCAACGAGATGTTTGAGTACCCATATTACCTCTGTGGTATCAACAGCAGAATCCCAAATGTGGATTAGTAAGAATGAGGCTGAGTTTTGGTTAACACTCAACCGAGGACACTCTACTTTTACATCCTCCCCAAGATACACAAGAGTGTCCTCCTACCACCAGGGAGACAAATTGTGTCAGGCATTGACTCACTTCTGGAACCATTGTCCAGATTCTGCGACTATTTCCTCCAACCCTTGGTGAAAAAAACTTCCTCCTTCCTCCAAGATACCAGAGATGTACTACGTCTCATAGAAACAACTAACCACACAGACTCGATTGATTTACTGGTAACTCTTGATGTAGAGGCCCTCTATACTAACATTTCTCAAACAGCCACCCTGGCAGTGGTCGAGAGAGCCTTACTTTCTGAGGACTGGACTGCCCCTACTCCAATCAGTTTCATTATAGATTGCGCCACTAACTTTTTTCAATTTGGTGAACAACTATACCACCAGACTCAGGGGACCTCGATGGGAAGCACCTTCGTCCCTAATTTGGCCTGCCTCTATATGGCAGCTTTTGAGGAGGAAAACATCTTTCACGCCACTAACCCCTACAGCACAAATATTACTTTGTGGTGAAGATGCATTGACGACGTCCACCTTTTTTGGAGAGGAGATAGAACCACATGCAGTGCTTTTTGCGATTGGATTAACTCAATCTACCCTTTTCTCCGGTTCACTAGTAACATGTCTGATGAAAAAATTCCCTTCCTAGACCTACTAATTCACCTGGGAGAGAATAGCAACTTGACCATGACTATATTAAAAAAAACACAGATATCAACAGCCTGCTATTTTACGGTAGCCTCCACCCCAGGGCCCTACGAGACAACCTCCCGTATGTACAGTTTCTACGGTTGCGCCATAACTGTAGCTCTGTTTCTGACTATGACAAACAAGCCATCACACTCTCAGAAAATCTCATCAATCGAGACTACCCACAACACTGTGTGAGAATGGCCAAAAAACAGGCTAGAAATAGGTACTATTGGAAGATCACGCAAAACCTCCAGAAGACACGCTCCCTTGCATTACCACGTACACAGCTGACTCAAACAGAATATGCAAGATTATAAAGAAGATTGGAACATCCTCCAGTCTGGGGGTTTAACCATGCCACAACCCAGGTTCGCTTCCAAACACACTTCAAACATAAAAGACATGCGGGTGCACACGAGACCAAGGGTATCAGGCAGTTCAGACCGAAGGACCCTATGTTCCCTGCCCCCTGTGAAGGGCCATTTCCCCTGTGGTTCCTGCGCTGTCTGTAGCCTGACTACAGTGACAAAAAAAATAAAACTGACAAACACGTTCACCAGGACACAAAAGGCTCATACCAACTGCAATAGAAACGACTGCATTTACACAATAACCTGGCCCAGTGATAAAAGATACATAGAGATGACTACCAGACTGGTCAAGGCCCACATTACTGAACACCGCAGTAATATCAGTTGTAAAAGAACTAGCACTAAAATGTGCACACACTTTATTGACCTTGGCCACACAGCTGATGATTTACGATGAACTGTGCTAGAAGCCCCTTCCATTTTGAGAAAGGTTGCACTCTTTAAAAGGGAACAACACTGGATTTTCCGTCTGTCCACACATATTTAGGGATTGAATGAAGACATACCATGGGGAGAGATCAACTAGTAGCCTTCACTAATCATTCGATAATCTCTATCTGGCAATATGCTATTTCACACATTATGTGTGTTCTCCTTATTGGCAACATGTTCCACCTCTGCCATGGGAGTAACCATGACACACACGTTCTACCTCTGGCTATTGGGCAGACCCCAGTGGGTTATCAGACTCTGTAAAGACGAATATAGTACATTACAACGCGATGTATTACATTGCGTGCTTTTACGGAGCGGTCGTTACAACGACCACGTTGTTAGTACGCGATGCATTTACATTGCAAGACATTACAACGACTTGCTGTAGGGGGCGCGCTGGACTTAGGAATAGTATTATTTGCTATTCCTACTCCAGTTTGCGCAACAGTAGGGAAGGTGTTGGAATTCATTTCCAATACCTCAGCGTCCCCTACAGCAAGTCGTTGTAATGACTTGCGATGTAAATGCATCGCGTACTAACAACGCGGTCGTTGTAACGACCGCGTTGTAATAGTCTTACAATGTAATGACAGCGTTGTAAACGCTGTTTCCCGTAAAGGCACCTCATGATTAATACTTGAATACACTGTTTTAGTGAGAGTTAGCTCTGTCCCTGTCAATTCTCTACTGGATACAGGCCCACATTTAATGGGAGCGCTCCAACAATTTTTAACCCTGTCACATTAATTGCTAGCAACAATCCATGTGATACATGGGCTCCTAACCCACTACAAGATGGCGCCCACGATCCCCATGTCAATCACTGCTGACCTTTGATCAGCAATTAACCACCCGCGCCGCCTGCCTTTCCACAATGGGATTCCCACATAAGCGCATGCACACCCACATTCAATGGGAGCGCTCCAACGATTTTCAACCCTGTAACATTAATTGCTAGCAACAATTCATGTGATACATGGGCTCCTAACCCACTACAAGATGGCACCCACAATCCCCAGCTCATCCTTGCTAACCTTTGATCACCAATTAACCACTTCATACGGACCACCTGTTACCAATTAGGGCCAGATGGAGGGTTTATAAACTGATCAACGACCTCCAAGTCCTCACTCCCAAGGCACATGAGAAGGGGTAGGTTGTTGGTGAAGTTCTCCAATGGATGACGTGAGTACTGGATCTTTGGATTTCCATCATGTGAATGGAGGTTATTATTCCTCTCTCTGGGCTCACTTACAAAATTTCGATTTCAATTTTACTTCCCAACAGCATGCTAAAAATGTTATCGTTTACCTCAGTGTTTCTCTCGAAGAGGTGATGACATCACCCTCATTGGGTGAGTGTTTTTTCCCCCTTTTGACCACAGTGTATGAACTCATCACCTATATGTTTTTATGTATGTGTCACATGTTTGTCTAACTTGGTTCCTTTCCCTACCTGTTACAAATCACGAATTCACGCATGCTAGTATTGCATGCCTCTAAAAGTACTATACAAGACTGCTCTGTATGTCGCTATATTATGATTTCTTTTCATAACTTCCTCCCCAGGTCAGTGATTTTTCATTCTTCAGGTACACTTATAGGGTACTTAGTGTTTGGACACTACTTGTTGCATCCTTGGTCCCAGACACTGTGTAGATTAGTTATAAATTTTAGGGTCCTGAAGAATTGCCCTAGATCACATCATGACTAATTGACGGCATGAAACATGTTGACTTTATAGGTCACCAGGGATCATTGTCCCCACTGGTGACATCACGTTTTTAATAAGTCAGGCATACTCATGAATTAAAATTTGATTTGAGATTTGCCTAGCCTTTTTAAGTCACTAATCACTACATCGACACCTACATTTCCTCAATCTACACAAAGGGCCCTTAACTTGCACTTCACATCACGGTTTTGGAAAAAGATCTCTGATAAAGAGCCCCGTTGAGAGTGCCCGTCAGGCATTGCAGCGCCGGCCCGACGAGGAGCAAGCCCGATGATGAAGCATGACACCCGCAAGGATGTGTGAGGGCCCCATTTCCAACAAGCATTTGCAATGCAGTAGGTCTCGCATTTGCGACCGTTTAAGCTATTGGCATTGTAAATGACAATGCCTTTTATTTATGTTTTAAAATCCAACACATAAATAAATGGCACTGTCATTTACAATCGCAATTGCTGAAACTCTCACAAATGCGAGACCTGTTGCATTGCAAATGTCACACACACAAGCAGACACAGGCACACACACAAGCACACATGCAGACACACACACAGGCGCATTAAAGAGTTACTAAACAAGCCCACATTAAATGGAAAAGCAAGAAAGTAGTCGCACGCAGGAAAATGAGTTTGTAACAAGTGTGGGTACTCATATCAGCCAGATAAAGTTATGGTGAGCGTAGAGCCCACCAGCTGCTTACTGTTAGTTGTCGGCCGCCCTATTAAAACATAAAGCACGTCGGGTACTGTGTTGAATAACAACACATATTAGCAGCGCGGCCGGCCGCCATGTTAAAAAGGCGTCCGGCGCTGTGTTGATAAATAATACACTAGGGCAGCGCGGCCACCTTATTAAAACATGAAGCGTGTCCGGCGCCTGTTTGAAAACAATTTCTACACAAGTAATTAATTGTAAAAAGGCGGGTGGCCGTCGCATTTTTTCTGTTTATTTGCTTTAGTAGTTTTCGGGTCACGCCCCGCTTTAGAAGTTTAAAGCTAAAGCGCGGCATGCCGATATTGCTACAGAAGTAAATAAATGGAAAATGAATGCGGCGTCTGTCCACTTGTTTTTCTATTTATTTACTTTTGCAGCAATTGTGGCATGCCGCGCTTTAGCTTTAAACATCTAAAGTGGGGCGTGACACGAATACTACTAAAGCAAATAAATAGAAGAAATGCTACGGCCGACCTAAAAATGACAAATTTGAGAAGTGATACTATTTTAAAAATGTGCCGCATAATGCCGCAGAATGTGTCTTTTCTTGACACATAATTTAGTCAACCTTGCTGCATAATTTGGTGCTGACTTGCCGTGTAATTCCAGTGGCACTAATGACACCTCACCCTCCCATCTAATGATAATGGCAACTGCAGTCTCCCTCTCTCGTCTTCCCGTGTTCCCTTCCATCTATCTGGACGTGTTCAGTATGGTTCCCCTGAAGCTCTCGAGCTCACATTGCCAGACTGTGAGCACAGCCCGAGGAGCCCTTATCTTGTGATATTTATGAAAGTGTGTCATTACTTGTGAATTTCTACTTGGGCAGATTGCACAACGGGTGAACGCATTGTGGAGTGTGACTGAGCTTGGCTCCCGCTCTGGCCAGGGTCGGTGTGTGTCACGAGTTTACTGCGCACAGAAATAAACAGTGTGCAGCAGGGCGACATGATGGATACAAGCCATGAGCTCAGGGTGCGCCGCACGCATCAGTAACACTCGCACTCGGAGCCAAGAGGAGGGGGGAGGGAAGAGACACGAGGGAGGGGAGACAGAAGGGAAGTCGTCAATGGAGAGGAGAGGGGGAAGCGAGAGGGTGAAAGAAGGGGTGACAGGTTTAGAGGCGGTGATGAAAAAACAGAACGAGGGAAGGGAGACGTAAAAGCGGTAAAGCAACAAAGGAGAGGAGCGGTAGTGGGTAGAGGAGAAGTGGTAGGGCGGTGAGAAAATGAGGAGATGGGAGGCTTAGGATAAAAATATTTGCAATGCAATAGGACTTGCATTTAAATACAAGACCTATGGCATTGGAAAGAAGTGGGCACCATTGTCCGGGCTGCTTGAAAAGAGAAAGCATGCATGGCGCACTGAATGTAAGCAAAGCACGTCGTGCCTGTAGTAAGAGAAACTCAATAAAGAAAATAGTGCTTTCAGACTTAATAACACGTACTGTGTTAACAACCGGAGTAAAAGGGCCAGTCGCCATGGGAGGTTACAGATGAAGATAGGCGGTACTAAGGAGGGACTAACAAGCCTATTTACGAATCAGAAGCCAGCATTTACAAAGGACAATGACACAAGCCAATGACAAATATGGGCGGAGAGTGGGAGGGGCTTCTATTCCATACTCCAGTACAACAAGTCTCTCAGAGCAGCGCATGCGCGCTGACTCTGGGCTCGACCTAAAGAGGAACCACTCCCCTTGTAGTGGCTCCTTTTCTCTGACCTACTCTCCTTTGTCCCTCGTCCCCTTTAGGAACAGCATACCTTTTTCTTTTGAGAATTAACAGTGGAGCATGTATGCTGGACCTTTAAGTGCTCTAGGTCCCCAATTGTTTGTGATGGGTCACGGAGACCACGCCATCTGTGCACATTTCTTGGTTAATTTCAAGTACCACAACTGTAGGATTGCCCAGTAACTCTGCAAGTCCTGGGTTGGGAGAAGCTGCCACCAGTTCTGAGGCACCCCTTTTCCCTTTAACACTGGATTCCCCTTTTAAAAGCAACCAACCAACTCCAACACTTCCTGCAAATCAATAGAAAACATCTGTCTCAGTGTCGGATAAGTGGATCCCCTCACCTGAAAACTAGCCATTCATTTGTGTATTGACAGGTTTATGCCTGTAAAACCCAAGCTTCTTTTGCCAGTAAATTTCTGCCTAGATTTACTGACCCACCTACGAGTAAGCTCAATGACTGCCTCAGTCCTGCCCCAATGAGAATGTGTGCGGGTTCTTCTTACCAACCATACTATTTCATAGGAGCCCAATCATTCATTGACCTAAATAAGCGTTCTTTCTCATGGTTTGAAGCAAAGGTCTCCTTCCTATGTATGTAGGTCACTGCCTTAAAATGTATAACCAGAATATGTTGCGGCACGTCCGCACTGACCATACTTTTAGATATTTGGTTAAGGAAAAATGAACACCCCGTTCAGCTTCAAGCCATTATACAGGGTGGCAAATTTGTGAAATGTGGGCCATATGCAGAAGAACTAACCAGGTTACTTATTTTCTGTATGCCTTGATTTGAAAATTACCTGTCATTCAACTGTGAAACTTTTTGCATGAGGCAGAATTTGTCAAATATGGGTTGCATGTGGAGGGTTGGGGAGGCAAGTGGGGTGCAAAATGTACAACCCTCTCTAACTTAGTATGCCACAACATCAACCCCTTCTAGTGTACTTCAGCCACTGTGTGATCCACAAGCTATGAGTGACTCCACATTGGTCCCTGGGCCTACATAATACATTCATTGAATAAAATTGTCCATTGTGAGTGAAAACCATGTCACTTCTGTACTGTCCAAGGGACCAATGTGTTCACATAAGCAACCTGGTCTGCATATTGTTTAATTAATTTACTTGCATAATTCTGGATGGAGACACCCAAACCTTGCCAAATACAGTCCGCCAGCACTTTGTCACACCTCCTATGAATGACAATTGTATACTTCTTATAAAACCCTTCACTCTGTCCGAAGGATGATAGCCCAACTTTGTGATTCAACTTCTGACATGCTGATGTGTGTGATAGACCACCTTCAGTTACATTGTATCAAGCAGCTCCTCAATGGCTCATCAGTGTACCAGTCTATGGGGATGATAAAATGTGAAAGGTGCTTCAATGCTGGGTTCGGTCTGCTTGCATGCAAGTCGACATGCTCAAATGTCCGTTCCTCCAAGCAAATGGCCGTTTTGTGGCTGTCAGCGCCTCAAGCAAATTGCCATGCTGTTTGAACCCACTGTCATTAGGGTGGCTACATGTTGTCTGCAGCTCTCAGTTCTGTAAATATGCGGTGTCAGAGATGGCAGTATAATGAAAGTTTAACTGTTATCAGCTCCCAACCGTCTGGGAATAAAACTTGGTAAATGTGCAGATTCAAGGGTTCTTTGGTGGGAGGTCTGGTTTTATTATATAACGTTTTGGGGAAAATATGACAAAAACTTTTTCTTTATGTAGGAATGCATACAGGAGATAAATAATTGAATGCGGCAAAAAGCTTTATAATTGAGTCTACTTTACAGATGTAATACACTCCCTAATGCTTTCCCTTGATGAATCGCCTGGAAAGGGGAGTGAAATACCAAATTGCCAATAGCAACAGATGAGAGAATATTACTTCTCAAGTAGAAGTTAAAGCCCACTCACTTTATTTATATATTACATAATTGGAAACAGCACGTCTCACAGACTACTGCACTGTCAAGCCAGACATAAAAAACGAAATATTCTCTTTAATATTTTAAACTCAATATAGAGGCATGGATCTACCATGACCCTGAATGAATTTATGACTGTTTATAAAAAATGCCTCTGTAAGCTTGAACCAAAGCTAGTGCACCATTTTACTACACGACACATCTGTTTGTGAATTGTATAGGCTAGGTTTTACGTTTAATTTTGTTGTTTCATTCTTCTTTGCAGATCTGAATTAACAAGGAAAATTAAGTTGGTGAAAAAGTTTTATAAGGCAAAATGACCTATGGAGAAAATCATTTTTGGGATTTTCTGGTACTTTCATGTGCTCTTACATTATTTGTTGTCAAGACGACAGATGCACTTGGAGAATTTCCGCTAGTAAATAAAAGTGCAACTACAAGTGCTCCAGAAGTACATTTGGCTGTAATTAATGGCACAGCCACTCCTAAAGAGCTGCCTGAATCCCCAGCCCCCACAGGGATGTCTACAGCTCCCACACTGGCGCACACTCAAAGTACCAACAGGAACAATCTCTCAGAGGCGTCATCTGCGGCAAATGTCAGTGGACCTGCGGGAACCACGATAAATCCCTTTACAATAACCAGCACCGTAACACCTGGCAATAGCTCCGATAATTCTTCGGGATTAGCGAGTGGAAAAACACCAGCTACTTTGCCTTCGACCACACGGACAGCTCATGAGACCTTCGCCTTCACAAATACGTCAGACATTACTGGAATACCGGCAACACATGTGTACTATACAAAACCTATTAATACTACAGAAGGAACTGAGGTGAACGCCACGGGGGCTTACACAACTGCTCTCACGGGTAAGCGCGCTCATTTCTCAAAGAGGGCCTGATGTTGCAATTTATGGCCCAGTTAATCCTGTGTTAATATGAAACTGGGGGGTAACTGGCACCTGTTGGATACAGAAGACCTGTGTCACAACCATGAAAAAGTGAAGGTTACATAATTGGAACTGAAAGACGTGACAGATGAACGCGCCTCGGTGGTTAAGGTGGGCGGAAACAGGGAGCAAGAGCGGGTGCCATCTATTGCCGCAGAAGAGCAGGGCAGCTTGCACCAGAGGCGCAAATAGAGCCAAATTTCGGGTGGGGGGGGGGGGGGGTAGAGGGGGGGCTATTTGTTCCATCAATAGGCAGAGTGGAGATGCAGAGGCTCTAAGAAGGGGTGAAAATACAACAAAGCCTCGTTAACAAGTAATTGGTCTTTTAAAGACCTGTGAAGTACTCGGGTGCGGCTGCAATAAGACGGACACCAGACCAGCCAGCCCACAACAGCTCAAAATCTGTCTGTGTGTGTGCCCAGGAAGCTGTCTCAGCCCCGGCTGACACACACGACGGGGGTGGCTGAAACCCTTTGAACCCTATGGGCATTGCACGCCTGGCTTGCACCCATTCTTGCACCATGTTGATGTTTGGAAACAGGGTGCAGCAGTGTGTGCCAGATGACCCACTTCTCTGTGGCCATGCAATGCTCTTGGCACAGAAGAGTGGGGCAACCAGGGCTCGAGTCGGGGTACCACGCGGGTGGACGGCGTCCCCCCCACTTATTTTACCGGGTGGACGCCGTCCCCCCTGCCCAAAAGCTGGACTTTCAATTATGGCGTTACTTGCCCACACGGCCGCCCCGTCGATCTCCCAAGTACAGGGCTGGCTGTCAATCTTGTGCACGCTAGATGGAGGGAGGAAAGGTGAGTGTTTGTATTTGCAATACACAAATTATACGACTGACACTTACTGTTAGTATGAGTCTGTGTGCACATTTTTGGAAATTGGATGCGAATCCTTCACCTGCGTGAGGATGCTGCTCATCTTGTATTTTGTCTGCCGAGGCTGTTTGTCCTGTGACATTCGCCCAGAGGGAAACACCGGTGCCAAGGCCTGCACTGTGCGGCCATTGTGTGCGCCGCCACAGCCGTGACACGAAGAGCTGTCTGCATGGCGTGCTAACTCCAGCGGGGTCAGTTCCACTCTGTGGCCGCTAGAAATGAAAAACATGACCCAGAGTGGGTCGATTCACAGAGCTTTTCACAGAATCGCTCCCAAAAACACACAGAGAATGACGCTACATTCCACAGTGGGTTAACGTGGCGCCCCAAGTGAAGCGGGTCTCCCTGTAATAAGAGGGGACTACCTTTCGTGACGTCACTTCCTGACGTGACGTCACTTCCTGTGACACCACCTAACTTGGAGCGTCCCCCCACTTCTTTTTCTAGGACTTGTGCCCTGGGGGCAACTAACGCCCACTCCTCAGCCCACTTACTCACTTGCCTGCCCACCAGTGAATGGTGCATCAGGCTCTCCCACCATACTGCTTTTTTTTCTTATAATTTTCTTCTTTTTTCCTCTCAATGTTTTCGAACATTCATAGGAAAAGCTTCTTGACTGTCCATTTTGCATGCTCACAGTATTGTGCATGCACACTGTGATACCATTGTCTATGATCTATGAGAAAGCAAACAATAAAAAATATAAACTTACCTTGTCATACTCTAGACACTTTCCTTTTTCTTTCTCCAAAACGAATGAATGGATTTTTACCAAACCGTGACAGAAAAGCTGCTGTGCCATAAAAGGTTTGTGACCATTCCTACAGCGGTTTCAGAAAGGTCAGGTGGAGAAAAGATTCCTGTGGGAAATTAGATTTTATTGTTGAGTGAAAAAATGAGTTGTAGCCCTCTTAACCTTTGGACCATGTAACTGATCTGCACCGAATTTCACATGCTCTTTGATATTGACCCAAACGTCTATCCCTAAGTTTCAAACAGTTTGGCGAAGAGGGAGCAAAGTTATTCAGGTGCAAATATTAGAATTCCAGTGCAATGAAGAGATGGCAACTTGAGCTACAGAGATGCAACTGTCTGACTGAGTATCTGTGCTTTAAAGGGACTTTATAGTTGGATGAAAATGTCTGTTAAAACGTAACATTTTAAACTCAAAAAACGCGGAACTAACTAGAATGTGTCCCCCCCATCAAGCCCGGTGTTGTCATGGAGATGCGATCAGTGATGTCATCAATGATGTAATTGAACATGTCATGAATGATGCAATCTGTGAGGTCATAAGCAGAGCATGGTGGGGGCATAAGTTTTAGTTAGTTCATTAAACTATAACTGGAGACTTTTAGTGCCTTTTGAGTTTAAAATGTTATGTTGTAACTGACATTTTCACATAACTAAAGCTTCACTTTAACCTTTGTTTTTTTCCATTGGATTTCTAGTTTTTTTTTAATGTAAAGTAAGAACTTATTACCATACCCACCCCCAGCGGACAGCCAACCTCCCACCGCACACACCCTATTGCAGTGCGCAGCATGAAGTTGGTCACAGGACTTACCCCTGCACTCGACACCTCTGCGGGTCACCAAACCCTCGCCTTGCACAGCCCATTGTCATACATGGCATGGAGTTAGGCACAGGGCCTGGTCATGACCAGCGCCCAAGTCCCCCATGGGCAGCCATCCCCCACAGACACCCAACCTACATTGTTTTTTTGTAAATAATTTTCCTGGTTCCTCAGGAGTCCCTCAGGACTCTCTTGAGAGTCCTGCGACATCTCAGTGACATACAACATTTATTTATTTATTTGGGTGCCATTGGAGTTCCTCTGGGACCCCCACAAAAGGGCCAAGGGGTCAGGGTACCCCTACCTTGCCCCCTTATAGGGTATTTTTTTTAAAAAATTCGGGACAGGGGGGCGAGTCCCTGAGTCCTGTAATGGCTGCAACAACATGTCCTCAAACAGCAACAACGTTATTGACAAAACAAAAAACACTCTTCCTTTAGAAAGGCTACCACCGCTGTGTAATATATACATATAGATGTATGAAACTCCATTTGTTCCCATGCTGACTGTTTCTGCCCCTTCAAGGCAGTGTGCATCATGCAGGTCAGGTTCCCTGCTACCAATGCAATCAGCTGTACTCCACATAAAAAACATGCTCCCTTCAGGCTTCATGCAATATGTGAGGGTTTATGAACAAAAGTGGATCTGCTTCTGTTAATAAACCCTCCCATAATGCATCCAGCCTGTGTGGAACGCATTTTTTCTGTGGTGTAACAGCTGATTGCATCTATGCAGAGGCAGACTGTAATATTTGTAATATGCTATTTATTACCATTGCTGAGTGTGGGGAGTGGCCATGACTCAACTAAGACGAAGCCTCAAGTGAGTCATGATGCCCCTCCCCTCTCTCAACAAGGGTAAAAATAGCTTTTTACAGTCTGTGCGCTGCATGTTTAGTTAATTATCTATTTCACAATATTTTTCGCAAAAAATAGAACTCATTTATGAAAAAATCGTTTCAACAGGTAGTCATTCCCTGGCCTCAATGACACCAGACCAGCCAGCACAGGCAAACTCTCAGTTACTAGAGTGTTTCCCTCCACTGACATCGGTAGAGGTAGAATCTTTGATCCATAAAGTAAAATCAGGGTCCCCCCTCGACCCTATTCCAGGCAAAGTTGTCACCTCTTTAGCCCACCAATTGTCTCCCTCAATTGAATTTCTCCTTAACCTCTCTCTCAGAGAGGGTCATGTTCCGTCAGAATGGAAAGCAGCACAGGTCAGGCCTATTCGTAAGGACACCAAGGTTCCTTTGACAGATTTTTCCAATCTCCGCCCCATCTCGCTCCTTCCCTTCCTGAGCAAACTGTTGGAGAAACATATCAACAAACATCTCTCCAACCACGTCGAACTTACTGGCTGCTTAGACCCTTCCCAGTCAGGCTTTAGGCCCAAATACAGCACCGAATCGGCTCTGTTAGCAGTCACAGATAACATCAGGATGACCCTTGATAAGGGCCACTCCACAATTCTAGTGCTGTTGGACCTATCTGCCGCGTTCGACACGATCTCGCATCAGATATTGCTCAGAAGGTTAGAGGAGATTGGACTAAGAAACTCTGCCTTTCAGTGGATGACGAGCTTTCTATCTGCGCGTTCCCAGACCGTCAACCTAGGCCCGTATCGTTCGGCACCGATGGAATTGTCCAAGGGAGTACCTCAGGGCTCATGTTTTAGCCCTACATTGTTTAATATCTATGTTGCCCCCTTGGCCAATCTCCTGAGGACATATGGGTTCACCCCCAAATCCTATGCCGACGATACACAGCTGCTTTTCCCATTCGACAAACTGACTCCTTCTGTACAGTCGACATTCTCTTCTGGTATGAGAGCCATCTCTCACTGGATGAAGAGTAATTTCCTCCAGTGCAATGTTGGGAAAACGGAGATATTGCTTTTTGGGGAGGCCCCTTTATTATGGACGCCTGAATAGTGGCCGGCTGATTTGGGTGCCCCTCCCGCCCCCAAATCCACTGTTAAGAACTTAGGAATCCGTCTGGATCAAGCACTTACCCTGAAGGAGCATGCTGCCCAGACTGCTGGCTCCTGTTTCCACACATTGGGCCTACTCCGCCAAGTCTTTCCTTTACTTCCTGATTCAACGCGGAAGACTCTGACTCAAGCGCTTGTTTTAAGCCGTCTGGACTACTGTAACGGTCTGCTGATCTCCGCCAATGAGGCCTCGCTCAGCAGATTGCAGGTAGTCCAGAACACGGCGGCGCGATTGGTCCTCAATGTCCCCCCCAGGACCGCCTCCCGCCCTCTTCTCTTGCAGCTTCACTGGCTTCCAATACGGCAACGGGTAAGATTCAAAGTTTGCTGTACCATCCATAAGGCATTGTCCAATCTTGGTCCCACCTATCTCTCGGAGAAATTTACACCATACCTACCTCCTAGGTCTCTCCGCTCCGGCTCCAAACATCTTCTGGTGGTCCCCCAAGTTAGGAAGGCCAGATTAGGGGGAAAAGCCCTTTCCCATCTAGGCCCCCGCTATTGGAATGAACTCCCCCTACATTTGAGGCAATGCCTTGATCATTTGCAATTTAGGAAACTGCTCAAGACTACTCTCTTCTGTTTCTGATCCAACTGTAGTAGTACTACTTTCACGCCGTTTGTCCGAAGCGCAGAGATACCCCTTCGGGGGTCGATTCAGGCGCTATATAAATAAATAAATAAATCTAACAGTTTTGGTGGCACTTTATGCAGTTCACTTAATACACTGAGACTTTCCTTCAGAAAAATGTGAACACTGTGAATATCCTGGTATGTTTCAAAAACTGTATTTCTGTTTTCATTTTATCAATGTCCGGTTGTAGTTTTGCCCAGTGTTCTCAAGCCGCCTTTGCGAAAAGAGGTGATGTCTGCCTCTGTGCTCCATATACATTTCTTCCTCTTTCTTTTCTTACCTAGGGTCACCAAATTGGTATATAATTAAAATAAATCAAGCAGGACTTGTATTTCCTCCTCACATTAATTCATTTTTTTCTTTCACAATTAGTAGTTCTGAAAGCTTACTGTTTCAAGACCAGATAGTGGCGCCCATATACAGGAAGATTCAGGACCGGCTGACAGTTTGCTGTTGGAGGATTAGCAATGATTGATGACTTTCTTACAAGGAGTTAAATACAGTGTGGTAGAATGAGTTTTCATGTTATTTAAGCTCGAGTGTAGTCATAACATGGCAAACTACTTTTGCATTGTAGTAATCACATGAGAACGTGTTTATTAATATGCTTGCTCCAAATAATACGCTACTGGGCTACCTTTATTTTCACTAGCATGCTGTATATACGTATAGGATGGGCAGTGGCAGAACAACGGGCCATGGAAGGCAGGGCTAAGGGGGCAAGGGCATCAAGCCAACCATGCAAGATAGGCACACAAGAGAGGCTGTGGCAGCACAACAAACCATGAAGGGCAGGCGGGAGGGGCAGTGACAGCATACCAGACTTAGGAGGGCAGAGGGGGATTGGGGTAGAGGCACAGACTCAGATAATGTAGGGCAGGAGGGAGGTGGCAGGCACATCAAAGTGACCATTTAGGGCAAGCAGTGGAGGTAGTAGCAGCACAATGGACCACATAGGGCAGACCAGAGGGCAATGGCAGCACAATGGACCATGGAGGGCAAGAGGGAGAGAGCAGGGGCATGTACACAGACAACAGAGGGCAGGCAGTAGGGAGGCATGGGGCAACAAGCTCACCACACAGGGCAGGCAGAAGGGGCATTGGTGGCACAACAGACAATGCAGGACAGGAGGGGGCAAGGGCATGACAACAGACCCCAGATGACAGGAGAGAAGGGCTAGAGATATTGAATCGGACATCAGAAACAGTGGGTTGGCGAGAGGGGGGCAGCGGCAACAAGCTGACCACGCTGGGCATGTGGCAGAGGCAATGGCAGCACAACAGACAATGCAGGGCAGGGAAAAGGGGGAGTGGCAGCACAAAGGACAATGGAGAGCACAAGGGATGGAGTAGGAGCACAGACTCATACAACGGAGGGCAGCGAGAGGGGACAGGGGCCACAAGCTTACTACACAGGGCAGGCAGGATGGGAAGTAGCAGTATAACAGACCATGCAGGGCAGGTAGGCGGGGCAGGTCAATGAACCATGGAGGGCAAGAGGGAGGGGGTAGGGGCACATACTTAGACAACGAAGGACAGAGGGGAGGAGGGCAGGAGCAGCAAGCTGATCATGCAGGCGGACGGGACAGTGGAAACACAACACACTATTGAGGCCAGGAGGGAGAGGATAGGTGTATGCACATGGAAAATGGAGGGAAGGTGGGAGGTGGTCAGAGGCAGGGGCATCAAGCTGCCATACTGGGAGGGGCAGTGGCAGCACAACGGACCATGTATGACAGTCAGGAGTGTAACTGACAGCACAACAGACCATAGTGTGCAAGAGGGAGGAGGCTGGGGCATGCACAAAGAACTATGGAGGGCAGAATGGAAGCGGTAGGGGCTGTACTCAGGCAAAAGACAGCAGGGGGCCTGGGCATCAAAATAACCACACGGGGCAGACAAGAGGGGCAGTGGCTGCCCAACAGATCATGGAGGGCAGTAGGGAGGGGATAGGGCAATGGACTTGGACAATGGAAGGCAGGGCAAATGGTGCAGGGACAGGGGCAGTAAGCTGGCCATGCTGGGCAGGCGGAAGGGGCAATGGCAGCACAATAGACTGAACAGGGCAGGCAGGAGGGAGGGTGCAGTGGCAGCTCAATAGACAATGGAGGGTAGGAGAGAGGACGCAGGGGCACGCACATGGACAACGAAGGGCAGGAGGAGGGGCCAGAGCCATGGACACAGACTGCAGAGGGAAGGGAGAAGAATGGCAGTAGGAGCAAGCTAAGCTCAGAGGGCAAGCGGGAGGGGCAGTGGCAACAGAATGGGGCAGAAGAGAGGAAGCAGGGGCAGACCTGAACAACAGAGGGCAGGGAGGAGGGTGGCACAGGCAGCAGGCTGACCATGGAGGAAAGGCCAGCTGGGACATGGGCTGCACAGTGTATCATGGAGGGTAGGAGGAAGTGACAAGAGCCCGAACACAGAGAATAAAGGGCAGGGAGGGCGGGGCAGGAGCGGGGGGAGTAAGCTGACTAAGTAGAGCAGGCCAGTAGGGGCAGTAAGCTGTCCTCAGAGGGCTGACTGGATGGGGCAGGGGCATGCACATGGTGAAGAGAGGACAGGCAGAAGAGAGACTGGGGCAGCAATTGGACCACGGTGAGAAGACCTTTATGGGTTAAGGGCAAGGTCAGCCCAATGGACCATGAAGAATGGAGGGCAGGGGGTGGGAGGCAAGAGTAGGGGTAGCAAGCTGACCACAGAGGGCATGCCGGAATGGGCAGCATAATGCATCATGAAGGTGAAGTTGAGAAGGGGCAGGACCATGCTCACAGAGAAAATTGCGGAGGGAGCAGGGACAGCAAGCAGAACACGGAGGACAAACAGGATGGGCTGGGGCATGCAGAGAGACAGAACAGAGGGAAGGAAGGAAGGATGGGGGGCAGAGGCAGCAAGTTGACCACAGAGGGGAAGAGGTGTGGGCAGAGGCACACAGATAGAGAACAGAGGGCAAGCAGGAGGTGAGCAGGAGCGGCAAGCTGACCATGGAGGGCAGGCTGTGGTGGTTTAGCCACCAGGATGGAATTGGGTCTGTGCCAAACCCAAGTTGCGAAAGGGCAAAGGCGGTGCCCAGTGGAAGTGTTGGACGAATATGTTCAAAAACCCTAGACATTACATTTGAATTACATAATGGATCGCCCTATTACTATAGGGGCTATATACTTGCAAAATGGACATCAGCAAGGGCAGGCGACATCACACTACCCGAACAAACTTATAATCACAATTTGTAAAACAAATTGGGCTAGGCCCCAATATGATGCAAACTGCTTAATGCCATAAGAACTAGAGCAAGCCCATGCAGGCAAAGTGAGTGCATCTTGAAAACACTGTCCACAAAGATTTCCTGTATTCCTGACCCAAGTATAATTCACTCTGAGCCAAGGAAGCAAGTGGAAAGCTGGAGACCATGTATAGCCTGACCATCAGAACTAGATAGGAAATTACCAGACTGCATTGTCCCATGATCCCAATCTGCATTCAAGCCACTCATGTGTGTCCAAGGCTGTGCTCAGAGACCAGAACAAAAACTCCCCTGGCACTCTCTAGTGCTGTCAGAGCTGACCATCTTCTCGTATCCTCTAAATGGCCAAAGTAGGCATAACGTTTCATTCACAACTTTCCAAAATCCACCCAGTCCATCTCTCGTTACCTGCCCTCTCAACATGAACCACGGTACGCATACATACCCATACACCCTAAAATGTGGTCACTTCTTCAGTATTTGAACTAATAATAGCACCACTCAACCCTTCTCTAAGTGCTTGAAATAATGGACTCCAAGACAAAGGAAATACAGGGACTGTCCCAGTACCACAAGCAGTGATTCCGACGTCACAAGGCAGGTCCTTTTATTCTACAGTCAACAATGCAGCCATGAGGTCAAAATGCCTCCCTTTCAGTATTCCTAAATGATAAACCTTTGGATCTCTGGCACTCTCTGGTTGCAAGGCAACTGGCTGACCAGTGAACCCAGAACCAAGCATGCTCTGTGTGCTGCCTCTTACCAGTGTGAAGCATTCCCTCAGACACTAACAGGTGCCAGTTGACCTCCAAACCAAGAAAACAGGCAGACAATATCAAACGGCAACTAGAACCCAGTCTGTGTTTAGATACATCAACACCAGGCAGCTAAAATGAAAGATAGGCAGTCAAGCCAAGTGACATGTCACCAGCAGGGAAACAAAGGCCAGGAACAAGGCCACCTCTCTAAACAGTAAAAAAACAAAATCATAAAGCCACCCTCTTCAGTGCTCCCAAATAAACATACCTCTGTTTTCTAGAACATTCCTCCTCAAAACGAATGAGCTGTTTGGGGCTTCCATGTCCAGGTGGGCTCTGTGGAATGCCTTGTGCCTCTTTTCAACTAAGACACTCTCAAATTGGTTAGTGTAAGAAAGGAAGTAAAGGTCTCACTAATACATGGCAGCATGCTTCATCATAGGGGTGCTTCTTCACCAGCAGCATTGTAGACCTGCAGGCTCATCTATTAATTTGAAACATTTTTGGTGGGATGTGGGAATGGTCGGATGAGATGAGGTAAAAGTGACATTAGGAACCCTCCTTTATCTCTTTTATCACGTCAACAAGATTCTGTCTTCCTCTACTGTGCAAGAACATCACAGAGTGTTTGTCATTCTAGTTGGCTTTACCCAACCTATCTAACCTTCAATTGTGTGGTGTAGGAGGTCTTCAAAATTCAACCTGCCAAATAGAGTAATCAAGTAAATGTCCTAACCAAATAAGGAAATAAGGAAGGAAGGAAGGAAGGAAAGAAAGAAAGAAAGATGAAAAGTAGACCAAAAAGACAGAAAGAAAGAAATAAAGAAAGAAAGGAAGGAAGGAAGGAAGGAAGGAAGGAAGGAAGGAAGGAAGGAAGAAAAAAAGAAAGGAATGAAGGAAAGAAAGAAAGAAAGAAAAAGAAAAGATAGCAAAAAAAGAAAACAGGAGAGATTAAAGGAAAGGCAAAAAAGAAAAGAAAGAAGGACAGAAAGAAAGATGGAAAGGAAAAAGGGAAAGAATGAAAGACAAAGGAAACAAAGAAGGAAGGAAGGAGGGAGGGTTCACAGTATAAAATAATGGATACTAAAACTCAAATTACACCCCAGCTATGTTTAAATAAAACTATTACACGTATGCTGCAAATTAAACACCATAAAGTTTATTTTTTTCCTGAGCAAACTTTATCATAGAACCATTTGTGAAACTGAGTCCTAGAACACAATATGGTATGCTGTGAAATAGCAGCAGTCCACTTCAAAAGGAATATACAACACCATTGGAAGGAGACAGGAACTGATAAAGCTAGAATTTGCCCTGAGCTCACATTAAATGCATCCTACCATCACATCAAACATAACTGGCACTAAAGAGAACTCCTTGTGTGAGGATGTGCACCTGTGAAAAGCAAAATGCAGTCACTCAAAGTTACGCTCATCCGAGGCTTAAGTAGGCTGACCTATTACCTCATGCTGTATGTTGTAGTGGGCAGAAGCAAAACGGGAATGACACAAAAACAGACCAATGGGTGAAGAGAGGTGGCTAAGAGCCCCTTTGAGTAACTATATTATACATAATTTTTTGGTAAATGAAAAAAACTTGTCTAATGACGGAGCTAAAAAGTCACCCCAAAGCACATCTTGCTGCCGCAAGGAAGGGTGCATAATATTTAAGAGAGGAACATGTGTGACTTTAGAAATTGCATGTTTCCCCTGTTAGACCCAGAATGGCATTGTTACTGGTCGGGCTGTACCAGGCACATAGGAAAAGTCAAAGTACAGATTATACACCTGAATCTACAATTCTGACATGTACCAGCTACAGACTCCATTCAAAGTTTTTTTTTAATCTTTTAATAAAATCCAATCAAAAGGTGAAATCAGAAGTTTATGAAATATAGTGAAAATTTTAATTTTAGAATGTTACTTTTATTATGATGGAGGCTAATTTGCATTAGCTCTCCAGCAACTGCCTAGCCTGTACTTGACTTTTATTAGGCATGAAAGAGGTGTGAAAACTGCTCTGAGAGCAGAGATAATGGGCTGGAAGTTGGAGGTGTTTTCTTCCCATGCAGGAAGATCAGCTGGGGTGGGCCCAGGAACTTGATTAACTTCAAAAGGGCAGGCCCTGTCCCTAGCAAATGTTAGTTTACACTTGAAAGGCCCAGGCTTTGTCTCCATATTCAGGCTAGCACCAAACCCAGTGGGGGAAAATTTGCAGTAGGACAAACAGGAACTGCTAAAAGCGTGGGTATGGTTGTACCCAGGGAACTTTTACCCCATTGGCTAGGGAGTGACCTGGAGTCACCCACACTGACTAGTTGGTTCCAGGTATAAATGTGGCAACCTTAGGTACCATCCTCAGAATACTTTCTGGACCTGCAGAAGAATAGTAGAGGACTGGACATGCTGTTTGTGAGCTGTCTGTGACCTGAGAGGAGCCCTGAAGGACTGGACCTGCTCCCTCTTGTACCCAAGACAAAGAAGTGAAATCCAAGCATCACTTACCTGACCTCCTTTGTGGCCCAGATGACCCGTGGCAACTGGACTTGGAGTAGGCTTTGCTGTTGGACTCGTCTGGACACTCTGATAGTCTCTCTGGATGCCTTGCCCCAAAGTTCCTGTGGGCCTTAAAAGTGTACTCCTCTGATTGTTTGGGCACAAGAACAAAGTTTGGAACCTTTTGAAAACTTTTCCTCCAGAGCATCAGGAGGGCCTGCCATGAAAAGCATCAGTTCCATTGCTTTGGACTCAATTTCAGCTTCACCCCGGTCTAGGCTCCTAGTACCTCTGAAAAAAAAACTGAGTCCCATTCTGAGTTAAGATTCAGAAAATTTTCAGCGAGTAATCTCAAAAGCTCCAGGTCTCCAGCGGACCAATCTGCTTCAAGTATCTGGCCTTCTATTTCTTGGCGGCATTTACAATTTCAGACACGATTTCTCTTTTAAAAAAGAAACAAAGTTTCTTTCTGTATTGGGAATTAGAAGACATTGCAACAATTTTGTTTAAAAAGTGACACAGTCACTTTTTGTAGTGGGCTTGGAAACGTTTATGAAGTTTTGACTTTCAGACGTTTTACCAGGACCAATCCACTTGTTGTATCAACTAGAGCTCCATCATGGTAGGCCTCAAATCGTGTCTCAGTCCTGGTCAACCACTTCCATAGACTTCCAGTGGGGCTTTGCGTTTTTTGAGTGGTTTCTACTAAAACTTTTAAAAATTTATATCTCCGGTTCCCCCTATTGGATTTTTGCTGTTTTGGTGTAATTTTGTCTATTAATTATTTTCTAATTCAGTTTGGGATTTTTATTGTTTGGTGCTTTTACTTTATTACTGTTTTATACTACATACATACTTTGCACAGTGCCCTAAGTTAAGATTGTCAGCTCTGTCTCATAGTTACGTGGTTTGATCTTAGTTTCAGTGACTGTGAGGTTTCACCCTGCCAAGAAGTGTTCTTATTCCTTGAGAATTATCCAAACTATAGCTTACTTTCTTACAACTGCCATGATAAGTAATGCGACTATATCTTAACCCAGAAGTCCTTATGCCTTATTAATGTAGCTTTTTTTAATAGACAAGGGAGCACAAAGGTATATAAGGGTAGAAGTATTTATAAAGGAACAAAGGGCCCCTTACTGCAGAATATCACTAAGCATAAGCCATAGAAGAAAAATGAATTCTACGTCAGAAAATCCAAATCGATGTATACATGTATTTATTCAATCTTTTAACGCACACAGAAAAAATAAATAAAAGTGGGGCGCAACAAGAAAAACAAGAAATAACACTTTCAAAGCACAGACATTTCCTAGTTACTGTAGAAATAATAAACAGGTTATGTCACATGTCAGTTTAGAGTATCAATGTTATCATAATTTGGAAAGAAACATTTGCAGTAGTCATTGTACTTTTTGTCGATGATGGTTCAATCCCACTTCACAATATGGGGATCATCATGAGGACTTAAAAGAATATGCCTGAGACGAAAAAAATGCCTGTCGGAAAAAATTTAAAGTAAAAAATGAGATTTCCTCTTGGTAATTATTTACTAAAGTAAAGGCAGAAACACAACAGTCATCTCACCATTCAACAAGAGATACAAGTGGACATAGTCCTGTTCTTCACACTTTAAAATAGACAGCGTAATAATACAGAAGAATTCCAAGAATTAGAATATAAAATAGATTTAATTATATAAAATTGACAATATATTTAATATATCTGGATCTGTAGATATTATAAGAATTTGTCTTCCATCAGATCTCAGGATAAATGTGCTTAAAACGAATGTGTTATACTGAATGACAAAATGTACTGTCTGTTTGTTTCTCTCTTTATTTTTAAAGCATGTGTTTCCCTTACTGTGTAAGGATTTTGGGAGTGCATGAGGCTCTTTAGATTTTTTTGCGTTTATCAGTTTTAACAATTTTTGTGTATGTAAAATCAAAAATAGGTTTCTTTTTTATTGTATTAAATATATTGTCAATTTTATATAATTAAATCTATTTTATATTCTAATTCTTGGAATTCTTCTGTATTATTATGCTGTCTATTTTAAAGTGTGAAGAACGGGACTATGTCCACTTGTATCTCTTGTAGAATGGTGAGATGACTGTTGTGTTTCTGCCTTTACTTTAGTAAATAATTACCAAGAGGAAATCTCATTTTTTACTTGTGATAGTACCCTATCCCCTTGGTTTGCTTATAAAGGGGTCCCTCTCTCTTATTTTACGTATGGAAAAAATTAAAATACAAAGGAGATAGATAGAGATGTGGAAGGAAGAGAGAGAGAGATATTTGGTCGGAAAAGGGGGGAGAAAAGAGTAAAAATTTGATTAACAATGATTTGAGCCATGGTGGTAGGTGATCACAATTCAATCCCTGCACGTACGTGGTCAAGTGACAACCGAACGTGCATCACACTGTAGATGAAGTATTGCAAGGAATGTGTTGAAATGCACACGGGTGGAAAGGTGAGAAACTGGGTAAGCCAGATCCAGAATAAGAAAGTGATTGGTCTGTACATGGGATCAGAGTATGACAATTAACTCAATTTTTTACTCTTTTCTCCCCCCTTTTCTGTCCGAATATCTCTCTCTCCCCTCTCCGTCTCTCTCTCTCTCCTTTGTATTTTCAGGCATATTCCTTTAAGTCCTGATGATGACCGCAAAAGCTTTTATGAGTATATGAACTAGCACCCCAGTAGTGCTACTTGACGTCGTTATAAATGCCTTTGTGAATAAGCCTGACATTTCCATCTCCCTATTACTAAAAGTACAACAAGGGCACTGTCCTTTTTACTTGTATCCAAAGTATAGGAATATTTCTTTAATATTCCCATTTTAGATGTTTTGTTTCCATTTCACAGAAGCATTTAAGAGTGCATGAAATTGTACTACAGATGCTCCATTTTGTTGGTAATTAATGCCTTTGTGAATTAACGCCTATGTTGCTGTTACTTTTATTGTTTTGAATAAAAATAATTTATTTTGATGGTAAACTATGAAAGTCATAAATACTCTTTTTTCAAACTGCAGTGATGAAATTGAAAAGTATTGGTAATCATGTTTTTTAAATGTGTTTCTGCTTTTCAGTCGAGAGTATACATCTAAAACATTCAGAAGCTATTCTGACTATTGCCTTCAGCATCATTCTGGGCATTGTTGTTCTAGTGATTCTTGTATACAGTCTCAATAAGTGCAAGACAAGAAGATCACAGTACTCTCACCATCCACTTCATGCCTCCTCATATGAATCAGGTCAGTTGTGATGTACAGTATATGATTGATTTCTTGTCCTACTCACCAAGAGCCTTCATTTCCATGACTCGAACTTCTTGGAGTTGGGTCATCACCACAAGAAAGGCAAAATTGTTTCTTCTATAAAGACATGTCGGTTCACTTTCTTTTCTTTGAAATTCTCAATAGGATTATTGCCCAGTTTTACAAACAGTTGACACAACACAGAGCAGCAAGTTGCTGTGCTATGTTCGTGAAAGGGAGAGAGGAGAACTGCACCATATTTTTAAAGAAATGGCATAGTTCTCCTCTCTCCCAGTGCTGGTGCACTTTGGTCTACATAGCGCCAATTCAGGCACCCTTGTGCATAGTTTATTGGTGCCTGTGTTATGGTCAGGATAGTTTTTGTGCAGGAAGTTGTGCCTTCCTGCACAAAAACCATCACTGGAGGTTGTGCCCTCTTTGTATGTATGCTGCAGAATGCAAAAAAGTGAGGCAAAATGTTAATCTGGGTGTATGTGTTTTTAAAAGGGTCCTCACCTTTGTCGTACATGTAAAGGCACCTAATTTGTCACCCTTTACCTATATCAAATATTAAGCAGTGTTCCATATTTGCGAATGCCTCTGAGGGCACTGGATGGTAGGAAATTCAAGTAGTATGACAAAGAAGATTTGAACTCAAAGTAATGAAGAGTACTAGTAGATAATCAGAATTTGCCCACCTCATCTTTATGTTCCTCCTGCAGTATGAGCATATAGACAAGCAGAATATTGATTCTGCACACCACTCAAGCAATCAATGAACACCCATTTTCAGATTAAGCACATCGTCTACACTGAAGACAAAAGAGGAATATGTAGCACATGCTGGTATGTACCATGGCAGAAACATAATTCTAAAATAGCATGAACTCTGAATATATGCATATAGATGCCAATGGCAAGATGACCACTTCCCTGAAGAATTCTCTGTGCCTGTTCTAGAAGTTGCAGTGTCAAAATGTTACCTGCCCCAAGAAAAATGCTGACACACCCTCATTTGTATACAGCCATACCTAGTGAAAACACAATGAAAGCACATAGAGAAGACATTCTTCAGTGGCTGGAGGCACAGAAAAGAGAAAGGAACCTGCAATATGGAATTCTGTGTGAGCCAGGGGCACTGATGATTTGTTGTACCTGCTCAGCTAAGGAACACAAATCTCTATCTTGATGTTAGAACAGTCATCCAATTAAATATTAAGTGGATATGATATGCTCTAATGTTTAATCACAATATTTACAACACACCCAATCAACACAATTAGTTCACAAATTGACCATGTCTCTCAGAAGTCTTCAAATGTTTGCTTACAGATAGCACATGGTCTGAGTCTTAACTTTATCATGATAGGATGCATATGATAAGCACATTCCCACCCTGAGTGTTCTTAAGTGCACAGCTATCAGACAATGAAGAACTAGTTCAGGCACTTTGGGTATAAAAACCCCTTTTCTGAAAGGTATACTCGAGATTCTAATTTAGGCACTGATGGCAAAGTAGCCCTGGGAAACCACAAGAAAAGTTGAATTATTTGCCCTTGTAGAAGCTGTCTTCAGGACAAGGAAAAAACACCCTCCACAAAGTCTATAGAGATTACACCAACGAAATGATCAATTCTGTACTGCAAAATATTAATTGGTACAACAAACTCAAAATGAAGACTCCACGGCACGTCAGTACAGACTGGACATTTACACACATTATGATATTATGCCGTAGGTTCACTCCCGAGTTACTGGAATTAAACTTTGCATTTTCTAACAGTGGATCTGCAAGGCATTGTGACAAGTCACAAATGCACTCAAAGCATATGTGCCATACCAAGTGACCTTAAACCCCAAGACACATGGGATGAGTCAAGTCCGTTGAGACCTCTGTGGCACAGATCGTCCGCCCTCATCAGAGTACCCTTTTGGTGGTGAACGCATCTCATCAAGAGGCCTTTTAGTCCCCTCTATACTTAAAACAACTGCAAAGAATATACGAGGCTCAGCATTCACTTTGGTGTGATGTTATTTTATATTATGCTTTTTTCTACTTTATAGAGTTAAGTTATTCTATGTTATGTTACATACATTTCTATATTGCTTACTACCATTTGTATGATCCCATACCTGCTTTCAGAATCTGGGCTTCTTTTACTGTGCTTGGATTTCTTATTGACTAGAATCAAAGTGGTCTGTTGACATAGTATTTGGGTATGTATCATATTGTTTAGGGATGAGTTATAATAAATAATAACTGTCTAGTTTGGATCAGACTAGTGTATTGTGTATTGATAGATTATATGGCATAGTGGCTGCCTAGATCCTGTTAGGATCCTGAGTGCATGTGCCAAAGAGTACTGCCAATTGTTTTGTTGCTGGGGTATGCAGTTGCTCATTGCTCTGCTATGCTTTCCCATCATGTGGATTTGATGCTATATGCATGATAGTGTTGTAAAGTTAAATTAAATGTTTCTGGATGATTGTAGTGTAGATTCCATATGAATGTGTTGTTGAGGTGGCAAATGCTTAGCCAACTATATAACTTGGAGCTGTGTGCGCACATGATGCTGATAGGTATTGTGTCTGAAGTCTACTGGTGGAGTACAGGAGATTATTTGTAGAATCTGACACAGATGTGCAGTTTAGGTGGAAAATTCATATCCAACATTATGGCTTGAAGCCATGTTGTGTATGTGGCGGTTACAGACATTGGGGCCGATTCCGATCTCGGTCGGAGGCGCACCCAATACCATTCGGTCGGGAAAAAAGCCATGCGAAAGCCTGTTACCCGACCGAACCGTACGCGGGTCCGGCCGAGCGAGTACGATGCGACGTCGCCGACCGACTCGTCCGGGCGACCCGACCGCTCCGACCGACTCGTACCCGGACCGTACCGCTCCGACCGACTCGGTCGGACCCGATTCGCACCAGCGCAATGGAGACGTTTTCCGGCCGGGTAAGTACGATGCGCACCTCGACCGCTCCGACCGACTCGCGCCGTCCGACTCGAACTCGCTGTCGGAGCCGTACTTTGGGGGTCCGTGTCGGACCCCCTGTACGCGTACCCGTGCGAGGCGCACACAGGGGGACCCAAGGGTCCCCCTACCTGTGCGTGTACGCCGCGAGCGCTCGCGGCGTACTCGCTGTAGGGCGCCCTTGTCCGCCTCGCACCCATTGAGGCAATGGGAGCCCGCGTACGCGTTGTACGACCGGCTCCCATTGAGTTCAATGGGAGTCCGACCGACTCGTGTCCGATAACATACGGACGCATCGGACTCGTTCGGTCGGACTGCACGGGTCCGATTCGGTCGGAAATCTCTCCGGGTCCGGCTCGGTCGGGGAAATTTCCGGCCCGAATCGGAATCGACCCCATTGTGTCTAATGGGCACTGTTGCTTCAAGGTGAGGTATGAATATAACTTGGCATGGATTTGCTGTTGGGGGACCAACTGCCGGGAAAAAGGTATACAGAAAAGCAGTTATACTTTCGAACTGCAGATGCCTTGTTCAATCATTTACTTACGTTCAAGATTATAACAGATATTGAAATGTTTGCAAGGTACGTTACTATCCCTTTCACATTAAGAAAGATCAAATAATTGAAGCCAATGGCATATTATTCCACATAGTCACAGCATACAATGGTATGGGCTATATGACCTTGCTTCTTCCCTCATTGAAGTGAGCGTTAAAAGGTGTCCTCAAGACCCAGATGATAAGTGGAAAATGAGTTGGTGGATGAGGAATTTTGGGAGTTTAGAGGCAAATGGGAAGGGTGTGCAATAAATATATTGGGTTGATACAGTGGGAAGAAGCCCACAAGGATACCGGGGATTTTGTGAGGAGACTGTGATAGGGAGCAGGAGTGTTTGGAAGGATCAAGATAGCATTGGGGTCATGCCCTGCAGTTTCAGGGAAAGGATCCAATGGGATGTGGGCAACCATTACAGGTCAGGACCTAGAGTGCCTCGTTGAAATTGGGAAGGGCAGAAAGAGACAACCTGGATGGAAGAAGTAGAGTGCGAGCCTCAGGCCCAACAGGGGCTGGGGAGGCGCGACAAGGAATGAAGGACAGGATATTGGGTACAAGGCCAGACAGTTGGGCAGAGGAGGAGAGTGCAGCAGAGGATTGGAACAGTAAGGGAGGAGCATAAATAGGGAATAAATAGGAGTCCAGCCTAAAAGTCTGGACTAGGATGGTAGAAGAAGGGTGCAATGGTGAAGGAAGTGACCCGTTTAGGGCCACCCAGGTCACCAATGACCACCTCTCAGCCTTCCGTACTAAATGAGGAGTCGGTCAGACAGGAGAGAATACAAACCAATAACTGTTTATTCATATACACTCAGAGCAGAGCCCCATCTGCCCAGTCGCTAGGAGTGTTTCAGAGGGGAACTGAAATCAACAAGCATAGAGATACATTATGTACGTTTCGTAACCGGGCGAAAAAACGCCCACAGTGGAATTTTCCAAGCAGGTGCAGTAAAACAGTGAAATACAGAAAAAACGGTTTAGTGCTCCTATCTTACACAAAGTTTCATGGTCCAAGGTCATTCCATCTGGAGCCCGCTATCAGACAAGGGGGAGAGGGCCTCTATCTGGTGAAAGCTATGTGCTGACATGAACAGTGTGCTCATTACTGAAACAAAACCCAAGTGAAGAAACGAAACTCAAAGAGGAGCGTTTCTCGGAATTAAACTAGATCAATTTCGAACAGCCCAAAATGGTGCCCAAATAGAAAATGGCGCAGCGAACGCTAATTTACATAGAGCATGCGTGAGCATAAACAATTTCTATTCCAACAGACCCTCCTTTTAGCATATCTAAAACATTTTCTAACAGCAACAAGCAGAAACAAACTTCGAACAGTAATAGAAATTACATTGATAAACAATTATGAGCACTCCATATTTCAACATTAGGAAGTGAAACAGTAAGGAGGGAAGAAGTCTAGAAAATTCCCTCATCAATGTTCATCATATCCTCAATATCCTTCTGGATCATGATTGCGGCATTTGTGCCATGAATTGATATTTTCTGTTTGGGTGTGAAGATATTAGTACAATAGGAACAGCAAAAGGGAAGACAGTGAATAAGAACAGAGCACTAATACCACAATCAAATAAATCACTTTTTCAAGATTCCAGCCCCAGCTACCAAAAAGAGACCAGCTCCAATTCCCACTTTCCATTCTTTTGACATTTTCGAGAATATCCGAAATATGTTTGGTGATATTCTTTTCCATATTCTTGATCCCAACCACACACTGATCGCCAGCTACCACGCATACACCACCACTCTTAGCCAGATGAAACCCACTGCATATCTAGTCTGTTCCGAATATATTTGCATATTCTCCAACTGAGTGGTGATGTCGAGTAAAGCTGCCACGGTAGTATTGGATAAAATTTGCAACTTGTACCCAAAATATTCTCTAGCTTTCTCGCCCCGAGCCATAGAGGTACCACCCAAATTAAAAATAGAAGAAAGGATGTATCCAAAAGTGATCCCATTACTATAATTATTGACCTCTATATCGGTCACTCCCTCACAGAACTCTTTCGTTAGAGTCCTTTTAAAACATTGGATGTTAGGCTTAGCATATTTACAAGGAACACCCAAAGGCAACACCATTCCAAGAGCTACATCATCGGTACCATTGAGGACATTGGAATATGTTCCATTAGACAAAAAGTAAAACCCTGGGTGTGCATACATCGGTCCCTCATAGTCCACTGCTGCATATCATTCCAAAAGTACTCAGGTCTTTGTCATTCACCAAAGGGATCGTATTTTTGTACAGCACTATTCCTGAACAATTTATATACAGTGAAGTGTCAGTGATATTCACAATGGGGCAGCAAGCTGGATAATAACCAGCCTCCCGAGTAACTATCAATTCTTTGTAATGCCAACCCACCAATGTAACATTCTGTTTCTCCATGTAAAAATGATCACAATAAGTGTTGTTATCACAACCTGGATAACCCACTCCCAGTGGCTTTCTATGATACAGACATGGCCCAGGATAACCAAAACCAAATACCCCTTTTACTTCTGTGAACTGAGGTGGCCGAGCATAAGTATAATTCACAAGTGACAATGGATACGCAGTCCACATTCTAGTAACGGATTGGGTGGGGTAACAAGCTGTTCCTTCTCCAAAGAATCTCTTATGGGTCTCCAGGAATACATTACTCGGGGCTGTTCTCTTACTTCTTTTCAGTGAGATAACCTTACTCTTACTGTGTAAAGGTACACCTTGATCATTTTCCAAAACCCACGATACCCCACACAATATTATTATCAACAAAGACAAAAGAACAACACATATCATTTTGTTTTTTCGTGTCCACATCGTATTATGCTGGGCAACAAGAACCATTGGCTACTCTTCGTCAGCAACCTGCCTACCAAAAGGATGCATTATGGATTTTGCAAACGAAGCAAGAATGCAAAAAAAATATACAAGTTCCCAGTGTCCGTCAGAGCCTCACTGGTACAGGCTCCTATTGTCAATCCATAAGTTGGTGCTCTTGAGCACCGGCGGTGGAGCTTGCTCTGTCCTAAGCTCTTCAATCTATCCCACGTCGATAAAGGTGGTATACCCTCAGGGTATACTTCTGGTCTCCCTAACTAATGTTCAAACAACGAAGGCAAAGTGAGCACAAAATTCTCTACTAATTTAAATTAATGCCGTTGGTACTATGACTCAGTACTACCTATTTTGTGCAGTCCATCCCTAATCTTTTTTCTCCTTGGACTCCGTATCCCTCAGCCGAGGGCGCAAATTGTAACTGGTAACCCCAGGCACCGTGTGATCAACAAACAAAGGCTCCTGGATAGCTCGAATCTCTGGAGGAAAAGCCTCATTCAAAACATTATCATTCTCCTTATCGGTCTGGGTCCACATCAGTTGGACGTCGCTGAAAGGAAAGAACCTGAGCACCTGTTCACACTCTGAATCGCCCACGCCCTCTTTGACCCACTGATCGTATGGTAACGGCAAAGGAATCTTCCTGCAATGGGTGGCAGGCACCCAGTTCTTTCGACCAGCAACCTTTACGGCCGTCCGCGTCACCAACAGAACCTGTTCAGGACCTTTCCAGCGTGGCTGCAAACTTTTCTTCCGCTGGAAATTTCTAATCAACACAAAATCCCCAGGCTGGATGGTGTGGCTGGGTCCCTCTGATACAGAAGGCAGAGATTATTGGATCTATTGGTGAATAGAATGCAAATCTTCCGTTAGCTGGCCAAGATAATTAACCAACACAGGATATTTAATATCAGAATACTTACGAGGACGCGGGACGCCCCAGACATTGGTGCCCAAACACGACCTCTTAAGGAGACAATCCTGTCCTAGAATGAGCTGTTGTTATTGTTGACAAAAGAGCTAACGGTAAAGCTTCTGGCCATTGTAACCCTGTTGTCTCTTGGATTTTCGCCAATTTCAGTTTGAGAGTACATTGTACTTCTCAACAAGGCCGGCTGACTGGGGGTGATTGGCAGCATGAAAATTCTGCTGAACATGCAACTCTTCACAAATCAATTTAATCACCTTCCCATTAAAATGACTTCCGTTGTCACTCCAGATAACTCGGGGCAAGCCGAAAGAGGAAAGAACTCTTTAAGGAGTACCTTCCCAGTCGTAATGGCCGTATTATCTTTAGTGGGGTAGACCTCAACCCATTTACTGAATGCACATACAACCACCAAAACATACTTAAGATTATTGCATCTCTCTAATTCAATATAGTCCATTTGAAGGACTTCAAAAGGAAAGGTGGGCGGTGCAAAATTACCAGGTGGTGTAGGGGTACCCTTCTCTGGATTATGCATCATGTAAACCATACAGTATTTCACCAAATGTGCAGCTGTCTTAGAGATATTATCATTATGCCACACAGGGGCTAACAATTTACAAATACTTTTTGCACTAATATGAGCTGGACCATGTGCCATAGTAACCACAGGAAGTACATATGCATCAGGCAACATCCATTTCTGTTGCCCCGATTTATCAATCCAACACCCCTCCTCATTCAACTGTGCTGTACTCTCCTGCCATTGCGCCAATTCCTCTATCGTGGCTTCACTCTGTTTCTCCTTTACACTCTCAAGGGTATTTTCAAACATGACAACCTCGGGAACCCACCTAGCCATACCTGCAACAAACATGCGTTTCATTTTACTTCGAGCCGTTTCCTTAGCTACCTGGTCTGCAAAAGCATTCCCTCTACCCACATCATCTGTGACTTTTTTATGGGCACTGCACTTAATGATTGCCAATTTCTTAGGGAGTGTTAAAGAAGACAAAAGCTGCAATATCAGGTGGCCATGCTGGATCTTCGTTCCATGAGAAGTAAGGAACCCTCTCTCTGCCCAAAGCCAGCCACAATTATGGGCAACCCCAAATGCGTACTGGCTGTCAGTATAAATATTGACAACCAGCCCTTCACTCAATTCGCAATCTCGAATAAGGGCAGCAAGCTCAGCAGCTTGAGCTGACTGGTAGGGGACTCGTGATGTCTCTACCACTGTCCGCAATGCAGTGATAGCATAAGCTGCAGTGGTGGTGCCATCTGGTAATTTAAAACAAGAGCCATCAACATATAGTTCTCCTTGAGGGTCAGATAAGGGAACATCAGTCAGGTCTACCCGTCCTTTCGTTTCTTCCTCTGTCCGAAAAATACAATCATGTTTGTCGACTGCATCATTCTCAGAAGGGAGGGGTAGTAACGTGGCTGGATTCAGAGTGGCACATCTCTTAATCGTAATGTGTTTAGCAAACAATGTCAATTCATGGCCAGTAAGACGTGCACTGGTGAGGTGCTGTGTCTTCGTCTTATTTAAAAGAGTATCCACAGCATGGGGTACCATAACTGTGAGGTCTGTATCAAGTACGAGTCCAGCTGATTGTCTGATTGAAGTGGCCACAGCCGCGACGGCTCTCAGACAACTCGGAAGGGCCCTAGCAACAGGGTCAAGCACAGCAGAAAAGTAAGCGCAAGGCCTCTGCTTATCCCCAAACTTTTGTGTTAGGACAGAAAGCGCACAGCCAGCCATCTCGTGGACATTGAGCCCAAACGGTTCATTATAATTAGGTGTGCCGAGCACCGGAGCCAAACAAAGCGCAGTTTTTATTTGCTCAAAAGACTGCTGGCATTTGGGCATCCAGGGCTAGGGCTAATGCACTGCTTTCGTTGTTAATACAAGCAAAGGTTTGATTAGTAGCGAATAATTTGGTATCCACTGTCGACATTAGGAAGTAATACCTATAAAAGCACATACATCTTTCTGAGTTTGTGGAACGGGCATTTTAACAATGGTACTGATACGCCCGGGGTCAACCTCCTACCCTCCTTCACAGTAGGTGACCTAAATAGGTAACCTCCTGTCGACAATACTGAAATTTTGAAAGGGAAACCTTATGACCATGATGTGCCAAATGCTATAACAATTTCACCGTACTGTCTTTGCAACCTTGTTCCGTATCAGAAGCAATCAAGAGATCGTAGACATTTTGCACCAATACATTACCTGGAGGAAGCGATAGTGAATCCAACTGACTTTTCAGTGCCTGACTATAGATACGAGGACTTTCCGTATAGCCTTGAGGAGCGCGACAGAATCTAAAACTTCTGCCGGCCAGTGTAAACCCAAACAAATACCGACTGTCTGAGTGAATGGGAATAATAAAGAAAGCATTTTTCAAATCAATAACAGAGAAGAACTGAGCAGTAGATGGAATCATCGTTAAGAGCGTAGTAATATCAGGAACCACCAGAAATTGCGGAACTACAATTTTATTAACCTCTCGCAAATCAATCACAAAACGATAAACATCATCAAGAGCATCAGGGGAACCCAAAGGTGTCCTCTTAAGGACTGGTAGGATAGGGCTATTACAAATGTTAGCAGATGTTTCCTCAACTACTCCCTTTCCTATCAAGTCCTGAATAATCTGGAGAAGAGCCCTTTCTCCAGCCTGCGGTATTTTATACTGAGGGATGCGGGGCAGAACAGCATTATCTTTAACTTGTATAGAAACTGGTGGTATATGCAGCAGACCCACATCTGTATCACCTGTGGACCACAGTGTGGGTGGTACCTGAGCAAATTGAGCTGGAAGGGGTGCATCCTGAGACAAACACTGCCTAACACTTACATCCGGACCCATAGTAATGTAAACACCAGCAGGGGAACAATAGATAGTAGCATGCAATTTCTTCAACTGATCCAAACCCATCAGATTTTCACCACAATTAGATGTTAACAAGAACGGAGATTCCACAGTGAAAGGACCAACAGTCAGTGCAAAGGGTCGGGAAATGGGGCTTACAACCGGTACACCTGAAAAACCTACCGAAACATTATTGTGGCCAGACAGAGCCGCCCCGGGGACCATATTTTGAGAAATAGAACTTTTCATCGCACCTGTATCCACCAAAAATTCCTTAGACGAACCTTGTAAATCTGCTGTGACATCAGGACCATGCTGATCTACAGGTATTGGAACTGGTCCCTCTCTCTGTCCCTGGCTGTCCTAACTATAGGACATACCTGTCACATCATCCATTTCATAATCATCATGGTAATACTGTCCATCTCTCTGGTCATCAAAATAATTATTGTCAGAACGGCCCACAGGAGCCGCAGCATTCTGATTTCTGTCGGCCCCACGGCCCCTACCACCAAAACCTTGTCCTCTGGGGGATGCGACCTTCTGTAAAACACCGGACACTGACTGCACCAATGTCCTTCCTCCTTACAATACGCACACTGATTCGGGCCCAAAGGTGGCACTGAAGGCAGCCTAGTATGCAGAAGTTGTCTAGAGGGACCTCCTCGTCCCCTACTATTTCCCCTAAAAGCTTGCTGCAGCAACAACTTCGTCTTTAAATCCTTATGCTTTTTATCAGTCTTATCCTTCTCCTCCTGATCGCGATGTTCATAATATTGGGCCATATTCAAAATAACGGAAGGAGAAGACATAGACCAAGTGCTCTCAGACGCCTGCAAACGAGTGATTATTTCAGGAAGGAGATTAATAACAAACCTATTAACAAACAATCAAACTCCTCCCTCAGTGGGCATATCCTGCCCGCTATAATCCAAAACGTATCTTCAAACTGAGTAAATAAATCTTTTTATTTTTTTATTTTTTTATTGAGAGTTCATAGATATTACAAACATACAATTATATCATATATAAATACATATTCCAAAATATTAAGGAGAGAAGATGACAACATTAGTCAAAAGTGCAAGCTATTTAAAATTTATAAATACTTGATTCAAAGTGTTCAACAGTACAAACATGGTATTCCTGTAATACAGAAAAAGATCAAAGCTAAAGTGCAAAGTGCTACATACCTATAAATTCTATCATTTAATACCAAATATTACAAAGGTAAAAAAAAAAAGAGATCACCCTAAGATAGAATGCAGACAGAATATCAGAATTATTACACACCTATCTGATCTATTATGTCAACTGCGATGTATTATCCTATCATTCAAACATACTCCAATATTTCTCATTCTTTCTTATGGCTCCTGATCTTATAGCATATTTCCTTTCTAATTCTTGTATTTTAGATAATTTAGCTTTCCATGCATTAAAGGTAGGTACTTTCTCAGATTTCCAAAGTTGCAAGATTAAAGATCTTGCTATTAATGCTGCAATAAACAAAGACTCCTCATGCGAAGAAATAGTAGGAGAGCAGCCCAAAACTGCAATGGATTCATCGAATGATATGAGGGGATCTATTGTAATTCTAAGATATTTCTCGATCTCCTCCCATAGACTCTGAATTTTTGGGCACTTCCAGATGATATGCGCCCAGGTGCCTTTCTCAGCGCAGCGGAAGCATTTATCTTCTATATGAGGGTATATATTATGAAGAAAGGAGGGTGTTCTATATATCAACCATTTCGAATAGTATTGCATGCGTTTAAAATTTGCCCCTCTGAATATAGCTTTGTTAAGCTTGTTAAGCCTATTCCAAGTTGGTTTAAAAATCTGTATATCTTCCCTTTTCTTCCATCTATCTCTAATTTTTTCATATAGTGAGAAGGAATTATTTTCCTCAAAGATTTTAATCCAGATACTAATCTTCCGACTAATGGGGCAATTTAATGCATCGCTAACGCTAGTTTTATAGCGCAGATTTTCCATATCTAATTTTTCCAATATAGGTTTTAGTCTGATAAATGACCACTTTAAGATTGTGTTAGAATGTTGAAGTCCCGTTTCAATCTCCGCCCAGGTTTTCCAACAATTCCCCTTAATAAAATCTTGAATCTGGACATACCCATTTTCTTCCCACAACCTTAGTATATTCTTCTCCAAAATACCTATATCCCCCATATATATATTCGAGAGCCTGGTTGAATTATTAATTCTTGGAATATCATAGTGTGTTAAAAGCTGAGTTTTTTGTTTAAAAAACCATTGTAGGATCTTATAACGTACTTTCTTAGGGTACTTAGTAACTCTTGTAGGATCGATAATATTGTATTCCCTTAAGATCTTTTTCATAAAAAAATTATCTGCCTCTTGGGGATCTGAAAAGAAAAATCTAAAACTATGATGTGCAAATGTCGCATAATAATAATTTCTAATATTCAGAAGAGATAATCCCCCTTCCGATACAGGATGTGTTAAAGTGCTAAGTGCCAATCTTGGTACCTTATTTGCCCATAGAAAAGAAGAGAACATACTATCTATCTCTTTAAAAAAAGAGGTCTGTATTGCACAAGGGGCTGCACTGAATAAAAAGTTAAACAATGGAAGAATAGACATTCGAATTAACGCAACTCGTCCTATTATTGATAGCGGGAGCTGGTTCCATCGTAATAGCTGTGAGTTCACCTTTTTCATCAGTGGGATATAATTTAAAGAAAAAAGGTCTTCTACTTTCTCCGTTACCTGAATCCCTAGATATCTCTTGGGGCGGGTGTTGTATATCTGTCTAAACTCAGGTGATAAAGAATTCACACCACAATTGCATAATATAATTTCTGTTTTGGTCTTCTTGATTTTATAACCACCTATTTTTTCGAAATCTGCAAATACCCTCATAACTTCCACCTGGGTGTCTATCTTTGAGTCCAAAAAAAGAGCAATGTCGTCAGCATAGAGTTTTATGTTGGTCATGCCTTGAACTGGGACTGTACAGGCTCTTTTTTCCCTGATTGCAATTGCCAATGGCTCTATAAATAGAGCAAATAAAATCGGGGAGAGGGGGCAGCCTTGTCTAGTGCCTCTATTTATTTGACATGTCCCAATATTAGTAGAGTTGATTCAAATTTGCGCATGGGAGTTCGAATAAAGTTGTTTTAATAAAAATATAAACTCAGTTGGGAAGTCGAATTTTTCTAAGATCGTAAAAAGACAATTCCAAGAAACAAAATCAAATGCTTTTTCAGCATCTAAAAACCAGATCTGAGCCTCAACCTTATTAATATTAAAAAATCCAATGCCTCTAATAAAAAATTTGTGTTAGTATAGAGGTGTCTCCCTGCTACAAAGCCGCACTGATCCGTCCCAATGAGTGAACCCACCATCTTATTTAGTCTATTGGTTAAAAGTTTAGTGAAAATTTTATAGTCAGTATTTAAAAGACTTATTGGCCTGTAAGAATTCACATTTTCGCTATCTTTGTCTTTTTTTAAAATGCTGACCACTACTGCGGTACGAAAAGATGCTGGCGGATCACCCCCTTGTAATAAATAATTCGCAAGTCTTAAAAGTTCGGGGCGGAGTATTGTAGCAAATGTTTTTAAAAATTCCGCGGGGATACCATCTTCCCCGGTTGCTTTACAGTTTGGCAGGGAGCTGATAACTACATCTAATTCTTCTTTAGTGAATTCAGCAAGTAACAGCTCTTTAGAATTATCTCCCAAATTTGGAATTGGCAAATGCTGTAGGAATTCATTAATTGAATCTAAGGAGACCTGGTGAGATGTCTGATAGATGTCTTTATAATGTTTAAGAAAGACCTCACCTATTAATGGTGTAGTCGTTACACGCGTTTTAGTTACATTATCCTTAATGCATACGACTCTATTGCGAACTTGCTTCTCCTTTGCTTGCCAGGCTAGCAATCTTCCCGTATACTCACTATTTTCATAGCTTGACTGAAGGTATAATCTACTTGCCATATCACCTAATTCATAGTAAAATTCCCTCATTCTTGTTTTTGCATTCAGTACTGCTTGTCTAGTATCTAGGGTCCTATTTCTAAAATAAGCTTGATTTGCATGGGCCAATCTGTTTTCTATCGCCACTCTCTCCTCCTTTTTAGCCTTCTGTTTTGGTATCTCTTTTGAGGTAACTATGCCTCTCAATGTTGCCTTAAATGCATCCCATATTACGTTAATTGGGGCAGAATCCTTGTTTATATTAAAAAGAAGGTAATCTCCTTTTCTATTTCTGCACACCATTGTTTCTCAGCTAAATTAAGTCTATTGAAATACCACCTTCTTGATACTTCTACATCTATCTTTCCTAAAATAATTTCAAGTTTAATAAGGGCATGATCTGAAAAGGGATTTACTATATGCTCATATTTACTAATTTGAAGATTATAAGAAGTTAGAAAAAAGTCTAGCCTAGATGCTGAGTCGTATTTTGCCGAATAACAGGAATACTCGCGTTTTACCGGATTATTGAGACGCCAGCTATCCAGGATATCTAGATCTGACTTACAGCTCAGCAAGGCAATAGCAAATTGTGGTTTATTTTGTCTTCGATCATTTTTGGTTGAATCAACCGCGGGATTTTGTAGAAAATTAAAATCACCTCCCCATATGATCTGACCCGGTATACCAGAAAGTGCTTGCTTTAGCTGTAGGATAGAAAGCGGGTCATCAATGACTGGTGCGTAAAATGTGGCAAATATAAGATTTGTCTGATTTATTTTTCCATGCACGAATGTCCATCTACCGTTCGTGTCTGAATGTGATGCTTCAACATGAAATTGGACATGCTTACCTATAAAAATGCTCACACCTCTCTGAGCTGCCCCCAACACAGATGAGCAATAGAAACCCGCCCAATTTCTAAACATTTTGCTAGCATTTGATAAAGCACGAAAATGTGTCTCTTGTCTAAAGATCACATCTGGGCGGTAGCCCTTTAGCCAACTCTCTATTGCACACATTTTACGTCTATTATTTAAACCATTGGCGTTTAAAGACAATATCGACAATTTATTCCTATTCATATGTAGAATATCTTTCTAAAATACAAACTGTACGAAAAACACCAAATGCACCTATGAGCCATAGCTTTCAATTTGACTCTTTTCTTCCTAGTAAAAAGGTGGCTGACTATTTTATACGCTAAAATGCAAGCCCTATCTGTTATGCAGACTGCACAGATGTTAGACCAATAGGATGTCATACATATGATAACAATTATACAAATATGCATTAAAATAGAAATCAGACAACTACCAAACAAATAAACTGCAATGCCTATTATGTCAAATGTATCTAAAATGTGATAAAAAACGATTGTGCAGCTATTGGACCAATACATTACAGTACAGATAGAATAAAAACAATACAGATAATATCAATTGTGCAAAATGTGCATTAAAGTGCAAATTGCGCAGCTGTTAAACCGATATAATACATTACCAATTATGACCATTGTGCAAAATATGCATTAAAGTGCAAAGTTCCATGTGCAATATATATGCAATGTATATTTTCTATTATGCGATACCACACTTACTCCTAGACCTCAAAGTACTCATTACTTGGTCTCCTCTTCTTGGATTTATTCAAGCAAATATTTCCATCTATGAACTCTCTTTTTCTAACTGCTTCACCCCCACCACCACCCCCCACCCTCTCCAGAAGGAGGGAAAACCCAACCTCCCCACTATCCTTCCCTCCTTCTCCCTCCTTTTACTGGATGCCATCTTGTTGCATCCTGTTACGTCCCCTGATTCACCTCGCAACCGCCCTAAAAACCACTACTGAAATACAGCTGCTTGTTATTCCACACAGACTTTATAAACAGAGAGTCTCCTTCTCCTTCTCCCTTTCCTTATGTGGCGTTAAGGCCCTCCAAAAGGTTTTGGGCTTCTAATATGTCCGTCAAGATAAAGAATTTTCCTTTGGCTAAGACTTTTAATTTAGATTGTTGCACAATCATTGCCTGTGCCCCTTTGGCCTTGAAAGAGTCAATCATTTTAATAAAGTTCTTGCGTCTGAGGGCAGAGGCTGCTGACATATCAGAGAAGATTTTAAAATTTTTAATTTCATCCGTTGTAAATGATCTGAGTAAATAAATCTGACACACTCTCATCCTTCCTTCTGTCAACAAGCCGTCAATCTGTCCCAACTTACCTTCTTAGGTGGAATAAGTGTGTGCATATACGTAATGATACGGCCAGGCAAAGCAAGTATTTCAGCGCAAGGTTTATCACCTGGCTTCCTTTCCTGATCCCATCCTTTAATCACATCCCATGTACCACCCAACTCCACAACATGATCTTGAGTGTGAACCTGTCTCCAAATATCAACCGGGACAAGAAGACCAAAAAATATTTCATTATCAGCAAGAGTCATTACAGTAGAAGAGGCAGCCTCTGTTAATTCTTTATAATAAGATGTAGGATTTTTCCTATGGTCGGGCAACGTAGCCTTAAGGGCTAAAACCTCACTTCTATTTCACGGAGAATAAACCCATTGCTCCTGGAAACGGGCAGCTACGGCTGGTCTAGTCACGTTACCGCGCTGGTCCGTTAACTCGGGTATCTCCGGATGATATATTGGATGGACCTCACGCATAGGGAACTGAGTAAGTTTAGTGGGACTCTTTTCAAATAACCAAACTCTATAGGAAACTATATTATTAATATTTGCGAGCACCTGTCCTGGGGCTAAATCAGCAATATAAACACGATCTTTAATATCAAATAACACTTGTGGAGCCTCAATTTTAATATGTGTGCGCCACAGATTGATCAATGTAGCAGACATATGCTGAAGAACATGCTGCTGTAGAAAAGGCTCAAACTCACACACGGCCTGCCAAATGTCTTCAGCGCCATAAACTGGATTACTAGCCCACTTCATAGCCTGTCTGGCTAACACCTCCTTCTCATCTTCCCCTACTCCACAGCGCACCAACGGATCTATCCGTTCCCTGAATTTCGTCCAATCTCTATCCTCAAACCCACGTACGGGCATCTCAGCATTCATAGGCGTCGGAGGATGAAAAACCATAGAAGGAGAAGCGACAGAAGTAACGGGTACAATCGTTGTTAACGCTTGTACCGGAGGAGAAGGAACAGATGATACAGGAGTTGGAACGGTAGATGTACTAGAGGTCACAGTCAGCAAAGATGGCGAACACAAAGAAGGAGCAAGGGGTGCAGTGGGCGAAGCCATCAAAGTAACAACCATAGATGCAGAAACGGCCGCAGCAGATGAAGCAGGCTGATGTGACTGTAAAGGAACAGTGGGATATATCCTCTGCAGGGCATAAGGAGGCGGGGGTCGAGTATCTAACAACTCCTCTACAAAAGTATCATTCTCTTCTTTGGCCAAATAAGACTTGTCAATATGCAACCGAAATCTCCTATCTTCACATTCAATTCCTGACTCCTGTTTTCCCCTATCATATGCCACAGCTTTCTATGTCAATGTTTGCATTTTCCCTTTTTGTGTGTCCCTCTCCATCTTTAACCGCCTCTGTCTGGCCTCCTTCTGCCAAGTACGGAGGGAGTCAAACATCGACTGTCTACTTCGTCTTTTAAATAACTGTTCCTGTAAAAACCCAATTTTTGGTTCATCAAAGGTGCCCGTCAAAGGCCACTGCAACTCGGCATTGTCCCTCGTATATTTGTGCCATAGTGTACTAAACATAATAGGGCCAAGACCATGTTTCACATACATATTAAATTAGGGCTGCCATCAGGATCCGGAGGTTGCGCCTCTTCCAATCGAGCATCTGCAGAACAACAGCGACAACACAAATTCCAAAACTTGCTGAAACCAGGCATTTTTTAAAGAAAAACGAAATCGTTAATTTTTACCTGGCAAAAAATTAGCAAATACTTTTTATCAAGACAGTCCTTAGACTGTACCAAACTCAAACTCAACGGTACCATATCCACAAAGAACCAAAACAAACTCACCTGATATCAGTGCTACAACGAACCGGTTCTCCACTGCCGACTCTTCAGACCAAACGGTCAGATCCAAGGGTTTCGCCGTTCAGGACTCCAGTCGGGATTACCACTGGGTGAGGCACCGTCTGGCAGGACAGAAGGGGCAGCTGCGAGCAATAGAAACTCTCCATGCAGGGATCCCTGAGCCGTCAGTCCGACCTGACGACGTCCTCAGCCTCCCCCCGTCTGCGGAAAGGGGATGGATCAATCACCCAAAGGAGTCCCTGTTCGGGCGCCAACTAAAGGAAGTGACCCGTTTAGGGCCACCCTGGTCACTAATGACCACCTCTCAGCCTTCCGTACTAAATGAAGAGTCGGTCAGACAGGAGAGAATACAAACCAATAACTGTTTATTCATATACACTCAGAGCGGAGCCCCATCTGCCCAGTCGCTAGGAGTGTTGCAGAGGGGAACTGAAATCAACAAGCATAGAGATACATTATGTACATTTCGTAACCGGGCGAAAACACGCCCACAGTGGAATTTTCCAAGCAGGTGCAGTAAAACAGTGAAATACAGAAAAAATGGTTCAGTACTCCTATCTTACACAAAGTTTCATGGTCCAAGGTCGTTCCATCTGGAGCCCGCCACCAGACAAGGGGGAGAGGGCCTCTATTTGGTGAGAAAGCTGTGTGCTGACATGAACAGTGTGCTCATTACTGAAACAAAACCCAAGGGAAGAAACGAAACTCAAAGAGGAGCATTTCTCGGAATTAAACTAGATCAATTTCGAACAGCCCAAAATGGTGCCCAAATAGAAAATGGCGCAGCGAATGCTAATTTACATGGAGCATGCATGAGCATAAACAATTTCTATTCCAACAATGGTAATAAATAATATGCATCCTAAGTCATGAATAGATGACTACTGTCAAACACAATAGGTTCACTCCACTGAGTTACTGGAGTTGAATTTGCATTTTCTAACATTTGATCTGCAAAGCAATGTTGCAAGTCACAGATACATTCAAAGAATATGTGGCACATCAAGTGACTTAATAAGATGATGTTTTACCATCGTCCTTCATAAAAGCTCTCTCCGGGGAAGCTCTCTCACCCCTTCTGACCATTATCAACCTCAGTGTCCTTACTCAAGGCATTTGACCAAAAGCTCTCAAAACAGGCCAAATCCTCCCACGACTAAAGAAATCTACATTAGACCCTGATGACCTCACCACCTACCGGCCCATCACTCACTCAGTCTTCATTGGCAACATAATTTAGCAAGCATTAGAAATGCAGTAAGTCTCGCATTTTTTTGAGTTAGAGCTATTGGTGTTGTAACTGCCAATGTCTTTTACCCTTGTGTGTTGGAGTGGATGTATGTTGTTCAAGTAGAATTATGTGGGTTGGATTAGAACTGTTAGTTGTGTAATTGTGTGGCGTGGATTTGTGTGGTGTAGAGTGGATTTGTGTCGTGTAAATGTGTCATAGGATGCAGTGGAATTATGTGTATATTAATTATGTGATGTAGAGCGCGGTGGTGTAGAGTAAAGTTGTGTATAGTGGCATAGAGTGGCGCTGCACATATTGTAGTGTAGTAGAGTGGAGTGGCACAGATTGTAAAAGAATGGCTTAGAGTGGTGTAGTTTAGAGTGTAGTGGCGTAGAGTAGATTGTTTTAGAGTAGAGTGAAGTGGTATAGAGTGGAGTGGTAAAGAGTGGAGTGGGTTGGCGTAGAGTGCAGTACCATAGAGTGCAGTTTTGCATAGTAGAATAGCATGGAGTGGCATAGAGTGGAGATGTGCAAAGTACAGTGGAGTGGCCTATCCTGGAGTTGTATAGAATGCAGTGGCCAAGGGTGCAGTTGTGCATAGTAGAGTGGGATAGAGTGCATTAGCATAGAGTAGAGTGGGGCATAGTAGAGTAGAGAGATGGAGAGTGGAGTGGTGAGTTGTAGAATAGAGTGGCACAAAGTGCAGTGTAATAAATAGTGTGCAGTGGTGCACAGTAGATTAGAGTAGTGTGGAGTGTATTGGCATAGAGTGTAGTGGTGTAGAGTGTAGTGGCATTGAGTGCATTGGCATAGAGAGCAGTAGAGTGGGGTAGAGTGGAGTGGTGCGGAGTAGAGTGCAGTGTTATAGCGTGTAGTAGTGCAAACTAGAGTGGCGTTGAGTTCAGTGGTGTTGAGTAGAGTGCCTTAGAGTGCAGTGGCATAGAGTGTTGCTGTGTAGACTATAGTAAGCAGTCTGTTGTGTATTCCAGAAGTTAGAAAGGACAGTGTGACTGAAAAGAGTAAATCACTATCCACTGGTGAACTATGTTTCTAATAGGATAGTGTGATTGGGTGTATTTGTCTGTCTTAAGAAACCTTTGTATTTTGCATACAGATGGGGTCCGTTTTGTGTCAATGTATGCCGGAATTACAAAATAGCGAGGTAATATTGAGACAAAATGCACTACAAAGTATAATCTGCCTTTTTTCCCCTGTAATTTAGTCAGCCCTTGGGGCATGTGTGTGCGCAACATGTGGTAAAATGGAAATTTCAGGGGTGCAACAGGGTGTCCTTTTGGCACCCTTGCACCCTTGAAATTGCATGCGCAATTTGCGAGTACCTATTGGGTACTCGCAAATTGCGCATGCAATTCCCGTTCATTCCCATGGGCCTTGAGGCCCATAGAAATGAATGGGAATTGCATGCCTCTAGGCCCATAGGAATGAATGGGAAGCCATTCGTTAATTGCGACTCGCAATTTGCAAGTCCCAATTAAGGAATGTGTAGGAATCACAATTTGTTTTGCGATTCCTACATCCATAGGCAATTGCGATTCCATAATTGTGATTCTTTAAAATTTGCAATTAAAGAATCTCAATTGCCTATTTTGATGCATGTGCACCATAGTTCGTAACAGGCTGGTTATTTAAAAAGTGCGTAATGAGCTGAAACTAGTGTGCCAAGTGGCACGTCGGTTGTGTAACCGTATCTACTTTGTTTACAAAGACAGCTTAAACCTCGGCTCGCCAAGTCTCTGAGGAGGAGGGTGAAGGTGTGAACAAGCACACACCAGAGAAGTAAATAAAAGCAGGCTAACGCACTAGAATGGTAGTCGAGAGGTGATCTTTATTAAAGAGACAATGGTGATAAAAAACAGAAAAGTAGAAAACATACAGCATTACAGATGTCCCTCAAAATGCTGCACCTGGTCGCAGGGCATGTGGCACCATACCATGGAGTGAGCGACGTCGGCAGAGTCTTTGGCATCCACCGCACACCTCTTTCTTATCTTTGGCACTGTTTTCCTATCTTACGCTTCCTTGCTCTTTCAACCTGTCTGCCTTTCTGAGCTTGCCCTGGGCTAAAGTCTAATGATGAAAAAAACTGGTGATGGGAAATAAGTGCTGATCGCCAGAAATGAGTCCTGGTGTCCACCACCTGCAACCACATGCTCAAATTAAGCAGTCACACCTGGGTCCTGTGCTCTTCAGAATCTGGGTCATCCTGGTCACTATTTACAGGTAGTGGTGTGTACCAAGGACCTGTGCCCTCACTTACCCTGGTTACTCATTGTCAACCCAGGGCCTCTCTCTACAGTTCGGAATGTGTGCCAGGCACTGCAGTGCTTTTCAGAATCCGTACAAGTGCGAGGTCAATGTGTACAGGGGGTAGTGCATTAGGGGGTCCTGAGCTCTTCAAAAGCTGTGTCACCCCAGAGCCATTGTATAAAGTGCGAGGTCACCCCGGGCTCCTGTCTGTAGTGATGAAGTATACACAAGAGGCACTGTGCTTTCAAATAAGTCACCCAAGGGCCACTGTGTGCAGTGAGAAGGGGTGCACCAGAGAGCCCTGTGCTTTTCACTCCAGGGTTCCTGTCTACTGTGAGTGGGTGTGATCTTTAGAATCATTTCACCCCAGAGCTCTTATCTACATTAAGGGGCGTACACAAGGAGGCACCAGGCTCTTCAAAAACACTGTCTCCCCAGAGTTGCTGTGTACAGTAAGGAGGGGTACACCAGAGGGGCCTGTGACAGTCAGAATCAATGTCACGCAGGGGCTGTTCTGTACAGTGTGGGGTGAAAACCAGGGGCCCGCTGGTCTTAAAAATCAGTGTCACCCCACGGCTCCTGTGTTAAGCCAGAGGTATGCACAAGTGAGGCCTGTGCGCTTCAGAATCTTACACATTTCACTTTTGGCCTCCTGCACGTCTGAACACATGTCCCCTCAGGGCTCCTGTCCATTGTGAGATCGGTGTACCATGGGCCAGTGCACTTCTGAACACGTTTCACCTCGGGGCTCCTGTTCACAGTGAGATCAGTACACCATAGGCCTGTGCACTTCTGAACACGTGTCACCTCACGCTCCTTCCACAACAGTGCGGGATGGGAGGTGTTCCCGGTGTAACCGTAGGGTTCTGGCCCTCGGTGAGAAGTAAATGTGAGGAGTGTTAGTAATCTGATGAACACAGGTCCCCTCACATCTCCTGTCAGTGTTGTGGGGTGTAAAGGTGTGCCTGCAGCATGAGGAGGGGATCATCAGCACCACGCAGGTAACATGGAAGGAAAAGCCCGACAAGCAGAGGGGAGGAGGAGGTAGCCGCAGTCCGGCAAGATTGGAAACCACTTACATTTTCTCAGAAACAATGCTTAAAATAAAGCACATCATTCATATAAAACTGAGCGACTCAAGATATTAGCGGCATTGCTACTGTTGATTTACAAAATATGTTTGAAAATACTATCTTGCTCCTTATTGTTTACCATGTAACACACCAGACTGCAAGTAGGGACTGCGTGTGCGCCGCTGCTCGTACCTGTGGCAATACTCCAATCGAGTGAACTTCTCAGAAAAGGTGAGACATGCACCCACCATTTGCCATTTGCAGGCTACACTTCTTAAATGACACACACAAAACCAATCCAGAGCGTGGGAGGAGTCAGACCCCATTGCGGTTTAGGCTCGACCTAAAAAACATCCCCTTTGCTGAAGAAGTGGAGGTAGTTGAAAATTAATGCTTGTTTAATTGTTAGGACCGCCCTGCTTAGACCCTGGGGACAAGTAACAGAATAAGTGCCTTTCCAGGAATGGATACCGTTCCAGCGTGAACAGCTCTGCAGGCACCATCTCCCTTCATACTGCCAAGTCAATAAACCAACTGATGACAAATCACATAAGAGGACGGGGCAAGTAGGGGAAGAAGGAGGGTACAAAGGGCGAGAGAGAAGGTCAGATGAACTTGGAGAGTGCAGCTTTGCAACAAAAGTAGGCATCTATTTACTTAACAATGTCAATGTCAAGTTGTATATTTTCACATTTGTACCAAATTGGTAACAAGCAGGAGCTGGTATAAGTACAGGAATGGGAGCAGTGAACAAGCAGCGGAATCCCTGGTGAGCATGAGCATGCTTGTTTTGGGGTAACTGAAGGGGTGCAGGCACATTGAGGGGATCACCAGACCAGCACTGAGGCCGCCTTTTATCACTGAACAACACAGATAGCATTTTATGAATAAGTGCAACATGAAGGAGCTGTTTACTTTTTCATCTACTGCAGCCCATGGCTTCCTGGAGGCGTGAGTTGTTCGCTCTCGTGCAATCACACATGAGAATTATAATAATCAGAAAAATAATACATTTACAATAAAAACAACATTGATAGCAATACTAAAGCTTCCAATAACAGTGGTGGTGTTGATGGTGGCAATAATGCAATGAGTTTGATAATCAATTAATTACATCTACAATGCCGACGTGCGGCCATGACCTATACACACAGCATCCATGACTTTCACCTGTATTTTCACGAAAGCCCAGGAAGCCCAGGCCAGAGACAGGGAGGTGCATTTCAGGCAATCATTTTGTATTAAGCCAAGAGAAGCAGCTAGAAGAGGCAACCATGCTTCTGTTTACAACAAACAGCCGCAGCACCCATGGCATGCTCCTGATTACACACACTCTTGAACATCTCAGCTGGACTGCCGTCTGTCTTAATCTGCTGCTGCTGTGGTTTGTATGGGTTGCATACACCAGAAAATCTATATCCTGTATGGAAAGCCAATGACAGAGAGTGCAAGAGGTAAACAGCCTGGATAAAAGAAAAGTCTGCTGGGGATGCCGTGCATCATTCACATACGCGTCTCTGCGTGAGCGCTGCTGCTCGTACTCGCAGCAATACTCCATGGGAGTGAACTTGGGAGAAAAGGTGGGATAGGCACCCACCATTACCCATTTGCAGGCTACGATTCTTAAATGACACAAACAAAAGCCGATTGAAAGTGTGGGAGGAGTCAGATCCCACAAAGTACAGACAACAGATTGGCTAACAGCGCAAGCGCTGTTTAGGCTCGACTTAAAAAGCAGTCTACGCTGAACTCCAAGATCACATTAATACTAACCAATTCGTGCATGAGCATGACTACCACTCTGGCTTAGATCACACTGCAGCACAGGGATGAAGATGACTCCTGCCTCCTGATATTGCTGGACTTCTCAGCTACCTTCAACTCGGTCATCCTCCCAATCCTCATCCACACCTTGGAGTTTTGAATGGGATTCACTTTACAATCGACACCAGTTTGTTAATGTGGGCAACTCCAGGCTCCAAATTATTCCTATCACCTGGTGAGTCCTCCAGGGTTACATACTGTCTATTATCATCTTTAATCTCAACATTGAGACCCTTGGGGACTAGCCTATAGAAAACAGCATTAACATTCACCAATATGCCAATGATATACAAATCTACCTTAAGGTTTCCTCTGTTCCAGAAATCCAACACCTCAACCTCTGCCTGCACCTGATCTAGGCCTGGATGTCTAGTGCCTACCTGAAGCTCAACCCAGCTGTTGGAAAGATATAACTCCGTACACTGAAGTATGAGGTTTTTAAACAATGTCCTCCAGCTGCGCTCACAGATCCAATCCCCACACCATACAACTGCCATCCTGTCATAAACATTCTAAACAAATTCTAATGGAACGTTCTATTGTGGGGAAGGGGAAAAAGGAGGATTTGTCTGTGAAAAACCAATTGCAAAACATCTTCCTTCCATAAAGGGGAAAGTTACTGAATGTGATATACATGAAATGATTAAAGAACAAGTAGCATTATGAATTGCATAACATACTTGAATACAACATGGGACGAAAAAACAATAAGACTTAAAATCCTTTTGCCAGGTAGGGTTAGTCCATTCACATTCACTCCTGCTCCTTTTTGATTCTTTGCACTCCTTGGCAAGTGTCTCATTTAGATAATTATGATCTCTACATGTGATAGAACATTTGGCCAATCTTTCCATGTTCCAAGTGCAGCCATCCACAAGTACAACAACATTTGTCTTTACTTCTTTAATCCTTAAAGGTCTAGAAAAAACTGAACATTTACTCTTGAAAACTTCAGGTATCTTGACTACTACACATTCACTTACTTTCCAATTAATTCCTTTACTTCAAACTTGGTACCATATCTGGATTTGTATCGGGATTGCTGTTTCTTAATCGTTTTGTTTGTAACATCTTTTTGAACCCAAAAGGGGTTTCCCACACAAAACCAGATGGGAGTTAGTTTGGTACCCGGTAGGGGAGATACCCGAAATGGAGTTAGCGCTGGTGTAGTATGACCACATCATGTTTTTTAAATATTCTTCAACAACAAGGCCAGAAATACAAGATAATTGAATGAAATACTTTATCATTCTGTTGACTCTCGCGATGAAGCCATTAGCCCCAGGAAAGTACAAAGCTGTTTTCTGATGGCATACAGACAAATATTTTAGGACTCTTTTCATGGACTCCGAAGTGAATTGGACCCCATTGTCCATTATAGAGTACTTAGAATTCCCTCAATGGAGAAAATGTCGGACAATGATGGAAACAAAGGAAAGTTAAATTTTTTTGCAGTAGCTAAGCCAAAACAAGTAGTCTGTTGTACAGTCTGAGTCAGGAATATCAGCTGTGATGGTATCAAATACGCACGATGTAATGATTCAGTTCCCTGCACCTGCCAATCTTTGGTACCCCATATTGATTTCAAATCAATTATGTCCTTCCAATAATCATATCCTTTTAAGGACAAATCGGTTATGAAAGTCGAGGAATATAGCAATTTAGTATGGGTCAGCATGAATTTCGTGAGTGTTGTTGCATTCAACCGAAAATACTAAGATTTTGGGTCTGACAGATTAAATCCAGAAAAATAAACAAATTTTTTCATCTGTGTTTTTGAACTACCCTGCAATGGCGTAGGACAATGGTCCCACTGTGTATAATTTACCTGAGTCCTGACTGTATTAGATTTATGTAAAAAATTATGACCATAATGTTGAAAACAGAATAAATCAGCATAATTAGCAGAATTTAAATATAGATCCTCAGTTTCAAAAGCAGTGTAATATCGTAAATCTGAAAACAACGCATGCACGGCATTAATATCCCAGTCATCAGAATGCATTCCTGGCGTGATGACATCACCTAAGGAGACACGAAAGACGTACGGCATTCGAATGTTCTCAGTCGGGCCGTAGATTTCATATGGAACCTTATCTCAAACTATGCCATCGATGACTGGAAACGCTGAGATGTTAACGTTGGGTTGACCCCTTTTCATTTTGTGAGACGAAGTATGTGGGGCCAATGTTCCATCGACCAAATGGACAGCAGAGCGTTCGGGTAAATAATGGCCATTAATTAAAAGGAAAAATACTGTCACAAATCCAATCCACATGAAGAGGAAGACCATCGTAAGCACCATCCATATGTATGTTCATGGAGGAATCGGATAAGTCTTTAGAAACCATGAGAAAAAAATGGAAAATTTACTTGGGGGCCCGCCTCAGTGGTAGTCGATGAAGATGACGAAGAATTTGAAGAAAAGTTATCTCTGTCCAAATAATAACCACTAGCACCCAGGCGAAACAATGGGGGTTGATCAGCCTTAAATGTTGAATGGAGCATAGCATCAGGAACAGCAACCATAGGTTCCAACAGCGGAGAAGCATAGTCATGATGCATAGCATTAGAAGTTGATGATAAAACAGGCAACAGATCAACTGAGGTCTCCACTTCGCGTTCCATTTGCAAAGGACTCGTTGTGGATGACATCGGTTGCAAAGAAACATCCCGTCGAGGAACGCTACTAGGCACATTATTCATATTGGCCAAATGGTGTAACTTGACATGTTCAATGGAAATGTACCGATTCTCTTTACGACCAGGCAGTGGGGGTAAAATCACAGTACGAGTACCCTGCAATGCAAGAACTGGGACCGGTGCACAATAGGATGGACCAAATTCTTTTTTGTTCTCCAACTTTTTTCGGACCAGATCACCAACTTTCGGAAGCCAGCCGGTAACAGGAATCAGCACCATTGCATCCGTGGACGAGGACAAATGGTCTTTTGCAAGAGCATCTTGAGTCTTTTGTAGATCCTGCAACATAGCACAATGGTTATCTACGTCAAAGGTTGCGGCAGCAGCCACAACGTCTAGACCATCAAGGTCTGGCACAAACATTTTGATGCCAAAGAGCATTTTGTATGGGGTCCGCCCATCTTCTAGGGAGATTTTTTAGTGCACGTTGGACTCCTTACAAACGAGTCAGCCAATTCCTGCCAGTACCTAAAACTCTAGCTGTCAAAGATTGCTTTAAGTTTGGGTTCATTCGCTCCACTACGGAATTGCCCTCAGGCCGGTATGGAGACATTAATTGCACCAGCACCCCCAGTGACTTCAACGCGTCCTTGAAAGCCTTAGAGGCAAACACTGGACCCTGGTCAGAGTGGAAAGTGCTGCACGCAAATGTCCCGACAAAGACACGCAAATCTCTAATGAAATTTCAAGCGTCAGCACTGCGTTGCGGCCAAACCCAAAGGAATCTAGTGCACAAATCTACTGCAACTAAAATATGTTTATATGCAGTGTCTGATGACAAAGGACCGCAGTGATCAAGGTAAACGCAACCAAATGGATGATTTGAAATATAAAGTTGCGTATGTGGTGGACGTGCCACTGTGGATGGCTTAATCTGCTGACAAATGTCACAAGAAAGGACATAATTACGAGTTTGTCTATACAAGCCACGCCACCAATAACGCTGCTTCAAGAGAGACACTGTTGCCGAAAATCCTGCATGAGCAGAAGCCATGCCCTCATTGGCGGCAACGGTCAAAGGAAGCCTGCGGTCCTCGGGAATCAGCCGATCCCCAACGGATGTATTGTAGCAAATGGGACTTGCTCAGGTGACAAATGACAGGGAAACCCTGTGAATACTTTGTCCCATTATTCGTCGCAGCTATAGCCACAAGGATATAATTATCAGTTTTAGTCATGGACCTAGATGCTGCTGCTACAGAACATGTGGCTACTGCAGATTTGGCTGCCTCATCAGCAAAGAATTACCAACAATATGTGCTCCCACACGCTGATGGCCAAGAGTATGGATAACATGTGTGAGTGGCAAGCATTCCTTAAGAGCGGCCACTCGAACCCAAAGCATTTTATGCTTTATTGCGCTACCTTTAGAATCGCGATAATCATTTTGAGACCAAAAGAACAGATTATCATTAAAGGACTGCACACAGTAAAAGGAACCGCACACTATTAGAGTGGATACATCGGGATCAGTGAATTCTAGGGCCAACACTAAAGCTCGCAGCTCAGCTAACTGAGCTGTACAGTCTCCCAGAGCCTGTGTGTGCACCAAGGTAGACTTAAAGTCCCACCCCCAACCATAGTGCCTGCTACAATAGCGCAGGCTGCCGAATAAGCATGTTTCGATCCCACGGCGGGTTGTGCAGAACCGTCGGTATAAATGATACATTTGTACCGATCAAGAGGAAGCAAAGACGACGGAGTGGGATGAACTTGTTCATACTGTAAAAAGTCCTGTGTCTGTAATGACGGATCAAAGATAAAAGTGACATCAGCCGATGTCAATGAACTTGCCCATTGAATCCAGCGAGGATGCAAAGCTTTAGAATTGGGAACGCTCGCCTTAGTGACTGCTTCTAGAGCAGGCACAGGAGAGACCATAAGAATGCGTTTACCCTGAGCAAGAGAACAATCTTTAAGAATCGCCATCTGTCTGCAGTAAGAATTTTTTCAATGGTGGAAAAACGCATCTCCGCCGATGTGTACAAGTGCAATTTGTATGCAATGGGGACTGTGTCTCCCTCATTGAATGTCAGGTAAGTGAAACCTACTGTATCTGGGACAATTCTTATAACCAAATTAGTAGAATTGTCCCGGGTTAACAAGAAGTTGGTCGCAAGCAGATCAGACTGCAAAGACCGAAGAATCGTGGTATATTCCGGAAGCCAGCTCGAAGACGGAAAAGGGGGTTGTGTCAACGCATAAAGCGATTTGGTACGCTGGGCATAATCTGGAATATATGTCCTCCCGAAATTCAAAAAACCCAGCAAAGATTGTAATTTTTTAAGAGTAGAAGGAGGTTGCAATTGAGCACATTTCTCCAAAAAGTCGTGGGCCAGCCCCCTACCTTCATTGTTGAGTTCGTAACCCAAGAAGAGTACTGCCAAATAGGCGATGTGCGACTTTGCAACATTAAATTTGTATCCTAAGGCTGCAAAGGACAATATAAAGCGATCCACCCGCACAAGATGCGGTATCAATTCGTCATCTGTCAAGTAAATGTCATACGAGAAAGCATCAGGGTCTATGCCGTGTAAAAGACACAACACGTGTAGCAAAAGCCCCAGGGCTACTTTTATAGCCCATAGGCAAACGTATAAACTGTTCTGATTGCCGATCGCGGTGAATGAGGTAAAGTCACGGCTATCAGGGGCCAAATTGTGACTATAAAATCCATTGGATATGTCCAGAGTGGTTTTATACTTTTTACAAACTATGTTATTTATCAACGTAGAGCTGTGTGTGTTCTGTACTGCAAACGTATGAACATGACTATTCAAATTTCTGTAATCCAAAACTATGCGATATGAACCGTCCGGTATCACTATCGGAAAAAGAGGATTATTCATTGATGAAACACAGGGTTCAATTACACCCTGATATTCCAGTTGGGTCAGAATGTCAGTTACGGACGTTTTTGCATCACGTTTGATCGGATATTGTGCTTGTGGCTGAGGCATAGAACGTAATGGAATTTCATGTGCCCATGAACCCCTATCCCAGCCCACCTGATTACGATACACAGCCGGCGCTAGGGCTGATGCCCATTCCGACGCGTAAGCTTGTTTCTCCTCCTCCGAGACGTAACGGGAAAAACTCAGGAGTATTACGTCTTTCCCTTGGGAAGAAGCCAAAACGAATGGAGGAGGCCAATCCACCTCCGCCAACAAAATGTCATAAGAGGAGGTAAGGTTGTCCCAAAAGACTGCCTTAATTGTCCGTTTAATATCTCCCTCAATTTGGAGGACAACCTCATAAAGTTTATCAGGGGGTGCAACTCGTGTATCCGCTGTTTCCACAGTATTGAAAGTATCAGTTGCTCTCGCCTCCAGACAAGGACGGAGTGTCTCCCGCACTATGGTAACTTCCGCCGTGCTGTCGAGGAGTGTTACTTCCCAACTCCGATCAAGGAGTAGGGTCCTCACCATCTGCGGCATAATTTGCAATCAGAGCAGCAACTTTTTTCTTCTGAAAAGGGGCACGATAAGAAGGTAGTCCCTCAGGTTTGGCTTTTACGTCAAACTGGTGTGGCGGATCACGTCATTGTTGAGTGGTCTCGCCTTGTCTGCGAACTTGTCAATCCCCTTCACTGAATCGTGGTTCCAATGATGCCTGAAAGGAACGAGGAGAGCGAGGATCAGGAACCTGAAACCTCTCAGGTGTCTTAATTTTAGAGCGGTCATGCAAATCATATCTAAGCTCAGAAGTATCAGGCGTTGGTGAACCTGCACGCGAATCTTCCTTCTGTTGTTGCTGCCGCTGATTCCTATTCGAAGCCTTTTTAGGAAAGACTGGACGCCCCTCCTTTTCATGCCGTGGCTTATTCTGTGTTTGAGTAAAAGGTCTAATTACCAGATTATTGCGTCCCAAGGATTTATATATTTTCGCTATAATCTTTGGTAATTCACGTTGTTTATCCACGTCAGCTACCACCCGTAGGCGCTGACTCACCTGCAAGCTAACTGCTTCCCCGTTGACGTTAGCAAGAATCATATCGGAGACAATAGGGAACGCGCCTACTAATCTCATCCCCAACTCTAGGGCGGCTTCCGCCCATGTTCATCTTGAACCTTCTTAAGACCATTCGGAAGCACGGTCATTGAGGGGATGCCAAAACACAGCGAATAAACCACCGCAAACACCTTCCCCCAAGTGGTGCAATCTGCCAAATTGGGAATAAGACATTTAGGTAAGCTCATCGTAAGAATCCTGTGCTTATCTACAGGAGACGTGTGTGGAAAAACAGCCTCGAGTTGCTCAAATTTTTCTGCCAACCAGAAAATCATCCCTATTCTGAGGTTGCTTCCCCATCACCGAATTAATCATGATAGGACTAATAACCACGCCACCATGCCCAGGTGGCTGTGCGGCACCAGCCGGAGCAGCAAGTACATTACGAGACAGATACTGAATAACACTTCTGTGTATATGAATCAAGTTTGTGTGTAATAAGCGCAGCTCTTCATGTGAAACATCAAGATGATTTGGATGTGGTGTATATCCCACCTAAACGGGCCATGTGGCCCTGTCGACCGATAAGGGGCCGAGACAGACCACTGAAACAGGGTGAGGAAGGGCGCTATTAAACCATATGGTATGCTCCCAGCTGACAATGGAATCTCAAGTAAACGATACAGATGGTAAATTTGTGGAACCATACCACGTTCATATTCATGAAAGAAATTATCGTTTCCATCAACTGCAGGAAACTTAGCCCAGGAGTAAAACACCCCGAAGCGGAAAGCGGCATCCGCCTCTACGACAAAAATAAAATCCGCTCCTGCATTCGGGACTCCATTCTGGATCAAATGCACGGTAACCGCAGCACGGTTAGGTGCAGCAATGTTAATTGACACTATCGACACTCTAAGGTAAGAAGAAGGTAGCGCAATACTGGGTCAAGAACAAAGAAAACCAAACCTTTTCAAATTCAAGCTTGAAAAACCTATAAAATCTCAACTATTGGAGGTAAACCCCACGCACCACGGACGTCTCCGCAACTGGTGTGAGGGTTTTGTGGACAAGCACAAGCACTACTCAGGGGTCTTGCGAATAAGTACCAAACCAAACGTTGGTGGCGCCATGTTTCAGGGATTCTGCACATACACAGAGCTATGCGCAGGATTATCGGACCTCGGTGTATAGGGACTGTGTCTTCCTACCGCCTTAGTACCCACAAGCCCAGGACCGACTAGCTATAGTGTCTCATTCGCCCTCCTACTCACTCACGGAGAAGCAAATGATTGGACACCCCAGAACACAACACTCCCATATCTCTCAGGAATCGCGGTAACAAGACATACCTTTTCGCTCACACTCTTGTATCTGTCCACAATAAGATCTGACTGAGACACGAATATAGTTTCAAATGTTTATTTTAACTAACGTGCTCTAACATACAGTATACGTGCCACGACAAGCAGAAAAATGCATAAGACGAATATCGTTAGCATTGTAGCTAGGCCATACATCATAAAGGGAGATGTCATCTTATATGGACTATGGAGAAAGGACTATAGTGCCTGCCCTCCCTCCCCTTGGCCAGATGGAGTATTATTATATAATAGAAGATCTCTGGGCTTTCTCAGCAGACCCCATACCTTAGACCATGGATGGTATTTCTACATTGTAGGTGCATGTTGCTCTGCTCCCTGGAAAGGTCCCTCTCCAAGTGTGTGCCACCTAAACATGTATCCCCATAATATCAAAGTACGAGTTGCCAGCAGCAGCTTCGCTAGTGTGTTTTATCTAGGTGCTAGGGCCTGACCAGAACAGAATAACAAGGGGCATTGTTTATCGACCTTGCTCACAATGTTCAGACTAAACTCCAGGAACAAGCAGAGAACGAACACAGCAAACAGTTCTCATGTGAAAGGCATAAACAGAGTCTTGCAAAAATAAAGCTTTGTAGTAACGTGCGCAAAAGCGGCATCATGGCTGCAGGGCTCATGCTAATTTAGTGATGTCGACAATGTCCTTATTGGCCACAAGACACCATGTACAGCAGATGTTCATCTCCTCCGCTTATCCCTTTGAACCTATTCAATGTTGCAAACTTTTCATCAGAAGTTTCTGTCCTTATCAATATTCAATGTTGCAAACTTTTCACCAGAAGTTTCTGTCCTTATCAATGGTGTATAAGCTCACAGCCTGGCAGGATGTTCTGTCACCTCCTGTATATGTTCTCAACCTTGGTCGACTAACTGGGGTAACACCAACAATAATTTGACGAACCAGAAAATCAACTTACTTCTCATGTCATTGTTCTTTCATGTCAGCTGCAAAAGACTGTGGTTAGCCTTTGACATATCTGACTAAGGTATTCAGCAAGAGTGGCAACTTTTATTGACACAAAGTATATTTTGTAAAAGAAAGTTCCTCCAGCAGGCGCTGCACTGTTGGTGAAGAAATTGACTGCTCTTTAATCAATCCATAACTTTCTCAGTGAATTCAAAATTAATCCAGTATTTATCTTCCAACAATTTGTCTTTCAGATAATCAAATAATTCATTCTTAGATTAATGTTGCAAATGGGTTCTGCCTATTTAGTCCACCAAAATGATTCGCTTTTGATCATCTGGTTTTTGGATCTTTACTATGGGAGAATCTCACTACCTAAGTCTTACCCACTGTAATGTCCTGGTAATTGGACTGAGCATAGCATTGTGATGCATTCCCAGGTCTATCGCTAATGTCAAATCTGGAAATGCTGCAATTTCCTCAGATAGATACGTGGGAACACTCACGCTCCAACCATGGAAGGCCTCTCTGGGACAGAGTAATGCAAGGCAGCGATTTGCGCTGCCGTGCATTACTCCAGATTTATATAACCATGCAGGTCCACACAAGGTGGCCTTGCATGGCTTGATAAATCTGACTTTAGAGTTGCATCGCCTTTGCGCCCCTTTTAGATGCACAAGGGCGACACAAAACTATGATAAATATGGGCTTGGTTGTTATATGAGAGGTCCTGAAGTTGAAGGTGAGGTGCTGAGTATTGAATGCCTTTGGAAGGGGTGAATTGAACTATTAAAGAGTGAGATATTGTTTGATGAAGAGGAGGTACCAAGTGCTGAATTTTGATTGGTAAGTGAAATACATTGATGTGGTGGTGCAAAGTGTTGTAGAGGAAGCATATTTATGTTGAAGTATTGCTAAATTATGTTGAAGTTAAATATTTCTAGCTTTTTTTTACATTTATGACTGAGATTTTTTGAGACATATAAAACTGACACCAGTATGGAAACCTACAGGCATATACAACAAACCCTTAATATATTTCTCTCTCCTTGTCTTATAGTTGACCACTACATGGCTCCTGAGGATACACTGGTAATATCCGGAGGTTTATATGATGCACCAAGGGTTTACAACCCCACCATGACTGTGCTAGAAGATGAGGAGAGCCAGCATGATTATGTGTCATTTGCTTCCAGGCCTGGACAATTTAGGCTTGAATTTTTACCTGGAGAAAGGGAAACAGAACCTTCTGCTAATGGCCGAGGACTTGGGACCTTCCACTAACCATATCACAGTTTGTGAAATACCATTGAATGTGGGACTATTCTTTTACAAAATAGGTTGTACAGATAGAGTCTCTAAAATATATTTTATAGAACCTGCATTTTTTGGATCATAAATGTTATAATGTTGCTATTCTTTACAATGTAATTCTAACTGTAAGTGCTCTTATATGTTTGGCATTAAGTATATAATACCCATTCCAGAAAATGTCTAAAGTAATGAAACAGTTTAGAGAATTGGAATGACTGGGCAAAAAAATGGCCTTCAGCCTAGTTACAAAATAGGAATGTCCACATTGAGATTACTACAGAGAATTTCTCTATAACAACTGTACTTGGGATATCTGTTACGCTTGCTTCCGGTAAGCGGAGCTCCTTGTTACACATGTAAAGTCACTAACAGTGTAGCTGATATACACAACAAGATCTAAGGGTGAAGAAGAAAAATAGATGACATTTGTACAGAAAATACACTGAAGAAGGAAATCAGACATCTCTCCTTCCGTCGAGAATCTCCTCATGCTGCTTTTTCACTTGAGCGATGTGGAAAACGTGGATATTAACTGGTGATCAGACTGAATAAGCTCGGACATTTCTGGAAATGGATTGCTTCATGTAGTTGAAATATAATGGATTTTTTTTTTTGCACTTAGACATGGTTTTTACAATAATAGATTGAAAATCTCACAGGAAATTCAAGTGTTACACCAAATATACTTGTGTTTATGATATTGGGGAAGCATGAAAATGTTCAAATTCTTCTTGAACACTGTGTGACATCATCTTTTATTCACATTATTTGTGTGGGAGAGGGTAGCAAAGATAACAAATATAGAAAAATCATAATTTGTTTTTAAATGCTAGTAAATTGAAGTATGTTAGGTGTACACACAGGGATGTTAAAATGCAGTTCAGCACTTTGTCAAGCGTTGAACAAACAAAAATTACACTTCTTGTTTTTAAGCTGAATAAGGTGCCCAAGAAAGAGGAGCATAAAAAATAACATAAACACATGCATATTATTTGTTAATTTCCTTCATGGATGGCATTACACATTCATTACCTCAGTTTTTGTGTCCTAGTAAAATAGTGAGTCATGTGTAGAATTCTTGGTGCTTTACCGTTTGGAAGAGGTTGTATCCAAAGTGTATGCAGTGTCTAACACACTATGGTCAATCTTACTTCATCCATGGCTCATTTAAATGATAGATAAAACTCTTCTGCTGTTTGTCTAACACCACTATATCTCATTCCAACATTCCTGCCATTTCCATCTTTTTATACATAGGCATTGCAGAAAAAAATATCAAAATTGGCATGTTTTCAAAAACTAAAGCACCTACCTACCTCATCCATTCCTGATCTCAATACAAACCACATTTTCCGATCACCCACCACAGAATCATTCAATCAAAGTAAAAGGAGTGGTCTGTATCATGTGCCCCTCCCACCCTTGTCCCTCCATGGTCTACAAGAGCTTCAACAACACTTGAGGCTTAGGGACTGAAGTCACATTTTTCCTTGATTGGATAGCATATTTATCCAATAGTTTGGCAGGAATAAGTGGTATCGCAAGCCTCCTAGAAACTGCATATTCTATACCTGGCGTTATTGTATGTCTCTTTCATGCATATGTGTGCCAGTCAGCCATCTAATAGGCCACAATAGTGATCAGTTATATTTTGTCTCCCCTAAAGATTACCATTGGTTAGCTTTTATGTAGTTGTTATCCAGTCACTAATAAAATAACCACAGCTTTGAGCCACTTCTGTCCTAAAATACCAGGTTTCACTGGAAAATCTTCCAGCAAATACCACAGCAGTCCAGAGAATTTTACGTCTTCAATATGGCTGCTGATAACAGGTATGCTTTGGGTTATAAGCATTTACCAGATACCCTTTCCATTAATGATATCAGTAAGCATTATCTTATGAGGGGTCTTTGTAAGAATCAGAGCGCTGTCTTATACTCCGCTGTCTTCAAAGAATCCTACTAAGAACTTAGCTAAACATTCCAACATGGTAGGTAGCGTCAATATTGAGACCATAATTTCTGTGACAACAGACATTTACCACAAAAATACATTCATACATTGAAACTGTTTATTACAGTGTTTGTGAAATCAGTTGCGGAGGCAGGTCCGTGAGGTACCGTCTCGGTAAAGACTTTAGGCTTATTTACAAGCCCCTTGTGCTGCCGGTGCGCCACTTTTTCTCATATAAAACGTGACGCACCAGCGATGCAAGGGGCATGTAAATCAGCCCCTTTGAATGTAACAAAACATGTAGAAGACGAGTACAGATGCTGTCACACCCAGGAATTAAAAGTAATGAAAGCGGGCTGTGGGTGGGATTGAATCTTTTAGTTACCAATGCACCCGACCAGCATATAATTGTAAACACAGACAGCAAAGATCTGTGTGAAGTCATCAAAGTCACGTTTTCTGTGTCTAAAGTCATCAATGCCACGTTTTCCTTGTCTGAAGTCATCAATGTCACGTTTTCTCTGTCTGAAGTCATCAGTGTCACATTTTCTGTCTGAATTCATCAATGCCACGTTTTCTCTGTCTGAAGTCATCAATGACACGTTTTCTGTGTCTAAAGTCATCAAAGTCACGTTTTCTGTGTCTAAAGTCATCAATGTCACCTTTTCTGTCTAAAGTCATCAATGTCACCTTTTCTGTCTGAAGTCATCAATGCCACGTTTTCTCTGTCTGAAGTCATCAATGTCAAGTTTTCTGTGTCTGAAGTCATCTATGCCACGTTTTCTGTGTCTGAAGTCATCAGTGCCACGTTTTCTGAATCTTTAGGTTGATCTTTGCTACAAAGTTCACACACTACACGTTCATGGTCTGTATTTAAAGGGTGAAAGGATTTAATTTTTTTACCCAAGCTTTACAATATTTAAAGAAAGATTCTGCTCTACAGGGTAGAGTGTAAATCATCAAATATGTTTTCTGTATTAGTGACTGAGGCGGTGCACATCCTCTTGGAACCTTTTGACTACTTTTTGCACTAGAAGGTACATTAACACCCACATACTGCAGTCCGTTTTCATTGCTTAAGGCCTGGACACATAGTCAGTGCACACCGGTTTCTTACATTAAAGCTCACATAAGAACACTGGTCCAGATTTACTAAGCCTTTGCACTGGCTCGTGCACCACCAAATGATGCAAAGCAAACCAGAGAGGTGCGTGGTATTTGCTACACTAAAGAAAAAGTTATCCTGTCTGCAGGCTGCTTTGGTTGACGGAAAAACTCGTCTCTAAGTAGTGCTCTAACGAATCACAACATGAGCATAACTAAAACCCCGATCACTGTGTGTATAACGGATGAAAATACAATAATTAAGTCAGATAATATGCATTCAAATAGATCACAAAAAATGAACAGAAGATGAGTTCTTATTTTTATTCGTATTAAAACAATCAGAACTAAGCATTATATAGTCATGTCACAATGATTAATACAACATGAAAAATAGATAAATTAATGAACACAACACCAAGACATGGAGATTATCGATGTATCTGATCTCACATTTCCAGACATACCACATTCATACCACAAGCAGTTAACACATTCTAAAAAAAAACTTTAAAAAACCACAAATAACTTTTGGAAGACCATCCTTCCATAATATTCAGGGCACAGCCCAGGATAGGAAATCTACTTATGCACAGTTGGATCAGTCTCAGTGTCTTAGACTGATTTCTATAACAAACAGATATAATTTACAGTATAGCTGTTTTGTCACAGTAGACATTTGTCAGTATCTTGAGAGAATATGATTCTGAGTGGCTTATATGTATTATTGCTACAACAAGCGTATTGTATATAGCGTATATACACTATTGGTTGGATCAAAGCCCACATAGAGCAGGCGCTGCTCGTGGCGGCCTGGAAGGCCACACAATGCAGGATGTTCAGGTCTGAACTGTTACAAGCATCACTTCAAAATATCTTACATAGGGCTACTTCTTTTGAAAGTATAAATGGCATTTCTCCTTATTTAATTATTAAAAATGGCTATTGTCACAAAAACAATAATTAGTTATCTGTTGATTTTTTTAAGCTCCCGCTAACATTTATTTTCATGGTATGTTTTTGGATGTTATTTTACTTTGTAAATTGATAGTACTTTTTTATATTAACAACTTTCCCCTGGAAATTCCATGCAAATTAAAAAAATGGTATTCGGTTTTATTTTTTCCTCTGAAGATTGTGTCTCTAAAATAAATACTTTCTTTCGTTCAGATCAGATTCTTCTCTTGCGGCTTCAACAATTCATTGAAGGGTTCATTTAAGGAAGTCACAATAATGATAGGGAATGTGCCACTTGAGGTGGAGTAGTCTCTTTACATGCTGTACCGTCATCCGTTTCTTCAATTAATAACTAATTAATGCAGTTGTTAATAGTTGGAAAGATGCAATCAGAGCTTTTAGTTCGTTGCCATCAGCTCATAGGAGATGAAGTAATTCCAATTTCTATGCAGAAACTAGAATATCATAACTGGCATGTTTCCTAGTGTCTGCCTCTTCTCGATTTCTTATTCATTGCCCTAATGACAGAACCACCTGCCCAGAGGGACAGGTTGGACTCCTGAACCTTGTTTATGCCTGTGTGCGTCCACAAATGTCCTGCTTGTCAGCTTCAGGTAGTTACAACATAATCCACCTGTCTCTAAGCTATTTATTCATTTGGGGGAACAGCATCAACTACTAGGGGATGCAGGTATTGGTGGGATTGGAATGTATTGGGGGAGGGGTCACCCAAATTGCCAGGACCTTTTAAGAAGTACTTACTTATACGTAGTACTCTCATTGCCGACTGTAACTACCAGTGCCATCCAAACTGTTCTGTCCCCTTTTCTTACCTAGTTCCTATGTCAGCCCTGTTACTACAGCACTCCATTAATCCACAGCTAAATTGGCCCAGCCATGCATTACTTATTGTCGCTGTTTCAAGTAATCAGTGTTGTCGATGTATGCAAAGATGTGTGGATCGTACCTGTCTACATATCTGGTATGAGTAGCTTTTTCCAGTGCTATGTTTTTTCTTTTGTATTGTCAATTTTGTAGTCCAGCCATCTGTTTTTATACATTGAGTTCTGGCAAACACCTGCTCAAATTAAGTGCTTTTTCTAAGGCTGTTTGGATATCGGTAAAATGGAATATGTACCAGCATGATAATGTCTACCTCATCTCTGCCATTGCTGGGCTGCTCCGTGCATGTGATGGGATTACTGTACTGTCTGTTGCCGAGGTTGGACAGAAGTGGGATTCAGGCAGAAGTGATTCCACAGGGCAGTTCCTAAAATGGCATAACATCGCTATACAAGGAAATGTTGAGGGCTTCCTATTATAATTATCTTGATCATATTACAGACCAGTGTAATTTTGCCTTTTTTCTGTCCCCTCATTCTCTGTTCCCCTGATCCTTCCCTCACCTGTGTAAGGCAATGGAACGTTCCTTTACGGTTGAAGGTGCCTTGGGATTCTGTTAACATTCCAACTTGCCCTTGAGCTCTGACTGAAGAGATGATGGTGTAAGAATAAACCTACTAAGAACCACGTTGGTCTTTTTGAATGAAGGAATAAATCACACTTTCACTCACAATGGACCATCCTGGGGCTAAGGTTGAATCTTAACCGAAAAAAAAGAGAAGCCTTAATAAGGGAATAGCAGAGTACATCAGGGGCCAGGAAGAGCCAGGTTCAAGAGCTTTTTGAAAAGGGCTTCTGATTCTGTGACACAGTGGCGTAACGAAAGTTGAGGGGGCCCCCTTGCCACGTACACGGAGGGGCCCCCACTTCGGCCTTAGTATTGTGCTGAGGGGGCCCCCTGCAGCTCGGGGCCCCCCCGCACCGCGGTGGCAGCAGGGGCCTGTGTTACGCCCCTGCTGTGACACTCAAAGGGCTGGGGAGTAGGTTCCATGCCTTGGATCCTAGAACCGAGAAGGATTTGCTGCCTCGGGAGTTTAGTCTGAATAGAGGGGGCTTGAAAAGATTTGCGTGGGATGATCTCAGAGTTCTATTGATTATGTAATGCGTGAATCTGGCAGTCAGGTGTTTTGGTCTAGTGGCTCTGAATGCTCTAAAGACCAGTAAAAGGATTTTGGAGAGGATCCTTTTGTGTACGAGTAACCAGTGTAGTGTTTTTATAGCAGGTGAGGCAGAACTTACTCTGGGAAGGTTTAGCACAAGTCTAGCTGCCGAATGTTGCGCCATATGGAGTTTGTGGAGTGCTAGTTTCAAAGCTCCTACATAGAGACTATTACAATAGTCAAGTCTGGAAGTGATGAGAGTGAAAGTGACTGTTTTTCTGGCAACTAGTAAGAGAAACTCCAAAAACTTTCCTAAATACTTAATTGAGTTGAAACACATTCCTGCCACTGCAAGAGTTTGGGGGCGGAAAGAGAGGGAGGTGTCAAAGTTTACTCCCAAGGATTTTGCAACTTCTACAGTGGCTGGAGGTAGGAGCACAGAATTCAGCCACCATTGGGTTGGGGAGAAAAGATTAGATTCGCTTAATAGTAGGATGTCTTTTTTATATGTGTTTCATTTTAGATTGTTTGATTGCATCCACAAAATTACTTCTATAAAACAGTTTTTAAAGTTTAGTTCTGAGCCAAGGGACAATGGATAGCCAATGTCCAGGGATAGTATAAGCTGCGTATCATCAGCGTATGATGTAGTGGCGATTCTGAATAAAGCTAACAGGGAAATTAAGGGGGCATGTATATATATTAAATAGTGCAGGGTTAAGGTTTGAGCCCTGTGGAACTCCTGATGCTACTGCTCTTTCTATTGAGGTAAAAGGTCCAAGTGGGACTGCTTGACTGTGACAGGAAAAAAGATTTGATTCAGGCCAAGGCTTTATGAGATACGGCACAGTCTTTGATTCGCTGAAGGAGTATGGAGTGTGAAATGGTGTGGAACACAACAGAGAGATCACGTAAAATCAACACCGCATTATTTCCTGGGTCCAGGGTCAGTTTAAAGGTGTCCGAAACTTCCAGCCGGGCTTATTCAGTGTAATGTTTGGTGTGAAAACCGGATTGGCATGACTTAAGAGCATTTGAATTTTCCAGGGTGGAGATTAATTGTCCATTAACAAATTTCTCAGGCATTTTGCTTAATGCAAGAAGCAGTGAGATGGGGCGGCGGTTAGGCAGTGTGGTAGGGTCTGCAAGAAACTTTTTTGCAGGGGTTTTCACGACTGCCAGTTTCCAGCATGAGGGGACCTCTGCCATTGCTAATGAGGTATTAAGGATTTTATTAATAGAAGGGTTGACAATGTCAACAATTTTGTTATTGCCGGGGGACAGGGATCATTAGGGGAACCAGATTTGCATGCGACAATGGCCTGTCATGACTGTGACAGTGTAATCTCCTGAAAGGATGCCAAAATTGCGGTCCCTGCCTTTAAGGGAGTATCTAGTGAAACACGGTCAGAAGGGAGCATGGTGGTTGAAAAGCCCTGTTGAATGGCCAGTATTCAGGTCTTCAAAGAAAGAAGAGATCTGGTCACATAGAGTTTGGGAAGGGGGAAATGTCCCCTTTTTGGCTGCCTTAATCTGGGCATGATAAGCTTTTTAGGGCGTCTTAAATTGAATCAGGTCCTCAGGGTTGTATGCTTGCCACCATTTGCGTTCTAATTGTTTGCAGAGCAATTGTTTCTATGCTACAGTCGGAGAGAACCATGGAGCTGAATGGTGGAATCTATGCTTCTTAGCAGATATTACAGGGGCTAGATCATTAGCTATGTTCATAATCCAATTATTAAATGAAGTAAGATCTGCAGCTAAATTCCCAGTGTGAGTCGGAGCAGAGGTGGAAAGACATGAGGTTAAGTTGGGGTCTGTCATCATCAAGCCCCATTTGCCTAAAGTGTGAGGGCCCATAGTTGTGGTGCACAGGGGGGGACTGTCAGGGTTAACCAAAAATCTAAGGGGATCAGGTTGTGATCCGACCAAGACTGATGGATAGGGCCTTCTACTACCAGGCTAAGGTTGTTACAGCACACCCCATCCAAGATGTGTCCTGCGATATGCGTGGGAGAAGTTACTTGCTGATTAAGGCCACAAAAGTTTAAGGTATCAAGGCAGTAATAAAAGTGTCCAAGAATATTGAAGTTTGCAAATCAAAGTAGAAGGAATGCCAGTGCATCCTCCAAGGAAGCTAAAAATCTTGATCTAGGGGCCAGAGGATGGTAGATTAGACCACCTGCAAACAATTGAGTGGGGCTGGTCTTAAATTAAAAGCCTAGGCTTTCTGCTCCTTTAAGGGAGTTTAGGTCGAAAGAACAGCATTGAAATGTATCGCAAGGCCACCTTTGCGTCTCATTTCTGTCTTGCTTCAGAATGGTATATCCTGGTGGAAGAGCAAGGGCAATATCTGGGTTACACCATTTGTTAAGGCAGGATTCTGTGACAAAAATAAACTCTAAATGGAGGTCCTCAATAAAGTCGTGGACCTCTTGTGCATGTTTGTTGAGGGAGCGGGCATTAATAAGCCTGTCTAATAATGACTTACTATGGGGATTGTGGGCCTGGATAGTTGCAAAGGAAGGCTCTACTAAAAGACCATACTCACCTTTGCACATTATGCAAGATAATGGGCCCTCGATACAGGATGGGTCCCAAGCATGGCCACAGTGAGGTGCAAGGTGCTTACAAGATCTCGAATAGTCTGAGGAAAGAAAATAACCTGGGGTGACACGGACAGGGGGGTTGGTGCTGGCTGCAGTCGGGATGCGGACAGGCGCAGACGGGCTTGCCTTTAGCACACCTTTGGCATGCCAGTGGTGCATCCGCTGTGCGACCGTGCTGTAGTGCACATTTGAAGGCTACGAGCACTAACAGGAACCCTGAAGGAGACTTCTTCAAACAACTGTAACTCAGTAATGGCGCAAATGCACTTATGCGTATGAAACAGCATGTAAGAGTGAATAAGGAGAGCGGTGAGCGTTATAACATATTTTTAACTCATGCTGAAATAACATGACTACAAGCGCAGATAGCATAGTGGGAGAAGCTCTGCATTTCTGAGGCAATAGCTCTGATCGTGAACGCTGTAATGTTGTGCACAGCGCGCGATATGCAAAGCGCGCTGCGGCCGCTAAATAATCACACCACTCGTGTTACTAGTTCTGCGGCGCGGTCCCGACTAAACTCCGGGGCCCCGCCTCTTTATTTTATCTATGCGCATGGCGTCATGCGCCAGCGCCAGTGCGTCGGTTCCGGCTGCGGGTAGACTGAAACGCTACCCCACCGGTAAACATTACATTCCTTCCAACCTTTATAAAACATGAACCAAAACATCAATATGTGGATCTGTTACCAGTTCCTGTCGGGTCGTCTGCTCTCAGCTCCTACCCGGCCACAGGTCACGTCTTGCTGCCAGTCTTTGGCTAGTCACTCCATGAACCCAGCCAGACGGGAAGAGGGAGCAGGATTGCCCCGCAGGCAGTATCTGGGATGATCTCCCCGTGATGACGATAGGGGTGGAGTAACTTCCTGCGAGACTTGGCCCTCCGGAGCTCTCACTGAGGCATTGGATCGTCGTCTGTCCGGACTTCCGAGAGGTGATGGTGCAGCTTGGTCAGATCTGTCCTGATCAACCATAGGAACAGTTCCTGGGCCATCTTCTGCCTCCTCATCCTCCATCTGCTGACTTGGGCCTGCCGCCATGCTACCCTGTGATGGACTGTTGGGAGTCCCTGCATTGACTTTTTTGAAGAACGATACATTCCGTGTGAGTTCTTCTGTTCTCCTCCGGGCTGTAATCATTGTGCCTGTCCGGCGAGTCACTGTCCATGGACACTGTTCGAATGGGAGGCGGAATTTGCTCCCTGGGTGCCTGTCTTGGACATAGACCAGGTCTCCTTCTCGGATAGTCGACGATTTCGCTCTACGGTTGACACTGGCATGGTCATTGGTACTGGTCCTTTTGGCTAGGACCTTTGTAGCGTCAATCTGGGAGGGGGCCCAGTTAGGGTGATGAGGAATAGTGTCTCGCACCACTCGACCCATGCTGGCTGGTCCCGGTGCCCTCTAAGTCGTGAGATGAGGCGTCAATCTGTATTCCCTCAGGAAACTGTAGATGGTTCTTTCCAGAGGGGCTTCCTCAGCATGCGCGATGCGAATGACCTTGTTGAGAGTGCGCATGAATCTCTCTACTTCCCCATTTGCTTGGGGCCAGCGTGGTGTTATTTTCCGATGTTGGATGCCCCAAGATTTGAGATAGTCCGCAAAGTCTTGACCCTGAAAAGGTGGGCCGTTATCAGTCTTCACCACCTCAAAGATCCCGTGAGTTGCAATGATTTTCTCTAATTTGGTGATCACTTCAGTGGCTGTCTGACTGCCGACGATTTCTATCTCGGGGTATTTTGTGTAGTCATCAATGATTACGAGGGCATGGCGCCCATCCGGAAGGTGACCAAAGTCGACACTGATGCACTCCCATGGTCGTTGTGGGTTGTCTTCAGTGATCAATCTGGGAAGTAGCACCTCTCGCATGAGCGGTGTCCCTCTAGGCACAGCCTTAGGTCCGCCCAAAGCGGATTAAACGAATCATGATCCCAAAGGTTGTGAACAAAACAGGAATGTTGTAAACGAGTTTTTTCCAACTTTTCTCAAATTTTATTCAATATTTGAATTGTCTTCATTCAAGAAACACATGACAGATATGTGAATCAGCATCACGTCTCCGAAATTAGGGAATTCATCTCCCGATGCATTTCGGGCTATTAGAGCCCTTCGTCAGGGGAAAAGATCTATAAAATGCAGAGAAAACAGAGCGTCACTATGCTCAAAAAATAAAACATCACTATGCTAGATAAACGGAGTTTCTCATCAATAACCAGCGGTATAGCCTTAGTTGAACTTGTCAACTGCGTGACAGAGAGTGCATGGAGAGATAGATAAATATCGTGCTTAAATAGAACCTTAAGAAAAGAAAAACAAGGTAGAGCGCAAGCTTAACTAACGGTTGCTCGTCTCAACCAGAAATAACAACCGAACTTTGATGCACCACGTGAAACAGTAAAGAGAATGAATATAACGTTAGTTCAAAGTTAGTGTGTAAATTCACGAAACGTACATGTAAAGGTTCCTGGGGGTACTGTTAAAGACAGTGCAAACTATTCCAGTGAAGGTAACCGGGGTGAACGTTTAAATCTATAAGACAACGCCACAAAATCAAACCAACGAAAACCGCGATCAAACAAGAATTAATACGTGCAATATTTTAAGTGACCGTGAATACAAGTGTGCCCGTAATTATGAAAAAAACCGAAGGGAGAACTTACATTTGCCCGGCGTGTGCGCTGCGTGCTCCACGAGTAAGGTAAGTCACCAGAGGAGTGTACACCGCTTAATATGTAGATTTGAATGTGCGTAAACATAAAAAGAGGACACGCTGGTGTGTAAAGTGAGTGGACTAGGAGAGTGTGTGTGAGTGCCATATTGGAATGGGACTAAAAAACGTAATCTTAGTAAGAAGTCTAAAAAAAGTCTAAAAAAAGTGTGAGAGGTAATATACTTGTGAGATATATGAGCAAGTGTAAGAAGATTATCAAATTTATACATACTAACGGAACATAATCCCAAAATATTCGCGGGATAATCTCGGATAAACTTGCTTCATGAAAACATCTTAATTAACATAACACACAATAAATGAGAAATAAATAAACGGGTGATCACAATTATAAGAAAGCTGATTATAGTGAATTACTAATCAACATGAGAGTAATCACATTAAAAAGACAATTGCCGCATGGGGCGAATAACAACATGATGACATTCAGTGATGACAGGGTGGGGGTGATCTGGTTGGCCTGACACCTGGCACCATTGGCATGTTCTGACCGTCTGCTCGACAATTGGGTCCATCCCCGGGAACCACACTTTCGCCCTCAGCCGACCTTTCATTTTTACCACGCACTGGTGTCCTCGATGTGCAAGGTCCACTGCTTGTTGAGTCAGACCTGACGGAATCACTAGCCGCGGACCCCTGAGCAGGCACCCGCTGCCTTAGACGGAAAGTTCGTCTTTGATTCGCATGATCGACTCGAGCGTGGCCTTCGCTTGTGCCGTTCGTCGGGTCATTGTGGTCCGTATGGGGCGCCAATCGTTCGCCTGAACTGCGGCGATGGCTAGTTGCAGACACTCGTCATTCTGGGTGGCTTTCACTATGGCTTCAAGGCTTATCGGGAGTGGTCGGGATCTTTCCGCTATGAAACAAACGTATTCCTCAGTGTCCTCGGCGTCCTCTTCCTCTTCTTTGGTTGCGGCCCTCAGATGTCTTGAGAGGTAGTCCGCTGGGTTGGACGAGCCTGGTTTGTACTCTACCCGGTAGTCGTACCCCTGCAGCTGAAGGATCCATTTTTCTATCTTCGGGGGGCGCTTTGATGCGGAACCCTGAAACAGCGGTATGAGAGGCTTGTGGTCGGTAGAGACTGTAAATTGGTGTCCATACACGTAGACGTGGAAGTGCCGACAGGCCCAGTGGATGGCGATTGCCTCTCTCTCTATCTGAGAGTAGCGCTGCTCTGTTTCCGTTAGGGAACGGCTTGCAGAGGCAATCGGAGCCCATTCCTCATTTTGTTGTTGCTGCGAGAGTACCGCCCCAAGTCCGTAAGGACTGGCATCAACTGCGACGTTGGTGGGCCGAGCCGGGTCAAAGTACGACAGCGTGGTGTCAGCCGAGAGGGCTGCTTTAGTGTCTTTAAAGGCTTGTTCCTGGTCGGGGCCCCACTGCCACGTGGTGGTGGACTTCGTCAACTCCCTGAGGTGCTTCGTGATGTTTGTTAGTCCCGGGATGAAACGCCCACAGAAGTTTACCATCCCTAGGAAACTCCGTACTTCTGAAATGTTGGAGGGTGCCGGGGCGTCCTGAATGTCTCGCACCTTGTCGGGGTCTGGGGCCACTCCTTTGTCTGAGAACGTATAGCCAAAAAAACTGATTTTGTTCTTCAAGAACTGGCACTTTTCCTTGTGCAGGGTAAGGCCGGACTCTTTGATCCGCTGGAGAACGCTGCGGAGTCTTCTGTGGTGATCTTCCACTGTTGAGGCGTATACCAATAGGTCGTCACTCACATTCAAAACCCCTGGGAGTCTGCTGAGGACCTCTCTGATGGTGTTTTGAAATACCTCAGCGGCACTCGAGATCCCAAAGTTGAGACGCTTGTATCGCCTGAGGCCGACGTGGGTAGAGAATGTGGTGATGTATCGAGAGTCTGGATGAAGGGGCAATTGGTGATATCCTGACCGTAGGTCCATCTTTGAGAACCACACTGCACCATTCAGTTCCCCCAGAATATCATCGATGGTGGGGGTTAAGTGGCGTTCCCTCTTTACGGCTGCGTTTGGGAGGCGCATGTCGACGCAAATGCGGACCTGCCCAGGCTGTTTTGGTTTTCTCGCCACTACGATCGGGGACACCCACGGAGTAGGCCCCCTGACCTTCTCTATTATCCCTTGTCTCTCCAGTGCTTCCAGTTCGTCTTCGACCTTTTGTCGTAGATGGAATGCAATGCGCCTATGTCTCAGCGCTACTGGTTGTACTGATGGGTCAATGTGGAGGGACACCTCTTTCCCTCTCAGGCACCCTATTCCCTTGAAGATGTCATCGAATTCCTCCATGATGGTCGCTAGTTCTTCTTCTTGGACCGCCAGGGCAAACGAGATCAGCTTCAGTTCTTCTGCTGTCTGGCCGCTTACCAGCATTCCGCTTCCTTCTTTGGTCACGTACACTGTGGTGGGGACATTGAGGTCCTGGTGTCTGAGTTCCGTTTTGAAACATCCCAGCAGTGGGATGGATGTCTTCTGTCCGTAGGCAAATACTCGAATCTTTGCCTCGCGCAAGGGTGGCCGTGGACTCAGTTGGTTGTATACGTTAGCAGCCATCAATTCAATCGAGGCCCCTGTGTCTATGGTGGCCCGTACGTCTTGGTGGTGAATCTTGAGTCTGCACTTTTGTAAGTCGCCGTCTTTTCCGTGGTGGCTGATCCACTGCGAGTACGTAATGGACGGGGTACTCTCCAGTGTCGTCGTCCATATCTTCGCTATCTTGCATGTCAGCTACGGTCTGTGCAGTTTCTTTCCGGGGCTTCGACGACCTGCATACCGCCGCGAAATGGTTCATCCACCCGCAGGCTGTGCATCTCTTCCCCTTTGCCGGGCAGTCTTGCATGCGGTGGGGCGTGCCTCCACAGTAGCCACATTCTTTCCTCCTGTCTTGCGGACGCTTTCCCGGGCTTTGGCGCGGCTTGGCTCTCACCACGTTCACCTGCTCCAACACATTTGCCTGCTCCGTCTTGATGGGGCGGTGGAGGGCAGCCTCCATGTGGGATGCTCTGGCCTTCGACAATTCTTTGGACCGTCCCAATGTGAGGATATCAGTCAGTGATTTTCCGGACTTCTAGAGGATATTTTCTCTGAGCTTTGACGAGTAGCAGCCCTGTATTATCTGGGCCCTGATCTCCTCTTGTTCATCCTGGAAGCCGCACGTGCTGGCGAGCTCCTTCAAACGTCCATGGAACGTGTCTAACGACTCTTCCGCTTCCTGTTTGGCCTGGCGAAAGATAAATCTCTCGTAGTCTCTGTTTGCCATCGGCTCAAAGTGCGCATTCAGAGCGTTGAGCAGTGTCACGTACGTCTTGGGGGTAGCCTCCACCAGCGTTTTGTAGATGCGGTGTATATCTTTGCCCCCTAGGTGGAGTAGTAATGCTCTGCGTCTATCACGAGCTATCCCTGCCCCTTCAAAGTAGAATTGGAGACGATCTGTCCAGTCCCTCCATTTTGAGGCGAGGGAGGAGGGGGCAACGTCCACAATGAATGGCTCAATGGCCGGAATCGCCGCCATGTTGGGCGTGGATGTGGGCGTACCTCGTGGCACGTGCACTGCCTCTGTGATAGACCTGAGGGCAGCCGCCTAACCGAGGTCGCGCTTGGGCCCTTTGCGCTGTGGTGTGCCAGGCTGCTCCAAGTTATCACTGCCCTCCAGGGAGTGTTATAAAGTCAGCCCCATGAGTTGCCCCCAGATCAGGGTTGCAAAGGAAGGTGGGTGTGTGAGCTCTGGTCCTGGCTGGGGCTACTAGGCCCTCTCTTATGGCAGCAGGCAGGCTCTTACCGAGGTCCCCGGGCTTCCTTAGGTGACAGCAGGCAGGATTCTCCTTTTCCCTTGGTGCAGGCACTGTGGAGCTGATCAGGGCAGTCTCGTGGCGTGAGTTCTGGAAACCGCCTCTTCGCCAGTGTAATGTTGTGCGCAGCGCGCGATATGCAAAGCTCGCTGCGGCCGCTAAATAATCACACCACTCGTGTTACTAGTTCTGTGGCGCGGTCCCGACTAAATTCCGGGGCCCCGCCTCTTTATTTTATCTATGCGCATGGCGTCATGCGCCAGCGCCAGTGCGTCGGTTCCGGCTGCGGGTAGACTGAAACGCTACCCCGCTGGTAAACATTACAAACGCATAGCGTTCCAGAAACCTGTGAATGAAATGTAACTCATACTGAAATAACATAACGGCGATTGCTAACAGTATATTGGGAGATGCGCTGCATTTCTGAGGCAATAAACATGGGGGCGAGCACCCACAGTTTATTGGGAGATGTGCTGCATTTCTGAGGCAATAAATATAACGGTGAGTGCCAACTGCATATTGGGAGACGTGCTGCATTCTGAGGCGATGGTGTATGAGAATGTGCTTCCTACATGCAGCATTCCAAAGGCCACAATAGTGACAGCGGTCACAGCTGAAGCGGAATCCCATCGCAGTGGCTTTCTCTCCTCGCACCGCTCAAGTGCCCAAAACAGAAGATATCAGGAGTCAACATATATTTTGTATACGAGTTAGCGCTCCTAGAGAACTCCTATAAAGCACATACCTTGGGAATCAGGGCATCTGCCCAGCCTGCTTCCTTCCAGAAGAATATCCTCTAAGAACTCTGGGTGGTTCCTCTGCACACACATGCCTCTTGTCTGTGAACTCTGGACGGTTCCTCTTTCATACACGTCCCTGGTGAAATAAACAGGCCCTAATCACACCCAAATAAGCAAAGGAAATAAGACTTATGTAGAATTAAACAGATTTTGGGAAACAAGCATTGACAATTACATGTAAAGTGTGTACAGTTTTGTAACTATAAGCACTGGCAATTGGAGAAACATTTTGGGAACAAGCATTGGAAATCACAAACCTTTACACTAAAGTTAAGGGTATATTGTGCTGGTAACAACCTTGTTTATATGTACAATGGCAGCAGCAAGCATGTCCCAGCCCCAAACCTTTTCTTAATGAAGAAAGAGAACCAATCCAACCATGTAAACAATGGATAAAACTGTTTGGGGGATATTCTCAAGGAAGTGGCGGTGAGAGGCGTTCGCCTCCTTGGCTTAACGCCTCTCACCGCCACTTCGGAAACGCGAGGCTGCACCCTATTCTCAAGAATGTGGTGCAGCTTGGCGTTTCCCCCTGCGATGGCGCTAAGTTTCACGACTTAGCGCCAACGCAGACATCCTTGCACCAGAGTGCAATGGTGTCTGTGTGCAGGGGAGGGTTGTTTATGTACAGGAAGGTGCCCCTTCCTGCACATAAACAATCCTAAAATACCATTTTGTAACTTTCATGTGTGCTGCTTCGTGCAGCACACATCAAAGTTACAAAATGGCATTTCTGAAAAGGTTTGTTCATGTACAGGAAGGGACACCTTCCTGTACATGAACAAACCATGGCATTTTGCTCTTTCCATGTGTGCTGCACAAGGCAGCACACATGGAAAAAGCAAAAACGAGGAGAAATAAAGCATTTCTCCTCGTTTTCCCACCTTAAGACCAGAATTTTTCTGGTCTTAAGTTCGGCGCTGCCACCTATTATCGCCGCCCTTGATAATAGGTGGCAGCGTCGATCACAATGGTGTTGCGGTGGAATGCCCACCGCAACACCCACTGCATGCCCCTTTCACGCTAACTTTTGCGTGAAAGGGGCCTTATTCTCAAGGCAGCGTTAAGCCACTTAACGTGGCTGAAAGCCACGTTAAGTGGGTTAACGCTGCCTTGAGAATAAGGCGCTGACCCTATCGCCACGGGAACATCAGAAAAAGTGACGTTCCCGTGGCAATAGGGGCTTGAGAATACGCCCCTTTGAATCATATTTAATTGTGATGGGGGAGGAGAGAATTTATGCTGTTAAAGAAACAGTACATCCTGCTACACAATCTGGGCATAGAGGGAAGGAAAATATATGAAGATGTATCCCAAACAGAGGAAGAAGAAGATGAGGATGACCAAGCTGTTGTGTATCAGGCTACATTCAATAAGCTACAATATCATTTTGGCAAAAGTATAAATGTTGTCCTAGAAATACACAAGTTTATCACGAAGGTTCAGGGAAAACCTGAAAAGTTTACAGCATATATAGCTGCTCTAAAAGGGTTGTCCAACACTTGTGACTTTGAGTCTCCGATAGATTCCTAGATTTGTGACCAATTGGTCAGATGTACCAACAGCCCCAAGTTACAGGAGAAACTACTGGCACAGATCCTGGAGTTTAAAAAATCTATTTATGTAGCAGTTTGTGTAGAGCACACAGTGGAATGCATGAAGGAAATGAGAGTAAACAATGAAAGACAAACAACCTCTTCTGCTGAGGTGAATGTTATGAAGAAATTAGGAGTTCATTCTTCATATAAAAATGGGAACTCTAATAGCAATCTTCATATAAAAATGATACCTCTTACAAGCAAATGGCAGCAAATGGAAAAAACAAATGTTATTGCTTTGGTACCATGGGCTATCTTGGGAACTATTTACATCGCCAAGCTAGAACCTCGATCTGTGGGAAATGTGGAAAAAAGGGCACATTGCCAGAGTGTGTAGGAATCTACAGAACAAACAAGTGCACATGGTAGAACCTAACACTCAAGAGGGAAGTAAATTTGTTTTTCAGGTGACTGAGGAGGACAAAATGTAAAATTCCCATCTTGTGAAATTTTTCTGGATAATGAACCAGTAACTGTGTTTGTAGATTCCTGTTCTCCATACACTTTATTGGATAGGAAAGTATTTGTTGAAATGTTTCCCAATGGTAGTGAGTTATTAGAACCACCAGATATTAAACCTGGCGGGTATAATGGAGATGTAATACCACTGTGGGGTATGGCAAAAATGCATTTGTTTCAAAGACAGAAGCATTGTTAGGAATGTATATATCACTAAAAGAGGGCCGAATCTTCTTGGGTGGAAGCCTCAGAAGGATTTGGGTATCAAATTAGATTCTAACAGTGCTGATCCTGTCCTTCTCGTGAATCCTTCTATTTGTGAGGAAGACGTATGTAAGGAGTTTCCTGAGATGTTTGCAGAAAAATTAGGATTATTAGGAGATTACCAACACCACATTAAACTAAAATTAAAGGTTACACCCATTATACATAAGTCAGACCCATTCCTCACCTCCTACATGCACCACTCCAGGAAGAGTTAGACAAACTACTCAAACTGAAAGTAATTGAAATAATAGAATGCTCAGAGTACTAAACCCCTATTATGATTTCTCAGAAAGCCATGAAAGGTCAGATTAGACTATGTGTAGACCTCTGTGACCTAAATGACAATATATGGGTGGATCACAAATCCCTTGCCCTGGATCCATGAAATTCTAACACTAATTGACAAGGCCTCCTACTTTGGTGTCTTAGACCTATCATTGGCCAACCATCAAGTGGAATTAGACCCTCCTTCAAAACATTTGACTCATTCATAACCCCATTAGGAGTCTTTCAATATAAAAGAATGCCTTTCGGGCTGGCTTCGCTATGGCCGCATTCCACAAGATAATGCAGCACCTCTTACAGAACATTCCCAAAATCATCTGCTTCCAAGATGACATTTTGTTCTTTGGCACCAATGAGAAAGAGCATGATAACACTGTCAGGGCAGTTTTAGGAAGAAGTAAAAGGGCAGGGTTAATAATATATAAGGAAAAATGTCATATAGGAGTAACCTTGTTGGAAAATTTGGTTCATACAATATCACAGGAGGGAATTAAACCCAAGATTGATTTGATGGAGTCAGTAAAGAAAGCACCAGTAAAGATGAATTGAAGTCTTTCCTAGGACATGCAGAATTTTTACTCTAAATTTGTATCTGGGTTTGCAACTATAGTGCATCCCTTGTGTAACCAATTTAAAAATAATTCAAAATTTGTGTGGGATGAGAGTTGCTAAAGTACTTTGCAAAGAATAAAGACAGCTATAGCTAGTGCTCCACATCTAGGAAGGATTGATCCCAATAAACCTACCCTTTTAACCACAGATGCCAGCAACAAGGGGCTATGCTTACACAAAAAGCAAACAGCGCAGAACATGAAGTTGCTTTTGTAGCAAGAGCTCTCAAAGAGCCTGAATGGCAGTACTCAGTAGTTGAAAAGGAAGCGTTGGCCTGCTATTGGGCAATCAAACACGTCAAAACAATTTTGGGGGTATTACCTTCACAATCAGAACAGACCACAAGCCATTAGTTAATGTTTTCACAACAAAAGGGTCAGAAAGAACCACACCCAGGATTTCTCGGTGGGTACTTGGACTGGAGGGATCTAATTTCAGGGTACAATACCTACCAGGGTCACAAAACAGTGTAGCTAATAACTTCTCTCGGAACCCCCTCAAAGGGCAAGCAGAAGGGTTAGAAGAAATTTCAGAGGATACAGTGCTAAAAAGAACCTTACCTAGCCTCAGGGCTGAGGAATGGGAATGAAACATGAAAGAAGATTAAGAATTCAAGACTGTCCTTTTTTTACATTCTTGATGGTATGGCCTGCAAATAAAAGGGAATTACCCAACCACATAAACAAATACTGGGAAGTTAGGATGGAGTTAAGTGATACAGGAAAATGTATTTGTATAGGAGACAAAATCGTGCCTCCTCAAGCTGTGAGAGAAAGAATAGCAAACCTAGCCCACGAGGGTCAACTGGGTCATAAAAAAACAAAATAAGGAATGACTACTGGTGGCCTCACATTGATGCCATGGTCGAGGAATTAGTAAAAAACTGCAGTGACTGTGCTAACAGTGACAAGATGTTAAGCACACACAAACCCCTATTCTTTCCTGTCAAGATTCCAGATAAACCATGGACCCAGTTAGCTCTTAATATAATTGGGCCACTAAACTACAAATCACTTTATGAACAATTAATACTGGTGCTAGTGGATTCCACACACAATTGATTGTAACAAAATGTGCTCACTACATTACAACTAACATTTTCATAAATTTTTTTAAAGATATTTTTTGAAGCGGGAATCCCAGAAACACTAATAACAGACAATGGGATACAATTTACCTCACACCAGATGCAGGAATTTCTAAAGGAACTATCCATAAAAACAGCTCTTTATTGTCCTAAGGCGAATGGCATGGTGGAGCGCACAAACTGATTGACCAAAGAATGCATGCAGAGGGCAGGAATAAATCAGGTTCCCATTGCTAAGGCTCTCCAAAAAACACATATCATATTGGCTTATCGCACCACTCCAAACACAATCATAGGTTTATCGCAATTTCTTTCACTTAAAGGTAGACAGCCCAAAACCAAATTGACTGCTAATTGGCTAAAAAAGAAGAGCAGGTGGTGGTCTCCAGGGAGCAAATGATGGATAAGAACCCAAAAAAATGTATATGTAAACAGAAATATGACAGGAAAAACAGCACATTGATATCAAATATCAAGAAGGGAGATTGAGTGTAGATCAAAGTACCAGAAGGAAGAAAAAAGGGTTGCATTGATTTCTCTAACCCTGTGAGGGTTGCATGGGTACGTAAGAATGCAGTCACATTAAAGAATGGTCAGACCTGGGGTATGGACAAAAATCTTCAAATTTAGGAATGAGGTACATTGTTTGGACCCAATCTGTTATATCCTGATATGTTGTACTTGTATGTACTCTAGCCCTGCTGCCTCTAGCTGCTCAGCCAGAGTGTGAGTTGGTTATGGAATGTTGGTGTGCCTGTGATGTGTGGAATGCCTGGGTGTCTGAGTGGATGAGTGTTGGGAGTTATGGATGGGCTGAGCAGCTAGGCAGGACTGCTCCTGGTGGGGCTGGTACCACACCAGTGCTGGCTGGACATAGGATTGATGTAACCGGTCTTAGAAGCTAATAAAGAAGACCACAAAATACATCCTGGCTCCTGGTGTCTAGTTGAGAGATCACAACATATTTTTGGCGACGAGCGGACTTGGACCCTAAAGGCTCTTGGTACAGCACAGAAACAAAGGGACTACTAAGAAACTTAAAGTGAAACCAAGAGATCACACAAGCTACTACAGTAAGCGAGGAACAAAAGAAACTACAAGTAGAAAATTTGGAGCAAAAGGTATGCCAGCCCCACCAGAGTCCAAGTCATCGGACGGCCCTCCCACCAGCCTGAACTTGCTCCATGGACTTGACCACAGGTATGGTCTGCTAGGGTATGTCTGCCCTACCACATCCTTTTCTATGTGCTGCATGCATGAGACTGCAGCGTAAAGGGATAGTGGCTACATAAAGGCGTGTTAAAGACTAAGTCAGTGAATGTTTTCACATGTGTAACAGAAGAGCGGTTTGGGTTAGGCAAAGATTTGTGTTTCAGTGACTCCAAGAAAGCACAGGACGCTGCGCAAAGTGAGTGTTTGAGCACAGTAAGCTGTCCTACTCTTAAGCAGTTTACTGCCAGTTGTTGGTGTTACTTTGGAGGTGCCTGATTTGTCTCTTCATGTGCTGCTTGTCCATACAACGTGCGCAGAGATTGCTTCTCTAGATCTTGCACAACAATTGGGACTCTCTTCTAAATATAGACTGCTGTCTATGAAATTCCACAAGAAGAGTTCGAGAAATTCTGTGGACATTTTGGTGTGTTGGTTCATATGGTATGGTTGACAGAGTGTGGAAGCCGTTTTTGCAGAGATTACTTTTCCTGCTATTCAACCTACTTTTGAAGGTTTGGAAGTGTTGGGCTAGGCTTAATTACATTCATTTTTGGGCCCCATGCGTCCATTTAACATTTTGGCAGTTCAACCACCACCTTCGTTCAATTTGAAAATTCATCACCACGAGCCAAGCAGAGCACGCACACTTACTTGCTTTGTGACGTGACCAGCTCGATGCGATCCTCGGCGACGCTTGTTTCTGCTCTGGTAATGCTTACAGACGTATTTGGTGCATTTACGCGCCGGGAACCACCCGGTGGAACGACGCAAGCGTGCCATCATCTTGGGCTTGGAAGCACCATTGTAAGCCCGGAGCAACACAGTGCTATGGTTCTTCCTGCATTTCCTGCCAACCAGGTTTTTTCTTTTTTGTATTGGATGCTCTCTTGTTCACGGACCGCCGCCAGGCCCTTCTACATTCTTTTTAAATGAAGGTGGCATTCTTTTCTCGAGTGCAGCATAGTATTGGAAAAAATGTGAAAGTTTGTGTTCATGCATTTCTTTAATTCTTTGATTTGGGTTACGCTGCCATCTAGTGACAATTTATAAAATTTCGAGTTTGTGGCTCTAAGTCAGATTCTATTCACTATTTGTATTTATCCATCTCTACACGGGGTGGGTTTGTGGGACATTCTCATGAGATGTGGCCCTACGTGGATGGTAAGTTTTGGAGTTGTCTGCAATATCTACATTTTGTGACTGCACACTGGTGTCACTTTGGGGAAGAAATTTATGTAAAAATTTTCTAGTACAAAGAAAGGGGATGTGAATTTCCACAAAGCTTATGGTTGTCTTAAGAACTGACGTTAAAGTTAACATTTACATGTATAGTGTTTTTACTTGTTTCTGGTGGTTGGCACAAATTTGGGGCTGTTCAAAATTTCGTGTGTACTCAGAGTGGTTATATTCGGGTGAGAGATCGCTCACCGGCGTGGGGCACAGTTCATTATTGTTTACACTAAGTGGAGGTGTATTAACAGTTGCTTTGTTTTAGTTGTAGTGATGCCACAGTTAAACACAGTTTTATGGTTGGGACGTCCTAGTCTCTTTGAGGGTGGTTCTCACAGCTTATTCCTTAGGTGAGGGGTAAGGTTGGGTTTTAATCCCAGGTAGTAACCATAGTTCCCTTTCTTGAGGGAAGTTGTGGGGTAGTTTTTCTTTACGTTTCTATGTTTACTACTCCCACTTGGGATATGTAACCTCTACAAGGGGTTTGGGTTAGTCCCATACATATACAGTACCTAGGTTAACCCTTTCGCGGGGTTTGGATGTGGGTTTTGACCCCTTTCACAGTTTTGCGCAGTACATTTGTACATCCCTACACGGGCGTTTCTATGGGTGACGACCCATATACTTCTTTGTTCCCTTACTATTGGGATTGAAGTGGCAGGGTATTCTACCTTTCGCTACTCTAAGTTATGCTTTTTGGCATTTGTGTTTCGGGGTCTTTTACCCTTTGCGTTATTGCACATTATGTTACAGTGTTTTATACAATATGCTTGAACTGTATTTCTTGTAATGTGACACTTTTGCTTACGCTTAAAAATGTTTTATAATTTCTTATTAGGGAGGATGGGGGATAGTGTTGGTCAATTGTTTATTTGCTGTATCTTTACCATCCTTTCTTGCTTTAATGGTTCTTTCTCCTGCGATGTTTTGTCTTTATTGCTGCATCCGAGAGACTTGTACCATGATTCATTTTTCTTGTTTATAGTTCTTGATTGGTGTTATATTATATTCATTTTTCGTTTTCTTTGAAGAAAAAGGGATAATGTTATATCCTGATATGTTGTACTTGTATGTACTCTAGCCCTGCTGCCTCTAGCTGCTCAGCCAGAGTGTGAGTTGGTTATGGAATGTTGGTGTGCCTGTGATGTGTGGAATGCCTGGGTGTCTGAGTGGATGAGTGTTGGGAGTTATGGATGGGCTGAGCAGCTAGGCAGGCTGCTCCTGGTGGGGCTGGTACCACACCAGTGCTGGCTGGACATAGGATTGATGTAACCGGTCTTAGAAGCTAATAAAGAAGACCACAAAATACATCCTGGCTCCTGGTGTCTACTTGAGAGATCACAACACAATCCAACACACAACTTCAGGAAAAACTAGTAAGAACACCAATATCCTTTTGTATCACTATCCTTCTTTCTCCAAAATGGTTACCATATAGATGTTTTTTCCTTCTAAGTGTTGATGAAGAGATGTGTTGTAATTATCTTGACCAAATTTACAGAGCAGTTTAATTTAGCCTTTTCACTTTTCCCTCATTCTCTGTTCCCCGGATCCTTCCCTCCCCTGTGTAGGAAAATGGAACGTTCCTTTACAGTTGAAGGTGCCTTGGGATTCTGTTAACATTCCAACTGGCACTTGATCTCTGACTGAAGAGATGATGGTGTAAGAATAAACCTATTAAGAACTACAATGGCCTTTTTGGCTTATTGTAACACTTCCCTTACCACTACAATAACTGAAAAACAAAATAGCACTAGCATCCAACCTGGAAATAAAAACGGTGCATTAGATAAAAAGGTAGTTGTTTAGAACAATGCAAACATTCTGGTTGGGATGGAGAGACTTAAAGCTAGTTTTTAAAATGTCAAAATATTTCCCTGTGAACACCCCTTAATAGTAGCTTCTGGCAGCAAGTAGAAAAGATATGCCTTAGTGGGGAAAAGTAATTCTGGATTTATAGTTAGGAGAGGGCTTATTTAAAAAATGTGTTATTAAGGTTGGCGTTGGACTCTAGAATCACCAGGCAATGGCAGTCCCCTAGCGATGGAGTTACCAAGACCCTGTCTGCTCTGAAGAACTTCCTTCACTCGGCTGCAAAGGGACTTCAGGTCCTTCCTATACTACACCAATGAGCATAAACTAAGTCTGTAATGATGTACCACGGGTCGGCATATATCATGCCCCAAACTGCTGTTCTTCTTTACTGGTTGCCAGCCTTGACCACTCTGCTTGGGAGTGTTACCAGAGTACCCACAAGTCCAAGCGTGAAGAGTGTCCCCTTTCCCTCGACACCAGCACCAGCCTTTGATTGAGAATAGGATTGGGCAAGAGTAGACTCCTCCTGAGCAGCAAAAGTTTGCACAATGACTCCCCCCCCCAACTTTAGCCATAGGAGTGACAATTAGGTCTGCTTTTCCTGCCACTTCCATCTTGCAAACCTTGGCCAGTGCTCAGCAAATGTAATCTGCAGCACGAGCTGTAAAGCATAGCTGTGTTCTCATGTACTTCACATTCCTTCTGAAGCAGTCTGAAATGTCAGCACTCCCTCCTCTCATAGAGCTGTGCAAATGCACCTTATTCCCCACCTCCAGTTAAGGATTTGTTGTTCTCAACACATTCTGAGTCACAACAGAACTATTAAAGCATACTATCCTAAACTTCTGCACATCATGCTCCTGCATTTCCCTCGTATATGTAAATGCAACTACTTGGAAAAACCACCTAGTTATTCCAACTTCCAAGACTTGCGCTACAAAAATATTGTTAATCTAGTTTTTATGTAGTGCATAGTAGTATATCAGTGATACTGAATGATAATGTGACACACTTTATGGATTTCCTAAGATGCATTTTTGGGTAGATCCACTAAGGCTCAAACCTGTGACAAAGTGCACCTTAATCATGACTAGTACCTCGCCCTTGCTGCATTATGGACTATTGAACAGATTTGTTTTTGTGATTCTGCACATTGCCCCTAGTAAACCTTTGACAGCTTAGAAGCTCCCAGCATCACTTACCGCTCCAAAAAAAACCCACATCACCAGGAATAAACTATCTTGCAGGGAAACTGAGAGAACTCCAACAGAGGGAGACTTTTTAAAGACTGAGAGGGCTAGGGAGTCACCAGTCTCATGGCAAGCGTGCCAGCTGATAAATCGACTGCAGTATTGTGATTAATGGCAAATAAATGTCCTCTCACTAGAGCATATAATACGGAGTTTAGCAAGTTTTCAATCGCTATATATTTTTGCTAGCTAAAAAAACGGAGACATAAATAAAGTGATGTGGCTAGGAACACACGGGGGCATATTCTCAAGAACGTGTGATAACCACCGCAAATTTAGCTTAACGCAACTTTGCATATCGCAGTCCATCGCGGGAAATTAACGCCTTGTTAACCAAGTATTCACAACATGGCGGCCCCATGCAATACTCCCCAGATAACGCGCCAACTGACCGCGTTAGAATCAACGCCACGCCGCAAAAATGCGAAACACCAACGCAAAAAAAGCTGCGATGAGGCCAATCGCGATACGAAAATCAGCGAAACCCAGCTACAGGCCTGCAATCCACACACATCAGGCGGGAACAATCACCATAAAAGCAGAAAAAAAACAGACAAACAAATGCCAAACAACAGCGAAGCACAATGGACGTTGCCGGAGCAAGTACGGAGGAGAGCCAGAACCCCACAAGCCACCCGGAGGACCATCCTGGGACTTTGGGGTCAGGGAAGGGCAAGGACAAGAAGAAGAAGAAGACGAAGTTCAGTCCGCAGGAAAACAGGATCCTGATAACGGAGGTGACAGAACACCATCAACAACTGTTCGTCACCTCCACTGTGTCATTGGCAACAAAAAATACATTATGGCAGTCCATCGTGGACAAGGTGAATGCAGTCGGAGTGCTGAAGAGGACAATGGGCGAGGTCAAGAGGTGCTGGAATGATGTCAAGCTCAAAACCAAGCAGAAACTCGCCAACAACCTGAAGGCAGCAATGCAGACTGGAGGTGGGAGCCCAGCGCCACAGGAGGAGCTGGACGACATGGAGGAAATGGTGTCCACAGTCATCAGTGGGGAGACGGTGGCAGGAGTTGGGGGCCCGGACACTGCTCAACAGGACCCGACACAACAGCAACAGGGTGAGTAACCACCAGGGCCAGGGGGGACGGGGGTAGATGGGCACAATGGCACACATGCACAATTAAGTTGAGCACATCTGCGGACACACCATGCCCCAGACCACCAACTCCCACCAAGAGACCAACGTACCCAAGTACGCAACATGTCAACACTGTACAAGCACAGAAGTCAGCGGCACACCTCATGAAAGTGATAAGGGGCAGCAAAATCTGAGCTGCAGGGGCGACTCCCCAAAAATGCAGCACACACATCACATACAGAGCACATCTACATTGACAACGATGTGACACAATCCGCAAAACACCTACAACAGAACACAGGACACTACTGGTGCCGCTTGGGTGCAGACACTGGCCAATCACAATTGGCATTGCAGGGATATGTGCGTTGATAATGTACAAGTACAAACACACATCCGTGATGTTGTCGAAATGTCCACTGTCCCCCATCAAATAGGCAGCTCCTCCCAAACAGCCACAATGTACCCAGTCATGCTGTCTGTATGTAAACATGTACAATGCGACAACATACATGTGGACACATTGTTAAACTGCATCTCCCCTTCACATTGCAGAGGGAGAATCAACACCTCCTGCAGAGTAGTCCGACCCTCTCTTCTCTGGAGACGAAGAGGACGACCACAGCTTCGACTCTGACACCCTCCAACTGCTCGTGGAGAGCCTCCGCAGCCCACTTCCAGGAGCTGGGCAGCCCAGCTGCTATGAGGAGACCCCACCCCCTGCACAGACCACACAGCAGGCAGCACCCACCATCACTGCTGCCTCCCAGGACCCCCACGGAGAACACATGGCCTTCCAACGCCGTGTTTTGGGGTGCCGGGAGAATCTGGCTGAACAGGTGCGGGTGGGCTTCGACCGCATGGCAGACAAACTAGATGCCATACGTGGGTGTCTAAGTCCCATCAGGGACCACTCACGGTCCCTAACGGACACCCACAGTCCGCTCCATGCTCTCTAACGGACCATGGCTGACATCGCTGACATCGCTGGAGCCCTGACTCAGAGAATAGTACAACTGTCCAGTCCGAGTGGCTCTAGCGATGTCCCACGGGAGTTGGGAAACATGCGGAGGTTAATGGAGACCATGGAGCGGGCGAATGCGGAACGAGCGGCTGCCACGGCTGCACACCAGCGAGAGGTAGCTGAGTTCCTCAATGACCTCAGGACCCTAATCATGGCATTGCCGCCACAAGGCCTGGTGCAGATGCATGCTGCTGCCACCACTCCATCCACATCTCCGCCCCCTGAAGTGTCAGTGCCACACAGTGCGGCAGACCTTCCACCTCCGGCCACAGATGTGTCACTGCCACACAGTGCTGGAGACAGAACACCACCACCCACACGTGAGGCACATGAAACAGCAGAGAACGAAGATGCGGATGATACTGCCCTCGTGGTAAGGAGGACGCAGCAGCATGCATCTCATCCATAGGTCCGGCTTCAGCTTGGTACTGCCCTCTGCATCATCACCTTCCACTGTCCCCCGATGCACTCTGCGACACTCACCTTGGACCTCGACATGGACTGCCATATGATGTTTGATCGCCATTGACACAGCAATCAGACTGCAGACTGTACTCGTCCTCTTCCTTTGGACTTGTCATTCCCTGGAGGACCCTGGCTGGACCTCCACGGGACAACATCGTCATGTGGGGTTTGCATGGCCCTGTACTGCTCCAGATGCAACACTCCACTGAATGTGCATTAAACATTCATATACACACAGATGTGTCATGTCTATGGTCTTTTAAGTGTGGAAGTATGGATGAATGTGGGCTCACTGGACTCCTCTTACGTCCATGTGGCTCATGTCGTAGAACAGGGGTGACAGGGTGACACATTGCCCAATGCGGTCTGGGTGGCGCTGACACAACAACAGGGGCACACGCATGAGTTACTTCCTTGTCCAGCCCAGTACGGAACCACGCCCAGGGCCCCGGGGTCATATACAGACCCTTACGCTGGACTGACATACGCCAGGCCAGCCCACTCCGCTTACGCTCACAGGGGGGACGGCAACGCTACATGTCCCCTGTCTTTCCTGTGGTGATCTGCTGCTCACAGGTCTAGTTGTCAGCATGCCACAGCCACTCCCTCACGGCTGGTTTACACCCACACCACACCCATCCAGCACACGCGTCACGGGACATGTGACCCTGCCAATGAAAAGGGACGGGCGCACGTGCTCGAAGCCATTTCCACTCTCTATCTGGGTGCGTCCGTGTGGTGTTAATGTAGGCATGAGGGCCTCGGGCCCTGCAACATCACATTCCCCAGGACCGGAGGTGACATGATGGCGTCCGCAACACGATACCCAATCATACAGGGACCATGACTTTGGGACACAGACTTGGTGGCACCGGATACATTGTGGCCGGCACAGGCACACCGCCACGGGACGGTGACTTTGGGTGCACTGAGGTAGGGGCACCTTAAGTGCTGAGCGGGTGTGCAGCCTGCGATGATGCCCCATCACGGCCGTCCGGACTGCTCAGGATTTGTGTGCCCTGCTGGACCGCAGTGTAGGCCAGAGCCAGCGGGCAGAGTGAGCCTACCGCCTCGTGGCGTCGCATCCCGGATCACAGAATTAGTGGCACCTCAAGGGCTGAGCGGGTGTGCAGCCTGCGATGATGCCCGATGCACTGGTATGTCCTCTGCCATGGTGAAATCAAGACCCAGAATCATATGTGAGACCTGGTGGCCTGCGGATCGGGGCTGCATGATGTGGAGGGTGCCATGTCCGCGGGCCCCGGGCATGTGGCTTGCAGCGGCACGTGGTGGGCCCTCATTACTACACGCCAAGGGCGGAAGGTGAGCAGTGAGGCCTGGGTGCGCAGGGACGGGCATGAACCGCTGGGCAGCGGGAGGGGCTGGGGTACATCTTCCTGGGTGCGCAGGTCGATGATGTCCTGTGCAATTGTGTGTACTATGCCATTCATGACTCTGGACTCTGTTTCCGATGACGGATCTGTTTCAGATGTGTGACCTGGTGAACTGCACTACATACAGGCACGTGGTTGGAGACACACCTGTGGCAGCAGGTGGGCAGTGTGGAGTGGGTGCGCATTGTGGGCACTCTCTCTCCCTGTCCATCTCTTCTGATATATGTGTCTCACTCCCCCTCTCTGTCCGTCTTTCTCTCGCTCCCCCTCTCTGTCCGTCTTTCTCTCGCTCCCTCTCTTTCTCTCTCCCTCTCCTTCGCTCTCTCTCTGTCCTTTGATGTGCGCAAGACACACCTTCTCATCATGATTTTTGTCTTGCTGGCTGTGACCTACGGATTGTCCCGAGGGGAGCCGCCATGTGTCTTCATTTCTGTTCTGTGTTTCTTTGAATACATTTTCATTTGTTACATCGAAGGTGGATGTGTGATGCTCATTTTTGTGACGACACAAGCATGCCACCAAATGTGATTGTGCGACATCTGGCGGATTATTTGGTACATGTTCCGTATAGTTGATGTGGCATGTCTTTGGCCGGAGGAGGGGGGAAACCTGGGGGGGGGGTCCCGGGGGTGGTGGCGGCGTTGGGTGTTGTGGCCCTGTTGGGGTTCCGAGCTGCATGATCAGTGGCTCCATGGCATCTGTTGCCCTTCAGGTGTGGCTCTGGGCTGGACTCCATTTTGTGGTGCAGGCTGTGGTCCGACTTTGCACCAGGTCAGAGCAGGTGTTAGTTTCCTGCTGCTAACGGGCCTTATCGCCTGTTTTGTGGTCTTATTGCCGATCTGGCTGCTCGTTGAGAATGTTGCGGAGTGGTGTTTTCGCGGCTTTTAGCACGGGTACGCTTACTCTGCATCTCATTAGCGATAGTTGCGGGGGTCATCTGTGGCGATGTTTTTTGCGGATGCTATCGCGGGTAAAATGGTGTTCTGGGCTGTTAACACCAGCTTGTGAATGGTGCGATGAATTTATCGCCACTTTGGCTGCGATAAAGTGCCGCTAACTCGGCGTTAAGTCCTTGAGAATATGCCCCACAGTTTTCAACCCAACTCCTTCAAAATTAAATTTGCTTGGGGAGTTGTTTGTCACTATTTAAATATCCTGCTCAATAGGAAGCTCCCATTTTACCAAATATACTATTGCAGGGCAATATCCAATAACTGAAACGTTTTAGCATGAAATACATTTTAAATCATCAAATATCAAACTGTATCAGATCTCGCAAGAAATTGCATCAGCCTCGCATTCTAGTTAACACGTTTCAGATCTAACTAGTCCAATTCACGTTTCAGAGGTACATTAGAGACAAGCCTTCCACTGAAGTAAAGCCAGTCTAGTTGAGAATCTTCTGAAACCAGTAAAGTGACCGGTCTTGGATCAAACTGCCTTTTAAAGCATAGAGTACAGGTCCTTTAGTTGGCTGTATAAGCAGTTCCCCTCATGCTGGCTGTTAGACCTGGCATCCTTGGCGTGGGTCTCCCTTCCATTTTTTCGTAATGCCTCCACTGTTGCCGATATGTTTTTGCTGGACTAGATGCTCATGGGCACTTTGCCGCTGCTAATCAGTGCCAAAGTGCAAGTGCTCCCTATCGTTAATTGATGTATGTATTAGTGACTCCATGATTGGATGATTGGTTTACTTGTCAGTCCCTAGTACAGTGCACTCAGTGTGCCCAGGGCTTGTAAATCCAATGCCGCTGGTGGGCTTGCAGCACTGGTTGTGCCACCCACAGAAGCGGCTTGTAAATGTGTCTCAGGCCTGCCATCGCAGAGCCTGTGTGCAGCCTAGGGCTGCCATGTCGACTTGGTGAGTACACCCACTTACCAGTCCCTAAACCTTCCCTTTACTGCATGTTGGTCACCCCTAAAGTAGGCCCTAGGGCAGGGTGCATTGTAAGTATAAGGTAGGACATGCCCTGGTGTGTGTGGCATGTCCTAATAGTGAATTACAGCCATTTTCGTTTTTCACTATTGCAAGGCTACCTGCTCCCCATAGGCCAGAATGGGCAGGCTGACTATTACACCTTATAGTCAGAACTGACCCAGGGAACATGGTAGAAAAACGAATTTAGTATGCCTGAACTCAGGATGATAAAATACATCTTTTAGTGAAGTTGGTTTTAACATTCTGTGTTTGAAAATACCACTTTTAGAAAGTGGGTATTTTCTTGCCTAACTATCCAAGCCTGCCTCTGCTAGGTTGTGTATTCCTTGTCTGGAGATTGAGTGACAGGGGCTGGGGGTGGCTACAGGAGACAGGGTGAGTCAGCACAGGGCTGAATAGAAAGATCTGCATCCAGAGTGGAGGGAGGAGCTGCACCTGGGTCTGAATAGGGCTGTGCCTGCCTTCTACAATGCTGGCTCCACCTCCTGCTGGGCGGCTGAGCACTCTGCCCCACATTCTGAAAGGAAAGAAGGAGTCAGAAAAACAAAGTGCTCCAGGACTGACCAGAACTGGTTTTGGACTAGGCAGAGGCCTCTCTGCCTCCAGAGAACAAAGAGAATCAGGGTATAAGAGGGGCACCCAGACCCCAGGAAAATTAGATCACTTTTGGGAACAAGAAGAAACCTTTGCTGAGGAGCGGAACCAAGAAGAAACTGAGGAGAGACTATCCCTAAGCCTGAAGTGCTGCTTGGGGGATTGGCCTGCAGTGGTTTGCCTGACTGCCAAAGAAAGGAGAAAGGAACTTTTGCTTTGCTGTGACTTTCATCAACTTGTGAAGGATCTCCAAGGGCTTGGAAGAGAGCTTGCCCCTGACCGAAGTCCCAGGACCATTGGACTTCACCCCCTTTGTGAATTGCTGCTGGAAACTCTGTTTCAGTGGCTACAGAGGTAGGGAGCTGTGACCGACTCTCACGACCGACTCGGTGTCCTGTAAGCACCGCATCGAAGCACCGTCTCGCCCTGCAACGCACGGCCCTGGTCTCACCGACTCCGTCAACGAGCCGCTGCCTGCACCGCATCGAGGGACAACGCGTCCTGCAACGCTTCGCTACGCCGAATCGAACTGGTCCGACCGACACGGTCACTGCTGCTGAGTTCGAGTCCTGTGACCGCACCGGAGTTGGGCACCGCTCGCACGCTTTGCGACGCACCGCCCGACTCGCACCGCTGTCCGGACTGATCAACGCCAGCTCCTGAATCCGGCTCCGTCGCCGCACCGCAACCTGCCAGCACCGCATCGAAGCACCGTCTCGCCCTGCAACGCACGGCCCTGGTCTCACCGACTCCGTCTCGGCGAGCGTCAACGAGCCGCTGCCTGCACCGCATCGAGGGACAACGCGTCCTGCAACGCTTCCATTTTGCATCGCGACCGCGACGAACAGCCATCCGGCTCGCACGCCCGTGCCTGCCGCTTCAAGTAAAGGTACTGTGACCGAGTCTGTCTACGCTGTGTTGGCCCGTCTCGACGCGGTCAGCTGGATTTGTTAGACTCTGTTTGTTCTCGACATCGCCGTAGCCGGAGGAGGCTACCGACTCGCACAGAACCTTGTATTAAGCCTTTTGATCAGAACTAAGCACTCTTGACAGTATTGTGGATTATTTTTGTCGTTTATGGTCTTGTGATAAATCTATATAAAGTATACCTATTTTTATAAATATATAACCTGTGTGGTGTCCATTTGTAGTGTTGTCACTGGATTACTGTATGTGTTCACAAATGCTTTACACACTGCCTCTGAACTAAGCCTGTCTGCTCGTGCCAAGCTACCAAGAGGGTGAGCAGGGTTTATTTCAGGAGTGTACCTACTTTCCCTGACTAGACTCAAGGGTCCGTATTTGGACAAAGGTAACTACCTCTGCCAACTAGAGACCCCCAAATCTAACATTGGTGGTCAGTGGTGAGGATTCTGGACTTGCATTTGTGACTCATGTACAGTGATTGGTGAACACTACTTAGTGAGTGCAGACCAAAACGCAACCACATACTTTTATAGCATTTTTCTGGGATTTCCTATTTTTGCAAATGCCAAGTTCAGTCACTATGGAGAAACCAGCATCAGTAGCCTCTGTTGAGTGTGATTGGGAAGAAGAGAGGCTAGAATGCTACACCCTTAAGCAGCTCAGGCAATTCTGCAAAAGTTTAAAGTGTCCATGACCGGGCTCTCCAGGAAGGAGGACCTCCAAAAGGCGCTGAGGGCCTGGGTCGAATCAAGGAGTGCCCCTGTGGAGGGGCTGAGAATGCAGAAGGGCAGCTGGAGGGGCTATTGGGTCTAGGGGCTAGAAGACCACCTTCCCCAGTAGGTAGCAGTGTTTCTGCCAGAGGACTGTCTCCAGAGGAGTTGGAGGACAGGAAAGAGAGTAGGATGCACGAAATGCAGCTGACCAAGCTCAAGCTGAATGGGCAGTTAGAATTCGAAATGCAAACTAGGAAATTAGGCCTAGAGGAAAAGAAAATGCAGTTTGAACATGAGAAAGTTTTGAGGGAGTTGGAATTGAAGGCCAAGAGCTTAGAGATTACTCCCTCTGGTGGCAGTGTACCGCCTGTGCCTGTTGAAGCTAGGGTGTATATTCCAAAAGATGTGGTTAAGGAATTTTTAAAAATGATGACATTGGGCAGTGGTTCAAAGCCTATGAGGTAGCCATGTCTTCCCACCGGGTCCCTGAGAAGGATTGGGGAGCGGGGTTGTGAGGACGGTTCCTCAGTGAAGGGCGGGATACCTTGTTGGATTTGCCCTCTGAAGTCTATAATTCGTACAGCCACATGAAGGATGCCTTAATGACTAGGTATGGTTTGACCCCTGAGCTTTATAGGCAAAGGTTCAGGAACTGTAGTAAGATTGAAAGCAGTACCTGGGTTGAATATGTGACCTTCTTTTGCAGAGCCTTGGATGGTTGGGTAAAGGGTAGCAAAGCGACTGATTTTCAGGCGCTCTTTGATTTGATTGCCTGGGAGCACTTGTCCAGTAATTGTTTTCCTGAGCTACGCCAGCACCTGATTGATAGTAAGCTGACTAACCCTAGGCAGCTTGCTGAGGAGGCGGACCGCTGGGTGAGTACCCGGGTCCACAAGGGTCACGTGGGAGACTCCGCCAAGGGTGGGCAGGGTCCTCAGCAGAAGAGTGGGGGGACAAGGGTAAACAGAGGGAGTTCCAGAGAGGGCCCCAAAGTAAACCCCAAGGGAACCAAGGGAAAGGTTCCCAGCCTCCCCCTGAGAAGAAGCCAGTGGCCCTGACAGGCCCCCTGTTCACCAAGGACCACTGGTATGTTACAAGTGTGGCGCCCCTGGCCACAAGGCAAACGATCCTCGTTGCCCTTTGCATGGAAAACCAGCACCCACCAGTGCAGTCCCCGGCAGTTGGCTAGTGTAGCCCTGGGGGAGGAGTTGGAGTGCCCAAGGTGGGGGATCCCACAGTGTTTTCCCTTGTCTCATTAGGAGACTCTGAGATGGTCCCTAGGACCCCGCTGCCTGAGAACACTAAGAAATACAGGCAGTGGGTGACCATCAATGGCCATAGGGTGGAGGCTCTGAGAGACACAGGAGCCAGTGTGACAGCTGTCAAGTGTCACCTGGTGTCTAAGGAGCAGGTTGTCCCTGATGCATTCTATCCGGTTGTTGCCGCTGACAACACAGAGAGTCACTGCAAGGTGGCTCAGGTTCCCTTTGAGTGGGGGGGTCTCGGGTACTCTTCAAGTAGCTGTGAGGCCAGCCATGCCTGTTGACTGTTTGTTAGGGAACGATTTGGAGAGCTCACCTTGGGCTAAGGTGGAGCGGAGTGCGCATTTAGAAATGTTGGGCTTGCCTGATTGGGCATGTGTGACCACCCGGTCAATGGCAGCTAAAGGTGTTCAAGAGGACCTGGAGCCTGAGAGGGAGGCCCAGGTGCCTGCCGGAGAGAGAGGAGGCAGGGGGCACGGGAAACCGGCCCCCGAGGTTCCCACGGTCCAGGAGGAGGCAGACCCTGAGGGGGATGCCCTGGAGCCTACAGGGGAACAGGTAGCTGAACTGGCGGACCTACCTGAGCTGACCCATTGGCAGCAAGAAGGAGGACCCTCCCGGGAAGAGTTCTGCGAGGAGCAGAACACCTGCCCTTCTCTCGTGGGTCTGAGGCAACAGGCCACAGACCAGGCAGCAGGTGATCAGTCTGGATCCCATTGGATTTACTGGGAGAATGGTCTCCTGTATACAGAGCCTAAGGTTGCTGAGCCTGGGTCAGCCCATGTGCTGGTGGTACCCCAGCGCTTCAGAGCCTTCCTACTGGGGTTGGCTCATGATGTACCGTTAGCAGGACATCTGGGGCAGGACAAGACCTTTGACAGGCTTGTTACCCATTTCTATTGGCCCCAGATGCGCAGGAGTGCCGCCACTCACTGCAGGACATGCCAGACTTGCCAGGCAAGTGGAAAGAGTGGGAGGAAGCACAAGGCTCCTCTCCAGCCCTTCCCTGTGGTCAGCACCCCCTTTGAACGGGTGGGTATTGACATTGTGGGGCCACTGGACCCCAAGACAGCCATGGGCAACAGGTTTATCCTGGTCTTGGTGGACCATGCCACCCGGTACCCTGAAGCCATCCCTCTGAGGACAGTGACGGCCCCCGTGGTGGGACGGGCACTGATGGGAATTTTCTCACGTGTGGGATTCCCTCAAGAGGTGGTGTCTGACAGAGGTACCAACTTCGTGTCTAAGTACATGAAGTCCCTGTGGCAGGAGTGCGGTGTAACTTACAAGTTCACCACTCCTTACCACCCTCAAGGAAATGGGCTGGTTGAGAGATTCAACCGGACCCTCAAGGGCATGATTATGGGTCTGGAAGAACCCATGAGGCGTAAATGGGACGTCCTCTTACCATGCCTGTTGTTTGCATACCAGGAGGTGCCACAGAAGTCTCTAGGGTTCAGTCCCTTTGAGCTCCTCTATGGACACCCGGTGCGAGGACCTCTGAGTTTGGTCAAGGAAGGCTGGGAGCAATCTCCTAGGAAACCTCCCCAGGATGTATACAGTTACATGCTGGCCTTCAGGAACCAGACTAGGCGTTTCAGAGAACTTGCTGAGGCAAATCTGGAAGCCAGCCAGGAGGAGATGAAGCGGTGGTACGACCAGAATGCCACTCTGGTAGAGCTTCAGCCTGGTCAGAAAGTGTGGGTCATGGCCCCTGTGGAGCCTTGTGCGCTCCAGGACAGGTGGACCGGCCCTTTTACGGTGGTGGAGCGCAAGAGTCCAGTTACCTATTTGGTGGACTTGCAGTCTCCCAGGAACCCCTTGCGGGTCCTACATGTGAACCGCCTGAAGCCCCACTTGGAGAGGTCCCAAGTGGGCATGCTCTTAGCTACAGATGATGGAATGGAGGAGGAGACCGAGCCTCTTCCTGACCTCCTGTCAGCCCGAGAGCAAGATGGATCAGTGGAGGGAGTAAACCTCTCTACCTCCCTGACACCTGAGCAGCAGGGTGACTGTCGCCAACTGTTGGGACAGTTCCCTGACCTGTTCTCCCTGGTTCCCAGTGTCACTCATTGGTGCGTCCATGATGTGGACACTGGGGACAGTCTTCCTGTGAAGCACAAGGCTTACAGGGTGACTGACAGGGTCAGAGCCTGCATCAAGGAGGAGGTCTCCAAGATGTTTGCGCTAGGGGTGATTGAGTCCTCTAACAGCCCTTGGGCCAGTCCAGTGGTCTTGGTTCCAAAGGCTGCCGCGCCTGGTGCCACACCAGAACTCCGGTTCTGTGTGGACTACAGGGACTCAATTCCGTCACCAGGACTGACGCCCACCCCATCCCCAGAGCTGATGAGCTCATAGATCGGTTAGGGGCTGCGCGGTACCTCAGCACGTTTGACTTAACGTCTGGGTACTGGCAGATCGCCTTGACTGATGGGGCAAAGAGAGGTCAGCATTCTCCACACCAGATGGGCACTACCAGTTCCGGGTGATGCCCTTTGGGATGAAGAATGCCCCTGCCACCTTTCAGAGGTTGGTCAACCAGGTGTTGGTTGGACTGGAGGATTTCAGTGCCGCCTACCTGGATGACATCGCAGTGTTCAGTTCCAGTTGGGAAGAACATCTGCGTCACCTCTGGGAAGTGTTGATGGCGCTGCGGAGGGCAGGCCTCACAATCAAGGCGAGTAAGTGCCAGATTGGGCAGGGTTCTGTGGTGTACTTGGGACACCAGGTTGGGAGCGGCCAGGTGGCGCCCCTCCAACCGAAAATTGATACCATTCTGGCTTGGGAGCCCCCAAGACCCAGACAGAGGTGAGAGCCTTCCTAGGACTCACCGGGTATTACCGGAGATTCGTCAAGGGGTATGGCAGCATTGTTGCCCCCTTGACCGAGCTGACTTCCAAGAAGCAGCCCAGGAAAGTGATTTGGACTGACGCCTGTCAGAAAGCTTTTGACACCTTGAAGACTGCCATGTGCACGGCGCCTGTGCTCCAGGCACCCAACTTCTCCAATGAGTTCATTGTTCAGACCGACGCTTCAGAGCATGGTGTAGGGGCTGTTCTATCACAGATCAATGAGGAGGGCCTAGACCAACCTGTAGCCTTCATCAGTAGGAGGTTACTTCCCGGGAACAGAGATGGAGTGCTATCGAGCGTGAGGCATTTGCTGTGGTCTGGGCACTGAAGAAGCTGAGACCATACCTGTTTGGGACTCACTTCCGGGTTCAGACAGACCACAGGCCCCTCAGATGGTTGATGCAGATGAGGGGTGAGAATCCAAAGCTGTTGAGGTGGTCCATTTCCCTACAGGGGATGGACTTTACGGTGGAACACCGCCCTGGTACAGAACACGCCAATGCTGATGGACTGTCCAGATTTTTCCGCCTTAGCGATGAGAACTCCCTAGGGGTAGGATAGTTCTCCCCACATTTCAGCTGGAGGGGACACGTGTTAGACCTGGCATCCTTGGCGTGGGTCTCCCTTCCATTTTTTCGTAATGCCTCCACTGTTGCCGATATGTTTTTGCTGGACTAGATGCTCATGGGCACTTTGCCGCTGCTAATCAGTGCCAAAGTGCAAGTGCTCCTATCGTTAATTGATGTATGTATTAGTGACTCCATGATTGGATGATTGGTTTACTTGTCAGTCCCTAGTACAGTGCACTCAGTGTGCCCAGGGCTTGTAAATCCAATGCCGCTGGTGGGCTTGCAGCACTGGTTGTGCCACCCACAGAAGCGGCTTGTAAAATGTGTCTCAGGCCTGCCATCGCAGAGCCTGTGTGCAGCCTAGGGCTGCCATGTCGACTTGGTGAGTACACCCACTTACCAGTCCCTAAACCTTCCCTTTACTGCATGTTGGTCACCCCTAAAGTAGGCCCTAGGGCAGGGTGCATTGTAAGTATAAGGTAGGACATGCCCTGGTGTGTGTGGCATGTCCTAATAGTGAATTACAGCCATTTTCGTTTTTCACTATTGCAAGGCTACCTGCTCCCCATAGGCCAGAATGGGCAGGCTGACTATTACACCTTATAGTCAGAACTGACCCAGGGAACATGGTAGAAAAACGAATTTAGTATGCCTGAACTCAGGATGATAAAATACTTCTTTTAGTGAAGTTGGTTTTAACATTCTGTGTTTGAAAATACCACTTTTAGAAAGTGGGTATTTTCTTGCCTAACTATCCAAGCCTGCCTCTGCTAGGTTGTGTATTCCTTGTCTGGAGATTGAGTGACAGGGGCTGGGGGTGGCTACAGGAGACAGGGTGAGTCAGCACAGGGCTGAATAGAAAGATCTGCATCCAGAGTGGAGGGAGGAGCTGCACCTGGGTCTGAATAGGGCTTTGCCTGCCTTCTACAATGCTGGCTCCACCTCCTGCTGGGCGGCTGAGCACTCTGCCCCACATTCTGAAAGGAAAGAAGGAGTCAGAAAAACAAAGTGCTCCAGGACTGACCAGAACTGGTTTTGGACTAGGCAGAGGCCTCTCTGCCTCCAGAGAACAAAGAGAATCAGGGTATAAGAGGGGCACCCAGACCCCAGGAAAATTAGATCACTTTTGGGAACAAGAAGAAACCTTTGCTGAGGAGCGGAACCAAGAAGAAACTGAGGAGAGACTATCCCTAAGCCTGAAGTGCTGCTTGGGGGATTGGCCTGCAGTGGTTTGCCTGACTGCCAAAGAAAGGAGAAAGGAACTTTTGCTTTGCTGTGACTTTCATCAACTTGTGAAGGATCTCCAAGGGCTTGGAAGAGAGCTTGCCCCCTGACCGAAGTCCCAGGACCATTGGACTTCACCCCCTTTGTGAATTGCTGCTGGAAACTCTGTTTCAGTGGCTACAGAGGTAGGGAGCTGTGACCGACTCTCACGACCGACTCGGTGTCCTGTAAGCACCGCATCGAAGCACCGTCTCGCCCTGCAACGCACGGCCCTGGTCTCACCGACTCCGTCAACGAGCCGCTGCCTGCACCGCATCGAGGGACAACGCGTCCTGCAACGCTTCGCTACGCCGAATCGAACTGGTCCGACCGACACGGTCACTGCTGCTGAGTTCGAGTCCTGTGACCGCACCGGAGTTGGGCACCGCTCGCACGCTTTGCGATGCACCGCCCGACTCGCACCGCTGTCCCGGACTGATCAACGCCAGCTCCTGAATCCGGCTCCGTCGCCGCACCGCAACCTGCCAGCACCGCATCGAAGCACCGTCTCGCCCTGCAACGCACGGCCCTGGTCTCACCGACTCCGTCTCGACGAGCGTCAACGAGCCGCTGCCTGCACCGCATCGAGGGACAACGCGTCCTGCAACGCTTCCATTTTTGCATCGCGACCGCGACAAACAGCCATCCGGCTCGCACGCCCGTGCCTGCCGCTTCAAGTAAAGGTACTGTGACCGAGTCTGTCTACGCTGTGTTGGCCCGTCTCGACGCGGTCAGCTGGATTTGTTAGACTCTGTTTGTTCTCGACATCGCCGTAGCCGGAGGAGGCTACCGACTCGCACAGAACCTTGTATTAAGCCTTTTGATCAGAACTAAGCACTCTTGACAGTATTGTGGATTATTTTTGTCGTTTATGGTCTTGTGATAAATCTATATAAAGTATACCTATTTTTATAAATATATAACCTGTGTGGTGTCCATTTGTAGTGTTGTCACTGGATTACTGTATGTGTTCACAAATGCTTTACACACTGCCTCTGAACTAAGCCTGTCTGCTCGTGCCAAGCTACCAAGAGGGTGAGCAGGGTTTATTTCAGGAGTGTACCTACTTTCCCTGACTAGACTCAAGGGTCCCTATTTGGACAAAGGTAACTACCTCTGCCAACTAGAGACCCCCAAATCTAACACTGGCCTTGTCCGCACTATGCTCAGTAGTCGTTATCTCTCGAAAGATATTGCATAAGCAGCATTTCTCGTAGCTGTCTTACTCAAACAAGTGTGGGGTGAAATCCGACATTATTAAAATTGGGGTCTGTCTGTATATATCGTGCAAGAAGTCAGAGAATTAGTTCAATCAGAATGGCTGGCCCTGTTTGATTTACATGTTTAACCAGTGGTAAATAGACATTTACTTTCAGTAAAAGTGCCACAGTGTGCTCTGGTTTGATTTGTTTTTACTACTTGTGTAAAATATTTGTCATCAAGAATTACCGTACCCGAACAGCCTCTAATTAACGTTCCCACTCCTTGGGGGACGGGGGGTGAGGGGGCACGGTGTGTGTGGGGCAGGGGGGCGGCGTTGGGTTTGGGCTTGCACCCATGGTTTTGCTTTAACACCCAACATTATGAACCAGTCCCGTTTCTAGGATTTAGGATCTGGGATTGCCATGAAACAGACTGGGTAGTCCGTGAAGGTGAATAGGGATGTCTAGAGAGTTTCAGGTATCTGATAGTTTGGTCTAGGCATGCTGGAGGGTGTTGTATGGGTGTGAACTGCATATCATATCTATTGCCGGGTTCTGTTTACTAGTTTAGACTGTATATTTCTAGAAAGTTAAACCTATGGGTTTGATCGTTTCTGCTCTCTCCACCTCACCCTCCTTTCTCTCTGTCTCACTTTTCTCTCTCGCGACTACACCGTCCTTTCTCTCCACTTCACCCTGCTGTCCTGCTCACCTCCAGTGGCAGCCAGCACTGATCCAGGGAGCGGGGAGGCGGGGTTGGTGAGGTGGGGATGGTGGGACGGGGAGGCGAGGGGGAAGGGGGAAGGGGGTAAATAATTTTTTTTATTAAACTTACCTCCTCGCCACATCCTCGCAGCATCCTCCTCGTCGCGTCTCTCCACTCCTCCCGCTGGCTGGAACAGGAAGAACCAAGGAAGCACCCAGGCTCCCCATAGCCAATCACAACACTGCAATGCAGCGTTGTGATTGGTCTGAGCGCCCTGGTTCGGCAATCAGATAGGAACTGGGGGCCTGGGCATGTTCTCCACCCAGGCTGTAATGCTGCCTTAGTGGAGAACATGCTAAGTGCGCATAAATGTTTGGCCGACCCAAGGCCGCCGGCCGAAAGCTATTTTGGGAGAGGCTGGTCCACCTGGCCCACCCTCTAGAACCGGACCTGTTATAAACCCATCAAAAGAGAAATCAGTTAAATGCTAAGTTTCTTGAAAACAGATCTTAGTGTGTGATATCTAAGGCTATCTGTATCGCAATCCTCCATTCGACTAGCCAGGCATGTTGCATTCCAAGAGCGCATTTGCAGGCCAGCAACTACTGCAAGTTTATTTCTCTGTACTCCCTTTATGCACAGCATTCTGGTTTTTTTCTTGACGGCTTTATAAATCCATTCCAATTACAACTTTCAGCAACTGTCGGCCTCTCTCAGACGCTCTGCATTCTGTAAAATCTGACGTTCATCTCAATTAATCACAATTTGTACTTTTTTCTTTCCAAAGGTAATCGGGATTTTTGCAACCTTTCTAATTGTTGAGTTTGTCAGCATTTGATGCACATGTAAGAACTTTATACCTCACTCTTCGTTTCCCCTTTTTATGTCGAGCATCAGCGCACATGCACTGTCTGCAAGACCTGCTGTCATGAATAAAACCACATGATTCCCACCTCCTGCTTACCGTTGGCTCATTCCAGCATCATTCTTCTTTGCAGCCTCCTGTTTTGTTCTGCCAGCCGATACCTCACTTCCTTTCAGCCTTCCTTTCAGCTGAGGAGCACCGGTAAAGTACGGTGGGGCATATTTACGTTCCCTGGCGCATCCCTGCAAATCAGCAGGGATGCGCCAGGGAAGATGCGTCACGCAAGTTTGCCCTTGCGCCACCGCCGATGCGCGCATTTACAATGCGGCGCGCTGTGGCGCACGGATGGGCAGATGCGTGTTGCATCCCCCGACGGAAAGGCGGCGCATTGCTGGAGTCGCGTCGCACTTGCGACGCGGCTCCAGGAAGGCTCGGGGGTGCCCTATGCCTAACATGCTGCGTCAATCCTTACGCCTGCTTCAAGCAGGCGCAGGGTTTTGACGCAGCATGGGCGTAAAAGTGACTCAGTGAAATCTTGTAGATTTCACTGCGCCACTTTACGAGGCGTACCTGCGAGGGAACGCCCACCCTGCGCCCGGACGCCCACATGAAACCTGACGCAGGTTTCATGTGGCGCAGAGGTTACAACATGACGCATCTCCCTAGATGCGTCACGTTGTAAATATTGCGCAACGTGGCGCATGTTTTGCGTCGCCGTAGCGTCACATAAGTGACGCAACGGCGGCGCAATAGGCTTGTAAATCTGCCCCGGTGTACATACGCAGGCCTTCTTGATCTCCTGTTTGGGAGAACTTTTTGTTTTATTGATTCTTCTGATGCTGCATGTTTCATTTTACTTTGTCTCTCTCCCCAACACTCCGAGATCGCTGTTTTTTTAATTTAAATTAGATCCTGTGATTTGTGTATTTAAATTAATAGATTAAGGGATTTGCTAAGAATCACAGAATGTTGTGCCAATGACGAGGCTCGAACTCCTGTCTTCAGCGCCCCAGTCTGCAGCTCTGACCGCTGAGCCACATCCTCTCCCTCTAGGGACAGCACAATATTCTATATATATGCTTATTATGCAAGCACGTTCCGTTAGGAACTACACACGGGCAAATTACAATGAAGAAATGTTAATAACCAAAGCTAGAAAAAACATTAAGGCATTCGTGCATTGGTTATTAACATTTCTCCACTGTAATTTGCCCCTGTGTTGTTTCTATTAGAACGTGTTTGCCTAGAAAAGAAATTCCTTTCACGAAGGAAAGGGCGCAGTACCTCAGTCTGTTACTAGGTGTCCCTAGAATTTAGTAACAGCCTGTGGCACTGCACCCTTTTCTTTGTGACAGAAATTTCTTTGCTTAATATGCTACTGCTGCTATAATTTGAAAGGGAAAAAACTGTTGGCATCTGCAACGCAATAGCTCACATTTAGATTAATGTGAAACCTATCGCATTGCAAATGCTTGTATAATTTGTCAGTCCGGAGGGTCTGGTCCACTTAGTGGTGGGAGCTGTTTGAGAGTTACATGTTCTCTCACTGACGAGTTTCTCCATGGCTGAGGTTTCGACCTTTGAGTGTACGAATGTTGTGTTTTAGAATTTTACCAATTTCCAGATCAAGATGAAATCGTTGTGTTGTAACCTACAATATCAGTTTCCTGCTATTTAGGGTTGAGGGCAAATAAAATAATTTAAAAAGGCAAGAACCCTCGACTGTGCTGCCACGGAGACAGTATTTCACCAGATTCTACTACCAGTTGGGGAGCCAGTAAGTCATTGGTGTAAGTACGCAGGACATCTTGATCCTTGCGTCGCTGCATATTTCATTTTACTTTGTCTCTACCCCCCAACACTCCGAGATCGCTGTTTTTTAGGTCTCGCCTACGCAGCGCGCATGCGCTGCTTAGGCAAAAAGACCTTTTGCCATCGATTCGGCTTTTTCAGCCTAAAACGTGCACGCGTTCCATTGCCTTCAATGGCAACGCGTGCACGTTTGGCGATTCACTTGCGGGAGCGAGCGGCGCCATATGGTAGCAATTATCGCTCCTGGCGCCGCTCGCCCCCGCAAGTGAATCGCGCAGGCTCCCTCCTCTCCCCCCTCCCCCTGCTGCCGTGCGAGGCGCGCGCGCTTGTTAATGGAAGTTTTGAGACGCAACTCGCCTTGTAATGTATTTTTGTGGATTTATCGCAGCCGGCTCAAGCTCTCGCCGCAGTGAACTCGTGCAGCCCGAGAATTACAGAGTTGAATGCTCGTAGGGCCAGCTCAGCCTTTCATCCTCGCAGTAGTAAAAGAAAATTAATTTGGCTGATAGTAACACCTCTTTATTCTACGAATTGGTGGAACTGTGGTGCCCAAAGCTGTGTAAAGGGAGTTAATTGAGGGGTGTCTCCAGTAGAGGTGCTCTGCATAACTTCCATCAAGTGCATTGTGCAGTGTTTGCATTTACAAGAACTCCGCATAATATAACGTACATAGTAGTTTGGTAGCAAAATCGAGGATGTGGTGAGATGGTACTCTGGCATGTTTTTGGTGTTATGCCATGTGCGAATAGTCCTGAGATGGTGCAGTCTTTATCTCTCCTAGCTTGTTGAACCGTCTTCTGCAGGCATGTCCTTTGCATCAGAGCCAAGTCTGTGACTTCATTCATTCATTCACCGCCAGCTTTCATTATCTAATCATGGAAGCTCCCTCAAAGACCCATGCAGCATCGGATAGTGAGATGTTGTCTACTACATGGCACATTGAAACAGTGTTGGATGCGTGACAATTACCTAATGTTTTTTAGGTCTCGCTCTGAAAGCCAGCGCTTCAGCGCTGGCTCTGAGCGAGACATTTTGTAGTGTGGTTGCAGAAATGCAACCACTCTTTTTGGCTGGCATCGAGTGTGCGGTTAGGCGCACAATGACGAGCGGAGGTGCCATATGGCTTTCCTCTCTCGTCATGGTGCGCGCTACATCGCACACCATTTGCCAGCCTGCTTCGCAATCTCTCCTCCATTCTCCCCTCCCTTTTCGGCTTTGATGAAGCTCCTCTGCTGCTGGCATTCCCCCTCCCTTCTCGCCCAGCCCTTCTTGTGTTCAATGTAAAGTGCCCGGCTTCTCCTTCAAATTAGGTGTGTGCAGTATCAAATGCCCGAAATGAATAAAGCATAACCGGATACGCACTGTGAACGAACGTGGGCATTTCAGGATGAGATGAAAGCACACATCTGACATGGGACTTAACAGTGGTTTGTTGGAAACAGTTCCAGCCTCTGACTGCCTAAAAGTATGTCACTTGCTGCAAAAAAAAAAAACTACAATAAATGCTTGTTTATTGCTCATTCTCCTGCCAAACTCTCTGCAAATTAACCTCTCCCTCTCCCTCTCTCTCTCTACCTCTCCCTCTCTACCTCACTGCCACTCTATCTCTGCCTCTACCCCGCTATCTCTCTACCTCTCTCTCTCTAACTCTCTCTCTACCTCTCTCTACACCTCTCTACCTCTCTCTCTCTCCCTCTCTCCACCTCTCTCCCTCTCTCTCTCTACCTCTCTCTCTCTCTACCTCTCTCTCTCTACCTCTCTACCTCTCTCTCTACCTCTCTCTCTCTACCTCTCTCTCTGTCTACCTCTCTACCTCACTACCTCTATACCATCTCCTTCTACCTCTCTAACTCTCTACCTATCTCTCTACCTCTCTCTCTCTACCGCTCTCTCTCTAGCTCTCTCTCTCTACCTCTCTCTCTACCTCTCTACCTCTCTCTACCTCTCTCTCTCTACCTCACTGCCACTCTACCTCTGCCTCTACCTCTACCCCTCTATCTCACTACCTCTCTCTCTCTCTCTCTCTCTCTCTCTCTCTCTCTCTACCTCTCCCTCTTTCCACCTCTCTAACTCTCTCTCTCTCTACCTCTCTCTCTACCTCTCTCTCTACCTCTCTCTCCACCTCTCTACCTCTCTCTCTCATACCTCTCTCTACCTCTCTCTCTCTCTACCTCTCCCTCTCTCCACCTCCCTCTCTCTACCTCTCCCTCTCTCCACCTCCCTCTCTACCTCTCTCTCTACCTCTCTCTCTCTCTCTCTCTCTACCTCTCTGCCTCTCTCTCTACCTCACTACCACTCTACCATCTCCTTCTACCTCTCTAACTCTCTACCTCTCTCTCTCTACCTCTCTCTCTCCCCTCTACCTCTCTCTACCTCTCTCCCTCTCTCTCTCTACCTCTCTACCTCTCTACCTCTCTCTCTCTACCTCTCTCTCTCTCTACCTCTCTCCCTCTCTCTCTCTCTCTACCTCTCTCCACCTCTCTACCTCTCTCTCTCTCTGTACCTCTCTCTCTGTACCTCTCTCTCTACCCCTCTCTCTCTACCTCTCTCTCTCTACCTCTCTGCCTCTCTCTCTACCTCACTACCACTCTACCATCTCCTTCTACCTCTCTCTCTCTCCCTCTACCTCTCTCCCTCTCTCTCTCTACCTCTCTCCCTCTCTCTCTACCTCTCTCTACCTCTCTCTCTCTACCTCTCTCTCTCTACCTCTCTCTCTCTCTACCTCTCTCTCTACCACTCTCTACCTCTACCTCTCTACATCTCTTTCTCTACCTCTACCTCTCTACCTCTCTCTACCTCTCTCTCTCTCCACCTCCCTAACTCTCTCTCTCTACCTCTCTCTCTCCAACCCTCTCTCTACCTCTCTACCTCTCTCTCTATCTCACTACCACTCTACCATCTCCTTCTACCTCTCTAACTCTCTACCTATCTCTCTCTATCTCTCTCTCTCTACCTCTCTCTCTCTCTACCCCTCTCTCTCTACCCCTCTCTCTCTACCCCTCTCTCTACCCCACTCTCTACCTCTCTCTCTACCTCTCTGCCTCTCTCTCTACCTCACTACCACTCTACCATCTCCTTCTACCTCTCTAACTCTCTACCTATCTCTCTCTACCTCTCCCGCTACCTCTCCCTCTACCTCTCCCTCTCCCTCTCTACCTCTCTACCTCTCTCTCTCTCTCTACCTCTCTCTCTCTCTACCTCTCTCTCTTCCTCTCTACCTCTCTCTCTCTACCTCTCTATCTCTCTACCTCTCTCCCGCTCTACCTCTCTCTCTCTCTCTCTCTCTCTCTCTACTCTCTCTCTCTACCTCTCTCTCTCTATCTCTCCCTCTACCTCTCTCTATACCTCTCTACCTCTCTCTCTCTCTACCTCTCTCTCTACCTCTCTCTACCCCTCTACCTCTCTACCTCTCTCTCTCTACCTCTCTACCTCTCTCTCTACCTCTCTCTCTCTCTACCTCTCTCTCTCTACCACTCTACCTATCTCTCTCTACCTCTCTCTCTACCTCTCCCTCTCTCTCTCTACCTCTCCCTCTCTACCTCACTGCCACTCTACCTCTGCCTCTACCCCTGTATCTCTCTACCTCTCTCTCTCTAACTCTCTCTCTCTACCTCTCTCTCTACCTCTCTCTCTCTCCACCTCTCTCCCTCTCTCTCTCTACCTCTCTCTCTCTACCTCTCTCTCTCTCTACCTCTCTCTCTACCTCTCTCTCTCTACCTCTCTACCTCACTACCTCTCTCTACCTCTCTCTCTTTCTACCTCTCTCTCTACCACTCTCTACCTCTACCTCTCTACCTCTCTCTACCTCTCTCTCTCTACCTCACTGCCACTCTACCTCTGCCTCTACCTCTACCCCTCTATCTCACTACCTCTCTCTCTCTCTCTCTCTCTCTCTCTCTACCTCTCCCTCTTTCCACCTCTCTAACTCTCTCTCTCTCTACCTCTCTCTCTACCTCTCTCTCTACCTCTCTCTCCACCTCTCTACCTCTCTCTCTATACCTCTCTCTACCTCTCTCTCTCTCTACCTCTCCCTCTCTCCACCTCCCTCTCTCTACCTCTCCCTCTCTCCACCTCCCTCTCTACCTCTCTCTCTACCTCTCTCTCTCTCTCTCTCTCTCTACCTCTCTGCCTCTCTCTCTACCTCACTACCACTCTACCATCTCCTTCTACCTCTCTAACTCTCTACCTCTCTCTCTCTACCTCTCTCTCTCCCTCTACCTCTCTCTACCTCTCTCCCTCTCTCTCTCTACCTCTCTACCTCTCTCTCTCTACCTCTCTCTCTCTCTACCTCTCTCCCTCTCTCTCTCTCTACCTCTCTCCACCTCTCTACCTCTCTCTCTCTCTGTACCTCTCTCTCTGTACCTCTCTCTCTACCCCTCTCTCTCTACCTCTCTCTCTCTACCTCTCTGCCTCTCTCTCTACCTCACTACCACTCTACCATCTCCTTCTACCTCTCTCTCTCTCCCTCTACCTCTCTCCCTCTCTCTCTCTACCTCTCTCCCTCTCTCTCTACCTCTCTCTACCTCTCTCTCTCTACCTCTCTCTCTCTCCTCTCTCTCTCTCTACCTCTCTCTCTACCACTCTCTACCTCTACCTCTCTACATCTCTTTCTCTACCTCTACCTCTCTACCTCTCTCTACCTCTCTCTCTCTCCCACCTCCCTAACTCTCTCTCTCTACCTCTCTCTCTCAACCTCTCTCTACCTCTCTACCTCTCTCTCTATCTCACTACCACTCTACCATCTCCTTCTACCTCTCTAACTCTCTACCTATCTCTCTCTATCTCTCTCTCTCTCTACCTCTCTCTCTCTACCCCTCTCTCTCTACCCCTCTCTCTCTACCCCTCTCTCTACCCCTCTCTCTACCTCTCTCTCTACCTCTCTGCCTCTCTCTCTACCTCACTACCACTCTACCATCTCCTTCTACCTCTCTAACTCTCTACCTATCTCTCTCTACCTCTCCCGCTACCTCTCCCTCTACCTCTCCCTCTCCCTCTCTACCTCTCTACCTCTCTCTCTCTCTACCTCTCTCTCTCTCTACCTCTCTCTCTTCCTCTCTACCTCTCTCTCTCTCTACCTCTCTATCTCTCTACCTCTCTCCCGCTCTACCTCTCTCTCTCTCTCTCTCTCTACCTCTACCTCTCTCTCTACCTCTCTCTCTCTATCTCTCCCTCTACCTCTCTCTATACCTCTCTACCTCTCTCTCTCTACCTCTCTCTCTCTCCACCTCTCTCCCTCTCTCTCTCTACCTCTCTCTCTCTACCTCTCTCTCTCTCTACCTCTCTCTCTACCTCTCTCTCTCTACCTCTCTACCTCACTACCTCTCTCTACCTCTCTCTCTTTCTACCTCTCTCTCTACCACTCTCTACCTCTACCTCTCTACATCTCTTTCTCTACCTCTACCTCTCTACCTCTCTCTCTCTACCTCTCTCTCTACCTCTCTCTCTACCTCTCTCTCTACCTCTCTCTCCACCTCTCTACCTCTCTCTCTATACCTCTCTCTACCTCTCTCTCTCTCTACCTCTCCCTCTCTCCACCTCCCTCTCTCTACCTCTCCCTCTCTCCACCTCCCTCTCTACTCTCTCTCTCTACCTCTCTCTCTCTCTCTCTCTCTCTCTACCTCCTCTGCCTCTCTCTCTACCTCACTACCACTCTACCATCTCCTTCTACCTCTCTAACTCTCTACCTCTCTCTCTCTACCTCTCTCTCTCCCTCTACCTCTCTCTACCTCTCTCCCTCTCTCTCTCTACCTCTCTACCTCTCTACCTCTCTCTCTCTACCTCTCTCTCTCTCTACCTCTCTCCCTCTCTCTCTCTCTACCTCTCTCCACCTCTCCACCTCTCTCTCTCTACCTCTCTCTCTGTACCTCTCTCTACCCCTCTCTCTCTACCTCTCTCTCTCTACCTCTCTGCCTCTCTCTCTACCTCACTACCACTCTACCATCTCCTTCTACCTCTCTCTCTCTCCCTCTACCTCTCTCCCTCTCTCTCTCTACCTCTCTCTCCCTCTCTCTCTACCTCTCTCTACCTCTCTCTCTCTACTCTCTCTCTCTCTACCTCTCTCTCTCTCTACCTCTCTCTCTACCACTCTCTACCTCTACCTCTCTACATCTCTTTCTCTACCTCTACCTCTCTACCTCTCTCTACCTCTCTCTCTCTCCACCTCCCTAACTCTCTCTCTCTACCTCTCTCTCTCAACCTCTCTCTACCTCTCTACCTCTCTCTCTATCTCACTACCACTCTACCATCTCCTTCTACCTCTCTAACTCTCTACCTATCTCTCTCTATCTCTCTCTCTCTACCTCTCTCTCTCTACCCCTCTCTCTCTACCCCTCTCTCTCTACCCCTCTCTCTACCCCTCTCTCTACCTCTCTCTCTACCTCTCTGCCTCTCTCTCTACCTCACTACCACTCTACCATCTCCTTCTACCTCTCTAACTCTCTACCTATCTCTCTCTACCTCTCCCGCTACCTCTCCCTCTACCTCTCCCTCTCCCTCTCTACCTCTCTACCTCTCTCTCTCTCTACCTCTCTCTCTCTCTACCTCTCTCTCTTCCTCTCTACCTCTCTCTCTCTCTACCTCTCTATCTCTCTACTCTCTCTCCCGCTCTACCTCTCTCTCTCTCTCTCTCTCTACCTCTCTCTCTACCTCTCTCTCTCTATCTCTCCCTCTACCTCTCTCTATACCTCTCTACCTCTCTCTCTCTACCTCTCTCTCTCTCCACCTCTCTCCCTCTCTCTCTCTACCTCTCTCTCTCTACCTCTCTCTCTCTCTACCTCTCTCTCTACCTCTCTCTCTCTACCTCTCTACCTCACTAACTCTCTCTACCTCTCTCTCTTTCTAACTCTCTCTCTACCACTCTCTACCTCTACCTCTCTACATCTCTTTCTCTACCTCTACCTCTCTACCTCTCTCTCTCTACCTCTCTCTCTACCTCTCTCTCTCTACCTCTCTCTCTACCTCTCTCTCTACCTCTCTCTCTCTCTACCTCTCTCTCTCTACCTCTCTCTACCTCTCTCTACCTCTGTCCACCTCTGTCCACCTCTCTACCTCTCTACCTCTGTCCACCTCTCTACCTCTGTCCACCTCTCTACCTCTCTCTACCTCTGTCCACCTCTCTACCCCTCTCTACCTCTGTCCACCTCTCTACCTCTCTCTACATCTCTACATCTGTCTAGCTCTCTCTCTACCTCTATACACCTCTCTACCTCTCTCTACCTCGCTACCTCTCTCTATACTTCTCTACCTCTCTCTCTCTCCCTCTACCTCTCTCTATACCTCTCTACCTCTCTCTCTCTACCTCTCTCTACCTCTCTACCTCTCCCTCTCTCCCTCTACCTCTCGCTCTCTCTCTATCTCTACCTCTCTCTCTCTCTACCTCTCTTTCTCTCTACCTCTCTCTCTCTCTACCTCGCTCTCTCTCTACCTCGCTCTCTCTCTACTCTCTCTCTCTCTACCTCCTCTACCTCTCTCTCTCTACCACTCTACCTATCTCTCTCTACCACTGTACCTATCTCTCTCTACCTCTCTCTCTACCTCTCCCTCTCTCTCTACCTCTCCCTCTCTACCTCACTGCCACTCTACCTCTGACTCTAACCCTGTATCTCTCTACCTCTCTCTCTCTAACTCTCTCTCTCTACCTCTCTCTACCTCTCTCTACCTCTCCACCTCTCTCCCTCTCTCTCTCTCCCTCTCTCCCTCTCTCTCTCTACCTCTCTACCTTTCTCTCTCTCTACCTCTACCTCTCTACCTCTCTCTCTCTCTCTACCTCTCTCTCTCTCTCTCTCTCTCTACCTCTCTCTCTCTACCTCTCTCTCTCTACCTCACTACCTCTCTCTACCTCTCTCTCTTTCTACCTCTCTCTCTACCACTCTCTACCTCTACCTCTCTACATCTCTTTCTCTACCTCTACATCTCTACCTCTCTCTACCTCTCTCTCTACCTCTCTCTCTACCTCTCTCTACCTCTCTCTACTCTCTCTCTCTACCTCTCTACCTCTGTCCACCTCTCTACCTCTCTACCTCTGTCCACCTCTCTACCTCTGTCCACCTCTCTACCTCTCTCTACCTCTGTCCACCTCTCTACCTCTCTCTACATCTCTACATCTGTCTAGCTCTCTCTCTACCTCTATACACCTCTCTACCTCTCTCTACCTCGCTACCTCTCTCTATACTTCTCTACCTCTCTCTCTACCTCTCTCAAATATAGCTACAACGTCTACGTATAATACGTGCACGCTAAGTGGCAGCCGCAGCCTAAAATCACTTCTTGTCCTTAAAAAAAAACAATCATTACCATATCCAATATATCTCCCCTTTATGACCTTATAAGTATTTACTTCTGCAGCACAATATCCTTTCGTCAACAACATCAAATGTTGCACAGCTAAACACTTATAAGGTCCCAAAGGCGAGACCTATTGGCTATGCCAATGCTTGTTTAATTTAAATTAGATCCCCTGATTTGTGTATTTAAATGAATAGATTAAAGGATTTTTGAAGAATTACAGAAAGTTGTGCCAATGACGAGGGTCGAACTCTGGTCTCCAGCTCCCGAGTCTGCAGCTCTGACCGCTGAGCCACATCCTCTCTCTCTAGGGACAGCACAATAGTCTATATATATGCTTGTTATGCAAGCACGTTCCGTTAGGAACTACACACGGGCAAACGGCAAAGAAGAAAGTTAATAACCAAAGCTAGAAAAATCATGAAGACATTCGTGCATTGGTTATTAACATTTCTCCACTGTAATTTGCCCCTGTTTAGTTTCTATTGGAACGTGTTTGCCTAGAAAAGAAATTTATTTCAGGAAGGAAAGGGCACAGTACCTCAGTCTGTTACTAGGTGTCCCTAGAATTTAGTAACAGCCTGTGGCACAGCGCCCTTTTCTTCGTGACAGAAATTTCTTTGCTTAATATGCTACTGCTGCTATAATTTGAAAGGGAAATAACTGTTAGCTTATGCATCGCAATAGCTCACATTTAGATTAATGTGAAACCTATTGCATTGCAAATGCTTGTATAATTTGTCAGTCCGGCGGGTCAGGTCCACTTAGTGTTGGGAGCTGTTTGAGGGTTACAGTATGAGTTTCCTGCTATTTAGGGTTGAGGGTAAATATAATAATTTAAAAAAGCAAGAACCCTCGACTGTGCTGCCACAGAGACAGTATTTCACCAGATTTTACTACCAGCTGGGGAGCCAGTAAGTCATTGCTGTGTTCATACACTAACGTAAGTTACAGACCGCGAAGTCCATTTACAAGCTGTATTCCATGCCTGCTGTCAATTTTTGTCTGCTGTATGTTGGAGTTTGCTTGTGTGACTTGCCTAGTTCTTTCAGCTCCATTCATATTTGGGGTGTGTTTGACATATTCTACCTGCTATTGTGTTGTGAGGCAGTCACTATGCTCTGTCCAGGCTATGCAGCCGAGTCTGATGGATTAAGAGTTCTGCTTCTACCTACAGGCTTCAGGTTTGTACCGTGGGGGCTGGTTTGCATACTAGCAAAGCAACTCAGTTTTCCTTTTTCTGAGGTCGAGAACATGCATTTATGCTATCAGTCTCTCCAATTCGTTCTATGCCACCTTACCCCTGGGTGCCAAGGATCTTCTGACCTTCCTTGAATGTACCCACTTTAGCTATAGTCTTGTATCGACTTGAAACTCTGTTCAATGACATGGAGATGCAAAGATCTCTCAAACAAGTGGAAGGTTAATACTTTATCATTTTATCCTGCTTGGGTCCTGACAGTGTCCTGCTGTGCTACTTGTGCTATCAGCGTGTCTCATGGTTTTGGCCTGTGGACCCCCAATCTGCTTTTTAGGCCTGGCCTTCGAGACAGCATTCTGTCTTACCAGACTTGTTTTTACAAAAATAAGTCATACATAATATACATACAGAGAGTGAACTTCATGCATTAGCCTTTGAAATTGTCATTCACATTGTGCCTCTGCTCGCTTGCAGCATACTGCTCGGCACAAAAGTTCAGTCCATTTTACCCACGGGCTCCCTTCACTTCGAGTAATTGCACAATGCTAGTGCACATTGTTCACACCCACCTAAAAGAATCACTTTCTCTTCAATAACAAAGCTAATTTAAAGTGTGCTTTGTTTAATTCATTTTTATATGAACTTTAAATGCTGGCTATTTAAGGGTTCTGCTTCTACCTACAGGCTTCAGGTTTGTACCGTGGGGGCTGGTTTGCATACTAGCAAAGCAACTCAGTTTTCCTTTTTCTGAGGTCGCGAACATGCATTTATGCTGAGTCTCTCCAATTCATTCTGTGCCACCTTACCCCTGGGTGCCAAGGATCTTTTTAACGTCCTTGAATGTTCCCACTTTAGCTATAGTCTTGTATCGACTTGAAACTCTATTCAATGACATGGAGATACAAAGATCTCTCAAACAAGTGGAAGTTAATACATTTCATACATAATATACATACAGAGAGTGAACTTCATGCATTAGCCTTTTAAATTGTCATTCACATTGATTGTGCTTCTGCTCACTTGCAGCATACTGCGTGCCACAAACGTTCAGCCCATTTTACCCACTGGATCCCTGCACTTAGAGTAATTGCACAATGCTAGTGCACATTGTTCACACCCACCTAAAATAATCCCTTTCTCTTCAATAACAAAGCTGATTTAAAGTGTGTTTGTTTAATTAATTTTTATATTAACTTTAAATGCTGCCTATTTATTTTGCCTGCACTTTAGGTGCCAATTAGATGGGTATTTATTTTCAATCTACTTTTTAAAGGTGATTAAAGTGTTTAAGTGACTCTGTTGATGGCAGCAGCTTCCGCTTCTATGTTCCTGGTGGGTCTTCTGCTGTTCTTCTGGACCCTCTGGTTGAGCTTCTCCTTCTGATGTCAGAGGCAGCCTGTTGGATATGCTTTTGGGGATGGTTCCTGTGTATAGGATTCTACTAGGTAGCCTTCTTTTATGCCCTCTGATTGGGATAGTCTTCCTGGATATGCTTTCACCTCTTTGGCTTCATGTGCTCACAGTCTGGCACTTATGCTATCCTTGAGTGTCTTTGCTTCTCTCCTAGTCTGGTCTTTACAATGCTGGCCATACTTGTAGCTTGTTTTTGATCACAGATCAGAGTGCTCGCTTTGGGTCTTCTATGGTTTCACCTATGCTCTTAACTGGTAGTCTTACAAATCTTCTTTGCTGTTTCCCGTCTACAGTTGTTCCTGGCTAGTTGGGTGTTTCTTTTTCCCAGCTCACCATAGCCAGTTTACCTTCCTTCCCTTGCCTCTGTACTTTGCGTTGTGGTGGGCCTCTTCCCAGTGGCATTAGTCCACCAGTGAAGGTTTACCTGATTTCAGTTTTAAGTCGGTTTGGGTAGTTTCTCTACCGTCTCAGTAAGGGTGACTTTCAATTAATCTCCGTTGGTAGTTTATTTACCATTCTCATGGATTTGACCTGCCCTCCTGTTCTGCTTCATCCTTTGTAGGTCTCGCCTAAGCAGCGCTTGCTCTGTCTCGTCGAGATATACTGTATTCAGGTACGGCCTTGAAGCTCCGTCCATTTTTTAACCATGTTTTCAATTGGCTCCTGTTACTGTCCATTCTAAATATCTGCTCTTGATTCTTGAATGGGCTTATTAGTCCCTCTTTAGTACTGCCTTTTCTTCTTTTGTAACCTCCCAAGAAGACTGGCCCTTTTTCTTGTGTTGTTACTCACTATGTTTCATTTACAGTCTGTGAGCACTATTTTCTTAAATAATTTTCTCCAGCAGGACATACTTTTTCTGCAACGGTGCCCGCTTTTCCACTCATCGCGGAACTGCCTCCAGGCTCCATGCTGTAGGTTTCAGAAGTGTGCCTATTGGAAATGGCCCTTTTTGCAGGGTTATCCCTAAACTTTTTGCTTCTTCCTCCTTTGTTTTTCCTGACCTGTGGTTGTTGGCTATAGGACTCTGGGCACTTTGCCAATGCTGATCAGTGCTAACGTGCATATGCTCTCTGTGTAAATTGTTATTATGATTGTTTATCCATGATTGGTATATTTGTTTTACCAGTAGGTCCCTAGTAAAGTGCACTGAGTGTGCCAGGGCTGGTAATTCAAATGCTACTAGTGGGCTTGCAGCACTGATTGTGCCACCCACATGAGTAGCCCTAAAAGGATGTCTCAGGCCTGCCACTGCAGTGCCTGTGCGCAGTTTGTTAACTGCCATGTTGACCTGGCCAGTGTACCCCTTGCCAGGCCTGACCCTTCCCTTTTCTTACACATTGGACACCCCTATGGTAGGCCCAAGGTACCCCCCTGGGCAGGGTGCAGTGTATGTGAAAGGTAGGACATGTACTAGTGTGGGTAACATGTCCTGATAGTGAAAATACTGCCAATTCCGTTTTTCACTATTGAAAGGCTATCTTGCCCATAGACCAGAATGGGGAATGCTGTGTAACATGTTTACCTGCATATCTTCCCATAGGAGCAAGATGGAAAATTGGAGTCTGGTATCCCTGAACTCAGAATTTAATAGCACATCTTTTAGGAAGGATGGTTTTTAAATTCTGTGTTTCAAAATAGCACTTTTAGAAAGTGGCTATTTTCTTGTTCAACCTTTCTGTGTGCCTCTGCCTGTTTGTGGCTTGAGAGTGACAGGGGCTGGGGTGGCTCCAGGAGTCTGGGTGAGTCAGCACTAGGCTGAATAGACCTATCTGCATTTGGAGTGGTAGCACCTGGGCCTGAATAGGGCTGTGCCTGCCTTCCACAATGCTGGCTCCACCTCCTGCGGTGCGTCTGAAGACCCTGGCCCACATTCACAAAGGAGGAAGTTGTGCACTGGCAGAGTGCACCCAGAACTGGTTTGGACTGGGTCCAGGACCCCTTACACATAGAGAACAAAGACTTTAGGGGTATAAAAGTAAGAGCTGAAACCCCTGTAAAATTAGACTACTTTGGAATCAAGGAGGAACCTTTGCTGAGGAGGAAAGCTGAAGAGCTGAAGGAGAAGTACTGCCCTAGTGTGTCTGGGGTTGGCCTGCAGTTGCTATTTCTGCCAAAGGAAGGAGAAGGACTTTGCTGTGTGCTGTGTCCCGCCTGCTTGAAGAAAGGACTTTGCTGTGTGCTGTGTCCTGAAAAGAAAGTCTCCAAGGGCCTGAGAAGAGCTGGCCTCCTGTTGTGGAAACACAGGGATATAAAAGTTTCCAAGACTACTTTGTGATCAAGAGGAACCTCTGCCTAAGAAGAACAGCTGAAGAAGACTGAGGAGAAGTACTGCCCTTGCTGTGTGCTCTGGGGCTGGCCTGCAGTTTGCTGATTTAAGGAGAGGACAAGGGACTTTGCTGTGTGCTGTGTCCCCCCTGCTTGCTGAGGACTTTGCTGTGTGCTGTGTCCAGAAGTAAAGAGTCTCCAAGGGCCTGAGGAGAGCTGGCCTCCTGTTATTTAAACACAGGGTTACAAAAGTTTACAAGGATCTTGAGGCTTCACTTTTTGTACTGCCTCTAAAAACAACTGTGTGTCCCAGGACGTCGCTGGGGCCCTTAATGAGACACACCATGCCTGCACGTCTTTTGCCCAGAATCATCGTCTCCAAACTGAGGAATTCACCGCCGCCGGCCCGTGAGCCCGAAAGCGCTGTGCGTGTCACCGCCGCTGGCCCATGACCGGAGGAAAGCGATGTGTGCCTGCAATTCACCGCCGCCGGCCTGGGAGCCTCAAGAACACTGTACGCTTCACCGCCGCCGGCCCAAGTTCGCCGACGTCAGAGGGAAGCCGTGCTGGGATTGGCGCCAGCGCGGGGTGTTGCCCGGCAACAAGGGGCTCGTCACCCAGAGGAGCCGCGCTGAGTTCCAGGAAGTGCGAGGCGTCCTGACTCCGTCCCGACGATCAGCTGCTGCCGGTGAAGAACGGAGAGAGAGAGACCGCACCCCCGAGGTAACCGCTCGGATTAAGTCCAGGGAGCGTGTGGTTGTTACCATCTGAGGCGGGGGTGCGGGTCTGCGAGAGTCTGCTCTCGGCCTCCCGCCTTTGTTGAGCGAGCCGGGGGATTGTAGAGGCCCGTACTTGCCCCTAAAGGAGCGGCAGTACCGGGGTCTGTGTTGGGGACAATCCGTGCATTCCTGCAGTATTTTTGGGCATATCATTGGCAATCGTTGACGACGGAGTCAGCATTCCGACTGTCTACGTAGCTGGGGGGCCCAGTAATTCGCCCACAACAGATCAAAGGGAGAAGGGTCCCACGCGCTAGAGACAAGTGCCTAATATTGCGGACAACACCATTTAAAGCCCGCAGTTTGTTTTCTAAGTGACTTTTCCACACGTTTGAAACAGAATTTGCATCCATACTAACTCTACAAGTCTATTTTTCTTTCTCTAACCATTAAACTTATCAAAGACAATCCCTGAAGAAGAGCTAATTGTATATGTTGAATTTTTGTTGTTTTGGTCTTGCCTAAAACTTAGATAAAGATATTTATATTTTTATAAATAACCTGTGTGGTGTCCATTTGTGGTGTTTCACTGTGTTACTGTGGGTGTTGGTGCAAATACTTTACACATTGCCTTGGGAATAAGCCTGTCTGCTCGTGCCAAGCTACCAAGGGGGCGAGCAGGGGTTATCTACAGTGTGTTTCCCCCTTACCCTGACTAGAAGCAGGGGTCCCTATTTGGTCAAAGGTACCTACCTCTGCCAACTAGAGACCCCCAGTTCTAACAGTGCCCGTGTTTATATTTTCATTATTAGTAATTGCAGCTGTGTGTGATTGTGGCTCACCCAACTTTCACCTTTGCAGCATGGCACAAGCAGCGTGCTGCGCTGCTTACAAAAAGTTTACAATATTGAAAAAATAGACTTTGGTGAGCCGCGACTTTCTTTTCTTCGGCGCGGCTCAACCAAGTCTATTTTTTAATATTATATGCTTTTAGTAAGCAGCGCAGCACAGGAGGCATGCTGCACTGCTTACCAAATGCAAAAACAACAATTGATGGACAGAATGCAGAACAATGTCGTACATTCACCCCAGTACAGAGATCTGGGCCTAAATCCATCATTTTTTTGCTCACCATGCCATTCCAGTTTGAACCCAGGCATATGCAAATCAGTCTTGACCCTGTGCCCAATGGGAACAGTCCAGCCTGAACTGCCAGGCCAGGTCCTCTGTGGACTGGAAACAAGCATCCTAGGACCGGTTTCGGGTTTCACTCTCTTCAGCCAGGATAGCTCAATTCCAGTGGCATGGAGAGCACGGGACCCACGTCTGGGCATACCCGTCCCACTCGGGGTGACAAATGCAAAAACAACAATTGATGGACAGAATGCAGAACAATGTCATTACATTCACCCCAGTACAGAGATCTGGGCCTAAATCCATCGTTTTTGCTCACCATGCCATTCCAGTTTGAACCCAGCCATATGCAAATCAGTCTTGACCCTGTGCCCAATGGGAACAGTCCAGCCCGAACTGCCAGGCCAGGTCCTCTGTGGACTGGAAACAAGCATCCTAGGACCGGTTTCGGGGTTTCACCCCTCTTCAGCCAGGATAGCTTGATTCCAGTGGCATGGAGAGCACGGGACCCACGTCTGGGCATACCCGTCCCACTTGGGGTGACAAATGCAAAAACAACAATTGATGGACAGAATGCAGAACAATGTCATACATTCACCCCAGCTTTGATCGCCCTAAGTTGGCAGGGTATGCCCAGACGTGGGTCCCTTGCTCACTTTGCCACTGGATTCAAGCTAGCCTGGCTGATGAGGGCTGTTAGCCCGAAACCGGTCCCAGGATGCTTGTTTCTGGTCCAGGGAAGACATGGCTTGGCAGTTTGGGCTGGACTGTTCCCATGAGGCACAGGGTCAAGACTGATTTGCATATAGCTGTGTCTGAACTGGGGTGGCGAAATGAGCTAAAGAACGATGATGGATTCAACCCAGATCTGTGACTGGGGGTGAGTGTCTGAAAAGTTTCAGCGCTCCGTCCATCATCTCCTTGTGTTTGCTTTGATCGCCCTAAGTTGGCAGGGTATGCCCAGACGTGGGTCCCTTGCTCACTTTGACACTGGATTCAAGCTAGCCTGGCTGATGAGGGCTGTTAGCCCGAAACCGGTCCCAGGATGCTTGTTTCCGGTCCAGGGAAGACATGGCTTGGCAGTTCGGGCTGGGCTGTTCCCATGAGGCACAGGGTCAAGACTGATTTGCATATAGCTGTGTCTGAACTGGGGTGGCGAAGTGAGCTAAAGAGCGATGATGGATTCAACCCAGATCTATGACTGGGGGTGAGTGTCTGAAAAGTTTCGGCGCTCCGTACATCATCTCCTTGTGTTTGCTTTGATCGCCCTAAGTTGGCAGTATATGCCCAGACGTGGGTCCCTTGCTCACTTTGCCACTGGATTCAAGCTAGCCTGGCTGATGAGGGCTGTTAGCCCGAAACCGGTCCCAGGATGCTTGTTTCCGGTCCAGGGAAGACATGGCTTGGCAGTTCGGGCTGGACTGTTCCCATGAGGCACAGGGTCAAGACTGATTTGCATATAGCTGTGTCTGAACTGGGGTGGCGAAGTGAGCTAAAGAACGATGATGTATTCAACCCAGATCTGTGACTGGGGGTGAGTGTCTGAAAAGTTTCAGCGCTCCGTCCATCATCTCCTTGTGTTTGCTTTGATCGCGCTGCTTACCAAAAGCATACAATATTGAAAAACTTGACCTTGGCGAGCCGCGCCTTTCTTTTCTTCGGCACAGCTCTCCAAAGTCTATTTTTTCAATATTATTTGCTTTTAGTAAGCAGCACGGCACAGGTGGTGTGCTGCGCTGCTTACCAAAAGCTTACAGTATTGAAAAAATGGACTTTGGCGAGCCGCACCTTTCTTTTCGTCGGTGCGGCTCGCCAAAGTCTATGCAATAGGTCTCACATTTGAAGTTATTGGCATTATAAATACCATTGTTTTTTACCTAGCTATGTTGCAGTACCATATGTGGCCAAAAGAGGGACCTCTTTTGGCCACATAAGGTACTGCACCCTGCAACATGGCTAGGTAAAAAAAACATTGCCATTTATAATGCCAATAGCTCCAACTCCAACAATTGCGAGACCTATTGCATTGCAAACCAGTGACTGGCTAAATTGACTTCGAAAGTCTCCCTCTACGCTTACATGGGCATCGTCGTCCAGAAGGCACTTTGATAGCCTCTTTTTGCTACTTTTCTCCTACCCGTGGCAAATATTGCTGCCCATTTGCTGGAGAGAACTGGACCTCCAGAGCTCTGGGCATCTGCTCCCAGAGGAGGGCCATTTAGTACTCCACCAACTGTTCGTGTTCCTTCCTCAAATCCTGCCTTTATGACCATGCCTCACTATCGTATTCGAAAGTACTCACATTAGTTGTCTCGTCAGTAGCAGGATTATCCCCTGCCCTATTGATATGATTATTGGTTCTGTGAGCAGAGCAGATTATTTAGCGATAACAATATTGGACCTGCTTGCGCAGAGGGAGGGATGTTGATTGTCTGTTCTATGTAAATTATCACCCCGATGCTAAAGTCTCACTATGATCTTTTTTTAGAAGAGGGGGAGGGGGCATCTGAGACACAACTACCCATACCTACCTGTTCCCGAAAGGAGGAACTCATTTATTTACATTCTCATTACATGAGGTAACTTCAGATGTGTCGGGCAATGTCCTGAAGAGTTGTGATCTGAATATCTAATTTAGTGATGTTCCAACCTAACCCCTTTAGTATTGTTAGAAGAGTAGCTGGTGTGTGTCCTAGAAGAGCTGCAATGGAATCTTTCCTGTTCGGAAATTGTTATTTAGCTCAGTTTTCATCACAGGGTTCATTATATTTCATCGTGACTGTCCGATACTACTTCATTCCGCTTTGTGATTTCTACACCAGTGTTCACGAAGCTGCAGTTTAAAGCAGAATAGAAAATCGAGTTCAGATCCTGTTTGCGGAGAACTCTGCTGTAATATAGTAACAAATGGGGCAATGCTAAAATGAACCATTTGTCTTTCATTGCATTCACTATGCTCTCGTCTCTTTGACGGGAATGTAGAGACATGGAATTTTTAACATAAAGGTCTATCGAATATATATATTTTTTTATCTGCTTATCTTTTTTCAAGTTAACGTCTAACAATATTACCCCAGACCGAAACTCAATAACAGCCCTTTTCACTTCTTTTCATTCTGTATTCAGAAGACATATTTTTGCTCTCACTTGCCTTTTCCTGTATATTAAATTGCAGAGCCCCTCTAAAACTCCACCCATTCAACCAAATGGCCAAATGACTTCTTCATGGCACTTTGTGTAGTTTGCAGCTGTGAGCTGACACCATATTATGAGAGTAATTCTCAAAGGAAAATTTAGACATGAATAGACCTACAAGTGTACATTTTCTCTTACACTTTTTAGTAAATGTAATGCTTTTGACTATTCAGCATTTACAAGTGTAACTTTACCACAAATTGTAGACATACATGTACCATCCCCCCTGAAACCAGGGGGTGGAAATAAATAAATTTAGGAGTGTAAAGTTACTACGAGTTACGTTTCCATTGTCTCCGGAGATCGCCACAGTCAGGGTGGAGACCTCCCTGTAGTAAAGTACAGGGAAATAGTACAAAACTATTTAACGTCAAAAGAAAATACTAAACACATTTTTTGTACAAATTTTAACACATTCTTATGTAAGGGTACTGAGGGAAATGCACTGCACATTGCAGTGTCCACTCTGCCTTACAGAACTCCGCTGAATTTTAATGTAATTCTGCAGAATGAAACTCACATCCATCTGCATATCTGACACGTGATCTCCTTCCACTGTCTTTTGACTCTGTCTTTTTGCATGTACTTGTGTCACCCTTCTCTGTCAGTATTTCGACAGCTGTGTATCACCTTCACACTCCTTCACATAAAATGGTAATTACAATTGACACCTGGTTGACTATGTGTGCTCCACAGAGAGTGTACGATTTGTATTAGCTTGTAGTCCCCACGATAACTTGAGATTACCCAGACACCTAGAGGCAACCCCGTTCGCAGCAGGTGTGGCCCATTGTTAAAGGATGAGGGGCCCCACCTCCCTAAATTTTTTCAAAGCATGAAGAGCTTTGTCAGGCTGAGCAAAGGTCATCCCGCTAGTCACTCTTCATGTTCAGGTCAGCCAAGCAGGCACTGTACATGTATTAAATGCACAGGCACCTGACTGCCTGAGTTGAGCTTCGCTGGACTGAAGATTTCACAGCCATTAGGGTGTAACCTCCTCAGCCTGGCAAAGCACTGCAAGGTCCTCTCCTCATGACGAGGGGCATGCCACTGATAGACTTGGATCTGGGTACTTCAGCTTTAAGCCCTGAAGTGCCCAGGACTGACTGCTCTTCAGTGATGCACCATCAGAGAGTGGGGTGGAGTCTTCAAATCTCATTGACCCCATCCCTATCTGTAACAAGTCAGAGAAGGTCCTCCTCCCATTGGCTGACCGATGACAAGGTTAACCATGAGAGGAGAAGTTGGGATCTTCCACCAGTCGCTTCCCTGGACTACCCTCCTGCCACCCCATGTCACCATGGTGGGTGTGTCTGATTGTCCATGAGGATGGAAGAGTATGAATATGTGAATATGCGTGGCCTGCCCCACTGCTCAGGCACATTACTAGCAGCCACTGATTTGCAGAATGCACTACCATGTGAATGAAAAAAAACATAGAAATACATTATTCAGAAAATGCATACACTGTCAGGCAATGTAAATGAAGTAAAACGTGAAATGAAAAAAGGGGCAGCATCACTAACATGAATTACATTGAGGAAAGAGTTTGCCATCATGCTGTGCACTCTGTAGAGAGGCTAATATTTCGATGAGCATGTTATCTGAACACCTTTATGAGCCTCCAATTGGCACTATGAGAAGCTCTCACTGCCTTAATCCTCAACTCCACAGCTCTCAATTGTGCTCCGTCATGCACTCCCACCAATAAACTGAATTTACTCAAACACGTAGAGGAGATTCAGTTCACAATTTATGCACTCACAAATTGCCTATAAATAAACTAAAGACACATATCCAGTAAACAAATATACACTTAGGGAATGCAAGAAGAAGTAAAACGTGGAACATAAAGAGGACTAAATTGCTCACATAAATTACCTGGTTTAAGGGTTGAGAAGGTGATCTAGCTAGCAGTCCCAGCTGCAGTCTCCATGCCCCGGCCGGGCTGCTGCAATGTGCCTGCTGTCAGACCCAGAGTCTCAGACTGTGTGTCTGAACAGAGCATTGAGCCCCTTAAACTTGCCTGGCTTTGTGGAGAAAAGGATTTGGATGGTTACTGGTCTCAGAGTGCGGTCTCAAGCACTTTTAGAACCTGCTCTCAAGAGCTGCTACCTAGTCTGTGTGCCTCATGAGAAAAGCTGCGACATTCTGAAATCGGACATGTTGATACATTGCCGGGCCCAGAGCAGGTTTCTAGGGAAAACAGAGGGCATATTCCCAAGAACGTGTGATAACTACCGCAAGTGTAGCTTAACGCAACCCCTCACATCGCAGTCCATTGCGGGAAAACAACTCTGTGTTAACGTGGTATTCACAACACGGCGGTACCATGCGATAGTCACAAGATAACATGTCAAATGACCGTGTTAAAATCAACGCGACGCCGCAAAAATGCGAAACGCGAATAAAGTTGCAATGAGGCCAACCGCGATACAAAAATCAGCGAAAACCAGCGACAGGCCTGCAATCCCCATACGTCATTTGGGAAAATGCACTATAAAAGCTGAACAAGAAAAACACACCATAAACAAAATAAACTGCGTAGCAACATGGAGGCTCCCGGAACGAGTGCCCAGGTCAACGCAAACCCCACAAGCCCCACAGACCACCAGCAAGGAACCTCAGGGTCGGGGAAGGCGAAGGAGAAGAGGAAGAGGAAGACGGGGTACAGTTCGCATGACAACCGGATCGTCGTCACGGAGGTGACAGAGCACCAACAACAACTGTCCGTCACCTCCACCGTGTCATTGGCAACACAGACGGAAAAATGGCATTCCATCGTGAATGCAGCCGGAGTGTCGAGGAGGCCAAGATGCGCTGGCACGATGTGAAAAGCCAAACCAAGCAGAAACCCGCTGCCAACAGGAAGGCAGCAACGGCGAGTGGAGGTGGGAGTCCTGCGCCACAGGAGGAGCTGGAGCAAATGGCGGCCACAGTCATCAGTGTGGAGACGGTGCAAGGAGTCAGGAGTCCGGACACTGCTCGACATGACCTGACACAACAGCAACAGGGTGAGTAACAAACAGGGACTGTGGGGACGGGGACGTGCACAATGGCACACATGCACAACGACGTGTAGCACACCGCACACCCACAATGACCCTGGGTCATGTCCCTGATCCCCGTGGCACACTGCAGCACACATACAAACATCAAGTAGGCCCCCGTTCACCATGTGCCCAAAAGGGTCCCACCCACACATCACCAATTACACAACACACACATGCACCCGTGCGAAACACAGCAAAGATGCGTATGTGAGAGCCACACTGACAATGCAAGTGACACCACATGACCAGCAGCATGGCTGGAGTACAATCACCATGACACTGTGCACGCCACGAGACTGAGGTGGCTGAGTGTGGACCACATCCGGAAAGGAGCAGGTCACACTCTGACACATCCACCTGCACAAACAACCACTGACGTCAACAACACATCTGCAGACAAACAATGCACAAGAGTACAAAAACCGTCCAAGAGCACAAATGACCCAAGTTGCCAACATCACAGCACCTCAAAAGCACAAAAGCCAAAGCCACACCGCCTCCAAGGGATAAGGGGCAGCAAAATCACAGCTGCAGGTGCGACTCCCACACAATGCAGCACACACACATAGCAACGACAGCACACCCACATGGACGACAATGTGGTGCACAGTCCAACACCTACACTGCAGAACAGAGGACAAAACTGGGTCCGCCTGTGCGTAGAAAATGGCCAATCACATCTGACATAGCATGAAACTGTGAGATGCAAATGTACGTGTACTACCTCACCTACGTCATGTAGTCCAAATGTCCACTGTCCCGCATCAAATAGTCCGCCTCTCCCAAACAGTCACAATGTACATTGTCATGAAGTCTGTATGTAAACTTGAACAATGCGGCAACATACATGCCAACACAATGTCAACAAGCATCTCCCCTTCACATTGCAGAGGGACAAACAACACCTCCAGCAGAGCAGACCAGACAACTCTACAGTGATGCTGAAGAGGACCACCACACTTCCGACACCTACGCCCACAACAGTCCATGGACATCTTAGGCAATCAACCTCCAGGAGCAGGGCAGCACCGCTGCATCGAGGATACCCCACCCCCTGCACAGACAACACAGCTGGAAGAAACCCACCACCCCGGCTGGCTCCCAGCAGCCCACCCAAGCACACAGTATGGATGAGATAAATATAGACTTGAATCAGTGCTATATTGATGATGTCCAGCCAGACACCCAATTTAATAATTTGATAAATGCAAAAACAAATAGGAGCACATCAATACAGTGGGACACAATCCTGCATCCTACAAAAACAGATAACAATTACATTTGGACACAAACATTTCAGCCATTGAGCTTTGGATCGGGTTCGCCGCAGAACGGGCATCAAGTGCATTGCCACCCAGCCCGGGTTGAACTACTTTACCACATCGATTCATACCTCCTAACCAAGATCCTTTTTACATTCGTACAAGGCACTATAATATTCAGGCTTGTATTTTACCCGTCCTGATGATGATCCTATTATTGTTTTAAAAGGATCAAAACGTCGTCGACTTGTTTAAACAGTTTAAACAATCCAATGTGATAAAAGAAGTGCATTAACTGTTTTTTCTAAGCTTGCCACAGTTATCCCTACATCTCCACAAGCTACCTTTGTCTTGCCTGAAATGTTTGTGTCCAAATGTAATTGTTATGTGTTTTTGTAGGATGCAGGATTGTGTCCCACTGTATTGATGTGCTCCTATTTGTTTTTGCATTTATCAAATTATTAAATTGGGTGTCCGGCTGGACATCATCAATATAGCACTGATTCAAGTCTATATTTATCTCATCCATACTGTTTCTTTTAAGGACCATTGTTTTTGATAATAAGCTGACACCCAAGGTCCTTATCTACCTTGCGGGTTCCCTTGTTTTGTTGAAAATACACCCAAGCACACATCGCATTCCAAGGCCAGGTGTCAGACTGCCAGAAGGGGGTGGCCGAACATGTGCGGGTGGGGTACTACCTCATGGAAGCCGAACTAGATCACATACGTGGGTATCTAAGTCCCATCAGGGCCCACCTACACTCCCCAACGGAGACCCACACTGCGACAGAGACACATGCGTTTGCACATTTTCAGTACTGAACCACACCCAGAGCCATGGGATGATCATCCACACCCCCACGCTGGACTGGCGTACGCCGGCCCAGTACACTCCTCTTACGTATTGAGTGGGGGACGACAAAGCTACATGTGCAATGTCCCACCCGCTGCCTACGGTGACATGGCTGCGTCCTCTGTACATGGCACAATGTAATGTTGTAGTGCCCGGGGCACAAATGCATACATCATGAGCACACAGGCACACTCGTTGAACTGGCTACTGGCACGTGCGCTCGACACCTTTATTGGCATGGTCACATGTACAGTGACGCATGTGCTGGATGTGTGTGGGGTGAGTGTAAGCCAGCCCTCATGGAGTCGTTGGTGCTGGCAACAACTTGAACAGTGATCACAATTAAAGCGGAAACAGAAAACACCAGCATAACAGAAACAACTGTGAAGCATCATGGTGGTCGCCGGAGGAAGTACAGTGTTCACCCAACATGCAAGCAGAATGGTCCATGATTTGTGGTGCACTGAGTTAGTGGCACCTGAAGAGCTGAGCAGGGAACAAGCTGATGATTGCACCCACGACTGGTGTGAACAACTCTGATAGTCTGGCAGTAAGACACTTACCACTCTGGCATCTGTTGTTTGGAGTTGGTCCTGGCGGTGGTGGCGTGTGCATCCTGCGGTGATGCGACGTCTGGGCAGGCCAGGACTCGATTTGATGTGTGAGCCCAGGTGGGCCGCAGTTGAGGCCGGAGGCAGCGGACAGCACAGGGCCACAGACACATGGCCTTGATGACCCCCAGTCCATCGACCCAGAGGCCATCCAATATGCTATCAGACATGGGCCATGACTTGAGCTGCACAGAGTTAGTGGCCCCGGATGCACTGCGGCCGGCACAGGCACACCGCCACCGGACGGTGACTTGCGGTGCAGTGAGATAGGGCCACGCGAGGTGAGCGGGTCCTCGTCGATGTCGAAGGTGAATGTAGCGGAGGTTTGCGGGGGACAGTGGAAGGTGTCCTCCAGGGCCTGATGCAGAGGGCAGACGCCGGCCGGAAGCGGCAAATGGAGGAGTGGAATGCCACAGCCTCGTTTTTGCCACAAAAGTCAGTATCACCGACATGATGATGAAGTCAAGCCCCAGTCCATGGACTCAGTCGCCACCAAAGTTCAACCAGAAAGTGTCCATGGATGTCGGGGAACAGACTTAGTGGCACCGGAGCTGAAAGGGGATGCATTCTGCGATGATGCCAGTACAATGATGTCAAGTCTGCCATAAATGATTCATGACTGAATTCCCAATGTGTGACCAACTCGACCACAGTGTAGGCCGAATGCGTAGTCATTAAGGGCCCACAGACACGTGTGGTTGGGATGCCATGCACATACTTTGTGTCACCACATCGAAGGGAGTTTAGTGATATAAACTTAGCCATAAAGTGTGTACTCGGCCATTGTGTAATCAAGACTCAGTTCCAAATGTGTGACCTACTTGACCGCAGTGTAGGCCCGAGGCAGTGGTCAGCAGGGGCCCACAGCCACGTGTCGTTGGCCCGCGATGCACAGAGTTAGTGACACCAGAGCAGTTGTCAGCAGTGTTCGATCACCTCCGTAACGATGATCCTTTTCTCCTCCGGACTGAACCGCGTCTTCCTCTTACTCGTCTCCTTGCGAACAATGATATGAACTCCGCCATGCAGGAATCAAGACTCAGTTCCACATGTGTGACCTACTCGACGGTAGTGTAGGCCCGAGGCAGCGGTGGAGTACGTCAACGAAAAAGGAGTAAAGCGGGCCTGTGTCGCAGAGGCCGTGATGGTCTGAGGAGGCTGCCAAGGTCGCGGGCTTCGGGCTTGGAGCTTGTGCCGGCACGTGGTGGGCCCTCTTTGACACACGCCGGTGTCGGCAGGTGAGCAGTGAGGCCTGGCTGCGCAGGGACGGGCATGATGGGTTCGGGGACCAGCGGCCCGGGGTGCAGCAGGCGCACAGGATCACAGGCCACACCGCTCAAGGCGATGGCGTCGGCCTAGTGGCGGGGTGGGAGGCGCCGCCCTGGCAGACACGTTGGGCATTCCGGTAGTGAACCACGCCAAGAGCTACGTGCTTTTTATTCACACCCCTACGCTGGCCTGGCGTACGCCGGGCCAGCCCACTCCGCACACGCTTATAGGGGGGGACGTCACAAGCTACATTTCCTTGGGCTTCCCCACTGGCTGGGGTGACATGGTTCCGTCCACTGTCCACTACACTCCAGACACCAGAAGTGCATGTAGACATGGATATGTCTGTGGTCTGCATACTGCAGTCTGTCCAGCACATTTCTGCCACACTTGGCATTGTGTACATTCTCATTCATGGGTGACTTGCCTCCTTCGCACATGACTGGTTCCCACCTCTCCCCACATTCCGGTATTGTGTGGCTGGGGTGCCATGCCGTTGATGGCTCATGTACATGGCTAACCAAGGTTGCCACAGTAAGTTGTGCTGTCGTGTCTGGTGGGTGGGCATGTTGTTTGGCATGTTGTATGTGATTTTGTGACGTGTGCAGTGCCAGAGTTGTGAGTTGCATGATCGTGGAGTTGAGGGGTGTGGTGTGTTCATTTGGTACTTGACAACGTGCAGTGCATTTCCATAGGTGCCATCCTGGAAGCGCTGGTTGATGTTGGACTGTCGGAAGATGAAGGGATCATGCACACTGCCTGGGTAGTTGGCTACGACATTGGTGAGGAGTCCCCTGTGGTCCACTATTGCCTGCACATTGATGGGATGTGTGTGCTTTCTGTTGCGGTACTTGTGTGGGTGTCGGCAGGGGGCACAAGTAGGACATGTGTGCAGTCGATTGTCCCCAACACGTGCGGGAATCCAGCTATGGCGTATAGTCCTTGCTTGGTCTCCAGCTGTTCCTGGTCATTGTGGGGACGTATAGGTACTGTGGTACCTAGCTGATGATGGCATCCAGGACAGGTGTGGGGAACTTGGATGGTGCTGGCTGTGCGACTCCTCCGACTCTGGTGGGTGTTGGTTGGGAGGTACCAGAGGCCAACAGGTGCAGCACAGCCAGCAGCTTTGTCTGCGGAGGGATGTTGGTTGTCCGCTGTGTTGGTACCCTCAGCTTGTGGGCAATGATGTTCAGGATGCGTAGGATGGTTGTCCTTTTGAGCCTGTAGTGGGCATTGACATTGTCTGGTGTTAGGTCTGTGAGGCTGGTGCATTTCCTGAAGGTCCGCTGTCTTTGTCTGCGCTGCCTCTGTGATGGTCCGGGGGGATCCGGGGGGGTGGCGGTCCTGGGGGTGGTGGCAGTGGGTGTTGTTGCCCTCTCGGGGCTCTGGGATGCATGGTGAGTGGCTCCATGGCATCTGTTGTTCTTCATGTGTGGCTCTGGGCTGGGCTCCCTTTGATGGTGCAGGTTGTCATCCGACTTTACACCAGGTCGGAGCAGGAGTTAATTTCCTGCTGCTGACGCGCCTTATCGCCTGTTTTGTGGTCTTACCGCCGATGTGGCTGGTCGTTGAGAATGCTGAGGTGTGGTGTTGTCGCGGCTTTTTGCTCGGGAACGCCTACTCTGCATCTCATTAGCGATAGTTGCCGGGGTCATCTGTGGCGATGGTTTTTGCGGATGCTTTCGCAAGTAAACTGGTGGTATCGGCTGTTAGCACCAGCTTGTGAATGGGGCGATAATTTTATCGCGAATTTGGCTGCGATAAAGTGCCGTTAACTCGGCGATAGTTCCTTGAGAAAATGCCCCAGAGTCTCCTCTTCTCTGGGTCCGGCTCTCACTGCTGGGGCACTGAAGAAACATGAAAACCAGTGAGCCAGGCTGAAATGAAAGTGCCTCACGCAATGTTCAGGGGAGCAAAAAATGCGTGATTATGCATTTTAGTGCGGGAATACGAGGACCTCCCTTAAAATGCGTTATAATAACCTCAGTTGCGTGGAACTTGGCAGAACTGCTTGCACTGCAGCACGGGCTGCAGTGCAGCATGGCTTAAAGTAAAGAAACTAATAGTGCTGTAAAGCGTACAGCATTGACCATATCATAGCACTATTATTTTCTGTACTTTCCAACATGTTGCACAGCAGCACAGCCCCCTGCTGTGCAATAGGTCTAAAAAACATTAACAAAGCCAATAGATCTCGCATAAGCAAAACATTGGTTTTGCCAATGTTTGTCAAGTTTGTGGTACAAGTATGCCATGGGGTTGATTCAGAAGATAGGTTTGTTACAATCTTGAAGCACCAACAACAGTCTGAGTGGCTTTTGGCTGGCGTTTCCAAGAGACCAAGTGTCAGAGTGCGCTGACTCACCTGTCCACAAGATGAAGCTCTAAAACTTATGGGTGCCGACTCCCAGTGCCTCCTTCCCCCAAAACACAAGAGCACACTTCATTTCAAAGTCTTGCAGTTTTGTCTGTCCTATGATATAACCATGGGGGGTTACTCTAGAAGCTGATCGTCACTTGGAGTCTGCTTTGATTGATACAATGCTCCCTCTGTCAGAATAACAGACTGCTGAGGCCTCATTTACCAGTCTGAAATCATCTGTAGGCTCGAAATCGAGTGACTGTGTTATGTTAGACATGGATAGACTAGAGAGAATACCATTTAGGTTGGCCACAAGGCTGGTATTTTACCAACAAGACCAGCAGAGTTATGTGAAAGCCACTAGAGAAATTTAGAAAAATAGAGTTATTTCCTCCTTCAAATAAATACTGAGGGGTAGCTTTACTAACATTTTGCACCGGGTTTGCGTCACAAAAGTGACTCAAACTGGCGCAAAATATTCATTTGGAATTTGCTTTTCAGTGCAAAACATGTTTGCTACTGAAAACTCACCTGAAAGAAAAGTAAAACAGCTCTTTGCACTAGTTTGAATTACTTTGCATCAAGGGGGCATTCCATGGGTGGTGCATTGCCATTTTCATGCACCCACCCCTGTTTTTTTAACACAAAACCCTATCTAATAACAATAGACAGGGCTTTCCACCAAAATAGAAGCATCTTCAAGGCATGCAATTATTATACCTAACTTTTTCGACTTTGCATGTGTGGTGCATTGCACAGCACGCATCCAAAATGGGAAAACTTCTAAAGTTTTTCTAGGCATAGTATTTTGTACAGGAAGGGAACCATTCCAGTAAAAATAAACGATGCTAGACATGATGCAGACACCTTTGCACAATGGGGCAAAGGTGTGTAGGTTGAGCTAGGCAGCCTGATACAGAGCTAGGGGGAGAGCTGGACAGCTGTCCTGCTCTATCACGTGACTCAGCTCAGCAACTTTGGTTGCCTCGCTGAGCTACATGACAGCTTTGTAAATCTGGGCCTTAAATCTGGGACTTCAAGTAGGACACACCCATGAGTAATTTAGAGATGTTTAAACTACTAACACGTAAAAACCAAACGAGAGAGCAAGGACCAAATACTGGGACCGTCCCTGTCCCTGAGTACTTATTTTATGAACAACGTGGACAAACCCAATACAGACGACTCTGTAACACTTATAGTGCTGGGCACCACATAGGTTTGTAAGAAGAACCCTCACCCACCAACCTAGTTGGTGGCATGCTTCATCATTGGGTTCCCAGCTGGGTAGCCGAATGCTACCCAGCTGTGCTACAACGCCTGATTACAGCGGAGAGGGGTTTTGTGATGGTGTGTGGTGAGGTGGTGAGATTTAAAAATATCTCTGGGAATCCTTACTGACCAATTTTTTTATTCACACATGTGTGGCATGTCTGAAGTATGAGTGTTGACACACGTAATTGATCGACTCTAACAAGTGCCCTTGGCCAAAATGCATAGGGGTAAATGCTGGATTAAAGAATAGAAGAGTAAATGACACTAATCACGTTTTTAAATGTTTGTTGTTTGTCCTTTTACTTTTCATTTTTGTCTTACAGGTTTTATTCTAGCAGTGGGTCCGTAAGTACGGTCTAACCACAACATGCACAGCACACCTTAGCGTGTGTGCTGCAAAAGATACATGTGGCTTATTTTTGCCACTTGCACTTTTTTTCACTTAACACTATTTCACTTTAATGTGGTCCTGAAGAAAGCCTACACAATTTTTCATAGAGGCTGAAACATGTTGACCAGCAGGATAATGAAGACCAATTGTTAATCTTCATGTTTATCCTTACCTTTGTTTTTAATATATCCTGGGCCGCTGGGAATAAAAAAATTGGTCAGTAAAGATTCCCAGAGATATTTTTAAATCTCACCACCTCACCACACACCATCACAAAATCCCGCTCCGCTGTAATCAGGCGTTGTAGCACAGCTGGGTAGCATTCGGCTACCCAGCTGGGAACCCAATGATAAAGCATGCCACCAACTAGGTTGGTGGGTGAGGGTTCTTCTTACAAACCTATGTGGTGCCCAGCACTATAAGTGTTACAGAGTCGTCTATATTGGGTTCGTCCACGTTGTTCATAAAATAAACTACTAACACGTCATGCTAGAAGCAGTGAATAAAAGCAAATATATTTTCACAAATCTTATTAGCAACCTCCATGGAATGCTGAGATTGGTTCGGCCTATCAGATTCCATTTATGGTAAAACCTTTCTCATCAAGCATGGATTGCAGCCACTTTTTATCACACTGCAAGGCATGGAGAATAATGACAAATTAATTTAGGCAGCTTTTTAGTACAAGTTATGCCCACCCACAATAATATTGGCAGGTTAAATGATGTCCTTAAGGTAGGACATTATTGCCTGTTTTCCAGTAAATTGCATCTGCTTTCTTAACTTTAGTTGAGGCAAAACATAAAAGGTCGCAAAGCCAATAGTGACGGCTTTAATGCATTAACATATGAAAACAGTGTTTATGCATTCAGGGTACATATCGTGCAATGGGTGCACTGTCCCTCTTTGTGAAACAACCTACCTTTAAGCAGGCACACAAAGCACAAACAAGAATAGTACACCCTATTGCAATCAATGCTCTGCCCTAGGACAGCTGCAGACTCGCAACTGCCCTGGGGGATGCACATGCAGAGAAATATGGAGTGGTTGCTTACAAGCCACTCCATGTTTCACAGAGCAAGTGGCAGCATCTAGACTTTAAAGAGGGGGGAAGATATCCCCCTGCAGGTGGGTGTAGTGAGTGACTGCACCTACCTGCAGGGGGATGTCTACAGGATCCATGGGACATATTTTACTCCCTCCAGAGGGCTGCCCTGAGAGGGGCACTGACAGTGCGCCACCTTTTTGTGGCTCACTAACATTGTGCCTCCGTAGGCCTTGTTTGCGTTTATGCCCATGCCCGTAATATGGTGCCGTAGCAGAGGCAAAGTGTTTCCCTCATTTGCATTGAGCCACGCCCCAATGAAAATGAGGGAACACCCTCTCAATCTAGCGCTGATGCATGTTGCTCAGCAACTTCATTATCACCACACAAACTTCTGAAGCCCCTACTGTAATACCATAGTGCCCCGGTGGTTCACAAAGTGGGTGGACATGCCTGTTGACCCTCCCTCTCCAGGGCACAATGGATAATACGGCCGTTGGTGTCTGTATGCGTTACCACATTAAAGCCAGACCTGGTTGCTTTGCCAATGCTTGTTCATAATTGTAGACAGTTGCTAAGTGGTGACGCTGAACGTAGACATATATATCCAATAAAGAATTTTCATAAAACAAACATTGACAAACCCAATGGGTATGACTTTTCTGTAAGAACATGTATGTCATCATTTACTGGTGTTTGTGTGTATGTTGAGTATTTACTAGTGTGGATAGACTAGTGAGTGAATGTGAGAATGAGTCAATGGTTGGATGAATGAATGAATGTATGAATGGAGAGATCTGACTAACCAGAGCACTCAGATACGTAAACCTGTAATATTTCTATAGTGCAAACCTAACTGATAGGCAGTAGAGCCTTGCACAAGATCAAAGGTGCAGCTAACATGTAATTGGAGGGGTAGGTGAGTGAAGAGCGAATGTAGGCTGTTTTTGCATCTTGATGTCGCATTACTTAAAGACGTACGTCTTTATTGCTTTCCTACATTGGAGCTGGGTCGGGCAGCCCTGATGGATAGGGGGGTGTTGTTCCAGATCCTAGGAGGAATAGATGGAGAAGTCCTGTTGCTTTTTTTTTCATTTTTACACTATTTTATCTACAGTCTGATTGCGTCCTGGTTGCATATGTGCCAAGAGCCAGCAGAAATGGTATGCTTTCCAGCCTGATAAGTAGGGGTGCCAGCCTTGGTGGCTTTGTAGATGATGTGGCTGGTTTTGAAGTTGGTGTAAGCCAGCAAGGGGAGCCAGTTAGGGTGATGTGGTCATATTTCTTACGGCCCTGGATGAGACATGTTGCAGCATGTAGGATGCCCTTACAGGGTGCCACAGTGGAGTATGAAAAGCCATGGAGCAGGGTGTTACCAGCATCCAGATATGAGAGTACGAGGCCTTGAACAGCAGTTCTGAAGTCACTCTCTGTGAGGAAGGGATTCACTTTCTTTAATAGTGAGAGCTGGTACCAGAACATCTTGATTTCTACATGATGGGTTCCTTCAGAATGAGATCAGTGTCCAGGGTGGCTCCTGAGTGACCTAACATCGGGAAAGAGTAGGGGTTTGACTTCATCCAAGGTCCATGTCATTCAAACACATTTAGTCTAATTGTTGCTTGTAGTTCTTCGTCATTAGTGGAAAAAAACTGTTTTGGGGGGGTTTAAGCTACAGGTATGTGCTGGACTTCCCGGTCTGTATGAATTGCAAGTAATGTAAAGGTGCTGGATGTTTGGAGTAAAGGAGACTTTCAAATATAATTATGCATCTTCAGCATTTTGGTGAATTGGAATGTTATCTGTGAGTAGAGTCCCGATGGGCTCAATCTAAAAGTTAACAATGACAGGGGACATAACAGAACTTTGGAGAACTCTGCAAATGATCAGGATCTTGTACAGTCAAGAGGTGCCCTTATGGATTAACTGGTGTCAGTTGGATTGGTGAGAGAAGAAGCACTGAATTATGGTGCTGGTGAATCCTATTTGAGGCTTCAGGCAACCATGAGGGTAGGGTTGTCAACCTGCATGGATGATTGAATTAGTGAGTGAGTGCATGGGTAGATGAATGCATGAGTGAGTGAGTGAGTGAGTGCATAGTTGAATTACTGCATAGGTTGAAGAGTGAATACATGGATGGACGAATGATCAGGATATCCATTCACTCATATATGAATACATACTGGGAGCAGTATAGCCATCCACACGCTCACACATACTCCCTCCATCAATCTACACATTCATAGTTTCATTCATTTATGACCCCACAATGTCCATTTAAGCATCCATTTATACATTTGTACTTTCATACTTAGGCATTAATGTAGTTTATGCATGTGCCCTTTCATACTTATGTATCCATTGATCATCCATCCACACAGTCATGCATTACACATCCACCTATATGCATATAGTCTGTCACTGTGTGTTGTCTGTGTTTGTATTTATCCCTCTATGTGTGTCCTTGTATTAAAAGGGTGTATGTAGTATTAAAAGGGTGTATGTGTTAGACCCAGCGGTTTCTGGCTGGCTGGGATGCATTGAAGCCAGAAAAGAATCTACTGTCCATATACAATGAGTAAGATACGCTCATAAGATAACCTGTGCTCACCCTTTGGTAGCTTGACGCAAAGCAGTCAGGCTTATCCTAAGGGTCAAAGTGTAAGTATTGACACAACACTGCCCTCACAACACACTGATTACACTACGAAAAGACTCCATGCCGTATGTATAATACACTGGTCTTTGTATTACACACACATTGAAATCAAAATTACATTCACATCTTATATATGTTTTACAGTTTTATGCAATTGTCGAACTCTCCCATTAGCAGCAGCATGGCATGAACATATATGTACCAGTAATAGGTATTCACTTGCCAAATTATCTTCTAGCCTCGAATGTGACATAAACCCATGTGCATACTTTCTCGAGGTAGTCACGATCCAAGCTATCCCTCCCACATCTAAATGTGAGAACATATATGCAGGCTTGTTCAGAGGTATTTCACTTTCACGCTATCACATTAGCATGAAACATGACATATCCCCATATCGCAAACCCCTCACAGCTTGTAATAGTCAAGAAGTCACAGTTATCCCCTACACCTTGTGACCCAGTGCCACAGTCACTCAAACTACACCAGCCAATGATACACTTGTACCCGCTGGAGACACTTTGATTAGATTGTCAGGACCACTTGGTTTCATCTGTCCGGATTAGGCCGTCAAGGCACCCAGCAGTACCTTCAGGAGTACGGGATCACTATCCCCCCGTAGGCAAAAGACTGTGACACCAGAAGCTGGTGCGCTTCCAATTTGGAGAAATGTTTCCTACCAGGCGAAAGTGCTAGCCACATTTGCTCCAGGCAGCCAGCTGTGGGTGCACACAAGGCACAATGAGACCACTCAGGTCCAGTCACGATGTTACCAACAACAGAGTACCTTACGGTGTGGATCTGGGGAGAGGGAGCCAGAAACCTCAGACTAAGGCCGCGATGTCACGCACTGTTTGTCAGTAATGGTGATTTTTAAATCTTTAATCTTTTGACTGTATATAACTATTGCATGTGAATTATCACTTTTGGAACTAAAATAAGTGTGTTTAGAGTCATTTTCCTGCCCAAAATCGGTCAAAATGGAAGCTTCTGAGTAGGAGGAAAAGTCGGTAAAAATGGCAATTTTGGTCACTGTGAGGCCTTAAAAAGTGGTTATTCAACATGAGGCACGATCCAATTGACATTTTGAATCATTTTTTGTACAGTCCAAAAAATCAATTTTCTGATGAAAAACGATGACCCCGGACCTGTCGAACTTTCTCCAGATGGTCAGTAATGGTGATTTTTTAATCTTTAATCTTTTGACTGTATATAACTATTGCATGTGAATTATCACTTTTGGAACTAAAATAAGTGTGTTTAGAGTCATTTTCCTGCCCAAAATCCTCTCAATCTGGAGGTCAGAAACAGTCCAGACTTCCGGCTCGGATCCTGCGGACTCAGCAAACATCCCGCAACACCCCTCGCACACCACACGCTATGAAGTATGAGCTAGCACAGGTTTCCGGTTGCAAGCTCGGGTCCCTTGGACTCAGCAAACTTTCCCAGTACTCCTCGAACTCCTCATGTTACGGCACCCCAGGTGAGCCACTGGCACTGATCCTTATGGACACACTCCTCTGCACAGTGTGATCACTGTAAACATTAGGACGGTCCTTTTCCCAACTGACAATAACTTCCACCCATTTCCCCCCATTGTGGAAATGGGGAGATCCTTTCTGTCCCTGGGATCTTGTGGACAGGAGGCCAGCTAACCAACCCTTGGAGAGGGCTTAGGCCCCCTGGCCACAAGAGGAGGCGATTGACTGCAGGCCAGTAACTTCCAGGCAAAAACCCACCAAGTGATAGTCCCCTTCCTGGAGCACAACAAGCGCCAGGCAACCACAAGTCTGCAGTTAATCCAGTTGCAGTCCCTCCAGCCCCAATGGCTTCTCTTGTCAATGTTCTAGCGTCCAACTAGCGTTGAATGGTTCCAATCCCAAAAGCGTCTCTAAACTCTTGAGGACAGAGCCCCAGTAGTTATACCCACAACGGAATAGCACTCCTTTTCCCGCTTTCCCTCACCCCGCATGTTATTACAACGCGGTCATTACAACAACTGCGTTGTAACAACGCAATACCATTACCCCCCAAGTCGTTACCACGACTTGTGGAGGGGGCGCTGGATGTTGGAATAGTATGATTTACTATTCCAACTCCAGTCTGTGCGGACAGTAGGGAAGGTGTTGGATTTTAAATCTAACACCTTCTCCCCCCCTCCGCAAGTCGTGGTTTCGACTTGCGGGGTAATGGTATTGCGTTGTTAGAACGCGGTCGTTGTAACGACCGCGCTTTAATAACATGCCGGGTCACGGATGCGGGGTGAGTGATGTTTACCCCCACAACGGCCTTTGAAGATGAGATCAGTCTAAAAGGCCACCTTTGAAATGCACAAGCCTCCTCTAAATTTAATCCTGTCTGCTATCCTACCTTGGGAGGCTTGATCAATATCAATGCCTCCCCCTTGGAATGCAAGTGCCAATTCCTCCCGCTCTTATCCGTCCCAGGAAGGCCCCTCAGATTCAGAGGTCTGCAGTTTCGCTTGAGTGCCCCTAGTTTATGGCCGTCTATCAGGAATGCATAGATGCAGCTGTCTCCCCAGCACCCAGATGTGGATTGGAGACAGGCTGACATGCACAAAGAGAGACACGAGCATCGAAATGTCTGCTTTCCCAAAGTGGCATTTCCAGGTTAGTAATGCCAAATCCACTTTTACTACCAGAGAGGATGTGCCATTACTAATCCATCAATACTAAACACCATTCTGTGACTCTTCTGTAATTAGGAAATACAGATCAATAGCCTTTCCACAGATCCCTCATGTTAATCAATGCGAGAAGCAGGCCTCACAGTACTGAGCACACCATCCGATGTTATTCACTACTAGGGCATGTAGCGCACACGTGCCTATGCCCTACCTCTTCCTTACACCGCACCTTGCCCCCAGGGAGTACTCAGATGTAGTGAGAAACATGCAGAACTTGGCAAATAACTTTTAAATGCCAATCTGAGTAACAGTAACCTGCACACACAGGCCCCGCCTTGGCAAACCTGTGGGACGTTTAAAGAGCTACCTCCATGGGTGGCTCAACCAGTGCTGCAGGCCCATTTAGTAGCATTTTTGTTACATACCCTAGGTATATGTCTTACCACTGGATAAGGGACTTACAACTAACTCAAATCAGCCAATCATGTGTACACCAATCATCACTAGGTACATGACAAGCCCAGTGCTTTGGCATTGCATGGCAGTGGTAAAGCGCTCAAAGTCCTAAACCAGCAAAACATGGTCCAAACAAGAGGCCAGAAGCCAAAACGTCAGGGAAGACAATGCCAAAAGATGCCATGTCTAACACTATGTATGTGTGTTAGTCTGTAGGAGCCTGAGCACTAGTAGGTGCGTTTTGGGTGCCTATGGGTGCGTGTGTGCATATGCGTTTTGTATGTGTTTATGCCTGGTGCTCTGTGTGTATTAGTGTTTTTAGGCATGCCATTCTGTGTGCGCATGGATGCATGTAGGTGTTTTTTTTCACTTCTATGTACGAAGAAGAATATGTACTCAATATCTATGTGTGTGCATAAATATTTTCTCTGTGTTTTTTAAAGTGCATAGGTGTTTTGAGTGCATTTGAATGTCTGTATGTCTATTGATTTTTGTACATCTGTCCAGTATATATGATGATCTCTGTGTGATTATTGACACCTACTGTTACACCTGCATGTTAAATATTCTCTGCCTAAGTTGGATGCAGCTGTGAGTGGGTGTATTTGGAATGTTCTCAGTTTGCAATATAAAGGACATAGGAACATTTGCATGACAGATTAATTTGCCTCTGTCTTAGGTAGCCCTTACTATGTGTGACATACCTGGCTTTCCATTCTATGCCATTTTGTATTCTGGAACTCATAGTTTTGCTTTTAGGGTTACAAGTATGTGTTTAAAATTTTCTGTGTGCAATGCGCTGTAGGCTAACAACCCAAGACTGCCTGAAGGTGCCACACAATATACAATGCATAGAACTGCTTGGCAGATGTGCATGTGTCTCCCCATCGAATGCCATTCCAAGGGACAAACGTTGATACACTTTTTGCTCTCTGTTATAAAGCAGTGCTGTCCAGCATAGGTTTTAGAGTATCAAATTAATAACAATTTGTTTAGGATAACCACTGACAATACAAATTAAAAAAAAAAAAACAATGAAGGCCATGGCTAGGTTTGACAGTCGCACTCTACCACACTGGTCTTATGGGTCTTTTGGGAAGTATATAGTATTGTTCATTCACAATCCATGTATCTTCTGGTGCTTCAGGAGGAGAAGGAGCCAACCATTCCTTCTCAGTTGGACACGGTCCAAAATGTGCAAATAACGATGTCTACAAGCACACCGAAATACAAAGGTGAGGTTGTGGTTTCAGTTGTCTTTTATTCAATCATATTAGACATGCCCCTTCACCAACAAGTGTTTCGTCTATTGCTGTTCCAAACACAGCAGACTTCGTCAGGGCTTTGTATCTAAAACAGAGGTATATTCTATTCAGGAGCAGTATCACTATAGTTTCTTTTAACCGTCACCTGGGTCAGATGACCCCAGAGTTTCACCCGAGAGTAGGTTTGAATCAATTTAGATCATGCATGATTACTGATTGCTGTGCTTAGTGCCTCATCCACTGGTAAACAACTATTGTTGATGCGGTGCTTCGTGTTTTAGAGGGGGAGGTCTTTTAGTGGCATGCAAGAAAGTGTATTCTCTTTGATAATATTAGTATAGTGCATCTATTTTGTTATTTTACACCCAAGTGTGGGTTAGGGACTGCTGGGCTGGGGGTGGGGGAGATTGGGATCTCATGCACACTCAGTCTAAATTTGACCTAAGTATAAGTGTCCAGATCAAGATATTCCATATAGTTTTCATGCGTATTCTGTAGAGGACGATATTTATATCTGATTATAACAAGGTCTGTGCTAACTCTTGACTGCACTTCAAACTCGGTAGTAAGACAGTGGTCTTACCTTATAATACTTATTTTCTGTCGCAAGTCAATAGTGTGGTGGTGATCTACAACAAATGAGACGTAGGTATTGTCAGGTCACCAATATCTGGTAGTGGCATATTCATACACGTACTATATCTGTTGAGTCAGTAAATTTCTATTTATCACTGACAATATTACATTAAATTTTGTAGGTATGGAGTGTGACAAGTATTTATCACATAGATCTCGACATCATGAGTTCAGCGCATGGACAACTCCAACTCTAAAAAGGGTATATATACTGATGAGTATAAACAGATTGGCTCTGGTGTTACCACTTAATATGAAATTCGTAAGTAGCTCAATAACCACCTACTATTGTAACAGCCGGGGTAGGCTGAATTACTTCTATGGCCATTAATACAACAGTCAAATCCCAAAAAGCAAGTAACGATACATAACCGCTTAATCAGCCATAAGTTATACGAGTGCTTATTGAGGAGCTGAGTTTACGTTCCATGGCAGCGGACGCACCACCTAATCGTCCCAGTCCATAAAGCAAACTGGAAATTAAATAACAGTGCGTGAGGTATACACTTATCGAAATCTTGTCTGTAACGTTCTCTATTCGTGTCGGGTCTGCTGAGTACGCGCGACCGGCGTGGTGGTTGGCCACCATCTTAGTTTGCTTTTATGTACTGCAGAAAATAGACGACGTCCTCCACAGTGGTTGTGTATCCCACTCTTAGATATGAATTGGCGGTGGACATATTGGAATCTATTCCAACGTAAAGTGTATCAGCCACATTAAAAGTATATTAGTCATGTTTGGAGGCTAAATCATGATATAGCAATCATGATATAGCAACCAATATTTATGGTTGATTTGAGAGAGTCGATCAAGTACAGATCAGGCTAATTAAAAACAAAAGATTAGAAACTCTACGTGAGTTTCTATTATGAATTCACAATCATCTTCCCAATGTGTATAATTGCGGTATATATTCGGTAAATTTAAACTAGATATTATAAGATTAATACTGTTTGTCCAAGCGGCTCCAACTGACTAGATTTAGACGACGTCCATTAGAAATGATTGAGTATCTCACTCTCCTTTATGGATCGGCGGCGGCCATTGGTATATGTTCAAATGAGAAGTATGTCAGCCACGCTCCTACAGAGACTATGTCTAAGTCTTGGTGTGACTAAGCGTCCATCCTGCAATGTATATTGACAGGATTGTTCTTTATTAAGTGTGACCATTACAATTTAAATAACAACTATGTTCTGTGATAATAGCTGCATCCTATAATCACAGAATGTAATTAGGAAAGCCTATTGGATGATAAAAGGAGTTTGAGTGTTCAGGTTGTTGAAGTCATAGGGGGATATTAGCAACAACTTGCGATAATTATCGCAAACCGCGATTAGCGCGTTTTTTTTTATCGCCGCGTATCGCTGAATTTTATCGCGGATATAACAGGCTATTAGCAACGCTTATCTCCAATGCGATAAAATATCCAGCGATAGCGGCGAAATGCGTGAATATCGCTGGAAATCCAGCGATATTCACGCATTAACGCCATGGGGGACTGACAATCCACCTCCCATTGAACAAACAGGTAAGTCATGTTTTTAGCAGGTGTTAAATTCTAGCGATAATCGCGCCTAGCGCAAGTTTTTTTATCGCTTCGCCTGCGTTGCTAATAGGGGGAAGTTGTGTTAGCGACTGTTTTCAGTCGCTTTTAGTTGGGAACGCCTACCTTGCATGTCATTAGCGATAATTATCGCTGGCATGCAAGGTGATGGGAAACCGGCCGCTATCGTAGGAAAGCTGTCGCTAACGCCTGTTAGCGACAGCTTGCTGATAGGGCGATAAAAAATCGCTGCTTTAGCGGCAAAAAGTGCCGCTAAAGCGGCGATAAAGCCCTTGCTAATATGCCCCATAGTTTCATGTTATTAGTGTCAGTGAAACCATGGTACTATCTTATCAATTGAGTGAGTAGTGGGGTCACTCATTCCCTCCCATCTCTTATTTCTCATAAAGGGTTGGATTGGGAAACGTGAGGAGGTGTGTGAGAGAGCCAGTGATCACCAGAAAATTAGTATAGAGTTCCTATATGGTCACCAAATATCAACTATATATTCATATGCTTGACATGAACCGTTTCATCACAATAAGATAGCATATTCATTTTCAAATTCACAAGTTAAAACAATAATCATGGCCTATACTTCGACACAAACTTCACTGTACATTCCAGCAGCTACACATCCACTGTCTAGATTTAGACGACGTCCATTATAAATGATTGAGTATCTCACTCTCCTTTATGGATCGGCGGCGGCCATTGGTATATGTTCAAATGAGAAGTATGTCAGCCACGCTCCTACAGAGACTATGTCTAAGTCTGGGTGTGACTAAGCGTCCATCCTGCAATGTATATTGACAGGATTGTTCTTTATTATGTGTGACCATTACAATTTAAATAACAACTATGTTCTGTGATAATAGCTGTGTCCTATAATCACAGAATGTAATTAGGAAAGCCTATTGGATGATAAAAGGAGTTTGAGTGTTCAGGTTGTTGAAGTCATAGTTTCATGTTATTAGTGTTAGTGAAACCATGGTACTATGTTATCAATTGAGTGAGTAGTGGGGTCACGCATTCCCTCCCATCTCTTATTTCTCATAAAGGGTTGGATTGGGAAACTTGAGGAGGTGTGTGAGAGAGCCAGTGATCTCCAGAAAATTAGTATAGAGTTCCTATATGGTCACCAAATATCAACTATATATTCATATGCTTGACATGAACCGTTTCATCACAATAAGATAGCATATTCATTTTCAAATTCACAAGTTAAAACAATAATCATGGCCTATACTTCGAACACAAACTTCACTGTACATTCCAGCAGCTAGACATCCACTGTCTATTATAGAGATCAAGCAATCATTGTTAAAGGCATTACAGCATTCCCACATGGTCATCCTATACCATCATTATCTCCATAAGCTCACTGGTATCTGGTACCTTACGTAAACAACAGGTGATTGCTGCTCTTCCTATTGCTTATTTCAGAGCAGGTATACGTTAATCACTTAGGAAGTAGTGCAATTTCCGGTCAATATTCAACCCCAGGTCTACAGCTTTGAGACGCAATATCCATATAGCTTCTTGTCGTCTCAATTGTTGTTCTCGGTTGCCACCCCTTTCATTACGTTGGACCATTTCTAGACCATGAAATTGAAATGTCCTATATTGAGTCTGTTTCTCAACCCCTATAACATGTCCTTTACTATGAACTTTGACCACCGCATGATTCAATTCCTTGACATCGAACTTTATATAGTCCGAAATATTGAGTAGGATGTACAGAAAGGGCACATCCTGTAACGCAATACTACATGCCTGCAGCGCCCACCCTAGACTCCAACTACAAGCCATACCCTATGGTGAAATGGTTAGGGCCAGGAGAAATTGTAGTACAGGCAATGAATTTGCTAATAACTTGGTGTACATCAGGAGAGACAGCACTGTTAATATTGCTGGGGAGGAGGTGAGCCCAGCGGGGTAAGACAACAGGCCGACGGGTGGACGATACCGGGCAGGCGGTGGTGAGGCCCCGAGACACCCCCCGTGCATCACTAAAATAAATAATCCGTTTCCCAAAAACTTTATGAACTCCACCATGTCCGGCAGCAAGGGAAATCGAGGCTCACACCAACACAAGTTGGACAAGATGACATGGACCAAGAATCAGGAAAAGCCCAATGTGCAGGCGGATACACCACCAGTGACCCGTGACACGTCTCCGGCGCAAAACGCTCCTACACTACAGGACATTCTCACTGCCGTCACGGTGGTGCGTACTTTGCTCGAATCACTCAGTGATTCCGTTTCCATAGAAGTCGCCCTCATCCGGGTGGATTTTCGGAATATGAATGAACGCATGACAGAAGTGGAAGAAGTAACTCAGGGCCTAGCTACCACCTCCAAGGGTTCTGAGAAACAGGTCCAGGACCTGCAGGCTACCAGTCGGGCACTGGCGGACCAGCTTGATGACTACGAAGGCAGGGCCAGGAGGAACAACGTTAGAATTATTGGGGTCACTGAGAAAGCGGAAGGCCACGCCGTGGACCTATTCGTGGAGGAATTAATCAGGCAGCGGCTGCAGCCCAAGACTCTCTCCAAGTATTCCTCTATTGAACGCGCACACCGAGTTCCGGGAGGCAAACTCAAACCAGGACAGCCCCCCAGGCCCATATTGGCCTGAGTGTTTAATTTCCACAATAGGGATGTGATTCTACAAACTACTCGATGTGCTCCTCCACTTAAAATTGACAACAGCACCATCATGTTTTTCCCGGATTTTACAATAAAGGTCCAACAACAGCTCAGAAGTTTCCTTGAAGTCAAGAAGGCCCTGAGGGACAGAGCGCTGCCATACGCGATGCTATTCGCTGCAAAACTCAGGGTAGAAGCTGAGGGCGAAACATGCTTCTTCACGGAGCCAGAGGCGGCTTGGGAGTGGCTGGACGGATGGCGACAGGTGGGAGGCCCAAACAACCCAGACAGATGTCGGAGACGGATGGGAAAAGTTCGCAACGCGACTACATCGGACCACGAAGTGAGTGACACTACAGACGCAGAACGAATGGAGAATGGCTGGTCTGGACCTGCATGATATTGTGTGGGCAGGGACAAAACTAGAGACATGTGGAAGATAAAGTTGCCACACATACGAACTTTGTAGCTCCTTGCCTAACTGTGCTATATTTGCGCCCTGATGGAGCTACCTGACCGCATGCTGGTGAAGAGTCAGCGGGGCGGTGCCCTGGAGCTGAACTGGCTGAGTATATGAACTGAAATTCTATAATCATAGACTGTTTGCTATAAGTATATCTGAGGTCAACGGGGCGGGGGATCTAGACTCATTGGTCCATTTCTCCTCTGAAACTGGGATGGGTGGGCGACGGACGCTCTGCAATGTTGGGGTGGTGGGTAGTTCGAAGTCCGTCTTGCAGGGAGGCAGGGTGGAGGGGTGGATTGGGCAAGTTTAGGGGGGTTTATTGTTGTTTAATTGCATCACAAGGGTCATTACTTTGCTACAGCACATATTCATCACTGGTTCCCATCCACTCTATCAGGTGTATAAATGCCACTGCATACAAACTACGCATCTACTGTGTATGAACACAAGACATCTCCACCCCCATTACTCATTGGGGACAATGGGCCCATTGAGATCCCCACGCGAACATAATGGCAGCTACCGGCGCCCCCAGAGACATAAGACTTGAGGTGACACTAAATTTGCTCTCCTGGAATGTCAATGGGTTAGGAGATAGAATCAAGAGGGGGGTGGTGCTCCAGTACATCAAACGGCAGGCCTTAGACATAATTTCGCTGCAGGAAACCCACCTCGTTGGGAATACCTGTGAGGCACTGGACAGATGGGGATACAAACTTATAGTCCACGTGGGATTTACTACTGGGTACAGAGGGGTTGGGATATTTATGAAGAAAAATCTCCCATTTATAGTGACTCAGACGCACACAGATAACTATGGGCGCTGCGCCGTGATGTCAGGGACCTGGGAGGGTAGGAATATGAATATCCTTTCGGTATATATACCTCCTGCGTTACATAATGTTGCCTTGCTGGACCTGAGTAAGATGATTCTTGCCCTACCAGAAGGCGAAATGGTGATAGGTGGAGACCTCAATATGACGCTTTGCGACCAGGTTTACAGATACACCCCAGGAGGCACTATACGATCCCAAAACACAATGGCTGACTTTGCAGCGGCGCTGGGCCTGACGGATGTATGGCGGCTCACCCACAGGCACAACAGTACACCTACTACTCAGCTGCTCACAAAAGCCACTCCCGAATCGACTATATACTAACCTTGGCTGATTCTACACACCATTTCACTGAGGTTCAGCACTTAGCGAGGGGCATTTCTGATCATGCTCCCATAAGGACACGATATGCTGTGAGTACTGCCCCCACCCGCAGGACAATCACGATTAGCCCATGGTGCCTCCAAATCCCACATATAAAGATACCTTGATCAAAGATACTGACTATTACTTTATGGAAAATGTGGGGATGGTCTAGTCATCGCAGATTCTGTGGGAGGCCTATAAAGCTGTAATTAAGGGCCGGGCCCTATCCCTCACAGTGGGCCATAGGAAAGAGAAAGATAGACAAGTAGTCGAATTAGAACAGGATATCCTGACAAGAGAGCAGGCATTAGGGGACACCCTGGATGAGACCGAAACTCACATTTTGGAACTCAAAAGGAAAGAATACAGGGACCTAGCAAATGAAACAGCCAGAGGCTAACACCGCGCCAAAATACATAGAATATACGATCAGACAGACAGAGCTAGTAAACTAGTAGCATGGTTGGATAGGAAGGAAAGAGCGGAACGCTGGATTAGAGTAATACATGGGCAGGATGGGACTTTTCCGCGAGACCCACAACATATAGCGGATGGGTTTGCCGAATATTATACGTAACTTTACTCACCGGTCGCAACGGCTACCATAGAGGAGGCGCAGGAGATGATAGCCGACATACAAATCCTGACACTGACCTTAGAAGACCAGCAGTCGCTGGAAGTAGATATTACCGCTGAGGAAATCACAGCAGCCATACTCAGCATACAGTCAGGGACAGCTGGGGGACCAAACGGCCTGCCAATTGAACTCCTTAAAATAACGGCATCCAAGGTGGCACCTCACCTCCTCGATATGTACCTCGAGAGTAAATCCGCTGGAGCATTACCCAGAGACCAGAGAATGGCTTCCATTGTCATAATCCATAAGGCAGGGAAACCAGAGGAGGCATTTACCTCATACAGACCAATATCCTTACTAAATGTTGAAGCAAAAATTCTAGCAAAAGTATTGGCCACTAGGCTGCTCCCTGTAGTCACAAGGCTGGTCCACCCGGACCAATCTGGGTTCATGCCTGGCCGCAACACCGCTATAAATCTACGCCGCCTAAATGAAGTGCTTGCTAGGAAAAACACCATTAGAGAAAACGCAGCCATACTTTCATTGGACGCACGTATGGCTTTCAACACTGTAGAGTGGCCATATATGTTTGCGGTCCTCGAGCCTGGGGAGGATGTATCTTGAATGAATCAGACTCCTATACGCTGTGTCTACCACATTTACTCTGCGCCGCCGGACGAGACAGGGCTGCCCTCTATCCCCCCTTATATTCGCTCTTGTCCTCGAGCCTCTTGCGTGTTGGATATGGGAAGACCCATTGATAAGGGGATTGAAGTGGGCAAACGAGTGGGAGTATAGAATCTCGCTTTACGCGGACGACATTCTACTGTACGTCACCTCCCCTTGTGCCTCAATCAGCAGAATACTCCAGATCTGTTCTAATCACTGCAAATATTCTGGGTACACTATTAACTGGTCTAAACCGGTTTTATACTTACTTCACAGGCCAGCGCCAGCCCTCCCGGCTAACTGTGAGGCCATAGTCGTTACGGAAGGGTTTCGATATTTAGGTATATACGCAATGGCTAATCCATTGCTTTTCTATGAACGAAACCTTCTGGGCCCCTTGACTTGACTGCAAAGCGATATCCGCCATTGGCGAGCGCTGCCTTTATCGTTGTTGGGACGTGCAGCACTATATAAAATTATGGCTCTGCCTCGGCTCCTGCATGCGCTGCAGAATACCCATATAGCTTTCCCTCAACGTATTTTAAATCAATTGAAGGGGAAGTCAGGAACCTACTTTGGGACGGAAAGCTGCCGTGCATCGCGGGGCCTAAACTGGTCCGGGGTGGTACGATGGGGGAATCGCCCTGCCAGACATCCGAAGCTATTACTGGGCTGCCCACCTTTCAATTATCAACAAAAGGGTATATGGAGCGCAGCAGGACCCAGCATGTCAGATGGACAGATGGCTGATGGGCCGAGGAGGATATAGAGAGGCACTGTACACAAAACTATGTGGACAGCAGCTCACTGGCCCTACTGCTCTCACGGTTGCAATATGGCACACTACACCTACAAAACGAGGCTGGTGCAATAAATTAACACTAATGACGCCCCTATGGCATGCAGCCATGCTGGGCAATTTAAGTAACTGTAGAGGATTTGACAAATGGGATACCATTGGTATATCACAAGTTGGAGACCTGATAAAGAAAGGTAAAATACTGACATTTGCGGAACTACAAAAAGAGTATAAATTATCCATAGGCGAAACCTTCCGATACTTGCAAATATGACATGCCTTACTGGAGGCAATCAGAGAGATAGATGGGATCCCGGATGCCACCCCACTTGAGGATAGATTACTTGCAGACCCTATGGAGAGCAAAGCAATTTTGCTCACTTATCGGAAAATAATCAATAATTCACCAGACCCGTTGAAACACCTATATACACTCTGGCAGACTGATGTGGGGGACTTGGAGGAGGAGAATTGGTGTGATGCGCTGTCCTTCCCGCAAGAGGTGGCCATACCATCACGACTGCGATTGGTCCAACTGAAATTCTTGCAGCGGACATACATCACATGCACAACATTGGTCAAGATGGGCCGCAGTAGTTCTGTAGACTGTAGACGGAGATGCGGGGGGACGGGCACAATTTACCATACACTCTGGGAATGTCCCTTGATCCAGACATTTTGGGAGGCAGTTAACAAGGTGGTTGGCGAGGTATGTGGAATTGCCCTAGAGCTGTCCCCCAAGATATGTCTGCTCAATACTTGGGATGCCACAGACTTCAATCGCATGGACCAACTGTGGGCAGCCACTGGCTTTATACTAGCGAAGGTTAATATCGCCCATAGATGGGGGGTTTCTGAGTCACCAACAATAGTAGAATGGGAGCTGGATGTTTATTGGTGCATGTTGGCTGAACGAGCGGTCTACACGAATAGAGGATGCCCCAAAAAATGGCACAAGGTATGTGGGAAATGGAATACGTATCGAGGCAACATCTGCACCTCCCCCTCAGCACAAGGACACGGGCCGGTAATGTTAATGCACAACATAATTCCTGAAAGGGGGGGAGAGCGGGGCGATACATGGGATGTCCAGTGACGAAATATAATCACCTGTTAATGATCTGATGTGATGTGTATGTTTGAATTGTAATATGTCACTCCAATAAGTGTCAATAAAAAGAGTTAAAAAATAAATAAAAATAAGGATTATAATGTAAGACCACTGTCATATTGCCGAGTCTGATGTGCCATCAAGAGTTAGCACGGACCTTGTTATAATCAAATATAAATATCGCCTCTACAGAATACGCATGAAAACTATATGGAAAATCTTGATCTGGACACTTGTACTTAGGTCAAAATTAGACCGAGTGAGTATGAGATCCCAATCCCCCCCCCCCCGCCCAGCAGTCCCTAACCCACACTTGGGTGTAAAATAACAAAATAGATGCAGTATACTAATATTATCAAAGAGAATACACTCTCTTGCATGCCACAAAAAGACCTCCCCCTCTAAAACACGAGGCACCGCATCAACAATAGGTGTTTACCAGTGGATGAGGCACTAGGCACAGCAATCAGTAATCATGCATGATCTAAATTGATTCAAACCACACTCTCGGGTGAAACTCTGGGGTCATCTGACCCAGGTGACGGTTAGAAGAAGCTATAGTGATACTCCTCCTGAATAGAATATACCTCTGTTTTAGAAACAAAGCCCTGACGAAGTCTGCTGTGATTGGAACAGCAGTAGACAAAACACGTATTGGCGAAGTGGTGTGTCTAATATGATTGAATAAAAGACAACTGAAACCACGACCTCACCTTTGGATTTCTGTGTGCTTGGAGACATCCTTGTTTGCACAAATTAGTTTCAGTTTGCTCCAATCAATCAATCAATCAGGATTTATAAAGCACAGCAACTCATTATGGTGTCCAGGCACTGAGGGCATAGCTGCTGGGTCAGATGAACAGCCAGTTCTGAAGTCCCTGTCTGAATTCCAAGAGAGAGAATGAGGGACGTAGGTGAAAGGAGAGGATGTTTCAGGTTTAATCAGCAAGGTAGAAGAAGGAGAGTCCTCCACAATGGCTTCGCCGGATGCAGGGGGTTTTGAGTGAGGGATAGGGAGGTGGAGCGCAGGTGTCTGGAGGGATGTGGAAGTTCAGGCAGTGGTTCATGTGCAGTGATCCCAGGTTTTAAAGGGCTTTGAAGGTGTGGATCAACATCTTGAACTGGCATCTCTTCTGAATTGGGAGTCAGTGGATTTTGTTGAGGTGAGGGGTGATGTGGGTCCAATTGAGGAGGTCGAGGATGAGACTGGCCACTGAATTCTGTATGTTCTGTAGTGTCTTCAGGATGTGAGTGGTGATTTCTATGTAGAGTACTTTGCCATAGTCCAGCCAGCTGGTGATTAGGGCTTAAGTGACAGTAAGTCTGATGTTGACGAGGAGCCATTTGAAGATCATATGGAGAATGTTGGACTTGGCCCTTTTTGGCAGGTTCACCCCTAAACTTTTTGCCTTGTATGTTAGTGGTTTTAAGTCTCTGGGCACTTTAGCACTGTGGTCCAGTGTAAAGTGCGTGCGCGCTGTGTGCGCATGTGGTGAGATTGGCCTGCCCTCCCATAGGAATGCATGGGGGATATGTGTGTCCATGGTAATCTCTGGTATGAGGGGAGTGCAGGGTCGAGTTTAGTATGTGCGAACTCGTGAGAATAAATGCTGCGCAATGGTGTGCGCAGATTTATTATAACTAGTGTAGAAATGCCACTTCTAGAAGTTGGCATTTCTGTGTGCTCTGTGTCTGCCTGCCTGATGTGAATTGCATGTCTGGCTTGTGAGTGACAGGGGCTGGGAGGTGTGTGTGGCTCCAGGAGGGGCAGGGTGAGTCAGCGCAGGGCTGAATAGAGAGATCTCCATGCAGATGGGTGGGAGGAGTTGCACCTGGGACCTGAATAGGGCTGTGCCTTCCCTCCACAATGCTGGCTCCACCCCCTGTGGTGCGTCTGATGTCCCTAGCCTGTCCTGTGAAAGGAGAGAGGAGCTGAGCAAAACAAAGTGCTCCAAAGCTCCCCCAAACCAGTTGCGTCTGGTTTTTCCCCAGCCCTGTGCTGTGTTACAAAGGGATTTTGGTGTATAAAACAAGGGGCTGTGACCCCATGAAAATGTACTTGCTTGTGGATCCTGATTCCTGCAGGGCGTGCTGCTGCTGGGGCCCAGGAGGACTTGCCAGGAGGGCTGCCTCCCTGGGCCCAGCTATGCCCTGGAACCCTTTGCTTAATTTCTGTTAGCCCTGGGCCCTGCCTTGCCCTTGATGCCTGGAAGCCCCCTGGGACCTTTAGCTTTATTTTATCCAGGGCTTTTAGGCAACCTTTCTAGCACCAGCGCTGCCTTGTGATTTGCCCAGCTGATGGAGAGCGTGGGCTTCGCGGCGCCGAGCTGCCTTTCGCCATGAGGGAATCCCCAGCGTAGGGATTCCCCAGAGATTGCTGGCCTTACGGGTGCCCACCCCGCTTATTTTCGGATTTTAGTGCGCAGGTGCCCACCCTGCGACTTCGTTTTATTTTATAAGTAACGCGGGTGCCCACCCCGCGTATTTGAGTCTATTGCGGGTGCCCACCCCGCCTGGCCGCCGTGCGAGTTTTTATTTAAACTGCGCGGGTGCCTACCCCGCGACTTTGCCCCAAAGAGAAGAATCACCGCCGCGGCCCGTGCGGCCAAACCGGAAGTCAGGCACCTCCTGCCCGTGACGTGGGCGGGGCCTGAAATCCGGCCGGGAGAGAAGGAGGCAGCCTGGAGCCTTGCTGGCTCCATACCGAAGTCCCGGACCCGAGATGGTGGACCGGGTGAAGTGTGGTGCCTGATGACGCGGGGCTCTCATGAATGGAGAGAGCCTCGCAAGCGCCGCAGCCTGTTTCCCCGTGGAGGGGGTGCGAGGCACGTCGCCGGTGCCTGCCCCCGGCGCGTTCAACGAGAAGAGCCGAAGCCAGTCCCGCAGGAGCGGAGTCCCCAGAGAGCAGCCCGGTGAGTCGAGAAGGGCTGGGGGCTCCGTGGGTGCTATTGTTGGTGCCTGATTAAGGCACAGTGCCAAGTGCAACATTACGAACGGCCCCGTCTGGCAGTGGGTCGCTCCCACGTTTGGGGGCATGATTGTTTCAGAGCCTTGATGGCTCCAACACTTTGTATAGTTATTTACAGAGCCCCGTGCGGCTCCAACGTTTACATACTTATTTACCGGACCAGAGGGGCACGTGTTCTTCCCCGTGGTGTGCCCCAGAGAGGGAGTGAATGATGGCCCTTTGTAAGAGAGGGCTCAGAGGGGCCCATGCTTTTATTATTTAGGGGCCTATGGTTGGTAAAAGGGCCAGAGGGGCCCGTGATCCTTTTTCAGTGCCACAGTGTTTGGGGACATTGTTTGCTACAGAGCCCCGTGTGGCTCCAACGTTTTGCCTAATTACCCTCAGAGCCCCGTGTGGCTCCAACGTCTGGCATACTTGTTCTACGGGCTATTGAGAGCCCATGCCTTATTTGAATGTTTACAGCTGCCCAGCAAGTAGTGGGCAGCTACACCGTTTAGGTCTTTCTCTTTGCTTTAGGGGACATGTTAAAGGTAGGAGTGAGATGCACTCCTGTGCCCCTGACATTCACAGCTGCGCAGCACTTAGTGCCAGGTGCACCGTTTAGGCCTGCGAAGATTGCGCACCCTTGACTTTCGCTGCCCTTGCAGCGCGCCCTGACTTTTGGACATAGGGCATTTGAGCCCCTTGTGAGATGGCCAGTTGGCCAAGGGGACTGCTAGGTTTATAGGGCGCCAGGCCCTAATGTGATTTATACCTCTGCTATGGTTCTTTCTACTATGAGGTTATGGGCTACTGTGAGTATGTGGTGCTAGGAAATGTAATGCATGTAGTATGTTTTACGCACCCTGTTTTGGTTACCTCTAAAATGTGTTTTTTATGCTTGTGAGGTTATTACTTCCTAATGCGTTTAGGTTGTGAGTTATTTTCCCCTGAGATTATTTCCTAATGTGATTTATACTTAGGATGTTATTGTCTAATGCGTTTAGACTGGAGAGATAATTGCATAATGTGTTTATGCTGGTGAGGTTGGCGCATGAGGTTTTGTGCCTAATGTGATGCTGTGCATAATGTGGTTTATGTTACAGGCTGATGCTAAGTACAGTGGTTGCCAGTGATTACTGGTTGTACGTTTCTGATATGTCCTACATTTATTATGTGTTCTACATCTATTACCTTTTACTAAGTGATGGTTCTGACAGTGGTCCACGTGGCCCTGTCATGTGTAAATAATCCCTTGTAAATATGACCTAGTGCCAGGTGGCACGATGTATATTATGTGAGTACTATTCTAATGTGTTTTCTGATAATACAAAGGCTATTTTTATATATAACCTTGTGTGGAGTTCCTTCTTGTGGTGTGCCTGGTATGTTGTTGCTGTGTGCGTGCGCAAACGCTTTACACATTGCCTCCGGGATAAGCCTGACTGCTCGGGCCAAGCTACAAAGGGGGTGAGCAGGGGTTATCTTGGGTGTGTAACTCTCTTGCCCTGACTAGAGGGGTGGTCTCTGCCTGGCTTTGGCGCAAGCCTTAGCCAACCAGAGATCCCATTTCTAACATTGGTTGTCAGCGGTGGGGATTAGGACTTGCGTTTGCGCAGTACTACAGCGACAACTGGCTGCATTACAAAACTCTGCATTTTAGATAGTCACATGGAAAGGGATTATTGTTTCTGAGTTTGTTTTAAGTGTCATTTCTTTTTGAAATGTGTTTCTTGTGCACTATGAGTTGGGTGTCCTGCCAAGGACAGAAACCAGAGAATCTGGAGGAGAGACTGCCCTTGAGCCATTGCGCTGGTTCTTGGGTTGGCCTACAGTGGGGACTTAATTGGTATGGAGTCACTAGCTCGGGAGGGTAGATTATCCCCTAAGTGCAGTGTGAGTTTTCTGGATTCACCAGTAAGGGTGGGATCCAGTGGTGGCAGCAAAGTGTGTGTCCAGTGCATGAAGTCCCCGTCCCGTTCCCAGAGTATGGTACCTGGTGCTCAGTAAGAGGGGTGCAGGTTGAGATTCAGGGACAGTAAGGAACTGTCTCACCGGTCTGGGGGGGGGGTGTGTGTGGATGAGTGATGTGCTGCTGGACGCTGGGGTGAGTTCTCTGAAATAAGGAGCTTGCTGAATAATTGAGTGTGAGTTCTCTGAAATAAGGAACTTGCATGGGGAGTAACCTTGAGGGATGGTGCAGGTGTCTCCTAACCTGCGTGGCGGAGATGGTTCAAATGAACCCAACTAGGAACCGTTATAGTGAGGAGGTTGGGAACCTAGTATGTCCTGTTGGACTGTTCTGTATGGGGGACCTCCCCGTGGTAGAGGATCTGAAGAAGCATTGGGGAGTGAGTCCAATAAGAGTGGCTCGGGTATCTTCCGGTCCTGTGTGGTGGAAGAGGTTCAGTGTAGCCCAGCTAGGTCCCAGTGTAGCGGGAGGGGTGTAGGGGCTCACGTCCTGTCTCAGAGGAGAAGGAGTGAGTGTGCCCGAAACCCAGTCCCAGGGCCTGGATGGTTTCTTCAGGGAACACCAGGTTGGGGGCCTAGGCTGTACTTGTCGGCCATTTGAGGAGGATCTTCTAGTCTCTAGAGGACATGGAGCGTCTGTAACCAGAGCTCCAGCAGTCCTGGTGCTAGGCAGCACCGCTCCTAAGTGGAGGGTGTAGAAGTCCTGATTGAGGGGTGAGAGGGGGAGAGGTTCCCCAGTGGAAAAACCAGTGGGTCCAGAAGGGGACATGGGGACACCACTTCTGCCCTGGGTTTGTGCCCGGCAGACTGTCACACAACACATTAGTTATGTGTCACCCTCGGGGGGCATGCGTGCTCCCCGTGAAGTCCTGGTTCGCCGGGCATCTGACCAAAGGGTAGCGTCCCTGGGTTGGGGAGCCAGGTTCAGGTGTTTGCCTGTCCTGGACAGCAGGGCGACTGTTATCAGTGCCCTGAACAATGTAGCTTCTAGGGGTACCACTCCAGTTGGCAGGGTACACTGCTCTGGAAGGGGGTGCAGAGGGAGGGCGTCCTCGCCTCTGACCCTGGTGCGCATCGCCGGAGAAAAGGATCGCATGCGCTGCCGCTGTCATCGCATCACTGAATAAGGATGTCGCCGCTGCCGCTGACGCTTCGTATTCTCGAAACCGTTACCTCACCTCACCTGAGTGTGAGGAACCAACGCACCAAACTTCCTTGCGACCCTTTTGGCATTACAGATCCCAGGGTGGTAGACCAGTTGCGGACTGGTGGGAGAGTTGTGTTCTGGAGGGTGCTTTTCCTGGGAGAGTGCGCGACCCCAGAATTAGAGGTAGGGGGAGGAGATGCTTCGCCCGTGACCTCTGGTCAGCCTGAGGGTGCGGACCCTAGGTTGAAGGATCAGTGGTAGTTTGGAACTACACTGAGAGGGAGAGTGGAGAATGGCTATTGGATGCCAGGGGTTACTGCCCCCCACTCTGTGGATTGGCAAGGACCAGTGGCCTAGGGCCTGGTCCTGGCCGTGGACAACTAGGGAGTACCCGTGGGGTAGCCTAGTTGGTCCTGAGTTTTTTTTCCAGAGGGAACCACATGGGTTCACAGTGGCGTAGAACCGGAGGGCGTCCCTGCAGTGCGGGCCCGCGTCCGTGTTCTATCGCCCCAAGCAGGGAAGCCCATCACAGTGGTGATTGGTCTGCCCTACGTTTTGGCTGGAAGGGGGTTGTGTTGGACTTGGCCCTTTTTGGCAGGTTCACCCCTAAACTTTTTGCCTTGTATGTTAGTGGTTTTAAGTCTCTGGGCACTTTAGCACTGTGGTCCAGTGTAAAGTGCGAGCGCGCTGTGTGCGCGTGTGGTGAGATTGGCCTGCCCTCCCATAGGAATGCATGGGGGATATGTGTGTCCATGGTAATCCCTGGTATGAGGGGAGTGCAGGGTCGAGTTTAGTATGTGCGAACCTCGTGAGAATAAATGCTGCGCAATGGTGTGCGCAGATTTATTATAACTAGTGTAGAAATGCCACTTCTAGAAGTTGGCATTTCTGTGTGCTCTCTGTCTGCCTGCCTGATGTGAATTGCATGTCTGGCTTGTGAGTGACAGGGGCTGGGAGGTGTGTGTGGCTCCAGGAGGGGCAGGGTGAGTCAGCGCAGGGCTGAATAGAGAGATCTCCATGCAGATGGGTGGGAGGAGTTGCACCTGGGACCTGAATAGGGCTGTGCCTTCCCTCCACAATGCTGGCTCCACCCCCTGTGGTGCGTCTGATGTCCCTAGCCTGTCCTGTGAAAGGAGAGAGGAGCTGAGCAAAACAAAGTGCCCCAAAGCTCCCCCAAACCAGTTGCGTCTGGTTTTTCCCCAGCCCTGTGCTGTGTCACAAAGAGATTTTGGTGTATAAAAGAAGGGGCTGTGACCCCATGAAAATGTTTTTGCTTGTGGATCCTGATTCCTGCAGAGCGTGCTGCTGCTGGGGCCCAGGAGGACTTGCCAGGAGGGCTGCCTCCCTGGGCCAGCTATGCCCTGGAACCCTTTTGCTTAATTTCTGTTAGCCCTGGGCCCTGCCTTGCCCTTGATGCCTGGAAGCCCCCTGGGACCTTTAGCTTTATTTTATCCAGGGTTTTTAGGCAACCTTTCTAGCAACAGCGCTGCCTTGTGATTTGCCCAGCTGATGGAGAGCGTGGGCTTCGCAGCGCCGAGCTGCCTTTCGCCATGAGGGAATCCCCAGCGTAGGGATTCCCCCGAGATTGCTGGCCTTACGGGTGCCCACCCCGCTTATTTTCGGATTTTAGTGCGCAGGTGCCCACCCTGCGACTTCGTTTTATTTTATAAGTAACGCGGGTGCCCACCCCGCGTATTTGAGTCTATTGCGGGTGCCCACCCCGCCTGGCCGCCGTGCGAGTTTTTATTTAAACTGCGCGGGTGCCTACCCCGCGACTTTGCCCCAAAGAGAAGAATCACCGCCGCGGCCCGTGCGGCCAAACCGGAAGTCAAGCACCTCCTGCCCGTGACGTGGGCGGGGCCTGAAATCCGGCCGGGAGAGAAGGAGGCAGCCTGGAGCCTTGCTGGCTCCATACCGAAGTCCCGGTCCCGAGATGGGGGACCGGGTGAAGTGTGGCGCCTGGTGACGCGGGGCTCTCATGAATGGAGAGAGCCCCGCAAGCGCCGCAGCCTGTTTCCCGTGGAGGGGGGGTGCGAGGCACGTCGCCGGTGCCTGCCCCCGGCGCGTTCAACGAGAAGAGCCGAAGCCAGTCCCGCAGGAGCGGAGTCCCCAGAGAGCAGCCCGGTGAGTCGAGAAGGGCTGGGGGGCTCCGTGGGTGCTATTGTTGGTGCCTGATTAAGGCACAGTGCCAAGTGCAACATTACGAGCGGCCCCGTCTGGCAGTGGGTCGCTCCCACGTTTGGGGGCATGATTGTTTCAGAGCCTTGATGGCTCCAACACTTTATATAGTTATTTACAGAGCCCCGTGCGGCTCCAACGTTTTACATACTTATTTACCGGACCAGAGGGGCACGTGTTCTTTCCCCGTGGTGTGCCCCAGAGAGGGAGTGAATGATGGCCCTTTGTAAGAGAGGGCTCAGAGGGGCCCATGCTTTTATTATTTAGGGGGCCTATGGTTGGTAAAAGGGCCAGAGGGGCCTTTGATCCTTTTTTCAGTGCCACAGTGTTTGGGGGCATTGTTTGCTACAGAGCCCCGTGTGGCTCCAACGTTTTGCCTAATTACCCTCAGAGCCCTGTGTGGCTCCAACGTCTGGCATACTTGTTCTACGGGCTATTGAGAGCCCATGCCTTATTTGAATGTTTACAGCTGCTCAGCAAGTAGTGGGCAGCTACACCGTTTAGGTCTTTCTCTTTGCTTTAGGGGACATGTTAAAGGTAGGAGTGAGATGCACTCCTGTGCACCTGACATTCACAGCTGCGCAGCACTTAGTGCCAGCTGCACCGTTTAGGCCTGCGCAGATTGCGCACCCTTGACTTTCGCTGCCCTTGCAGCGCGCCCTGACTTTTGGACATAGGGCATTTGAGCCCCTTGTGAGATGGCCAGTTGGCCAAGGGGACTGCTAGGTTTATAGGGCGCCAGGCCCTAATGTGATTATACCTCTGCTATGGTTCTTTCTACTATGAGGTTATGGGCTACTGTGAGTATGTGGTGCTAGGAAATGTAATGCATGTAGTATGTTTTACCCACCCTGTTTTGGTTACCTCTAAAATGTGTTTTTTATGCTTGTGAGGTTATTACTTCCTAATGCGTTTAGGTTGTGAGTTATTTTCCCCTGAGATTATTTCCTAATGTGATTTATACTTAGGATGTTATTGTCTAATGCGTTTAGACTGCAGAGATAATTGCATAATGTGTTTATGTTGGTGAGGTTGGCGCATGAGGTTTTGCGCCTAATGTGATGCTGTGCATAATGTGGTTTATGTTACAGGCTGATGCTAAGTACAGTGGTTGCCAGTGATTACTGGTTGTACGTTTCTGATATGTCCTACATTTATTATGTGTTCTACATCTATTACCTTTTACTAAGTGATGGATCTGACAGTGGTCCACGTGGCCCTGTCATGTGTAAATAATCCCTTGAAAATATGACCTAGTGCCAGGTGGCACGATGTATATTATGTGAGTACTATTCTAATGTGTTTTCTGATAATACAAAGGCTATTTTTATATATAACCTTGTGTGGAGTTCCTTCTTGTGGTGTGCCTGGTATGTTGTTGCTGTGTGCGTGCGCAAACGCTTTACACATTGCCTCCGGGATAAGCCTGACTCCTCGGGCCAAGCTACCAAGGGGGTGAGCAGGGGTTATCTTTGGCGTGTAACTCCCTTGCCCTGACTAGAGTGGTGGTCTCTGCCTGGCTTTGGCGCAAGCCTTAGCCAACCAGAGATCCCATTTCTAACAGAGAATGCGAAGAGTGAGGAAGGAAGCGGAGTATACTCCATTGATATGGACATGGTGAGCTTGCTGTCAAGGATGATGCTGAGGTTGTGTGCATGGTCTGTCGGAGTAGGTGCTGGTCCTGTTGGGAAGGCTACCAGGAATCGTCCCATGGGGAGGTGTTGTTTCCAAAGATCAATACTTTTGTTTTGTCTGTGTTGAGTTTTAGGCAGTTGTCTTTCATCCAGTCGGCGATGCTCGTCATGCTCTTGTGGAAGTTGTCTTTTATGGTGGAGGGGTCTTCTGATAGTGAGAGGATGAGCTGGGTGTCGTCTGCGTAGGATATTATGTTCATTCCATGGGCTCTGATGATGTTGGCCAAGGGGGCAATATAGTTGTTGAACGGTGTAGGGCTGAGGGACGAGCCTTGAGGGACGCTGCAAATGATGTCCTTGGATTCTGAGGTGAAAGTGATAGACAGATTCTCTGGGTTCTTCAGGTGAGTAAGGAGGTGATCCTTTTGAGGGCTTTCCCTTGGATTCTGATGTGATGTAGCCTCTTGATAAGGGTGTGGTGGGATACGGTGTTGAATGCTGCTGAAAGATCAAGGAGGATCAGGGCTGCCATTTCTCCCCGGTTGAGGAGGGTTCTGATGTCGTCACTGGCAGTGATCAGGGTGGTTTCATGCTGTGTTTGGTGGGGAATCTGGATTAGGAGGGGTCCAGAGGAGTGTTGGTCTCTATGTGTTCTGAGAGTTGGCAGTTGACAGACTTTTCGAGGACTTTGGTGGGAAAGGATAGCAGCGAGATGAGATGGTAGTTCTTGATCTCCACAGCATGTAAATGTATCCTATCTATATATACTCCAAAAATTATAACATAAATACTTCTCTTCTGGATTCCTGCTACATGTGTCCTGCACTTCAACCTAAATAATGTCAATAAAATATTATCTTTGTCATAAGTTGTGGAACCTCAAGCCTGAGTAGCTCATCAAGTCTAGGTGTTCCCTTTGCATTCTTGTATTTATAGTCTTCCATTTATAATGTGACAAAGATACCAAAAAGTACCAGACTGCAAAGTAAAAACTAGGACTACATGATTGCTGCGACAGTAGTGTCATTTAATTGTTATGCAGGAGCGTACCCCTGTCATTAGTGCCTGACTGGATGTGACACTGCTACCCTGACTTTTTTTTTGGTCCTGCAACCACACTAATCTAATATGCGGGCAGAGGCCCGGCTTGGCCATGGAAACGCAAGGTCCACAAATTGTTCCATGAGCTGGAGGGGTGCACCAAGCATGCCCTCATAAATTATATGGGGCTGCTCTCAATATACTGAGTTGATCATATGAAGAAGTGGTGTCAGCACACTCAGTTTTTTAAATTATTTGTTCTTGACTAGACTTTTTTTCTGTGTCAAAGTATAGAGTAATCTACCAATCTTCCTCGTGTAAAATTCTGCTTTAATTTGCATCCCAGGCCCTTGTGCTAACATTGTGTGTGCATGTTGAATACATATATGTGTGGTGGATGTGTAGCATGTGTGTAGCAGTAAGAATCCGTGTGGTGAGAATTTGAGTGCTGGGATCAGTTGGATTCCTTTTGGACTGTTCCTGGATTAAAAGCATAACAGAAGATGGAGGGAGAATATAGCTACCACAGACAGTGGAAGTGTATAAACTGCATTCCTGTGGCTGGAGGGCTGAGACCCAGACACGCAAGTGGGGATGGAGACAGAGCTACCCTGGTAAATTCAATGTTGTCCTAGTTAGCAAAGGGCTATGGGTTATTTCTTCCTGAGCACTGCCATTTGGTAGATGGTAGGGGTGAGGTTAGAAATTTTTGTTGTTAAAGGTGCTTCCAAAATTTTAGATAATCCTGCTTGTAGCCAGCATTATTACTACCAGCCGTGAGAGTCATCATCTTGCATATAGGCTGTGTTTGTAAGACAGACAGAAAATTACATTTGAAGGACCACCAACTCAAACTGGTTCTGAAACCTTAGACAGTGTATCCATATTCCTTGTTTGGAAGATGAATATAAAAATATAAACTATCACACTTTGTTCCAGTTCCAAGTTCTTCAAGGCCAAGGGAAGAAGTGCTCCGCAGAGTTTCTGTGTGATCAGCGTTCATCTATGTATCACACCCAGGGGCATATTTATGAGAGGCTTCCATAGTGTTTGCACCACGCAATGTGGTACATGCATGACACAATCCTCTAAGTCAGATTTTTTTAAGCCACGCAAAGCCACTTAGCGTGGCTCTGAGTGGCTTCATAAATCTGGAGTAATGCAATGCAGCGCAATTGCTGCGTTGCGTTACTGTGCCCTGAGAAGGCATTCCATGGGCATTGCATTGGGTTCCCACTCAACTCCCATGGATTTTGACGCATTCCCATTTTTACAAGAACTTGTAAACCTTGGAAAGCGCCAAAATCTTACGCCTCCCCAGGGGATGTGTAATGAGGAGAAATATCTCTATTTCTCCTCGTTTCTTCCTCTTTCTATGTGTGCTGCATTCTGCAGCACACATAGAAAGAGGGATATGCCTCCCAGGATTGGTTTTCTTCTGGAAGGTGCTCATCCTGCACAAAAACAATCCAGCATGCAACACAGGCACCCTTGCACCATGGTGCAAGGGTGCCTGTGTTGGCGTGAGGCAGCCCAAAAAGACGCCAGCGCATGGGAAAGGACAGGAATGTGCTGTATTGCCTTAAATACACTGTATTCCTTCCCTTTCCCTGGCACACAATGCAGTGCAGCAAGGTGACTTACTGCACTGCACTGCATGACTGATTCATAAATGAGCCCCCCAGGCTCCCAGAGGAAAGGGCATAGCCACTGAAGCGTGCATGCTTCTTCTGCCTGTTCCTAGAGGGAAGGAGAGTGCCTGGGCCTGTAGAAGAAGAGAATGCCAAGGACTGAAGCCAAGAATGTTTTCAAAATGAGGAACACATAGAAGAATCCGACTTCCAAAGGGAGTGATGCCAGGACGCTGACTTGTGTCATGGGTGGGGTGGGGGGGGGGGGGGTGTCACTCGATCTCACTGAGCAGTTTTCATAGCAAAGTGCATCAAGAGATTCCATTAAAGAGCAACATCATGCCATCCGGCACCCTGCTGTGGGTTGAAAGACTGATGCTACCGCTCTTCAATGGTAAAGCTGCCATGCAAAATGAGCCATCAATGCCCCTGATAAGGATACTCTCATGAAGCTTGGGAGGCTGAAATTGCTAAAGACTAACATCTTCTGAGAGATTCAGCCTGTAGTTTGCAACTGCCAAGACCGAGCACTCATCTGGCGAGGGAGGCCACACCTGCTGAACACGAATGTCCCCCTTACAGGCATCTTGCGCTGATACCCGCTTAGTGCCTATGAGCTTAGTGAGGCTGCCACTGCGGTCCCACATCATTGATTCCAGTGCTGCAGGAGCAGGTGCATAAAATGCTTGTACCAGTGCCACAAGAGCTTCATCTTCACCAAACAGGTAAGGCAAAGCCTAGCTGTGAAAAGAGAGAGAGACTAAATGTCAGAGTCAAATCTGCCGTAAGGACCTTAGACTTTTGTGTGTGAATTCATAGTGGAACGAAATATTGAACTGTACATGCATTAGCCAGTAGGGGTCATCTGGAATGAGCCACACCTATGCCTATGTCCATTCTCCATGCAAAGGACCATAAACATTAGATCACCTAGAGTGGGAAGAGGGCATCGTAAGGGGTGTAGCTCTTCACTGAGATTTGTAGATGTGATCACAAACCTGTAACTATATTCCTACCTATACTGTGCAGTATCACGTTTGGCTGTGAATTTAAAGTACTTTCTCTTTACTAAGATAAGCACTGGGATGGACAATAATTGCGCCTGTGAGTTGACTGTTGAGTTCTGAGCTCTGAGCACACCACCTCCATGAGAAGCCATTGACTGTTCACCCTTGCTACCCTGGGAGTCAATGGCAGAAAGAGATGTTTTTGGCAGAGTTTGCAGAGCCATACTAAGATACACCACAGTACACCAGCGTCAAATAATGGCTACCACCACTGTTGTTACCAAGTAGCCCATGCCTGCCCTGTGGCCTCCCCGAATGGGGTCTGATGTTGAGTTACTAATGCCTGACTTGTGGGAACTTGATAGCTCTAAGGTAATAAAAGCATACTGACATCAAATGACGTACATAACCACTAAAACATCAGCCATTGTTTTATACAGCTTATCTTCCATGTATGTGCAAAGTGCCATTGTCCTATGCTGGTTGGGGCTGCCAATGTACTTCCTTTGTGTCCCCAGAGGCTGGCACTGTTTGCTGCTAACTCTATGTGTGTGACCATCGGCACCATTGTTTGGTTTTGAAAATCTAATAATCCTATAACCCTTTCTCACACAGGTGGTTAGTGCCCTGGCAAAAGAGCAATACACACCTTGCTGAAGAAGGTTTGTATCTTTGCTGTGGTCTGCCTCTGTAGATGTCTCAAGGACTTATGCACTTGTGCTGCATTACCAGCTATAGCCCTGCGATGGTGAAGATAGCCATTGTTACACTTCCACCTCCAAGTCCCACCAGCTCAGCTTCAAGTCTGTTTCATCCTGGGGGCAGGCAGCATCATATAGGACCACAGCACTTTTGCAGTACCAAAGATTGCAAAGCTCCCATTTCAGGCTCCAAGAAGAACTATAGGAAAAAGACTCACATAACTACTTTTTCAATTAAATGATTGTTTGCCAGTGAAGAGGAAAAACTCCTTCTATCATGATTGACAAGTACAATTAACCAATGGCTCACGAATGTCGGCTGAGGCTGATCAAATTGCAAATGGCACTTAGCAACAACCAATGGCCGTGGGAGGCAGACTTTTTGTTCTTGTACTCTTACTGATTTTGCAAGCTCTTGAGTGATCGGCTAATGCTGTCTCCACCCAAGCCTACCATAGTGCTTTCCTGTTCTTTTTCTTAATTTATCAATGGTATTGATGGTCGGATATCCCAGTTGTTTTACTACAGCTCTTTGTTGCATGGCATACATCTGCCTTCAACATGCATGATTAACTCTTAGTGATTTAGCCAACATCTCTGCCACCTACAGTCCTAGAGGACAGGAGCAGTGCTTAATTTGTTCCAGTTGTTGTTGGTGGTCTGCACCAGCACTTTTTTGCAGAACAGGGAAATATTTTTCATCATCAGACTTTGACCCAGACCAAGGTAGAGAACGACAGAAAAGATGAAAAGATGGGGAATCAGTGACAAAAGGAAAAAGCAGCAATGAAGATCAACCTAAAAAAGAGAGATAATGAAACAGGAAGGGTCGTGAAAGAAAGCGGCGTGACCTGGAATCAAGACGAGAGGTGCCTTGGTATTAGCTAACCCCAGTATTCAGCAGGGCTGGCAGCAGTCCCGTAAGAAAATAAATGTGAACCAGAAGTTACATTTTAATAAACTGAGCACTGGACAGGAGTATGACTTGGGACTGCTACCTCTAACGTCTGTGAGGCTGCAGAATGAGTATCTTGTACATCAGGGAGACTAGTGAAGTTTCTACCTACTCCTCAAACCGGATCACCAAACTTGTGGGCTAGATACCTGGAGTTATTGGACCTTCGATGTTAATTATTGGCCCTCTTGAGGCATTACTAGAAAAAGTAGGTGGAACTAGGAGATCCGCTGCTGATTAGCTTCTTTACCCCAGAAGCACAGCTGTTGGCCTAGGCAGGGGTTAGTTTAATAGTTTTTAGATGTTCCGTGGGTTAGAACTGTTTTATCAAATGAGGATTGGTTCTTTGATGAAGAGGAAAAAGTTCTCAAAAATATAAGTAAAGAAATCATATTACTTAGTCACCCAGAGTAAGATTAGATGTTCGGAGTGTGACCTTCAGTACCAAGGTGAGGCACATATGGTACATCGTTATGCACCATATGTGCCTCACCTTGGTTACATAGAAGCGAGATTTGTGATATTTATAGTGATACAAAACATCTATTAACTCCCACCCACCTCCCCACACAAGATGGTGGGTGTTACTATCTAGGCTATTATTTTACCACATACTCATTAGATAAATCATCACATTCTCTTGTCATAATTTCAGGTTCTAAAGAACGAGAGCATGTGCTCTTCATTTAATCACAGGGTACAGTAATATGGCGCATTTCCCTGCAGGGACGCTTGCCATATCTCTGTGGAGCCAGAGCGGTTATCAATAATTCCTTTTCCGTACCAAGGAATCACTGGACCCAAATCTTTAGGGCTGCATGGATTCTTCTTATAAAAAGTGGCAAGAGGCAGAGTCCCTGCATTATCAGAGCTGACACTCAGAGTGTTGTCTGAAGTGAACATTGCAACATGTCTCCCGCGTTGTGCCGTTCCGCTGCAAGGGTGATCTGCTTGGTACTTCTAGTGATGCTTACAGTGTCCGCCCAGCCTTCGAAGGGCAGCTGCAGACTTCCAAGGAAGGCAGTGAATGCCTACATCCAGGAGGGGGATATTGTGCTGGGAGCTGTGATACTTGTACACTGGACGCATTCATCCCCTGACTGTAGCTTCAGAGAGGAGCCAGGACCAATTTCATGTGAAGCGTGAGTTCACTATGTCAGTTCAGTGTGTTTGTGCATGCAAGCTACCTTATGCAACCACAGCTTTAAGCACGCATGCGAGCCATACGGTAGACACACTACTATCATGTGGGATCCTGTCCAGACTTATTGTGTGCTCTCATTTACTGTTTAATGAACTGAGAAGGACCATACTGTTCCATCTGAAATTGTGTGAATGCTGAATAAATATACAATCTGTGATGAACTCCAATAGGAACTATGGAGGTACATTCAGAAACGAATTCTTTCCTTTTTGAACGGTGCTGAACAAATAAGTATTTGTCAAATGCACACATTGTTCCTGTAGGAAACGTTTTGATTCTAATTGTCACTGGAATGTGAAATTATATGAGACTTTGGTTCGTAGTGAGGGAACACCATCGCTGATTTGTGGCCTCATTTATGAGGCTTTGGCGCAAGGCAGCACCGCAAGGAATCTTGCTGCGCTGCCCTGCGTCAAAAGAAAAGGGCAGGAATGCGCCGTATCTATGAGATATGACACATTTCTGTCTTTTTCCCCTGCGCTGGTGCACAATGGGCTGCCATGTGCCAACACAGGCACCCTTGCACCATGGTGCAAGGGTGCCTGCGTTGCAGGGCGGATTGATTTTGTGCAGGAAGGGACACCTTTCTGCCCAAAATCAATCAATTTAGGCTGTTTCCTCTTTCTATGTGTGCGCTGAAGAATGCAGCACACATAGAAAGAGGAAAAAACAATGAGAAATTAAAACATTTCTCCTTGTTGCACCTCCCTAATGCCACCCATAGGGTGGGGTTAGAATCTGACCCATTCTCAGGTTTACGATTCCTCGTAAACTGGGAATGCTTCAGATTCCATGGGTGTTGTGTGAGAACACTCACAGCAGCACCCAAGGAACGCCCCTTTCACGCAGTGTTCTGAGTGAAAGGGGCACATATTTACAAAGCCAGGAAAAGTGGCTTGGCATGAATGAATGAATGACCCGTATTTGTATAGCGCACAGCTACTCTTTCGAGAGTGTCCCGGCGCTGACAATTAACAAGTGCACTTCCTACGAGGCTCAGATTTTAAAGGCATGGCCTTGTAAATATGCTGCGGCACATTGCGCCACCAGAGCATCAAAAAAGTGCCGCTCCGGTGGTGAAAAAGTGCCGCATGGTGTCTCGTAAATGAGTCCCTCAGTGTTTACTGCTTACGAAAGGTGTGGCAGCATCATTTACCTTAGCAGTAAAGAAACAGCTTAGAGGGTCAGGTAGTCCATGGCGAGTGGCCCGCAAGCCAGGATAGCAGAGGCCATCCTCAACTTGCCTGCCAGGGGTACACCCACGACATTTAGAGATCTCTGTTTACCGGGCTAAGTTCTGCCCCCTGGCAAATGCACTTTCATCACAGCTAATTACTGAGTAATCTGCATTTTCTTTGGCCAAATCACAGGCTGGTTTCACAAAAACAAATTAACAATGGCCCTGACGTGAAGGTATTCAGGTCAAGCCATTGTTTGTCCACCAGATTCAGTCAGGGAAAAATAGTGTTGGTGGCAGGGCAGGGCTTCCTTCACTGCGAACCTGCGGTCATGTGGATCATGGACCGTTAGGTCAAGGATTTCCAAAAAAGGAGATCTGCCGTCAGAAACATGGTGGTTGTTCACCTCAGAACGAGGCAGGGTAACTACGAATTTAATTGGACGAGAGTTCATGCTCCCCTGACCCCCTTAATCTTTTCTGTAGCATTTAGAATACAATCCTCACTACTGCTAAAGACTGAGGGGCAGATTTACAAGTCCCTTGCGTGACTTTTGCGCTGCAGTTGCGTCACTTTTTTGACGCAACAGCGGCGCAAACAATGCGGCCTATTTACAACGTGACGCATCTAGGGAGATGCGTCACGTTGTAAAGCCCTGCGTCACATTATACCTGCGTCAGGTATAATGTATGCAGGGTGGGCGTTCCCATGCAGGAAGGCCTCGTAAAAGTGACGCAGGGAAATCTACAAGATTTCACTGCGCCACTTTTAGGATACCACTGCGTCAAAACCTTACGCCTGCTTGAAGCAGGCGTAAGTAGTGACGCAGTGTAGTGGGAATAGGCCTCAACACGCATTGCTGGAGTTGCGTCGTGCTTGCGACACGACTCCAGCAATGCGTGACTTTTCCGCCAACAGATGCGTCAGAATTTCTGACGCATCTGTCAATCCTTGAGCCATAGTGCGCCGTATTGTAAATACGGCGCATATATGGTGGCGCAAGGGTTTCTGAGGGTGGCGCAGGGAAAGTGACGCATCTCTACAGATGCGTCACTTTCTTGTAAATCTGCCCCATAGTGTAAGCTAAAACTTACTTTCAAACCCACTAATTGATAACTTAACATTCTCAGATAACCTTATCAAATACTTTTAGGTATTAGTTTCTTCTATGTCCATTACTACCAAATGGCATCATAGTTTGGCTATCTATTGTGTGTCCAGAGGTGAAGGGCAAGTATTCAGATCGTTTTTCTTTACTGAAGAACATGTACTCTTCTCAAGATTACAATTTGGAGGTTTAATTTACTAATTTATATTTACCTAACAATGCACAAAGCATTCCCTGTTGTTATTCGGTTGTAGCTTGTACAATCAAAAATGGTAACCCTGCTCTAAGGACTTCAATGGCAAATTTGCTTCACCTAGAAACAAATGATTTTTCCTGTACTCTGGAATGTGAGAGTGGTGAAAATACTATAATCCGCTATTTATCTTTCTCCATGTAACCCCTTTTCTCTCATAGTACTTGAAGCTATGCGCTATGACGCTTATAAGTTAAGATTATTTATAAAGCGCTACTTTCACCCAGAGGTGTCTTGGCACTAGAGCCTAAAACAAGAAGAGAGGAAAGGGGATTAAGACAAGAAAGCTAGGTTTTTAGTTTTGACTTGGAAAGGGAAGTGAGAGGATATCAATTTAAGTTCATTCAGTTGTTGGAGAATGAAAACCTTGAAATATTTTCCACCAGAGTAGGGTTTTTTTCTGAACTGAGAAACCAAGAGAAGATTTTCTTGTGAGGATCGAATATTACGAGTAGATTTGTATTTATTAAGTCTGGTTCTGAGAAAATTGGGAGTAGAATCAAACAGTCATTAACGTATTAAACAGGGGGCATATTTACGTTCCTTGGCGCATCCCTGCATATCAGCAGGGATGCGCCAGGGAAAATGCGTCACGCAGTTTACCCTTGCGCCATCGTCCGATGCGCCGCATTTACAATGCGGCGCATCGTGGCGTAGGGATAAGCAGATGCGTGACGCATCTGCCGGCGGAAGGTTGGCGCAGTGCTGAAGTTGTGTCGCAAGCGCGACGCAACTCCAGCACTGTTCCAACCTTCCTATCTCTAACATGGTGCGTCAATCCTTACGCCTGCTTGAAGCAGGCGTAAGGATTTGACGCACCAGCGCCGGAAAGTGATGTAGTGAATTCTTGTAGATTTCACTACGTCACTTTTCCGAGGCGTTCCTGCGCCGGAACGCCCCCTGCGCCAGTGCGCCCACATGAAACCTGACGCAGGTTTCATGTGGCGCAGGGGTTTACTACGTGACGCATCTCCCTAGATGCGTCATGTTGTAAATATAGCGCAACGCGGCGCATGGCTTATGCCGCCGCTGCGTCACTTGCGTGACGCAACGGCGGCGCAAAAGTGGCGCAAGGGGCTTGTAAATATGCCCCAGGGAGTTTTGAAACAAATCCTTATTTTAATAGGTCACAAAGGAAGATTGGATAGAAATAGGTAGCACTAGTTTAAGGTAGTTGCTCCAGCAGCCTGGTTTTGAATCATTTGAAGTCTAAGTGTTGTTTGGAGATGCCAAGATAAAGAGAATTACAGCAGTTGAGCTGAGAACCTGTATTTGCTGCAACTACTGATTTTCTGGCATCAAGGGGTCACAGCCTTCGAAGATAAAGGGACAGCCAAGGAGATCTGAATGTCCATTTTTAATTTACATTCTAGTTTGAACTTGAGACTCTTTACACAAGTTTAAGTCACCAGCCAGTGGTCTTGAGCGGGTGCTAAGGGATAAAGATCCCAAAAAATTGATCTTTGCCTACCATTATGATCTTGGTTTTGTCCTTATTTATTTTGGACCCATTTGTGTCCATCCAGTGTTTGGTGTTGTTCAGACAATCTGGAAGAAGATCAACAGGTACGAAAATAAGATGGGGGTCATCAACATAAGATTATAAGGAATATCCATAATTCCTTATTATTCAGAAGAAAGGCCTGTCTTAGATGTGGGATGGGTAGGGTGAAAGAGTAGAGCACATGGGTACCCCAACATGTAGTGAGGAAGAAGGGGAAAGAAAGTTATTTAGCATTACTCTTTGTGCCGAGCTTGCAAGAAAGCTTTCAACCATGCTAAGGCATTGACCTTGCGTAGTCAGCCAGAGTAAGAATAGATACGGTGCATTGTTTAATGGGACCAATGTCACACTGCTCACATCTAATCTTACTCTGGGTGAATAAGCAATGTGAATGCCTTAACATGATTAAGGCTTTATCATGATCCAGCATTCAGACAATGCAGCACGTAGGAGGTTATGATCAACTGTGTTGAAGGCTGTCAACATCAAAGGGATTAGGATACTGGTGGAATCGTTTTCAGCAATCATTAAAAGGTCATTCAGAACAGCAGTTAATGTCGACTGTACTTCTATGAGGAGTCATCCAGAAGGGAATGAATTTCTCAGTGCATGCATAGCTTTTTGCCCACCAAATTTTCTAGAATTTTAGCAACAGCAGAAAGAAAAATCATAGGACAATATATACTTTAGGGTCAAGATTAGGGTTTTTTAAGTAAAGGGTTAAGGATGTCTTGCTTCAGTCATGGGGAACAATTCCAGACATAATGAAATGTCAATGATATTGTGAACCGCTCCAGTGAGTGTTCAGGGTTATCCATGCGGATTATGTTGGCGTGGATTGGACACAGAGGAGAGCCAAAATTGCAGGCTTTCATGTATTGAGAAAGAGCGTCTAAAGAGAGACCATTAAGTTGCTCCAGGTAAGAAGGGGAGAAGATGGAAGGATCAGTGAGGGTTGGCTCAGTGGAATATAAGGAAAAGGATTCTTCCCTAGCACATGGGGTCAGGGACCCGCTCTGTAGATTACAACTATGATTCCACTTTAGTTTTAGTCCAAATAAGCAAGATAGTTGATGAGAAGGACTGGAAGATGATCTTCTGGGAAGCAGGATTAGGTATGTTAGAGAACTCGTTATTAATTTTAAACATCTCCTTGACTTTATTTACTGCATTTAGGCGTTGATTACAATAGTGTTGTTTGCAGACTTCAAGAGCCTCCTTTTCATAAATTGAGAGTTTGGATTTATATAGTGGCTTTAGCGCAGGCTAGTGAATATGCCACGTAAGCTTCACCTGTCTGGTTGCCAGTTTTAGAGTACCCAGGCTTTCAGTGAACCGAGAGGCGCCAATTGCTTGCTAATTCCAGAAAGTCATAGGGGAGCAATGGTTTATGCAACTGTAGTGACTCGGTTATAGTATTTGACGTAATTAAAAATGGAGATCACAATTTCCAGCGATGACTAGGATTTCTTTTGCAAATCTAAATTCATTTCATTGTATAATCTGATTGACTTAGGAGGATTATACCTGTGTTTCTCTCACAAAACGTTGCATAGCTCAAATGTTGTCAGAAAATGATCAGTCCAAACTTGAGGAGAAATTTCAAGTGAATATGTAATATCAGGCGATGACCTGACAGCACCTAAAATGTGACTGCCTAGGTGAGTAAGGAGTTAATCAGTTGGGTGAGAATGCAGTTGGTAATATTTAATGTTCTCGAAGTGGAAGATAAAATCGGCAAGTATAAAACATATTTTATGAGGAGTGGTGAAGGCTGTAGCTACTAGTTATAAACATTCTGGAAGAAAACTAGGAGAAGAAGCAGGAGGACGATAAACTAGTATTACTGCAATGGATTGATTACAGTCTGTTACCATATCAGAAGCGGAGAGAATTTCAGAATCAGTAGTACTGAGATTATAAATGTGATGTCACTTAAAAGAGTCTCTATCAGGGCAACTCTTCAACAATTTTTGGCGTCTAGGCAGTCATGTCTAACAAAGGTGAACCCAGAGGGGAGGAAGTCATTAATATATACTTTTGAAAACATCTGTAAGCCATGCTTTGGGCACACCAAGAATGTCGGATTTGTAAATTAAACTGAATTAAGTAGTTAATTCCAGAAGAATTTTAAACCCTTGAATGGGAGTATATATAACCATTTTTTAGGTCAGTTGTGCTGAAGGAGAGAGGCAAAGGTTCGCTGGTGGTGGCACTGTGCTGTTGCTGCAATCTAGACAGTCGGGCACTGCAGCCTCTCTGGCTCTAGGGACATGGATAAGCAGTCTAAAATCTATGCATGTTGAATAACAAGAAATCGGTTCAAACATTTTTCATCGATATTGCAGCCACGTCACCAAATAAGGTAGACTAGAGGGGTGAGTGAATGAACTTCCCACTTGTACGTGGATGGCTGCATTCCGTTTTTATGGAGCTTTTCATCATCGATTACGATTACTGCAATGTGTTTATTTAAAATGAGCCACACCATAGATTTGACAGAATAATTACATAGTGGCATTAGCTTATTTGTGCTACTCTGAGCACTGATTAGGGTTTCTCCACGGGTAGATGCCATCCCTGACACCAGAGAGGTTCTGGTTCCGACATTTTCAAGTCTAGAAGCTAGAAGTTAAGGGGTAAGGAAACGTAGAATCCAATATCTACATTTCATATTTGTTGGAAATGGCCCTTTTTGCAGGGTTATCCCCAAACTTTTTGCTTCTTCCTCCTACTTTTTCCTGACCTGTGGTTGTTGGCGTTAGGACTCTGGGCACTTTACCACTGCTGATCAGTGCTAAAGTGCATATGCTCTCTGTGTAAATTGTTATTGTGATTGGTTATCCATAATTGGTATATTTGATTTACTGGTAGGACCCTAGTAAAGTGCACTAAGTGTGCCAGGGCTGGTAAATCAAATGCTACTAGTGGGTTTGCAGCACTGATTGTGCCACCCACATGAGTAGCCCTAAAAGGATGTCTCAGGCCTGCCACTGCAGTGCCTGTGCGCAGTTTGTTAACTGCCATGTTGACCTGGCCAGTGTACCCACTTGCCAGGCCTGACCCTTCCCTTTTCTTACACATAGGACACCCCTATGGTAGGCCCAAGGTACCCCCCTGGGCAGGGTGCAGTGAATGGGAAAGGTAGGACATGTACTGGTGTGTGTAACATGTCCTGATAGTGAAATATTGCCAATTTCGTTTTTCACTATTGAAAGGCTATCTTGCCCATACGATGGAATGGGGAATGCTTTGTAACATTTTACAAGCATATCTTCCCATAGGAGTAAGATAGAAAGTTGAAGTCTGGTATCCCTGAACTCAGAATTTAATGACACATCTTTTAGGAAGGATGGTTTTTAAATTCTGTGTTTAAAAATAGCACTTTTAGAAAGACTGGCTCCACCTCCTGCGGTGTGTCTGAAGACCCTGGCCCACACTGACAAAGGAAGAAGTTGTGCACTGGCAGAGTGCACCCAGAACTGGTTTGTACTGGGTTCAGGACCCCTTACACAAAGAGAACAAAGACATTTTGGGGTATAAATATTAGAGCTGAAACCCCTGAATTCTAGATCATCCTGGAATCAAGAGGAACCTTTGCCAAGGAGAAGAGCGAGAGAAACTGAGAAGAAGGACTGCCCTTGCTGTGTGTTCTGGGGTTGACCTGCAGTTGCTATTCTGCCAAGGGAAGGAGAAGGACTTTGCTGTGTGCTGTGTCCCGTACTTGAAGAAGATCTCCAAGGGCCTGAGGAGAGCTGGCCTCCTGTTGTGGAAACTCAGGAACACAAAAGTTTCCCAGACTACTTCGTGATCAAGTGGAACCTGCTGCCAAAGAGGACAGCTGAAGAGACTGAGGAGGAGTACTGCCCTTGCTGTGTGTCTGGGGTTGGCCTGCAGTTTGCTGTTCTGCTAAGGAGAGGACAAGGGACTGTGCTGTGTGCTGTGTCCCCCTGCTTGAAGAAGGACTTTCCTGTGTGCTGTGTCCATCTGTAACTGAAGAGAAAAGTCTCCAAGGGCCTGTGCGAGCTGGCCTCCTGTTGTGGAAACTCAGGGACACCAAAGTTTCCCCCCATCGTCTCAGCAACGCTGTGTGTGTGTGCTTTTCTGCAACCTGAGACCGTCGTGTGGTCCGCTGTGCCCATGTGCCTGAGCCAGCCTTGACCACACTGAACCCCTGCAGCGTAATCATCGTAACGCTGCGAAGCTAATCACCGCCCCGGCCCGAGCCGTCATCTGAGAGGAGCTGCGAGTGCCTGTCACCGCTGCCGGCCCGAGCCGCGAAGTGCAAAAGGATTACTGCGAGCCGTCATCTATAGAGGAGCTGTGAGGGTGAAGCGCTGAGACCCGGTCCTCTGTGAGGCATCGCCTAGCAACCAGGATTCCCCTTCCACGAGGAACAGCTGTGGCTGCCGGAGCTCCCAGCGGGAAGTCGAGCCGCGAGGAGGAGAGATAGAAAGCAACCTCCCAGGTAACTCTCGGACTCAAGTCCAGAGCCGCTCCGTGTGTCGCAGCCTGGGTTGGGTTGCGTGTGTCTGCAGAGACTGCTCCAATCTCACCTGCATAACGAAGTCTTTTACGCTGGGTAACTCTGACGGCCCGTACCTGCCTTGAATAGCGGGACGATACCGGGGCCGGCATTCGCGCATATCTCCTTCAATTTTGAGCATTTGGGGGCATAACTTTGCATGCGCTGACCGCGGAGTCAGCTTGTCAAGTGGTGAGAAGCCACAACCACGAGCGCACCATGAACCGGTGCCGAAGCGAACTGTGTTGTGACATTTTTATTAATACTACAAAGAAATACGAACCTGCAAGTTATTTTTCATGACATCTTGAAAAGTCAATTACATTAATACGCACATGTTGGATTTTTGTCGTTTTGGTCTTGTCGGAATCTAGATAAAGAAACCTTTATTTTTCTAAACTGGTGTGGTGTCCACTTGTGGTGTTATCACTGTGTTACTGTGAGTGTTGGTACAAATACTTTACACATTACCTTGGGGATAAGCCTGTCTGCTCGTGCCAAGCTACCAAGGAGGTGAGCAGGAGTTATCTAGAGTGTGTTTCCCCCGTACCCTGACTAGAAGCAAGGGTCCCTATTTGGTGAAAGGTACCTACCTCTGCCAACTAGAGACCCCCATTTCTAGCATTGTTGGCAGCGGTGGGATTTGAACTTGTATTTGTACTTGATTCACAGTGATTGGTGTATATCACTAGTTTAGCTCAGACCACTACGCAGCCACATACTGTGCTTTGTTTTTGGTTCTATTTTTGAGTGACCCTTAAAGCATCCACACATCATGTCTCAGAAGAGTAAACCAGCAAGTGAGGTTGCAGAATTGGAATTTGATATTGAGGCATTGCTTACCTACAAAATAGATCAACTGAAACAATTTTGCAAAAATTTTGGATGTCCCATGAGGAGCAGCTCTAAGAAGGAGGAGTTGCAGAAGGCCTTAAGGGCCTGGTGGGAGGCCAAAGAGGCTGAGGAGACAGGTGATGCCAATGTGGATGAGGATGCGCAAGGGGATGGTTTCATATCACAGGATCTGCCTGTGGGCAGACCAGCCTCCAGGGCTGGCAGCAACCATTCCGGTAGGAGCTTTTCACCAGAGGAGCTGCAGGAAAATCAAAGGGTCAGAGAGCATGAGCTGGAAGTTTTGAAACTCAAGGCTCAGGCAGAGGAAAAGAAGTTGCTTATTGAGAGCGAAAGGAAGGCAGAGGAGCGCAGGAGATTCTTTGCTTTGGAAGAAAAGAAATTGATCTTGGCATATGAGCTGAGAATGAGAGAGCTCGATAAGGAGCTCGAGAGGCTTGAGGCCATGAGTGTCTCAGCCCAGCAAAAAGAGATGTGTGTAGCTCAGGAAGTGAGCTTTGCTGAGTCGGAGGTGGAGTCCAGCTCAGATGGTGGCAGCAAAATGGTGTTATCTAGTGCTGAGGGAGAAGTACACACACCCAGGGATGTGGTGCCTGACTTGAGGGAGGGGGTTAACATACACCAGGGGGTTCAGGTTTATTTTTTTTTTTATTTTTTTATTTTATTTATGAGATTTTCATTGAATAGAACAAACCAAGTTCGTATGCAATATCAAGTCCATCTTGCATTATACATTATTCAAACAATAGTTACATATAGCACAACACTTAGTGATATGCAGGAGAGCAATGATACATCACAGTAATGTCACATACCAGTTATATATACAGCAATTATGCATCAGCTTGAAGGAGGCCTGGGTGTTCACGTAAGTAGTTGGTAAGAGGTTCCCAGAAGTTAGAAGGTTTGGCAGCTGTGGGCAGTTCCTCTGCATATAGCAGAAAATTGTCTTTACAATAGATGGAATCTAGTATCCAGCGAGCTACGGTAGGTGCCTTCCTGCTGTCCCAATGCATGGCTACTCTTCGTTTTGCCAGGAGTAGCATTATGGCGGCTAGCTTTTTCTTGGCAGATTTCAAATGTGTTAAATGACCCAGCAAACATAATTGTGGTGTACAGTCTAGCTGACAATTCAGGATCGCACTGAGTAGCTGGACCACCTGCTCCCAGTAGAGTTTCACTTTATCACATTGCCACGCTAAGTGTACAAATTCGGCCTGGTCTGTCCTGCAGCGTTTACATTTTGCATCCACACGCAATCCATGTTTGTATAAATGAAATGGAGTGTGGTAAGTTTGGTGCAAATATTTGTAATGTATTATACGTAAATTTCCGTTGGGTGTGAGGAGTTCAGTAAGTGCACAGCAAGCCTGCCAGTCCTCCGCAGTTAGAGGCGTATCTAGTATCAAATTTCATTTGTCGTGTGCTTTTTGCGTGTCCGCGCCAATTTCCCTCTGCAGTGTCCTATAGAGTTTTGCCACTATGTGGGTATTGTTTGGGGCGATTATTAATAACTGTAGCGTCTCTAAGGTGGGGGGTTCATCTGGAAATGTGGGGTAGAGTTTCCGAATTGCTGCGTGTAGTCTGAGGTAAGCAAATTTGAACAAGAGTGTTTGATTGCTTACAAATGCCAGGTCAGTCGGTGTTAGAAATGTTCCTTTCGGATACATGTCACCCATTACCGTAATGCCAATCTGTTCCAGTAATCCCATACTACCCTTCTCTTGTGTAACCGATAAAGTGGGGTGTTGTGCCAGGGGTAGATTCGGTGCATAGAGTGGGGTTTTGTCTATAATCTGGCTAATACGTTTCCATGCCCAGGATGTGGTGCGCACTGTGTTAATTTCATGTTTAGTCAAATGGGGCCGTTGATGCGGTAATATGTGTGCCAATTTAATGGGGTAGGCATCCCCATCTTCTACTGCAAGATGTGGCATATACCGCACTGGATGGAACCAACAGTAGGCATATTGCGCTTGGGCGCATAAATAATATAGATATAGATCAGGGACCGTGAAGCCACCAGAGGCGTATGGTAGAGTCATTGTGTGCAGACTGATCCTTAGTTGCTTGCCAGCCCATATTAGTTTATTCAGATTAGTGCGTAAACGGTTGAAGACGGGGGTCGGTGGAGGTATGGGAATGTTGGTGAAAAGATATAGTAGTTTAGGTAGGATCACCATTTTTACAAGAGATATCCTATCCGCTAGTGATAGAGGTAGAGTAATCCACCAATCTATTTGTGTTTCTATCTTGTCAAACGCAGTGCCATAGTTACTCTGAAGTACTAGCTCAGAGTCACGGTGAATCCATATACCTAGATATTTTATAGGTTCCTCCTGCCAAACTAGTGGAAAGTCCATTTGCGGTGATTTCGTATTTGCTGTCAGTGGTATCACTGCCGACTTGGACCAATTTATTTGCAGACTGGATTGTCATCCGAATTTTATGTATTCCCTAATTATTGGTGATAGGTTGACGTTGGGATCCCTAATATACAGTACCATATAATCTGCATATAATGATATGCCAATAGGGCGCAAGTTAAATTGTAAAGCTGTATGTGCATATTTCTGGTGTATTTTACAAGCTAGGGGTTCTAAAGCAATCGCAAACAGCAGAGGAGACAGTGGGTAACCCTGCCGCGTTCCCCTCTGTATCTGTATTACACCCGATATATGTCTATTGACTTTTATTCGAGCAGTGGGCTCCGTGTAAAGGAGTTTAATCCAATTTATTAACATGGGTGGGAGACCTATTCGCTGAAGAACGGTAAATAGGTAGACCCATTCAACTGAGTCGAACAGCACCGCCACAGCTTCCAACTCCGGGTTTAGTTGGTGTAATAGGGCGAATATCGTACGCAGATTATGCGTTGTGGATTGGGATGGTATAAATCCAGATTGATCCGGTAATACTATGGCTGTCATGAACGGTTGTAGTCTGGTCGCAATTATCTTGGCCAGTATTTTTGCGTCTGTGTTGATTAAGGAGAGGGGTCTATAAGACTCGGCTACTTCTGGGTGTTTGTCCGGTTTTAGCAATGGAACTATTAGTGCTTCGCGTAATGTTGGGGGAAGAATGTTAGTATTATATGCTTCGTCATACATTTCCAATAAATATGGGCTAAGTAATTCAGAATACGCTTTGTAAAATTCCCCTGTGTAGCCATCGGGCCCTGGTGTTTTGCCGTTTGGCAGTGTCTTTATAGCATCTTGTACTTCTTCTAGAGTGATCGGTTGTGTCAGAAATTCACGCTGGCTATCCGACAACCATGCTAGGGCAATATCCTCCAAATAATCTAATATCTCTTGTGCGTGCGCCGTGTCTCGTGCTTCATACAATGCGCCATAATTATCCATAAATGTTTGCAGGATACCGGCCGTGTCAGTGTGTTCTGTATTGGTGTTGTCTACCATTCGTAGAACGGTATGTTGTTTGTGTTCCATGCATATTTTCTGTGCAAGTATGCGGCCCGGTCTACCTCCTTCACCCATCCTGCGCGCTGTGTGGCGTTTCGCTATGTATTTCACTTCATCGTCTGCAAGAGCATTGTAAGTGCTTATTTCGTCTCTGATAGCGCCTAGAGTATCCGCACTGTGGGTGTCGTCATATTCTGCTACTAATCTTTTGATGCGGTTTTCGCATTGTGCTTGTTGGGCGCGGATATCTTTAAGGATTCCCGCCGTTGTACTGATACATATGCCTCTTAATGTCGCCTTAAAGGCTTCCCACAGGGTGCCCGCGCTCTCTACCGACTGCTTGTTGGTGGCAAAGTAGTCTTCTATAGCTGTGTGAATCGTTTCAGCGTAAAGTGGGTCTAGTAGTGCTGTTGCATTAAAGCGCCATATGAATGGCAGTGGGGTGTATGTCGGGATTTTCAGGGGCAATCGGACAGGTTTATGGTCCGACAGCGTTTTCGGGAGGTGTTGAACATCCAGGGCCCAAGTGCATGCTTGTTCCGTAATAAGCCAATAATCAATCCTGGACCAACTATTATGTGCAGTTGAGGAGTGAGTGCTGTCATGTGCGTGTGGGTTACGCAGGCGCCATATATCTCGTATTCAAAATTCTTGCATACCATGCACAATAGCTGCTGCAGCTCGCTGGTGATGTTCGGTCGTGGCTTGTGATCTGTCAAATGTACTGTCCAATGCTACATTCATGTCTCCCCCCCCATATGAGCTCCATGTCTGGGAGGTCCCTTATTGCGGCGTATATCTTCCGAAAGAAATCGGGATCGTCCACATTCGGACCGTATGTGTTAATGAGGCCCACTCTTGTGCCCCGTAGAATACCAGTGATTATGGCATACCGTCCTTGCGTGTCAGTTAGTATTTGCTCTGATATGAATTGTGTACCTTTTCGTACCAGGGTTATTACACCGCGTGCATGCATATGTAGAATAGGAGGATGTGACCACTAATTCTGCCCATCTTTTCCCCAGTCCGTCCGCTTTGCTTTTGAGCAAGTGTGTTTCTTGAAGCATGGCTATGTCAACGCCATGCCTGTCGAGGTAAGCAAAAACCTGTCTAATTTTCCTGGGGTTATTAAGACCTCTTACATTCCAGGTAGCCAGCTTTAAGGGCGTGGGGGTAGCACTAGTGCGCATCGACAGTACTCCAAGCATGATGCAGGATGATTATACGTGTACTACTTTCATTGCTTCCTGGCGTTGATATCAGGGTTCTGAAACAGTATATAGTGTTTGTTCGTGAGATGATAATGGACAACAACATTTGTCTAGTGACTTGATACGACAACTGTGAAATATCTAAATTCCCCCCTCCCGGTCCCCCCTCCCGACCCTCCCACTTCGTCATCCCAATTATGGCGAAGACAGTCCCGACTAAAAAACATACCCCTCTCCCACCCACCCGACCCATTGAAAAAGAAAGAAAGAAAATTTGTTGTGGTATACACAGGGGGGCGAAAGCTGCAAGCCGGAGACCCTGATGACGAATGCCATCTAGGGGGTCACTACACCATCATATAGCGACAGTCCTGACACCAGAAGTCACCAACTTAGAAGCGGTCAGCTGGTTATTAGTTCAGGCAGGGGCAGCATAGATTTACCCAATATGGCAGTCATATCATCTGTTTGCATTAGAAATTGGTGAATGTAATATCTCAACCAACACTTATCTGTAACATTTTGCAAGTTCAATCATACAGTTCACCGTTCACATTTCTGTCTAGAGGGCTATTCAGCGCAGCTATCACAGTTATTCAACATCGGAGGTCTCAGGTTGCTCTTCTGGTGCACCTCTGGGCGATTTCCGGCACACCGGTTGAGTTCCTTTCTGTTGTAAGTATTTGAGTACGTCTTTTGGGTCATTGTAAAGTACAGGTTTTCCACCATCAGATATTTTCAATCTAGCTGGATAGATCATTGCGTACGGAATGTTTTGCTCTCTAGTTTCTTTTTGACGGCTACAAATTTTTTCCTTGCTTCCTGGACCTGCTGAGTTAAATCGGGGTAGATGGATATGTCCATATCTTGGTGTTTTAAGCTGCCTAGTTCCCGTGCCTTGCGGAGTGCCGCATCTCGGTCTCTATAATTTAGAAGTTTTGCAATGATCGGACGTGGTCTGCCCCAGGTTGTGGTGCCGGGCCTAGCGATCTATGGGCTCTTTCTACAATGAAAACATCTGAGAAGGTGTCTCTGCCCAATAGTGTTATAAGTAATTGTTCGACATAGCGCTCCATGGGGCCTGTATTGTTAGTTTCCGCTATCCCCTTAAGGCGAATATTGCTTCGGCGAGAGTGCGCTTCAAGATCTTCGGCCTTCGCCATAAATGCTAGCATGGTTTTGTCCATTGCGCTTTGTTTGGTTTCCAGTTGGTGTTGAGAATCTTCCGCATCTGATATACGCCGCTCAGCCATGTCAAGCCGTTCAGTGTGGCGGTCCAAGCGTTCGGACATGCGATCTACACGATAAGTTAGATTGTCTATCTTGCCGTCTATGTTAGAGAGGGTATTTTGTATCGAGGAGAACATGGCCTGCACTTCCCCAGCAGCAATACCCCCTGCAGGGGTTGCGGCCTGCTGCGCATCGTTATGGCCTTCTGTGTCAATGTCAGTTGGTTTCTTTTGCTGGTCGAATGTTGGTTTGAGTTGATTTCTGTCTGGCTTACCCATGTTGCAGCGATATAGACACTCAGCTAGTGTTCTCTTTTAAAGAACACACGGAGGCAGCCTTCATGAACTTCAAGCAATGTCTGCGAATAATCTCGGCGTGGATGACAGACAGTTGCATGAAGCTGAACACTGATAAAACAGAGGTTCTGTTTTTAACCAATCCTCTCCTCCTCTGTCTGAACTCTGGTGGCCGGCTGAGCTTAACCCCCTCCTAGCCCGGTGAACTCAGCTAGGAACCTAGGCTTCAGGTTTGACTCCAGCTTATCTGGTCGTGCCCAAATTTGCAAAGTCTCTTCCGCCTGCTTCTGGAAATTAAAAAGTTTACGAAAATTCCTGCATTTCCTGCCAATGGACTGCAGGAAAAATGTGGTCCATGCACTTGTCACTTCCCAACTGGACTACGCAAACAGTCTCTACCTGGGGCTCCCAGATTACCTGCTGAGAAAACTACAGATCATACAAAATGCTGCAGCCAGGCTGATCAGAAACATGCCTCTTCGCCACCACATCTCTCCCAACCTGCGGAGCCTTCACTGGCGCCCGGTCAAGAGACGGATCGAGTTTAAGGCACTGATACTGGCCTACAGATCCACCAGAGATGCTGGCCCCCAATATCTGAAGCACAGACTCCGGAGATATCACCAATCAAGATCTCTGAGGTCAAACCATCAGGACCTAATGGTGACTCCGCGCTTCAAAAAAGCCAGGATGGGGGGTCGTGCTTTCGCTGTGAAAACCGCCTCTCTGTGGAACTCTATGCCAGCGCACCTTCGAAAGGCGAAGTCAGAGCCCCTGTTTAGAAAGGCCTTAAAAACCTGGCTCTTCAGCCTAACTTAGAACACTGCTCAATTCCTCAGCCCTTGCACGCAATCTGTATCTACCGCTAGCGCCGGGACACTTCCGTTGGAGGTAGCCGCGCGCTCTATAAAATGCATTATTATTATTATTATTATTATAGAGCAGCCCAGTCGTTGTGCTGTCCGTTCCGCAATTTGACACAGTGGCGCAATGGAGCGGGTAGTTATCCAGTGGGTTGAGTCGCCGACAGTGCTTTGAGGCAATTATACCTGTAGTGAGGGCACTCTCATAGGGCTGTGTACACTCCTCAATTGTCGCAGGTTTCTGTTGCGTGGCTAGTAACGGCTCCACATCGGGTGGGGTGGAGGCATTTTGTCTTGAGTGTCGTAGGCACCTGGGTATGAGCACTGCACAAAATGTCGGGGCAGGTAAGTATTTTCAGTCGATTATATTTGTGCCGGGGCGGTGTCCTGCGCTCGACACCATGGCGCACTGTTTTTAGATTCGCACAGATCCCGTGCTCTATACTGGGCCAGGCCTATCTCTTGCGTCACAGAATGTTATGGCGACGTGTGAGCCACGGAGCAATCCGCCTCCAGGGGCTGTGTATTCAATACAAGAAGAGCAGAGAGGTAAGTTATGCCTCCCCCCCCAATTCCGGGTATTATATCCGCCAAACAGGCCTTGTAGTGGCTCGTGGAGGGCCCATCCGCAGTACACGCTCAAGTAGTTCAGTCTCGGGCAGTGTGGTTCCCGATGGCGGCGCCCCTCGTTGTTCCGCGCTGCTTAGCCGAGTGTGAGAATGTGCGCCTGCGGTGTGTGGACACTCCAAAGCATGCGGAGGGCAGGAATGGCGGCCTACATGGAGATCGTTGATCGGGGCCCCAGGTCGCCGGACCGCAATTGCCGCTTGCGCTGTTCAGCCTCTGCTTCCTGCCTCCAGATTGGGATCGCAAGTTGCGCAGTAAGTAACGCTCACCTCTGGTCGTCAAGGCAGGCTCGGAGGACACTGTCCGCACCGGCCGTCGCACCCTCCAGGTTCGTTCTTCGACCTCCGTTCACCCTGTGCGATACTTCAGCCGCAAACCCCGCTATTGCATCAGGCGTGCTCTGGTCCTCACACGCCCAGCGCGGCTTGTCTCTTCGTGGGGCAGGGTCACGTTCGCCTACGCCACTCAGGCCGCGCCGCGGCCGAGCCCACCGCAAAGTCGTTTTCTCCGGCTACAGGTCACTTCAGGATGCGAGAGCTGGTTTAACAGGATGGCTAAGCGTTCCGATTCTTTATTATCGCAGATTTACCACTTTGGCAGGATCATGGTGCAGGATAAATTTAGGATAATTGGAGCGACCGAAGGAGCTCGCTTAGAAAGTGGCCATCTTCAGGCGTGGCTAGCTCCGCCCCTGGGGTTCAGGTTTATGAGGTAGCTCCAGTGGTGTGCAGTGTCCCTGAAGTAGATTGGGGAACTGACACAGGGGATCATATTCCTAGTGGTGGGAGGGACGCTCTACTGACTCTAGATGAGAGGTGCAGGGAGAGGGGTTCCCCCATGGTAGAAGTCCTGGTGTATGAGTGTGGAGACCGCCCAGAAGAGTGTGGGTTGAGTGATAGAGACAGTCAGACACTGTCTTGCCAATCTCAGGAGAGTGGTGTGGGGTACTTGTGTGAGGCACTGGATGGTGAGGCAAAGGGTAGCTTGGTTAACAACTGTGGGGGGCTGTGTGATTCATTTGTTGGAGAGCATATTTTAAGTCCCTGTTTTCCAGAGCTTTGCCAACGCCCGGCGGAGTGTGAGTTCTCTGATCCCAGGGAGCTTGCGCTGGAGACAGACCTTTTGGTGGATTCCAGAGGGTCTGAAGCAACCTTTGGGAGTGATCCTGAAGGGGGTGGCTCAGGTTTTCCCCAACCAAGTGAGGTAGGGGAGGTTTGTGGTAGCCCAGATATGTCCCAGTGTAGTGGGAGGGGTGTAGGGTCCCACATCCTGTCTAAGAGGAGAGGGAGTGGGAGTGGGCTGTGTCCCAAGGTGCCCAAAACCCAGTCCCAGGACCTGGTTGGTTCCATAAGGGAACGGCAGGAGGGGGGCCTAGTCTAGACCGGGAGGCCATTTCCTGAGGGGGATCCCAAAGTGTCATGAGAACCTGGAGCGTCTGTAAACGGAGCTCTAGCAGTTCTGGTGACTGGCGGTGCCACTCCTAAGTGGAGGGTGCAGAAGTCCAGATGGAGGGGTGAGAGGGGGGAGAGTCCCTAGTGGAAGAACCAGTTGGTCAGGGGCCAGCTATAAGGGCTGAGTCTCCTAGGAGTGACCATGGTGACACCACTTCTGTCGTGGGGGGTCTTCACGCACTGTCAGATGGACAGGGGTCGGGAGATAAGTGCCAGGCAGACTGTCACACAACGCATGAGGTATGTGTTACCCTCAGGGGGAAGCTGTGTGTGCCCCCGGAAGTCCTGGTGTGCCAGGCAGGTGTTCAACCGCAGGGTTTAGTCCCTGGGTTGGGAGACCAGGTTCAGGTTCTGCCTGACCAGGAGGGAAGGACATCTGTAATCAGTGTCCCTACCGTTTTGTCTTCTAGGGGTACCCCTCCAGGTGGGAGGGTGCAGAACTCTGGAAGGGGGTGGAGAGGGAGGGAGTCCTCGCCTCTGACCCCGGTTCAGATCCTAGGTTGAGAGACCAGTTGCAGGAGAGAAGTCCTGAACTGGTGGGAGAGTTGTGTTCTGAGGGCGCGTCTCCTGGGAGGAGAGTGCGGGACCCCAGAAGGAGAGGTAGTGGGAGGAGAGCCTCGCCCGTGACCTCTGGTTAGCCTGAGGGTACAGACCCTGGGCTGGTGGGCCAGTGTCAGGATGCCATACCTGACTTGGCAGGAGGGAGAGTGGCGAAAAGGTGCCAGGCACCTGGGGCTACTGCCCCCCACTTTCTGATGCCACAGAGGTTAGAGAGGCCTAAAAGGCATGAGGCCTGGCTCTCATCACTGACAGCTGTCAGTGGCCACGGTGGCTGGTTGTCCTGGTGGACAGAGTTGCCCCTGGGAGGGGGGCTGGAGTCACACCCTGGGGGTGGACTGGGCCACACCGCTGTGTTGGCCAGGTGGGTACTGTCTACCAGTGCGGACACATCTGTGAGCAAAGTAAGCTTAGGCGCTGCACAGATGGTGTCCCCATGTGAGGAGAAGGGTCCCCCATGGGCTAGCCTAGTGGGCCCTGAGAGTATAGAGAGAGAGAGAGATCCAACTGGGTTCAGGAAGGCGTAGAACACGAATAGACCCCTGCTGTTCGGGCCAGGTTCTGTATTCTATCGCCCCAAGCAGGGAATCCCATCGAGGTATCAATTGGTCTACCCTGGCTTTAGGCTGGAAGGGGGTTGTGTTGGAAATGGCCCTTTTTGCAGGGTTATCCCCAAGCTTTTTGCTTCTTCCTCCTACTTTTTCCTGTCCTGTGGTTGTTGGCGTTAGGACTCTGGGCACTTTAACATTGCTGATCAGTGCTAAAGTGCATATGCTCTCTGTGTAAATTGTTATTGTGATTTGTTATCCATGATTGGTATATTTGATTTACTAGTAGGACCCTAGTAAAGTGCACTAAGTGTGCCAGGGCTGGTAAATCAAATGCTAGTAGTGGGCTTGCAGCACTGATTGTGCCACCCACATGAGTATCCCTGAAAAGTTGTCTCAGGCCTGCCACTGCAGTGCCTGTGCGCAGTTTGTTAACTGCCATTTTGACCTGGCCAGTGTACCCACTTGCCAGGCCTTACCCTTCCCTTTTCTTACACATAGGACACCCCTATGGTTGGCCCAAGGTACCCCCCTGGTCAGGGTGCAGTGAATGGGAAAGGTAGGACATGTACTGGTATGTGTAACATGTCCTGATAGTGAAATATTGCCAATTTCGTTTTTCACTATTGAAAGGTTATCTTGCCCATAGGACAGAATGGGGAATGCTTTGTAACATTTTACAAGCATATCTTCCCATAGGAGTAAGATAGAAAGTTGGAGTCTGGTATCCCTGAACTCAGAATTTAATGACACATCTTTTAGGAAGGATGGTTTTTAAATTCTGTGTTTGAAAATAGCCCTTTTAGAAAGTAGCTGTTTTCTTGTCCAACCTTCCTGTGTGCCTCTGCCTGTTTGTGGATTGACTGTCTGGCTTTGGAGTGACAGGGGCTGGGGTGGCTCCAGGAGTCTGGGTGAGTCAGCCCTGGGCTGAATAGGCCAACCTGCATTTGGAGTGGTGGGAGGAGTAGCACCTGTACCTGACTAGGGCTGTGCCTGCCTTCCACAAAAGACTGGCTCCACCTCCTGCGGTGTGTCTGAAGACCCTGGCCCACACTTACAAAGGAAGAAGTTGTGCCCTGGCAGAGTGCACCCAGAACTGGTTTGGACTGGGTTCAGGACCCCTTACACAAAGAGAACAAAGACATTTTGGGGTATAAATATTAGAGCTGAAACCCCTAAATTTTAGATCATCCTGGAATCAAGAGGAACCTGTGCCAAGGAGAAGAGCGAGAGAGACTGAGAAGAAGGACTGCCCTTGCTGTGTGTCCTGGGGTTGACCTGCAGTTGCTATTCTGCCAAGGGAAGGAGAAGGACTTTGATGTGTGCTGTGTCCCCTACTTGAAGAAGATCTCCAAGGGCCTAAGGAGAGTTGGCCTCCTGTTGTGGAAACTCAGGAACACAAAAGTTTCCCAGACTACTTCGTGATCAAGAGGAACCTGCTGCCAAAGAGGACAGCTGAAGAGACTGAGGAGGAGTACTGCCCTTGCTGTTTGTCTGGAGCTGGCCTGCAGTTTGCTGTTCTGCTAAGGAGAGGACAAGGGACTTTGCTGTGTGCTGTGTCCCCCTGCTTGAAGAAGGACTTTGCTGTGTGCTGTGTCCATCTGTAGCTGAAGAGAAAAGTCTCCAAGGGCCTGAGCGAGCTGGCCTCCTGTTGTGGAAACTCAGGGACACCAAAGTTTCCCCCCATCGTCTCAGCAACGCTGTGTGTGTGTGTGCTTTTCTGCAACCTGAGACCGTTGTGTGGTCCGCTGTGCCCGTGTGCCTGAGCCAGCTGTGACCGCACTGAACCCCTGCATCGTAATCATTGTAACGCTGCGAAGCTAATCACCGCCCCGGCCCGAGCTGTCATCTGAGAGGAGCTGCGACTGCCTGTCACCGCATCCGGCCCGAGCCGCGAAGTGCAAAAGGATTACTGCGAGCCGTCATCTATAGAGGAGCTGCAAGGGTGAAGCGCTGAGACCCGGGCCTCTGTGAGGCATCGCCTAACAACCAGGATTCCCCCTCCGCGAGGAACAGCTGTGGCCGCCGGAGCTGCCAGCGGGAAGTCGAGCCGCGAGGAGGAGAGAGAGAAAGCAATCCCCCAGGTAATGCTCGGACTCAAGTCCAGAGCCGCTGCGTGTGTCGCCGCCTGGGGCGGGTTGCGTGTGTCTGCAGAGACTGCTCCGATCTCACCTGCATAACGAAGTCTTTTACGCTGGATAACTCTGACGGCCCGTACCTGCCTTGAATAGCGGGACGATACCGGGGCCGGCATTCGCGCATATCTCCTTCAATTTTGAGCATTTGGGGGCATAACTTTGCACGAGCTGACCGCGGAGTCAGCTTGTCACGTGGTGAGAAGCCACAACCACGAGGGCACCGTGAACCGGTGCCGAAGCGAACTGTGTTGTGACATTTTTATTAATACTACAAAGAAATACGAACCTGCAAGTTATTTTTCATGACATCTTGAAAAGTCGATTACATTAATACGCACATGTTGGATTTTTGTCGTTTTGATCTTGTCAGAATCTAGATAAAGAAACCTTTATTCTTCTAAACTGGTGTGGTGTCCATTTGTGGTGTTATCACTGTGTTACTGTGAGTGTTGGTACAAATACTTTACAACCCAGATCTGTGACTGGGGGTGAGTGTCTGGAAAGTTTCAGCGCTCTGTCCATCATCTCCTTGTGTTTGCTTTGTTCGCCCTAAGTTGGCAGGGTATGCCCAGACATGGGTCCCTTGCTCACTTTGCCACTGGATTCAAGCTAGCCTGGCTGATGAGGACTGTTAGTCCGAAATCGGTCCCAGGAAGCTTGTTTCCGGTCCAGGGAAGACATGGCTTGGCAGTTCGGGCTGGATTGTTCCCATGAGGCACAGGGTCAAGACTGATTTGCATATAGCTGTGTCTGAACTGGGGTGGCGAAGTGAGCTAAAGAACGATGATGGAATCAACCCAGATCTGTGACTGGGTGTGAGTGTCTGAAAAGTTTCAGCGCTCCGTCCATCAGCTCCTTGTGTTTGCTTTGTTCGCCCTAAGTTGGCAGGGTATGCCCAGACGTGGGTCCCTTGCTCACTTTGCCACTGGATTCAAGCTAGCCTGGCTGATGAGGACTGTTAGTCCGAAACCGGTCCCAGGATGCTTGTTTCCGGTCCAGGAAAGACATGGCTTGGCAGTTCGGGCTGGACTGTTCCCATGAGGCACAGGGTCAAGACTGATTTGCATATAGGTGTGTCTGAACTGGGGTGGCGAAGTGAGCTAAAGAACGATGATGGATTTAACCCAGATCTGTGACTGGGGGTGAGTGTCTGAAAAGTTTCAGCGCTCTGTCCATCATCTCCTTGTGTTTACAAATACTTTACACATTGCCTTGGCGATAAGCCTGTCTGCTCGTGCCAAGCTACCAAGGGGGTGAGCAGGGGTTATCTAGAGTGTGTTTCCCCCATACCCTGATGTTGTATCCTGCTTTCCCTCTTCATTGTCCTTTTTCAGTGTCTTGTTATCTGCTGCTCAGCCAGTCTCTGTGATGTCATGTATTGTTCTATCTGTATATGTTTAAGTGGATTTGTCAGTTATCTTGGAGGCTGAGCAGCAGGGCAGCTGCTCCCGGTGGGGCCTTTACCTGAGTCTTTTACTGAGTCTTTACTGGAGCTTTTACTGGATTACTACCCTATCTATATGCTGTACCTGATTGATTGATTACCAAGAATAAACATACATCCTGACACAGCAATTAAGGTATCATCTTTCATTTATTGGATGTTACACTGGCGATGATTGGAGAAACGGAACTACGCGTGACAAAACTACAGAAAAGGAACTACTTAAGAAACTAAGAGGAACTGAATTGCACCCTTTTCCAACGCTTTCAATGCCCCACCGGTGTCTATAACATCAGACAGCCTACAGAAGTAAGTTGAGCGTTGGTATGTTGCTTGGGACATGTTAAAAGTCTGCCTTCGCATCGGATGTTTATTGAACTTCATATGATCTGATACTTGATACCTGCAGGCCTCGTACCACCTTTTAAATGACTGAGAGTAAGATCGTTATTCTGTTTGGAAGGTGCTGCCATCAGGGATTTGCCTCGTACCAGTTTTTTAAATGACTGAGAGTGAGATCGTTATTCTGTTTTGAAGGTGCTGCCATCAGACCTGTGGAACTGTAAACTGTTGGGAATTCGGCTGTTTGGGAGTGCAACTGAGGGGAACCTGTCTATACCCATGAAAAGGCCTCCCGCTAATGAAGTTGGCATGTCTTGCAGCGTTTTTGTACTTTCACTATGTTGGCAGCAAGTACGTTTTTGTTCTGTCCAATTTGGCCATGTATTGTTGCTGCGCACTCAGTGACAGTTCAACAATATTTTTTAAATGCTGGCACGAGCCCCCCCCCCACAGCGCGCGCATTATTACCAGCATTGTTGTCTTACAGTCCTCTCACGTCCCGAATGCCGCGCTGGATGCCTGCTCCTATACGCTGCCTACACAGACGTGCCGTGAGCCATCCGGCCAGGCGTCTAAAATGTGCAGCCATTTTGTAATTGGCATGTTTGTTCTCTTTTGAGACACACCTTCCGCTCCGCCAACCACGTTTCCTGCCAACCTCGTTCTCGAAGGATAATTTTAGTTATTTCAAATTGAGGCACTCCGTTTTAGGACTTCTACCAGAGTGTTTGTGGTGCGACTAGACTTGCCGTTTTGAAAGATCCATCTTCAGTCTTATTTCATGAACTTCCATCGGAACGTCGTTGGATTCGAGTCATCTGGGGATCGGAGCCTTCTGCACCGCCGTGCTGGAGTTGATGACTGCCTGTATAACGAATAGATTACCAACGTTTTCCTTCACGCTTCATTCTACAAGTCCGGGAGGAAGTTGACTCCGAAGATTGGACTACGGTGACCACTTTTATTATTTTAACTTGTTATGTATTGAACTTTTGTGATCTGCTCTGTTGCATATTTACTATGTTATGCAGTGTGCTGTTTGTGCTAGAATTTTGCGTGTGGGATTTGCTTTGTGATACTTTATGCGAGTTATAGTGTGTGTGTTAGTTATGGTGTTTCTTTATGCTCAACATTTGTCTTCTGGTGTTGATTTATAGATGTATTCCATTCCATTATGCTTACTAGACCTGAACCACTTTTGTGCTCAATCCTTTTGAGGTGTTCGTTTCTATTTGAATTCTCTGGTTCTTTGGATTCGCTGGTTTTGCGGAACTGAACCACGTTTGTGTTCAATCCTTTTGAGGTGTTCGTTTATATTTGAATTCTCTGGTGATTAATTTTTCAAGTGTTTGATTTTATCTAATGCGTACTTGTGTGGAGCCACATTTGTGCTCAACCTTGTTGAGGTGCACCATTCTTTTCATGCTTTATGGTGATGAGCGATAGAGGTGCTCAGTTTTGCTTATATTTCATGATGATGAGCCAAAGGGGTGCTCAGTGTTATTTATGCTTGCTGTGAGGAGCCGTAGAGGTGCTCAGTTTTATTGATGAGGAGCCATAGAGGTGCTCAGTTTTATTGGTGAGGAGCTGTAGAGGTGCTCAGTTTTATTGATGAGGAGCCATAGAGGTGCTCAGTTTTATTGGTGAGGAGCTGTAGACGTGAACCACTTAGGTGCTCTATTTTATTAGAGGTGTTCAAATTTGTTATGAACCACTTAGGTGTTCTATTTTATTAGAGGTGTTCAAATTTCATTTACATTTTGCAGAACTGAACCATTTTGCTCAATATTTATTGAGGTGTTCAGTTTCCTTTGTTAGTGATGAATGAGTGGGTTTGTCATGTGCAGGACTCCATCCTCACTCAGTTATTCTTGCATTCTTTTGTTGTCTTCTGGTGTTGGTACAACCTTTTGTACTCACACCCTTTTGGGTCTATATTTGGTGTGCGTTCTATGTTCTTTCATTCCTTTGCTCCTCTGTTTTCTATTCTGTCTTCTTCATCATTTCTGTTAAGGGGAAAGGTGTGTTGTATCCTGCTTTCCCTCTTCATTGTCCTTTTTCAGTGTCTTGTTATCTGCTGCTCAGCCATTCTCTGTGATGTCATGTATTGTTCTATCTGTATATGTTTAAGTGGATTTGTCAGTTATCTTGGAGGCTGAGCAGCAGGGCCTTTACCTGAGTCTTTTACTGGGTCTTTACTGGAGCTTTTACTGGATTACTACCCTATCTATATGCTGTACCTGATTGATTGATTACCAAGAATAAACATACATCCTGACACAGCAATTAAGGTATCATCTTTCATTTATTGGATGTTACACCTGACTAGAAGCAAGGGTCCCTATTTGGTCAAAGGTACCTACCTCTGCCAACTAGAGACCCCCATTTCTAACAATATTCCATTTGTTCACATGGGGGCACACACCATGCACTTTAAAGTCAGCAATTCAATAAATGACCCATATCTTATGCCTGGATCTAAAATTCTTCAAGGATCGACATTAATATTTGAACAACCTTGACAAGCCAAGTTGCTTTGTATGTCTGTTTAATTCTCGTTCCGAATTCCAAAACAACCTTGTGTTTCTGGAACGCTTAAACTTGTATGCCTAAAGAGCTGGAAGACCCAAAGTTCCATACTTCCTTGGGCTCTGGCTGCTCAGCCTATTAACTGCAGCAGTATTACTGTTTCACTTCCTCACACACACACACCACACATGTACATAGATACACATCAAGACAATGCACATTACATTTCATAAACATATCAGACTTAGGCAGGATATTTCCCACAAACGCTCATATCACAACTTTTGAATTTTAAATTCAATTTTTTTTTTGCAGATACACAAATTTCTCACCCACGCACTTTCGCTGACATGCACACACCCTCCCGTACCTTGCCACTACACACATTCATGCATCATTCATAACCAGGAAAACGCAAATTGACACAAGACACTCACACACAGTATTTTTCCTTTCAGGAAAAAATACATATCTCACATCCCTCAGAAACGTACATGCCTCTCTCTCACATTCGCTCTCGCATAATCTTTCCTCCAAAGTAATAGCACACCATTCTTCTTAAAACCCAACTGCCCGTCCAATCACAGGTTGACTGTACCTTTGACTTTGAGCCTGTGCAGAGCTCTGTAGCCTTCTGGGTTTGAACTATATAATTGCCTATGCATACATCCCGTTACTCACCTCACTGTACACACTCATACATCACCCAAACCCGGAAATATAGCATATGTGCAAACACACACATACACACTAGTGCATGTGCAAACACACACACATATACAAATATACGCGCACACTATCATATAGCGCATGCATGTGCAAACACACACACAAACATACACACTGTCACACTATCACACTATAACAATCTTAGGGGCATATTCTCAAGGAGTCATCGCTGATTTATCGGCACTTTAGCACCGCAAAAGTGGCGATAGATTCATCGCCCCATTCACAAGCTGGTGCAAACTGCCGACATCGCCAGTTTTCCTGCGATAGCAACCGCAAAAAAACATTGCCACGGATGAGTGCGACAACTAACGCTAATGATATGCAGAGTAGGCATTCCCGTGCAAAAACACACGAACACACCACTTCGCGAGTTTCTCAACGACCAGTCAGATCTGCGATGCGAACCAAGAACAGGCGATAAGGCGAGTTAGCTGCAGGGATTTAACACCTGCTTTCTGCTGGTGCTAAGCAGGACGACTACCTGCAGTATGAAAGGGAGCCCAGCCCAGAGCCACATCTGAAGACCCACAGATGCCATGGAGCCAATGAACATGCAGCTCGGAGACCCAAGAGGGCCACAACACCCACCGCCACCACCCCCAGGACCCCCCTCCCTCTCCGGACCCCCCCGGACTACCACCGAGACAGCGTAAGACAAGACAGCGGACCTTCCGAAAACGGCATGGCCCCTCAGCCACACAAGTGCAGAATGTGGGGAGAGGTGGGAACCAAGTATGTGTGAAGGAGGCAACTCACCCATGAAGAAGAATGTACACAATGGCAAGTGTTGCGGTGATGTGCTGGACAGACCACAGAATGCAGAGCACAGACATGTCCATGTGGACATATACTGCTGGGGTTTGTAGTGTTGTGGACAGTGGACGCAAACATGTTACCTCAGGCAGTGGGGAAGACCTTGGACATGTAGCTGTGCCGTCCCCCCCTGTAAGGGTAAGCGCAGTGGGCTGGGCCGGTGTACGCCACTCCAGCGTAGGAGTGCAGATAAAAAGGCCGGGGCCCTGGGCGTGGTTCTCTTCCGTGATGGGCAATCTGTCTGCCAGGGCGGCGCACCTCACCCTGCCACGAGTCCGCCGCCGTGACCTCCAGACTCCGCGACACAGGCCCCCAGCGCATCCAGCGGCACAGCAATACGGAGTCATGTGTGTGCCGGATACTGCCTTAGTCCTACACTGCGGTCAGCAGGTCCCACAATTCAAATCATGCCACATTTCTGTTAATGGAGGAAACCACTAGTCAACAGACATTGCCCCCAGTGCGGCCCGCCCGGACGACGCATCATCGTTGGCCGTGCACCTGCTGAGCGCTCCAGGTGCCACTGACCCTGTGCAACAAAAGTTGACGCCACGTGGCAATATTGAGGCAGAATTCAGTAGGCCAAAAAATATTGCTCCCAGTGCGGCCCGCCCGGACGATGCATCATCGTTGGCTGTGAACCTGCTGAGCGCTCCAGGTGCCACTGACCCTGTGCTACACAAGTCGACGCCACGTGGCAATATTGAGGCAGAATTCAGTAGGCCAAAAAACATTGCTCCCAGTGCGGCCCGCCCGGACGACGCATCATCGTTGGCTGTGAACCTGCTGAGCGCTCCAGGTGCCACTGACCCTGTGCTACACAAGTCGACGCCACGTGGCCGTGGGCCCTTTCTGACCGCTGCCTCTGGCCTACACTGCAGTCAGCAGGGCTCACAATTCAAATTGAGTCTTGATTCATTTATGGCAGAGTCCAGTAGGCAACAGACATTCCTTCCAGGGCAATGACAAGCCCAGACAATGCATCAGCACAGGTCGCACACCCGCCGAGCGCCCCAGGTGTCACTAACTCAGTGCACCACAAGTCATCGTCACGTGGCTGTGGGCCCTTTCTGACCGCTGCCTCCGGCCTACACTGCGGTCAGCAGGGCTCGCAAATCATATCCAATCCTGACCTGCAAGGACACACCATCATCGCTGGCTGCACACCCGCCACCACCGCCAGGACCACCTCCAACCAACAACTGCCAGAGTCGGAGGAGTCTCACAGCCAGCCTATCTAAGTTGCTCACACCTGTCTTGGATGCCATCATCAGCTTGATACTCTGCTCAGCTCTTCAGGTGCCACTAACTCAGTGCACCACAACTCATGGACCCTTTATGATTGAATCTGTGTGTGTGATCCGATGATCATTGTTCTAGTTGTTGCCAGCACCAACCACTCCCTGAGGGCTGGCTTACACTCACCCCACACCCATCCAGCACAGGCGTCACTGGACATGTGACCCTGGTAATAAAAAGGGGCCGGGCGCACGTGCCCGTAGCCAGTTCCACTATCTATCTAAGTGTGTCCGTGTGGTCGTTATGTATGCATGATGGGCCAGGTCCCTACCACATTACATTGTGCTGTGGACAGCGGACGCAACCATGTCACCTCAGGCAGTGGGTAAGACCTTGGACACGTAGGTTTTTTGTCCCCCCCTGTATGCGTAAGCGGAGTGGGCTGGGCCGGCGTACGCCAAGCCAGCGTAGGGGTGTGAAGGATTTGCCCGGGGATCTGGGCGTGGTTCAGTTCTGGCCTGGACAAGGAAGTAACTAATGAGTGTGTCACTGTTGTAGTGTCGGCGCCACCCAGTCCGCAATCGACAATGTTGCAATGTAGCATGCACCCGGAGGGTGGGCTCGCACGAACGGGGAAATGAAGGAACGGAAGACCGCTCGGGGTCTTGGCTCATACATGCTAAGTGTTGTGTGTATCTGTATTGCCGCAGCATGAGCCAAATGCCTAGCTTTAATCGCAGAGCGAGTTCAGCCAGGCATGAACTCTACATCTGTGTCCGCCCTATCCTTCCCACAGGCCTACACTCACGTGGCCGCCCACCTCCAACGGCCAACATCACAGTGTCGTTGTCAGGCTTGTGGACATGCGCAGACAGGCATGACAATGGTGTGCCGTAGAAGTGCAAGTGATGCAACCGCGCAGCGCACACAAGTAAATAGGCTCAGGGGGAGGGAGGAGCAGCTGTGAGGCAACGTAACACACAGTGATGCCGCTCATTTGCCAAATGCAAGACATGTCAAACATGAATCCCAAAGTCGCACACATCCCACCCCACCCCCAACAAGCCACTTCACATTTCCTGAATGCAAGCAGATGAGAAACTAACATTAGGGATGAAAGCTCCTTTGTCTGAACTATCAGGCGGAAGCACATCTGCACCTCCGACCTCGGAATTGCATGTGCCCGGCACCCCCTGACAGATACTATAGCAGCTGATGACGACTCCCACATTATGCACAGCCCGATGAAAGACCAACGTATACACACCCCACACACAGAAGTGCTTGCTCAAAGTTATCTTGCATGGAATGGCCTTCACACTTACTCCCACACCATCCCAGGCGTACAACTGTTGCACACTTCAACAACTCATTGATCCGAGCTGTGGCATTTAATCCACAGAACTGGCGCAGGTCAGAACAGTGCCGCTTCAACCAGGGCCACTAACGCAATGGCAGAACATCCCAGACACATGCACAACCCCTGTCACGTAGAACTGTACCGTGCACATATGCTGCATTTACTGGGGGCACTGCCATTGGTAGTGCTGTGAATCAGTTACCTGCTACGCTTCTGCCTTGCCAACGTCACCTGCGTGCAGCCTGTGTTGCATTGTCGCTCGTGCATATTCGAGTGGTCCATGAATGTCTGCCTATCCAACAGGACGGTAGCCGAACTGGATTTCGACATGTGTGTGCGCCCCCTGTTGGCCCACAACCATGAGTGGCACCGTGACACCCGTCTATGGGATGCCTGGATACTTGGCATACATGCTGGCAGCTGGACCTGGGAGTGCAGTGACCAAAATTGAGCCGCTCCCCTATTGGGCTGTAGTGCTAATTGGTGAAAGGGGGTGAAAGGGGGTGGATGCAGCACATCTGTCCGGACCTGTTAATGGTTAGCCTCGCCGTCCTGTTCGATGAAGTCGACAACGACCTCATGTTGGAAATGATTGCCTACGAAGCTGCACTAGCTTTCATGGACGTGTAACTACGTACCTGCAGACACAACAGTTTGGAACACATTGCACAGGTCCCGACACCTTGTTGGAACTTGGGGTTCTGGTCACATCTCCCACGATGACAGTGGACATGGCTGCATTCGCCTGGACTCCAAATACATGAGCGGACAACAACGCCAGTAAACACACACCTGTGAATGGTGCGGCACTCCCCCGGAGTGAACAGCTGCGCTTGGCAACGTTCCACGTTCTGACATACTACCGCATTGGTCTGCATGTTGTGGCACTTATCTTGCCCGTACTGACACGCATATGCTAATGAAGTCTTTACCACCTTCACTTGTATTCAACTGTGATGAGTGTTGATTTGTATGACAATGTGTGTCTCACTGCCTATCTGGGTCACAGCCATACATGCATTACTACACCATCAGGGATGTGGGGTTGTACTAGTACATTATCATCTCACAGTTTCCTGCTATGCCACATGCGAATGGCCATTTTCCACCCACAAGCGGCAGCAGTTGTGTCCTCTGTTCTGTTGTGCTGGTGTTGCTGTTTGTTCAACATTGTTGTAAATGTCGCGGTGCTCTGGATCTTATGTCTGTGTGCTGCACTGTAGGTGAGTTGCCCCTTCAGCTCTGATTTGGCTGGCCCTTATCCCTTTCAGGCGGTGTGGCTTTCACTTCTGTGTTTATGCAGTGCTGTGATGTTGCAGACTTGGGTAAATTGGGCTCTTGGTTGGTGTTGTGACTCTTGGCCATGGTTTGGCCGCAGATGTGCTCTACTTAATTGTGCATGTGTGCCATTGTGCCCATCTCCCCCCGTCCCCCCAGTCCCTGGTGGTTACTCACCCTGTTGCTGTTGTGTCGGGTCATGTTGAGCAGTGTCCGGTCCCCCAACTCCTGCCACCATCTCCACACTGATGACTGTGGTCACCATTTCCTCCATCTCATCCAGCTCCTCCTGTGGCGCTGGACTCCCACCTCCAGTCTGCATTGCTGCCTTCTGGTTGTCTGCGAGTTTCTGCTTGGTCTTGCGCTTCACATCATTCCAGCGCCTCTTGACCTCGTCCATTGTCCTCCTCAGCACTCCGACTGCATTCGCCTTGTCCAGGATGGACTGCCATATTCCATTTTTGTTGCCAATGACACAGTGGAGGTGACGAACAGTTGTTGATGGTGTTCTATCACCTCCGTGATCATGATCCTGTTTTCCTGCGGACTGAACCGCGTCTTCCTCTTCTTCTTCTCCTTGCCCTTCCCTGACCCCGAGGTCCCAGGCTGGTCCTCCGTGGGGCTTGTGGGGTTCTGTTTGTCCTCTGTGCTTGCTCCGGCTACCTCCATGGTGCTGCACAGTTGTTTGTGTTCTGTTTGTGTTTTGTGTTGCCGCTTTTATTGTGCTTTTTGCAGCCTGACTTGTGGGACTTGCAGGCCTGGCGCTGCTTATTGCTGGATTTTTTATCGCGGTTGGGCACATCGCAACTTTTTTCACGTTCGGGTTGAGATTTTTATCGCCGTCCCGGTAGTGTTATCGCAGACATTTGCCACGTTATCGGGGTCCTATCGCATGTTACCGCCGTGTTGAGAATGCCACGTTAACACAGAGTTATTTTCCCGCGATAGACGACGATATGGAAACTTGCGTTAACCTATTTTGGCGATGATTATCGCACGTTCTTGAGAATATCCCCCTTAATCTTTCGGAAAGATTTGGTATCTATATATTCTGAAAAAAGGTTTGCTTTAAACTGAGACGAAAATAAGGCTCCCACTGATATACATATCAACCCAAGTGATACACATAGATTTTCACATACTTAGGTAAATGCTTTTTGACAACTGCATCCACACTTCTCCTTTCACGGAGGTCCACCTATGGAATCTTCAGTCTGAATGTTTGTCCACGTCTTCATTGCCTCCCCATTGGATAATGGGATCTTGGTGCTTACAACTCGGGTATGCGTGAAAGTGTGTTCCTCATAGTCTGCCAACACAATAAGAAAGGATCTTCCCCAAGGACACTTGTCAGTAAAGGAGAGACCCTCCACCCCGCCCACCCGCAATTTAGGATGTCCCATCAGGAAATCCCACACTGGGAGACTCCTGGAAAAGAAACCACTTCTGTTCAACCACAGGACCGCATTGCTGACATATCAATGGGCTCGGACTCCTTATCACTTTAAATTTCATCTGAAAATGCCACTTCTCATTGGAAAGTTCTCGCTCCCATCTCAATATTCCACAGGGTCGTGACTGGCATCCAATCAGCAGGCAGTCAGCCAGCCAATGGTCCGCCCATGCATTCATTCACAAACATACACACTGCAGTGAAAGAGCTGCATGCCCTCATTTCCAAAATCTGCAAATCCATAGAAGAATTTGCAATGGCCCCAGTTACCACAGGAGATAATCCCTCCCAGGGAAGTACCAATACCGTGGGTTTCAGCTTTGACTGCTGGGGCTTTAGCTCTCCATTCTTTTATTACCTCTGGGAGACCATGTGGAAGTGAGGTCTGCGGAAGTTATCAAGGTCCATGTCATAGTTCTATGTCAGCTCTCAGAGACCGAGGTGCCCAAGTTAGGTATTGTTAATGTTGAGGATGGAGAAAGTTTGTCAGTGAGGTCTTTGCTGTGGCCAGGGGCAGAGGCTAATGTGCAGGTATGAAAGATGAGAGGGAATGGCCAGGTGGATTTATGGATGATGACCAAGCTACCGTCCGATTTATGTTTACCTTTGTTTTATGACTCTGCAGCCCTGTGGTATGAGCTCCTTGAATATGAAGAATGAACTGCCGTTAGAGCGGTTTAAACTGATGACATATGCACCCAGATGATCCGCTGTATGCTGCCTGTGCTGAATTTACTGCACGCTCAGGAGCGTGATATGAGTGAGTCCAAAAGCTTTTACTGTGGCACATACAACTAGTTTTCAAACTTGAGCAAAATGAAGAAAGGGCTTGAATGCAAGACAGTTAAATGATTATGGATGGAAATTTGGAAACCCCTGTTTTATAGCATCAGTTTTATAAAAATGTATTCGAAAGTTTTTGCTGCAAAATCATATTTGTTGTATGTATACCATTTACGGAACATTTTCTTTTTCTCAAAACAATTTTATAATTCGTCTTTGCTATTATCGATAATGGGAGAAAAACTGCCAATTTTAAAATTTCACTCATATTATAATATATGAAAATGAATCTTACTTCAGTAATTTCTCAATAAATTAACATGATCTTGGACACCTCACTCATCTTTAAAAAAATAAATAAGCCATTTTAAATGAACAATGCTCAGTGTCTGTTTCTGGTATTGTTGTTGCTGTAACACTTATCTTAAAAAATAGCGCACTGTTCGACTTAGTTATTGGAATTTCAAAATAAAGGTTGGTATGATACAATAACTTTTCAAAGTGTACACTGTCTCTTTCTAATTATTTTTTAGCATGTTTGTGAAAAAAAAATTATATGGGCATCTTGGCATACGTGGCAATAATTTACCGAACTTACTTACCCGCAAACATATGCCAACATCAATTTAATTCTATTTACTTTTAGCGCTGACTTTTAGCAAATCCGAACGGGAGATATTATTGAGGTTGCACCAGGCAAGGCAGATGGGCAGCCTCCCTTCTTTCTCAAGGAGTTGGAGTAAGAAGCACGAATCTTGTCGAGCAAATGAAGGAGACATTACATAACTCAGCGACTGATATAACTGTAAACACCAGACTCCCTTAAAATGTTCACCGATTAGACGAAGGCACAAATCATAAAGGACGCTGTTGCAATTTTTTGTGTGGTTTGCCGTTTTGCCATTTTTTGAGAGCAGGGGTGCATTAGACTGTAAATAAATGGTCGTCAGCCTCCCTTCATTGGAAAGGTACTGGTGCTGTTATCCAGTAGATGTAGCCCGTCTCATTAGTATGTCACTCAGTCACTGAACTTATAGGTGAGCTTTCACAAGGGTGTGCTGTTGGCTAACTGTGTCCTGTCGGGTTCTTTAGTTTTCAGGTGAGGTCGTACAGGGAGGTGCTGGTGGTGGTGTTTGCTGTGGCGGAGATCAACCACAACCCCACTTTATTACCTAACATTACCCTGGGCTTTCGGATACACGACTCCTGCCAGTCAGAAGCCATGGCAGTAGCCAGCACGTTGGCTCTCTTATCTGGAGTCAAAGAGCCGCTGCCAAACTTCCACTGTCACCCCTCCACGCCAATGTTACCAGGAGCGCTGGGAGAAGTCTTCGAGCTGACCGTAAGGCTCATTGCCAATATACTGGGCGTGTACAGTGTACCACAGGTAATAGAAGGGCTGCGGATTATGACATCAGTGGAACTGAGGATTTCATTAATGCACTTTGATGTGTGAGCAGTGCCGCAGATGGAAAATATTCACTCCCAGATCTCATAAATTGTGGGTAATGTGGTGGCAGCAGAAAGGGGGTGGAGACCCGTGGGTGCCCTCAATGAAACTGCAACAAGGACAAACCTGATAGTAAATCATTGTGGATTACTCAGTAAGTCGCACACAGACTGCATTCTAATATATCTTACGGGGCTAAGGCACCTGCTACAGTTTTATGTACCAAGCTAGTTCCTGGATATAATAGCAATATGATAACTGTGGTGGGTAATGCACTTGCTGAACAGATCGGTGTGTGGTCTAGTCATAGGTTTGACTCATCATTAAAGAGCACAGAGGTTTAATGAGCCTGCTACAAAGCACAGCGTGTAACACGCAGGTCATAGATGTGTATCTTATGTGGATAGTTCAGTGGGTTTCTGCTTGTGCCGCAGAGATCCTTGCGAGCGTTCCCCTCATTCTCCTGAGTAGAATGATACCTCACTTGTGTGGGTGGACCAAGGGCCTGCAACTGGGAAGGGACAAAAACATAGGGATTGATGGGATAGCACAGTGAACTCTAAGCACTATATTTTTTTTAATACGTTTTTAGGCAGTTCTGCATTGGATACCCATACAAGTGAGGTATCATTTTTATCGTGAGACCAAGGAGAATGCTGCGTGGTAGGACATTTGTGCCAGCACAGTGATCCCACACAGAAATGTAAGGAAAGTGTTTTTGCTAAATTTGAGGTTTGCAGGGGATTCTGGATGGGAAAACGTTGGAGGACTCATACAAGCCACAGCTCCCTGGACTCCCCCTGGTGTCTAGCTCTCAGAAATGTGTGGGTTTGGTAGGTTTCCCTAGATGGCCGCTGATCCCTGGACCAAAATCGCAGGTACCCAGGTCGTTTTGTGATTGATAATTTTGATGTCTCCTTAATAGGTTTTGGGCCCTTACCTGTCGCAGGTACTTGGCCCACCCACACAAGAGAGGTACCATTTGTATCGGCAGATCTGGGGGAATGCTGGGTGTTAGGAAATTTGTGTCAGCCCGGTGATCTCACAACTTTCCCACACAGAAATGTGAGAAAAATGTATTTTTTTCAGCTAAATTTGAAGTTTACAGGGGATTCTGGGTAGGAAAACTTTGGAGGACCCACGCAAGCCACACCTCCCTGGACTCCCCTTGGTATCTAGTTATCAGAAATGTGTGGTTGTGGTAGGTTTCCTGTTGAGATGAGGCTTCCAATGAACACAGGAGACTCGATGAACTCAAGAATACATTTACTAGGAAACACAACCTGGCATCCAACCACCTCGAGAAGTCAGCAGCAACTGACTCACATCGAGTGCCGTCAACCTCACATTCTAAAGAGAACACCAAGGTAAGATTCCATCATAACATATCCTTCCCCTTTGCAATGAAACAAAGAAATAAAACAAAAACAGCCTAAAGAGATCCTAAACTAAAGTAAATAATGCTAAAATAAAAACATGGCAACCCCCCATTAGGAGGCAAATTACATTCTAACTTAATCCTGTAAATAAGAGGGTGGCCTACGAAATTTTAACACCCATATCACCTTCCACCATGGAACCAGCCTCATTCCCAGGACACCCACCCCAACTATCCGACCGAAGATCTGGTACAGTGTTGGGGTCCATAGAACGTGCACTGGAAGAACCTTCATTATCCGTCATGAACATGGCTCCCGAACAGCCCTCATCATCGCTTCCTTGCTTAGTACATGTCCCACCTCTCTGATACAAAGCCATTCTATGCACATTCTACCTTTTTCCCCCTTCAATGACTACATAAAACTTTCCTATCTTCACAACACGAAAAGGTCCTTTAAATTTGCTCAATCTACTTTTCACCCTGCCAGATCTCAATTTGACCCAATCTCCAACCTTGAATTTGGTAGAGACATTCTTATGTACTTGGTCGCCTCCCCCAAGTATCCAATCCTTCAACCAAGAGGGAACCAACCTGGAACCTGGCAAACGCTCCCTCATAAGTAGAAAAGGACATTTATGAGTGACACTGTGAATGGTAGAGCGATAAGCCCACAGCATCTCTTCCACCAGTCGTTTAGGAGATTGATCATTAGATAACGCCAGTTGAATTGTCCCTTTTACCAACCTGTTGGCCCTCTCCACCATTCCATTGCCCATGGGATTATAAAGAGAGGTGCAAGAATGTTTGACTCCACACTTTTCAAGGAAACTTCGCATTTCACCAGAAACCAACTGGGTACCATTATCGGTTAGCAATGTATGTGGCACACCTTCCTCAAAAAATACTTTCTCCAAGACTTCAATAGTAGATCTGGTAGTAATATCTCTCAAGAATTTAACAATCAACCATCTGGAATGAACATCAACAATTACCGCAGCAAAGTGCATATCAGCTGACAAATCAGATAACGGGCCTATGAAATCTAGACAGATAGTGCTCCAGACTTCACCCGGATCACTAATCTGCTCCATGGTACTCTGACTACCCACTCTCAATCTCTTTTCACTCTCCTTGCAAAGACTACAATCTTCCACCCACCTTTTGATCTGGTCATCCATCCCAGGCCACCAAAAGTCTTCCTTGATTCTCCTGATAGTCATGCCTAGCCCCAAATGCCCTTCATGAGCTAGTCTGAAAATGTGAAACCTCAAACCAACAGGAGGCACAAAACGGTCACCTCTCATAATCACATCCAAACCACTCACCGAAAGTTCATTGACAATCTTCCAATAAGGTCTAGCTGCTACAGACACCGTATTTTCTCTACGAGCTCCCTTCATAATCATAATGATCACCTCTTTCAGGATAGTGTCAGAACGCATTTCGTCCTCCCACTGCAACCTGGAAAACGCACCAAGATTACATTTGCGCACATCACACACAAGAGCTACAGCTTCCTCTGACTCTAACCTCTTTACCACACTCTTGTCAACATCTTCCCAGTTCAATGACATGCGTGACAAACAGTCCGCTTGAGAATTTTCCCAACCATGAATGAATTCCACATCATACAGATATCCTTGTAACCTGGCTGCGAATCTAGCTAAATGCACAGACCCTTTGCCAGCACCGCCCGCAGATAAAATCTTGATCAACGGTTTATGATCTGTCCTCAAAACAAATCTATTGCCCCAGAAGCACACTATGAAATATTCTGTACCCCAAGCCGCAGCCAGAGCTTCCTGTTCAATCACGGAATAGTTCCTTTCAGCTTGTGTGAAGGTCCGGGAAGCAAAAGCTACCGTCCTCTCAGTACCATTTTGATTTTGTGACAACACTACTCCAATCCCTGTAATACTGGCATCAACCGTGAGAAAAGACTTGCATGTGGTATTGAAAGAAGCTAGAATGCCTGCATTACATATTGCATTTTTGATTTTTTCAAAAGACTTTTGTTGTTCCTCCTCCCAAATGTACTTATTACCTTTGCGAAGCAAATTCCTTAGAGATTCAGTCATATCAGCAAACCCCTTCACAAATTTAGAATAATATTCTACACAACCTAAAAAGACCTTAGCTGATCTTTATCTTTGGGACAGGGTGCAAGTTTTATTGCCTCCAATAAATTTCGTTTCAGCGCTATCCCTCCACTGGAAATGGTATACCCCAAATACTCTACATGTTCAGTTAAAAATCTGCATTTGTCTTTATTTACTGTCAAACCCACCTCCTCCAGTTTCCACAACACTTGTCTCAAAATAGCATTATGCTGTTCCACTGTTTTCCCAGAGGCCAATATGTCATCCTGGAAATAAACTACGCCACTCACCCCTTCAAAAATGCTTGCCATCATTCTTTGAAACACACTCGCTGCCGACGCTAAACCGAACGGCATGCAAGTGAATTGATATGTACCCTAAGTAGTGTTGAAGGCAGTTAGTGGCTTGGAATCAGGATGCAGCTTGATCTGATGATAAGCACTTCTCAGATCTATCTTAGAGAAGTACTTACCACTACCTACAGATTGTAAGAGCTCATTGATGTTTGGCAGAGGAAATGTGTCAGTCACAATGTCTCTATTAAGTGACCTCAAGTCAATGCAAAACCTCAAACGGCCATCAGATTTCTGTGTTATGACAACCGGAGAAATCCATGAAGATGCTTCTACTGGTTCTATAACTCCTCCCTTCAACAAGTCTTGCAACAATTCCTTGAGACCCTGTCTCACCGACAATGGCACTCTCCTAAGTTTATGTTGCACAGGGCAGGCTTCGCGTTTAAGAATAGTTTTGTGAGTGTACCCCTTCACGCATCCCAATCTGTCTTCAAACACTTTGCGTGCTTCGTGCAAAATATCTTCAATCTGTACAACTTCATCAACAACCATGACTAGACTAGGGGACCTCAGATTGATTACAATATGAAGGTCATATTGGTGCATCCAACCAAGAATGGGAGGACCCTCCTTAGCAATGTAAACCTTGCCCTCCGTGCACCTTGTACCAAAGCGTATGACACCAAACATGTATCCTAAAATGTTAATAGATTGCCCTTGGTAACCAACGGGATTGATGACTTTGTCAGTTAATGACACATTACACCACAACGTTTTGAACAAAGCCTCAGGAATAATAGTGAACATAGATCCTGAATCATCCATGAGACTGACCTCTTGCCCACACACATTGAATACAGCTTTTGGCCTAGTCAATCTCCTTGCGTCTTCACTCACTTCTGAAATTGTACTGTTCAGAGCCTCTTCCACTACTAGCACTCTATCCGCACTTTTTTTAACCTCAGAGCACTGTTGTACCACATTGACTTTAGACTTATACTTTTCAGCAATATCACTCTGTCTACATACACGTGCATAATGTCCCTTACGGCCACACTTTCTGCACACTTGATCTACAGCAAAACATCTCTTAGAATCATCCAAATGGTATTGACTCGCACAATGCATACATTCTCTCCCTTTGCTTTTAGGTATTGTACCAAAGACAGTTGCGCCCTTTGTATTTTTTTTAGAGACTGCATTAATCTCTACATCATCTTCTTTGGAATTACACTCGAGATTGGCAACATCAGTTGTGCTCCTATCCCTCTTCCCCAGCTCTTTGATACACTTTTGAGATTCCTCAATTACTTTAGCCATGTCTACAGCTTCCTTCAACGAGGGGTCTTTGGCGGCCCAAAATCTTTCCTGAATTTTCCTTTCACGACACTGCACAATTAATTGGTCTCAAAATAATTCTTCAGTCATTACACCAAAGCGACATTTCACCGAAAGTTCACACAACCTTGCAACAAATTTGTCTATGGATTCATTGTCTGCTTGAGGTTGAGTGTAAAATTTATATCTTGCCATTACAAGGATAACCTCTTTAGCAAACCTGGTTTCTAGTCTTTTTATAGCTTCCTTATAAAAATCATCCCTAGGCTGGCCATTGGGACCCATAGCTATTGGTAAATATTTGAAAACCCGTTGGCCTTCACTACCCAAGGCACTAAGTAATAATGCTTTCTTCCTTGCTGGTGACAAATTATGACCGTCTAAAGCAGTGATGTAATTTTCTAATATCTCCACCCAATCCTCCCAGACTATCGTGGGTGTACAGGATGGGGTAAAAACATAGGCGGCGTAATGACATTGGACTGCATAGCCATAATGAAATAGTAGCCCTTTTTTGCACAGAAAGTGTACCAGAAACAATGCTCAAAACAAAATGTTACTGTGAGGTATAAAGATCACTTGAAATGAGTATCAAAAGTGTGCAGATCACCGTAAAGATGCCTGCACATACGTGATGAAAGTGAAGCTTGAAATAAAGCAATGATGCCCAAACACAATATTACCTTTAGGTGTACCCCGTAGAATGAGTACTTAAAGGTGTGTAGATCACCGTGAATACATCTGCACATATGTAATAATTGCGTGGGTAGAGGTGTGCAGATCACCGTAAATGTGCCTGCACAAACGTTGGCCAACGAAGACAGCTTAAATATGGTGTGCCGATCAGTTCAACAGCAGTGTAACATAAGCTGTGCAAATCACAGTGAATGTGTCTGCACCAGCGTTGACAAAAAAGCGTACCTTGATTTAAGTGTGCCGATCACCTGTCAGTAACCGGCAAGGACGATTGGCCTCATCTGTTAAAGCAGACACAGATCCACAGAAACTGACGAGTAAACAAAATGGAGGCACTTAGGCGGCGTTACTAAATGACGTATGCTAGCCGCTCCACTCTGCGCTCCAGTGATGACGCACCTCTACTTCAGAAGGAGGTGCTTGGAACCTTGAAGCGAGCCCCTGCGCGAGACTCCAACGGCCGCTCCAGTAACGGGAACACTTTATCTTAAAAACGATACCTGCAACCAAAAGGCACAGCACATCAGCGAGGCACCGGTGAGGCAATACCGCACTCCAGGCAGCAGACAGACGATATCAGATTTCCAGCAGGAAACGGACGAAAGGCACTCAGCACGCCGCAACTACCACCAGGCTGTACTTCCCAAATCTCAATTCGACTGGAGAAGATCGTCGCCAAAATGTTGAGATGAGACTTCCAATGAACACAGGAGACTCGATGAATTCAAGAATATATTTACTGGGAAACACAACCTGGCATCCGACCACCTCGAGAAGTCAGCAGCAGTTGACTCACATCAAGTGCCGTCAACCTCACATTCTAAAGAGAGTACCAAGGTAAGATTCCATCATAACATTTCCCTAGATGGCCGCCGATCCCGGGACCAAAAACGCAGGTGCCCCCCTTGCAAAACAAGGTTGTTTTGTGATCGATAAATTTGATGTCTCCACAATAGGTTTTGGGCCCTTGCCTGTCGAGGGTACTTGGCCCAGCCACACAAGTGAGGTACCATTTTTATAAGGAGACCTAGGGGAATGCTGGGTGATAGGAAATTTGTTTCAGCCCAGTTATCCCACAACTTTCCCACACAGAAATGTGAGAAAATTGTGATTTTTTCAGCTAAATTTGAGGTTTCTGTGTAGGAAAACATTAGGGGCTCCACATAAGTCATACCTCCCTGGACTCCCCCAGGTTTGTATTTTTCAGAAAGTTTGGAATTGGTAGGTTTCCCTAGATGGGCGCCAATCCCGGGATCAAAAACGCAGGTGACTCCCTCGCAAGGTCTTTTTGTAATCGATAATTTTGAATTCTCCACAGTATGTTTTGGTCCATTTCTTGTTGCGGGCACAAAGCCTATCAACACAAGTTAGGTACCATTTGTATCAGGAGACTTGGTGGGATGCTGGGTGGGTGGAAGATTGTGGCTGCCCACAGTTTCCAGAACTTTCCATCACAAAAATGTGAGGAAAATGTGTTTTTTTTTTACAAAGTTTGAGGTTTGCAAGGGATTCTGGGTAACAGAACCTGGTGAGAGCCACATAAGTCACCCCATCCTAGATTCCCCTGCATGTCTTGTTTTAAAAAATGTACAGGTTTGCTAGATTTCTCTAGGTGCCAGCTGAGCTAGGTTCCAAAAACCACAGCTAGACACATTGCAAAAAAAGGGTCAGTTTTCACTGGAAAAATGTGATGTGCCCACTTTGCGTTTTGGGCCGTTTCGCCTACTCATACAAGTGAGGTACCATTTTTATAGGGAGACTTAGGGGAATGCTAGGTGCATGGAAGTTTGTGGCTTCCCACAGTTTCCAGAACTTTCCATCACTGAAATATCAAGAAAATGTGTTTTTTCTTACAAAGTTTGAGGTTTGCAAGGGATTCTAGGTAACAGAACCTGGTGAGAGCCACACAAGTCACCCAATCCTGGATTGCCCTGGTTGTCTAGTTTTCAAAAATGTATAGTTTTGCTAGGTTTCCCTATGTGCCTGCTGAGCTAGGGTCCAAAATCCACAGCTAGGCACTTTGCGAAGAAAGGGTCAGTTTTCACTGGAAAAATGTGATGTGCCCATGTTGCGTTTTGGACTGTTTCCTGTTGCGGGCACTAGGCCTACCAAAACAAGTGAGATACCATTTTTATTGGGAGACGTGGGAGAATGATGGGTGGAAGGAATTTTGTGGTTCCCCACAGATTCCAGAACTTTCCATCACAGAACTGTGAGGAAAATTTGTTTTTTTAGACAAAGTTTGAGGTTTGCCAGGGATTCTGAATAAGAGAACCATGTGAGAGCTACACAAGTCACCCCATCCTGAATTCCCCTGGGTGTCTAGTTTTAAAAAATATATAGGTTTGCTAGGTTTCCCTCTGTGCGGGCTGAGGTAGGGTCCGAAATCCACAGGTAGGCACTTTGTGAAAAAAGGGTCAGTTTTCACTGGAAAAAATGTGATGCGTCCATGTTGTGTTTTGGGCCATTTCCTGTTGCGGCCACTAGGCCTACCCACACAAGTGAGGTACCATTTTTATTGGGAGTCTTAGGGGACCACAGAATAGTAGAACAAGTGTTATTACTAATTGACTTTCTATGCATTTCTGCTTTCCAAATGTAAGACAGTATTTTAAAATTTGTTTTCAAATATGTCCTCTAATCACATGCAAGTATAGGTACCCACATATTCGGAGTTTATATTATAGAAAGTGAATTGCTGTATACCCGGTACACAATGAAAAACCATTGCAAGGTACAGCTCAGTTATTGGCTCTGGGCACCTTGGGTTCTTGGTGAACCTTTAAGTCCTATATACCCCCGCAACCAGAAGGATCCAGTGGATGCAACAGTATATTGCTTTTAAACACCTACCATACTTAGAAGAAGTTACAGGTGAAAACGCAGGCACAAATGGCTGTTTCTTTCAACTTGTTTTCAATATTTATTTATTTCAACTGTTACTTTCTATAGGAAAACCTCGAAGCATCTACACAAATGACCCCTTGCTGAATTCAGAATATTGTGTCTAATTTTCAGAAATGGATAGCTTTTTAGGATCCATTATTGGTTTCACATCAATCTCTAGCACTAACTGGAAGGAGGTTGAAAGCACAAAAAATAGGAAAAATAGGCTATGTCCCACTAAAATGCTAAAACTGTGAAGAAAAGTTTGGTTTTCTGACAAAAGTCTGCCTGTGCCTGAAAGCTAGGAAGATGGTGATTTTAACACAGCAAACCCTTTGTTGATACCATTTGCAGGGAAAAAGCCAGACACTTCCTTCTTCAGCACTTTATTCCAATTTGTTCCCCAAAAAACAACATGTTGCTGTATTTTGGCTAATTTATCGGTCCCCTCCAGGAGAATCCACAAACCCTGGGTAACTTTAGAATCCCCAGGATGTTGGAAAAAAAGGATGCAAATTTGGCATGGATAGCTTATGTGGAAAAAAAGTTATGAAGCCCTAAGCACAAACTACCCCAAATAGTCAAAAAAGGACTCAGCACTAGGGGGGTAAAAGGCCCAGCAGTTAAGGGGTTAATGATGCAAAATGTAAACGCAGATGAATAATTATAAATTAATTATTATAATAATTATTAACTTAGAATTATAAAACTAAAATGTTACATCACATTACTGCATCACAATAAATGCTTAATAAATAATTTAAAAAAACATATTCATTTAATTTACATTTATTGTTCTTTAAATTAATAACAAATATCATACCCTCACTATTGTTGATATTTAATTATTAGGTAGTGCATATTGTTAAAGCACTTGCTTAATTAATTGTAAATATTTTAATGTTTCATTAAAAGATCTATTTAATTATGTTTAAACAATTTAAATAGTTATTTAATTTAAATAAATAATTTTAAATTGAATATAACCTTTAACACTTACAAATATATATGTGTAATTTAAAATTTAAAATAATTTATTTTATTTATCATTATTTGCTGTGGTGTATTATTTTATGTCCCTGCCTTCTTTACTTTCTATGAGAGAGTGTTGCTGTACCCTAGAGCGCCTGTGTGTCATGCTGGACTTACTTGAAGCCTAGGATGGGGTACATTTCAGACTATTTTGGGTCCTTTTTGCCTGTAATAACTTTAGAAGTGCAACTTGTGAATAGCAAAGAGCTTGTCCTTTTGTGATAGGTATTTGTATTTGCATGTCACACGCTAAACCCCTCCTTGCCCCTCCCTAAGCCCCTTCGTAGCCCTTCCCAAACCTTTCCTATTTAGTTGTAAGTATTCCTCATTTTCCAGTCACTCTTCCAGGTTCCTCCCACATTTAGCTCTAAAACGTATGCATATGTGTGTGGAAATCTCCACAGGGCAGAGACATCCACAGAGAAAAATGGGAAAGCCAGAGAACTCTGCATGTAGGTTTGTGAATAGCATTTGGTAGTACATGAATAGTACTACTGTTGCACTATTAAACATACTGCAAAGTGAAGTTTGCGAATAGGCTCTAAAGTATCTAAAGGATATTTTGTGGGCTCTGGCTTTGACTGCTACCAAAGTATTTCTTTATGGCAAAGATTGGCCCGGTAACCATTTGGTTCTCAATTTGGCTCAACTACAGCATGTCCCCTCAGTTGCACCGAATAGTGCTTCAACACATTTTTTAGAATACGGCCAACAGAGAAGGGTGATGAGGCCAATGGGCAGAGGAAGAGGATGGCAAGGGAACAACTACCAATTGGGAGAGAGGCAAACATGGAACCAGTGTTACAGCTGCTAACTACAGCTGGAAACTACATTAGACAGACATAAATCCCCAATATTAAACAACTCAAAGTTTATCTTAAACTATGATGAGAACAGTATATTTAGCAAGGAATTGGGATTTGTGGTAACAGAGAAACCTGATTTCAAGATTAGACAGGAACTGTATTGTTTTTCAGGGAAATAAGACTCAGATATTATTTCAGAGATGCACTGGACTCTTTGTCGCAGACCATTTCAGGCCTTTCTCTGCCCTCTCTGTTCCATCACCTTACACATCTTATGAGTGTGGAAATAATTGCATTTGAAAGTACGGTTCTCAAGCAGTTTAAAGAACTGTAAAACTGTATGAAATTCATTCCCTGCATCATATCTAAGAATGAACACCAGGCTAGGTCTACTCTATATCATAATCTGGATATAACAGTCAAGCAGGCAGATAAGGGAGGAGCAATATTAATATAGGACACAAGTGACTATGAGGAAGAGATATAAAGGCAGCTAGGTGAGTGGAGATAGTTTATGAATTTAGCAACTAATCCCATTAGGAACATCCAAGAAGAGATCAAAGGTATTGCATCTAGGGCTTTGGAAGAAGACACCATCATTGCAAAGGAATTTGCTTTCCTGTATAAACCCTACCCTAGGACTTCTGTCATTTACACACTGCTTAAGACACATAAAAATCAAAGGAAACCACCTGGGAGACTAATTGTCTCAGTTTATGGTTCAGTACTAGAACCTGTATGCTGATAAATCGACTCCTATATTTAGGATGGGGTCTCAAAATTGAGTGTTCTGTCAGCGATAGTTTGCAATTCATAAACAATATAGTAGTGCAATATAATTACAATAATGAGCTATTACAACAAGGATGATATCTTGGTAACAGTTGATGTGGAATCCCTGTATACTCCCCAAGATGAGGCTATTGAGGTTCTTAGCAGATCCATCTCTAGAGTTGAGAGGAGCACTACACTGGCCTCATTTATTGTAGGGTTAGCAAAGATCCCCATTAAGAAAAACAATGATATGATCACACATTACATATATGAATAAATCAAGAGTGTAGTAATAGGTGATTGTTGTGCTCCAAATGTAGCTAATCTGTACATTGGTGAATATGAAATCACCAAGGTTTATCATATAAGTAATCTCTTTAGAGACAGCCTCCTGTCCTGGTGGCAGCACATAGATGACATTTTCTACTATGGCATGTGAAAGAGGTAGAACGTTTGGACCATATAACTCAGCTCAATAGCCAAAGCTCTGCTCTCAGGGTTACAGCTAAATATAACACAGCAGAAATCCTTGGCTTCTCGATAAGCCGCAAAGAGAGTACTCTGTATCCCAGTCTGTACAAATAACCTACAGACACCAGCTCCCAAATTGTTTTGGTGTACAACAGTCACCACAGTCACCACCCACATGCCCTCAAGGATAATATACCCTTTGATCAATTTTTGCGATTACTCAGAAGTTGTTTCCTAAAGGAGAAATATTTTAGGGAAGCAGAACTCCTTAAAGCTAGATTGACTTTGAGGGGTTACCCTAACAAAATAATCACCAGAGCACTTACGGGACCATGGTTTTGTTAAAGGGATGGTCTACTTACCCCGAAGATTAGAGACAATTCACCGAGCAGAAGAGGGATAGTGAGCGCTTTTACTCAGAGATACAGCATTTACAACGCGGTCGGAACCATGCATGCCTTTACCATGCAGGTTTTGCAATGCATATGTCTTTACCACGCATGCCTTTACCATGCCTTTAAGTCATGGTAAAGACATTTGAGATGTCATCAATGATGTCACTTACCATGTCATGAGTGATGGAATATGTGTGGTCATAAGCAGTGCAGTGCAAGTCAAAGATAGCTCAGGTAACTATAACTGCTGAATTTCTATGGCTTTGTGCGAGTGAAATCTGACCCTAACTATAACGTCCCTGTAACTTTTGGTTTTTCACCGACTTTCAAAGGTTTTTAAAATTCCATTTAAAAAATATTATGTACCTCTAATGTTTAGTTTTTTAGTTAATTTGTGGGGTGTATTTTTAATACTAAGGGGCCGATTCCGATCTCGGCCGGTAGTGCTCCGAATCGGATTCGGATTCACCGGATCCGATTCGGAGCCCTGTTTCCCGACCGAATCGTACGCGGGTCCGGCCGAGCGAGTACGATGCAAGCTCCCGCAAAATCGCCGACCGACTCGAACGCGGCTTCAACACGCTCCGACCGACTCGCATGGACACGACTCGCACCGCGCTATGGAGACGTTTCCCGGTTGGGTAAGTACGATGCGCGCCGCGAGCAGTCCGACCGACTCGCGCCGTCCGGCTCGAAAAAGCTGTTGGAGCCGGACTTTGGGGGTCCGCGTCGGACCCCCCTGTACGCGTAGGCGCGCGAGTCGCACACAGGGGGGACCCATGGGTCCCCCCTACCTGTGCATGTATGCCGCGATGCGCATGGACGTGTACCCGCTGTAGGGCGCCCTTGTTCGCCTCGCACCCATTGAGTCAAGGGAGCCCGCGTACGCGTTGTGCGACCGGCTCCCATTGACTTCAATGGGAGTCCGACCGACTCAAGTCCGATAGCATGCGAATGCATCGTACTCGTCCGGTCGGACTGCTAGGGTCCGATTCGGTCGGAATTCTCTCCGGGTCCGGCTCGGTCGGAGAGATTTCCGGCCGGAATCGGAATCGGCCCCTTAGTGTATTACAATCTATTTTTATTTTTAATGTAGGTTTTTTTGTACTGTAGACATTAATTGTTTTACAAATATACTTTTTATACTTTGAAAAACAAAAAACACATAGGTAGTTAATGTAAAGTAAATGAAGTTTTTTTAAATATAATTAAACAATTTATTTAAAAAATATATATTTTTGGGGTACTGTGGTACCTTCGTGGGTCCGCAAACTATAGACAGACTGCTACTCTATGGTTTTTACTTCAGCTTCAGTGATAGGAACAAATCCCCTACTCTGAATTGCGGCTTCACCGAAAATCTTATAAATTACTGCACATATGTATACCCATCCATTGTCATTAATGACCTCAGTGTGAACACACTTACAAGTATATGTAAACCACCTTATATCTGTTTTTCAAAAAAGTTACCCATTTTACGAGTTTTGGGAACCCGCAAATTAATGGACTGGATTCGTGAATTCACTCACATACACACCCAAACCTTGCCTTCTGATTGGATACATTAATACCCCACCCTCGCACATGGAAAACCACACACAAAAGCAGTTACTTATCCAGTGAAGTCTCTAGAAGGAGGATTTAGAACCAGTGCTGCTCTGCTTTTACACAATGGCTGAAGCTACATCGTCCGTCCAAGATAAGCATCCATAACCTGTTGAGGATGAGGAGGAAGACACACCACCTTGCAGAAAAGAAAGTGATGTGTGGAAGTGCTTTACTATACCTTCTGGGGAAAAGAAGGTAACAAGAAAATATGTGCTGTGTAATATTTGTGTCAAGCAGTTATCCAGAATCACTGCAAAGAAGTACTCACATGGGACAAGTGTGGAAGCACCTACAAACAATTCATGAAAGGGTCTACAACCAGATGATGTGAGAGAAATGCAGGTGCAGCAGGACAGTCACCTCTACAGCAGCCTTGGGAGAACCATCACCAGCTGCAGTCATTACAATACCAGCTGCCTGTGAGGAATTGAGTGACATGGTTATTTACTGCGTGAAATGCCACATGCATGTTGCTATAAAAATGTCTTCTGTGGGTGAATTCTTGGATATAGTGAAGAAGCATTTTTTTTTTGTTGCTTCCGGTGATTACATTGGGGCCGATTCACAGAACTAATCTGAGACAAAATCCTAAACTTACTACTTTTGGTATTCGCAGAAGGCATTTAGAGTAGTAAAGTTAGGATTTTGTCTTAAGATTGACTTAAGACAGACTTAAGACAGACTTAAGACAAACTTAAGACAAACTTAGGACAGACTTAAGACAGACTTAAGACAGACTTAAGACAAAATCCTAACTTTACTACTACTAAATGCCTTCTGTGAATACTAAAAGTAGTAAGTTTAGGAGTTTGTCTCAGATTACTTCTGTGAATCGGGCCCATAGTGTTTGTTGAAGAGTGAAGCCAGTTGCTTCTTTGCATTTCCCTATCCTTACCCTTTTTACTACCCTGTTCACTTTTTGTTAAAACAATAAAAGGACAAATCTGTTAAAAAACCCTTCTAGAAAAAAACAGTTCTTGTTAGAACCCCATCTACTCAAAAAAAGAGCTAATTGTGTTTTCAATGTGTCAGTGACTGTATTGGTGTGAGAGTGGGTGTGTCATTGTGTGTATGAGTGTATGCCTGGGTGTGTTATTGGATGAATTAGTGTTTCGCTGGGTGTGTCAGTGCCTGCTTTGGTGTATGCCTGGCCTTGTCAGTGTCTGCATTAATTTATGCCCAGGTGTGTCAGTATATGCATTAGTATCACCCTGGATGTGTCACTGTATGCGTCAGTGTGTGCCTGGGAGTGGTATTGGATGCGTTAGAGTTAGATTCGGTCTGTCAGTGTCTGTATTGGTGTATGCCTAGGTATATCAAAGTCGGCTTTGGTAAATGCCTGGGTATTTCAGTGTGTACCTCACTGTATGCCTAGGTGTCTTATTGGATGTATTAGTTTTGAATGGGTGTGTCAGTGTCTGTACTGGTATGTTCCTGGGTGGGTAAGTGTCTGCATTGGTAAGTCTCTGGGTGTCTAAGTGTGTGATTCAGTGTGTGCCTGGGTGTGTTATTGGATGCATTTGTGTTTGGCTGGCTGTGTCAGTGTCTGCATTGCTGTATACCTGGGTGTATGAGTGCCTGCATTAGTAAGTTCCTGGATGTGCCAGTGTGAGCTTGGGTGATTTATTGGAAGCATTAATGTTTGGCTGGATGTGTCTGTGACTGTATCAATGTGTGTCTAGGTGTGTCAATGGCTGTATCAGTGTGCACCTGTGTGTGTGTGAGTACCCCTGTGTGTAGCTGGGTGTATGAGTTGCTGTACTGATGTGTGCCTAGGTGTGTTAATAACAGTAGCAATCTGTCCTTGGGTGTGCATCCTCAAAATCTAAAGTTACGAAACAATACTACAAGAACTAATTAGTAAAGTACATTACCCCAATAGATGGTGCCAATGATCTACATAAAAAGAAAAAAAAACAGAAATGTGTTAGTTTAACAATTAATATAATTACAAAAGTGAAGTGTGGACCTAGTTTCCATAGGAAAAGCATAAAGCATAAGAAAAAGTATTACACTGTTAGAAACACCTGCTTAAAAATCATCAGTACTTTTAACAAACATTTCAAAAGTACCCCACAAAATCCTCTCAGCAATAGTGACACCATTTCGGACTAACCCTGAATTTCAACCTGCACTCCTCTGGGGTTAATTCATACTGACAAGGGCCTCCTTTATAGTGGGATTCCTCAACCTCTTCCCCTTCTCTAGAGCCAGTACTTTGTCCCTCATATCACCATGAATATGACTCCAAACGCACCTATGCAACCCTTCTCTGACATCCTCTGTACCTCTACAGTTACTTCTTATGCCAGAAATAACCTGTCTATGTCAACCCCCTCCTTAAAGTCAGGCAGCTGAGTATATAAACTCTTTCTTCTGCGCTGGACACAGTAGTGGTGCTCACACCATTTTTGCTAGACTCTAACAGCTATTTGGCCTTCAAGTGCACCTCCAGACAGCGAGACCCTTTCCTCCTCCAAGGCTTTCTTAGCCTCACCTTTTCTCTCCTCTGCACCCAGCTGGGCCAGCTGCTGCCTCAGGCCCCGCTCAGCCTGTCTGTCCTTCAGGTTCTCAGGGGACTGGGTTTGGGAGGAGACAATACTGCTGCACCATTTCCAATAGAGATAGTCTCTCGGCGATCCCCTCTCTCCTCTGGAGACTTTAACCACTCATTTCTCCACTCCTCTCCCTCCTTTTAAAAACCCACTGCCCTTTGGGGCCATGATTCTGAGGTCAACTACCATCAGGGTTCTCCCTTTTCAAGAGTGCTGAAGTAGTCCTCTTCAAACTCTTCTGTGGTGCAGATTGCATTCTGCAGATGTCCCCCCTGACTCTAAGGGAGAACTAGTACTCAAACCTGAATGTGCACATGAGTAAATGGGTATGTGAAAGGTCTTATGGGTGAGTGAGTGACTGTGGCAGTGACTGTCTGGCTATATGAATGATGGGCACATAACTGCTTTTGTGAGAGTGTAATAGGGTTTGTAAGTGCCTCCTTGACTGTGTGAGAATAGGCAAATTACATGCTATTAAATTACATACTATAAGCAAACACCCACCTCTAATTTCAAACATATTTATTCATACTAACATAATAGAATGAATATACATTTAGTATAGCAATTCCTCTTTCTCCTTTCCTGCTCACAGCACCCTTCTATTTTCCCTTCTAGCATGCTGTCTAGAAGCTACACCTTTATTTCACCTTACATGCACTCACTATTTTTATTCTAAATACACTTTTATATAATACAACCTAATTAACAAGCCTGTAGAAACTCTTTGCTGTTCTCTCAGTTGTATTTCTATGTCTGGTAACATCTGTTTTTATGCAAAATCTCCAGTCAGAACTTATTCAAACCACCTCCTCTCCCAGTAGAAAAGCAGGTAAATTGGCCACTCCTCACCATGTGCTTTTACTTATGTGGTTCTAGTTAACAAATTACAGGCTTCCTTTCAACTTTCGTTTTTGTTGAACCACTTCTAAATGGTCAGTATTTCTTTAATCCTTTTCATGTTTCCTGCGAAGAAGGCCAACTTGGTTGGGTTTTTTCATGAATCGGTGGATCCACCATATCGATTCATGAAAAAACCCAACCAAATTCAGTGCAGCCCCCGTGTAACTCTGCGGCGAGATTTGTGGATTTTCTCGGGGACTGCGCTGAGCACCCACGGATATCGCATGTGACAAAAAAAAACAGTTTACTGGCATTTTGCTGCCCATTATACATGTTTTTCCTACATCTATTACACAAACATGGGGTCAGGAAAGCTCTAACCTAACCCCTTCATTTATTTTACATGTGACATTCCATCCCCGGGGATCGTTTCCCAATATATAAAATGGTGGTCGCAACTTTTCTGTGAAGTTGCGCCCAGCCAATCAGGACCTTGCTTTGGCACATGAAGTTGTGGAGCCACCGCGGGTGGACTCGCAGAGAGTCCGCGTCCCTGGATATACAAATTTTCTATAATATCTCCAAAACTACTGAACGGATTAACACCAAATAACAAAATGAGTGCTTTCTGGACCTAAAGCTACCTTTCTGCCAAATTACATTATGTGAGTGGCTGTGTGACTGTATCTATCCCTCTGTGAGTGGGTGTCTAAGTGCCAGTATGGGTGTGTGAGTGGCTGTATGGGTGTATAAGTAGGTATCTGATTAGCTGTGTGGGTGACTGAATGGCTGTGTGAGTGACTATGCTGGTGAGTGAGTGGGTGTGTCAGTGGCTGTATGGGTGAGTGAGTGGCTGTAAGAATGGTTGTATGGGTGGGTGTGTAAGTGACTATTTGGAGAGTGGGTTTCTAAACGGCTGTATGAGTGAGTGACTGGCTGTGTGAGTGGCTGTATGGTTGAGTGACTGGCTGTTTGAGTTGCTGTGTGAGGGGTTGTATTGTAAAGTAAGTGTCTGTGTGGATGTGTGAATGGGTATGAAGTGGTTGTGTGGGTGTGTGAGGGAGTGTGTGAATGCTTGTATGTGTGAGTGAGTGACTGTGTTGAGAGACTGTATGGGTGAGTGAGTGTGTGTTATGTTATGTTATGTTATTTGTATTTGTAACGCATACAGATACTCTGAGGAGTGTCCCGGCGCAAACCTTGAGGAGTGAGGGAAAGCTGATTAGATAAAGAGGAACGTTTTCAGATTTTTTTTTAAAAGAGTGGGATCCTGAATGCTACGGAGAGCGAAAGGCAGCGAATTCCAAGCCAGAGCACCCTTCAAGGCAAGGAATAGATGTATAGGTGAATAAGTGAGTGTGTGAGTAGCTGTTTGGGTGAGTGTGTGACTCTGTGAGTGGCTGTATGGGTAAGTGACTGGTTGTATGAGTAGCTTTATGGGTGAGTGAGTGGTTGTGTGAGTGCCTCTATGCGTGAGTGAGTAGAGTGGGTGTCTGAGTGGCTCTATATATGAGTGAGTGGTTGTGTAAGTATTTCTATGGGTGTGTGAATGGGTATGTGAGGGGTGGAGTGGGAGTGGGTGTATGAGAGGTTCTATGGGGATGTGTGGTTATGTGAGTTATTCTGTGTATGGTGTCATCAATGCTGTCATCAGTGATATCATTTGAGATGTAATCAGTGATGTCATGAGTGATGTCTCTGACCATGATGTAATATTTGAAGTCATAAGCAGTGCATTGTGGGGGCATAAGTTATAGTTAGCTCAAGTAACTATAACTGCTGAATTTCTGTGGTTTTGTATGAGTGAAATGTGAGCCCAACTATAATGTCCCTGTAACCTTTGGTTTTCTCAGTGAATTTCTAAGGTTTTTAAAATTCTATTTCCTAACTATAACGTCCCTGTAACCTTTGGTTTTGTCAGTGAATTTCTATGTTTTAAATTTTTTATTTCCTATATGTAACCTGTAACCTTTGAGAGTGGGTGTGTGAGTGCCTGCATAGGTAGGTGGATGTTTGGGTCTCTGAGTGGGTATTTGAGTGGGTGCATGAATGTCTGAGTGGGTCTGTGAGTGGCTGTGTGAGCATCAGAGTGCGTCTGTGAGTGGGTCTGTACGTGTCTGAGTGGGTCTGGGAGTGGGTGCATGAGTCTTTGAGTGGGTCTGTGCATGGTAACTAGGCCTGGGCATAAAATTGCGCTCCGATCGTGGAGTTTGTGGAACTCGGCAACTCTGCATTCTTCAGAGAATGCGGAGTTACTGATAAACTCCACACTCCGCACTGGAGTGGAATTTTATCTTGCCATAGGTGAGCGCGATTGAGCGTGAGCAACCACAGTTGCAACCTGTAGTGCGCCAGGAAGCCCAGGCCCTTTGCAGATTGGTTGAGAAAGGGGGTCGGGACTCCAACGACGTCTCAGCAATCTGGTTGTGGGAGACTCACGTGTGGCATCAATAGGGGTTCTTGGCCACCAATGACCCTCAGCAGCTAAGGGGACTTCATCCCTCAACCAGTAGTGCGCCAGGAGGCCCCTGTGCCAAGTGGTTAAGAAAAGGGATGGGGCTTCCAACCACGTCTCAGTAATCTGGCTGTAGGGGACTTAATGGTGGCAACAATAGGGGTTCTTTGCCCCCAACGACCCTCAGCAGCCTAGGGGACTTCATCCACCAACCAGTAGTGCACCAGGAGGCACCTGGGCAGAGTGGTTTAGAAAGAGGACGGGGCCTCTGACCACGTCACAGCAATCCTGCTGTGGGGGACTTACTTGTCACAGTAATAGGGATTCTTGGCCCCCAGCGACCCTCAGCAGCCAATGGGACATCATCCCTCAACCAGTAGTGTGCCAGGTGGCCCCTGTGCAGAGTGGTTGAGAAAGGGGACAGGGCCTCTGACCGCGTCCCAGCAATCACACTGTGGGGGACTTACTTGTTGCAACAATAGGGGTTCTTGGCTCCCAACTACCCTCAGAAGCCAAGGGGACCCCCCCCAGCCAGTAGTGTGCCAGGAGGCCCCTGTGCAGAGTTGCTGAGAAAAGGGATGAGGCCTCCGATCACGTCTCGGCAATCTGGCTGTGGGGGACTTACTTCTGGCAACTAAAGGGGTTATTGGCCCCCAATGACCCTCAACTGCCAAGGGGACTTCATCCCCCAACCAGTAGTGAACCAGGATGCCCCTGTGCAGAGTGATTGAGAAAGGAGGAGTGGCATCCAATGACATCTCAGCAATCTGGCTGTGGGAGACTTACTTGTGGTAGCAATAGGGGCTCTCAGCAGCCAAGGGGACTTTATCCCCCAACCAGTAGTGCACCATGAGGCCCCTGTGCAGAGTGGTTGAGAAAAGGGACAAGTCCTCGCACCAAGTCTCAGCATGCTCATTTTTTACCTTTATTTTGTCTCTTTCTGCTCCTTGCTCAGCTTCGTTCACCCTCTATCTGCTTTTTTCTCACCTTTTTTTGCCTCTTTCTGCTCCTTTCTCACCTTTATCATGCCTCTTTCTGCTCATTTCTCAGCTTCGTTCACCCTCTATCTGCTTGTTTCGTACCGTTTTTTGCCTCTTTCTGCTCATTGCTGACCTTTCTTTTGCCTCTTTCTGCTTGTTTACCACTTTTATCATCCCTTTCTGCTAGTTTCTGACCTCCATTCTGCCTCTTTCTGCTTGTTTCTCACCTTTACCTTGCCTCTTTCTGCTCCTTTCTGACCTTTATTTGGCTCTTTCTGCTTCTTTTTATGTGCAATGGGACCTCAGGGGTGCCTCAAGGCCCCCGCGGTCCCAGCCGGCTCCCCGCCTCCTGAAGCCGAGTCCCAAGATGGCTGGCAACACTTCCTGGTTTGAAGTGTTGGCAGCCAATCAGATTTGAGCACGAGTACTGTTGGATCCTTGGAGGATCCCAGTCCCGATATAAAAAAAATTGGATTTTCCTTAATATTTCCAAAACTACTGAATGGATTTACGCCAATTTACAAAAAGGTCGCTTTCTGGACCAACATCTACCTTTCTGCCAAATTTGGTGTAATTCTGTTCAGCAGTTCGGGCTGTAGTTGTGTCTAAAATCTCTATTGGAATTACCATGGGGAAAACATGTTTTGGGACGCCCCCTTTTTCTTGGCCCCTGCTTGACGGATCACCACAAAACTTTTAAGACATTAGCCAAAGTGAGTGTCATACTAGTTTTGAAAAGTTTGCGAGGATTCATCAAACAACGCCAAAGTTATTGGCAAATAAAAAAATGCTCTTCCTATGGAAACAAGGTCCTAACTACAAATAGGTTAAATATATACATATATATCATCTGAGTGAAAGCGACGTGCAGCCCGATTTCCGTGGGTGCTCATGAAACCACGCGCCCGGGCGTATTAACCTAACAACTCTTCTGTCGTCTGTAGAAACGGAATGGCACTCCTCATAGTCTTCATTCAAAATGTATTCACACGAATTTACAAACAAAGCGTCAGATGCATTTCAGCTCACATAGGGCCATATGTAGGTGGGCTAATACCGGTCGGTAACGGCCGAAAATCGGTAAATTTCCCGTTACCGACCGGTATTTAGCCCTTTGCGATGTAGGAGGCCGGATTTAAGGAGTCGGTAATTTACCGATTCGTTATTTTAAGGAATCGGTAAATTACCGATTCCTTAAATCCTATGTAGGGAGCACTCAAGTGAGTGCATTTTTGGTTTAAGGATTCGTTATTTACCACCAACTAGAAGTTGGTGGTAAATACCGAATACCTTTTAAAAAGCAATTTTGTGCTTTTTTAAAAGTGCCATGTGGCTGACATACATGCCCTTAGGGCATGTATGTGCGCCACATGTGCACACATGCACGATTCAGGGTGCAACAGGGTGTCAATTTGACACCCTGCCACCCTTGAATATGCTCCCCTATTACCGATTCGGTATTTACCGAATCGGTAATAGTGAATGGCTTCCCATTCATTCCTATGGGCCTCCAGGCCCATAGGAATGAATGGGAAGGTATTCCTTATTACCGATTCGGTAAATACCGAATCGGTAATAACGAATATTACCGAATCGGTAAAATTTACCGAATGTTTACCTACATTCTATTTACCGATTCTTAAATACCGAATCGGTAAAATTCGGTATTTAGGAATCGGTAAATAGAAATTACCTACATATGGCCCATAGCCTTTCTCACAACGCCTGTGTGCACAGGAAGCACTGGCATTATATTTCCTTGTATAGGCACTGGAGAAGGACAATCTGTGTGGTTCTATTATGGCGGCCATATTTAAATGTGCTCATACGTATGACTAGTACAAAAAAAAACAAAGTTTGCAACATAAATGTTAACGCCGAATTGAGCCCCATTCGGCACATACATTAGTTTTTATGCAAAAAGAGTTTCTGTGTTCATGTAAATCTTATCATTAAAAAGAATTATACAAGTTTTTCAAAGCTGCAACAAATGGTGTCTGTAAACTTGCCTAATGAAAACATAATACTCGACCTATAGTGTTGTGCATAATATGATTACTTGTGCCAAAATACACGCAGCCAGAAGCGTTAAGATAATTGAATTTCATATTGTCATGATCAAAACCAATTTGTTACAAATAAAACTTAATTTCCTTTAACGTTCTGGCACAAAATCACAAAACTACTGGTCATGTCCCATTGAGCATAATCGGTTACATCCTAAATTTCACTCTAATGGAACTGAAGTACAGACAATTAAATAAAAGAAAACAACAAACTATAAACAATAATAGGAAAAATCTAAAGATTTGATATCGTAGCTCTTTTGCATCCCAATTCCAATTCGTTTCTGGACATCGACTCTTTAGCCAATGACCCTCTAGGTAAACAGATATTCATCCATTAGATCTATACAAAAAACTCTCAGGGACAATTACAAAATCATTCTAACAGCACGTCTACTATGCAAGGGTAAAATACAAAATTTAAAAAGTGATTTAGTTAATTGAGGCTAGGGATAATCATATTGCCTGTTCCTAAAGATATGTGTATATGTCTTCATCCACGTTTAATCATACCGGTTCCTTTGTACCTCATCGTAAGATGTACCAATATTCTAACTGTCGCAGTGTTTTCTCTCTCTCCCCTGCGAGGCGATTTCACTATCTGATTAATCATACTGTAAGTTAGAAGATTGGAATTGCTCATGTGATCTTCTTTAAAGTGTCTCACTACAGGGTGTGTTTCATCTACATTTTAGTAGACCAAATGTGCTGTAGAATACACTTATGTACCTGTAATTTTGTGCTACTAATGTACCTCTTGGGGCAAGGGGATGTCAGCATATATATTGCAAATTCTGATTTGCAATTAAGTGTTTTTTTTTATTGCTATTCTTTCATCTATATCCGTTTGGACCTCTGTAGCACTCTCCCCCTGTAGGCAAGCTTTGCATTTACTGCATTTCCTGAACCCATTTCTGAGCCAGCTACCTTGAGTATTAATCTGACCAGAGAATCTCTAATAGATAGCAATTTCCTGTATGTGATCAAGGGTTTACTGTAACCCGGGCGGAGCAGGCGTAGTGCCTCTACGCGGAACTCCGCTCTGCTCCCCCTCCCAAAGTACTTATAAAGTAAGAAAAAAGGCACTTACATGCCGTGGCTGCCTCCTCCTCGCCATGGCCGCTCTCCTTCCTTGTCCTCGCCGTCCTTCTTCTCTGATAACCCCTACGTTGTATGGCTTGCGCATGCCAAGCCATACAGACACATTGGCATCTGATCCAGCAAGATCTAGTGGTCAGATCTGAGATTAACAGTAAACTAAGCCCGGGCAGGTAACTACGCTCCACCACGGAGTCGTAGTTTTGCCTAAACTCCGCGTTCGCAACAAAAAGCGGAGTATGCAAAACTACGTAAACTCCGCTGGAGGAGCGTAGTTACCCGCCCCGGCTTAGTTTACTGTTAATCTCAGATCCGACCACTGGATCTTGCTGGATCAGATGCCGATGTCTCAGTATGGCTTGTCTTACTTTGTTGAGAAACTTATTATAGGTCAAGATAAATCTACACTCGTTGTCCTTTTGAATTTAACATATATATATTATATTACATATATATATATATATAGTGGGTATGGGTTTTTGGGTTGCAAGGGTATTCTTAGGGTTTAGGGTAGGTGTGGGATTTTGGGTGGCAAGGGTAATCTTAGGGTTTAGGGTTGGTAGGGGGATTTGGGTGGCAAAGGTATTTTTAGGGTTTAGGGGTTGTGGGTTAATATGGCAAATATTTATATATGTGTGTGTGTATTTTATATCTATATCTATATGTATATGTTGCAAAGTCATCCTTGTGCCCTGGGCACCCCCATTTTTTTGCTGAGTGGTACTGTTGATAACTGAATCTGACTGTCCCTGGGCCCTGCCTAACCACAGCCATGCTGAAAACACACTTAGAATACAGTAAAACACCTACATACACTAGGGTACACTATGGGTTAGGGTACCCCTGTGTTGGCATGACCTAACCCTATAAGGCCCTAGTACACAATAGGGCAGGGGGGTTGAAACTAAGTCCCTAGTATAGAATAGGGCAGGGCAGTTTAGAGGCCATCAGCCCTTTCTGCACTTGCATGTATGCACTTCTAAAGCCTGAGGTCAGTTTAAAAGCAGCCCTATGTTGCAGGACTGCTTTTAAAATGTAAATTGTGCCCAAACTCTACTTTGGTGTTTAGGGTACTTAAAACTTAACAAACTACAATAGTTTAGCATATTAGGTACCCCCAGGTCAGGTGCTTATAAAGAGGACCCTTATTAAATAGTTTTTATATGCCTTTGGTTTAGTCAAATGGCACTTTTCACTCCTCTCATTATAGTAAAGTGCTTCCCAAAATTGACTATTGTGCTAGGAGCACTGTAGAGTGAGGATCTGCAATACCTTCACATATTCATATTGGACTTTAGGAAGGCCTTGAAAACATGGTGGTTCATTGCCTAATGACTAGTTACACCCCCTCCGCGCTCAGGCCACCGCAGGACATCAAATACAGCGCCAGGTCACCTTCGGGTAGCAGTTGCGCTCTAGAAATGTCAATAACATTAACATTAACATTCAGAACCACTAAAGTCTCCCCTAGGTATTTCCAGGGGTAGGGGGTCCTGTATATATGGGCAGGGTCCTTATAAAATATGTTTTTAAAAGCCCTGGTGTTGGAGAAATTGCCCTGTTTATTTTCCCCATTGCAGATCCCCAGCCCATAGGTTAACATTGCAAGAAGTTATTAACTAATAACTCCCCAAAGGAAAACACAGAACATATCATTCAAGTAGAATGGAATTGATAAATACAACAATATGCAATTGTTGTAATTTATCCTATAATGTACGGACAAGAAGGTATATGACTTTCTTGTCTGTAAGCCAACATTCAGCAATCCAGTGTTCTGCTCTGATTGGTCAGAGTTAAGTGGATTAGCCAGGCTGGTTTGATGAGCAGATAAGTAGCCCCTGGGGTGAAAGAGCCATTCTGGAAGTAGAGGGTTCTGCTGCATAGGAATGCCAGAGCAAGGGGGAGGGGTCATAAGCCATGATCTTCAAAAGAAGGAGGAGATAGGCAGAAGAAGCCAGGTCCATCTACACCAGAGGTCTTCAAACTTTTTTACACTGAGCCCCCCCTCCCAAAATATTTTGAAGTCGGGCCCCCCTCCAAAACTCTATGGAAAGACTGGAGAAAGCGAGAAGAGCAGGGCTGAGCACAGGGGGTGGTGTGTATGAGATCATTTCACTGGCAGTTTTTTAGTATCTCATAAGCCACACTAAATGTGAGACTTATGAGAAAATACATTACAAAACCTGAAATAGACAAACAAAACTACTCCCATTATTTGGGGTTTTGTGAACCCCTCCCATTCCTGGGCCCCAATGCATCTGCACCTTCTGCACTAATTATAGCTGCAGCCCTGAGTAGCAGGGTATCCCCTCTGCCTCTTTCACACCTTCCCCGCCAAGCCTGGTCATCACCCCAATTTTGAAACAGACTCTGTCCCTTTCAGATAAAATGAGATCCCATGTGTTTCTCGCCTCTTTGCAGCAAGGGTGCCCTCAGCCCTAATGCTATCCAGCATGCCTCTATTCTAAAGTAAGACTGTCATAATTGTGAGCAAGGGGCTCTTCACACTCCTGTGCAGGACACCACTGCACCTGCCTCGCTAATAAGAGCTAATGCCTTGTGAACGGGGACGTCTCCTCTGCCCCTTGTTACCTCCCCATCCTCCTTTCTGCTATCTATGAGGCCTTAGCTAAGGTGTCTCCTCTGCTTTAATGTTCTTCTCTCTGGTGCCATTGGTTTAATGCCCAAAGCAACACTGGCACAACAAGGGAGCATTGAGCCCTAATATAAGACAGGAATGATGGTAAAACAGCCATAATATGTGTTTCGTTGGTACCTCACACCCTTGAGACCCGGTGACACTGAACCTGCAGCAGCAATTGTACCTATTCCTCTGCCCACACAACTGGACCATTGCTGCTAGACCTGAGGCCTAAAGAAAGGCTGTCTGCTCCTTTTTGTAAAAAAAAAAAGAGGAAAAGTCACACATTTCGCCCCTCTGTTGCTTGGGACCTGTTCCCTGTGCAGCATGGGGGACTTGGGCCACATTACCAACCAGGAAAATGGCTCCCCTCTCCCACCTTTTTTGTTAGTGACACATCCTTAATTGGGGTGTAGTGATTCCTCACACCTTTGCCCCAGTGCCAATGCACCTGTTGCACTAATGGTAGTGATGGCACTAAAAATAAAACATTAATGAATGTGCATTTCTTGAAACCTTCTTCAGAGCATCTTATTCAGGAAGTGGGGCAACTGTCTCTGTCCATTTGTGAATGAAAACATTAGACCCCCCCATAGCGCCCTCTATTCAGGGTCATCTCTTTCACCCTGTCCATGGATTTTGCTCTGTTCCGCTTTTTCTTGAGCCATTTGTCTGAGGCCCAAGAGGTCAGGACGCTTAGGGATCTGAATCTGACCCTGTTGGCCTCCTTCCTCCCACCCCCTCTACTCACCTGAGAGGACATCTGCATGTAAACAGGGGTTGGTATTGCCTAGGTGTACGGGGACCAAGGTGTTCTTAATTTTACAAAAGAGTTCCCATATATTGTGTTAAAAACAACAATCCCTAATTGTTAATGGGGACCTGGAGTGCTTGGAGGGTGCGGAAGGTGGGAGTTCAGGGGAGAGGGCTCTAACGTGATTTAATTTAAAGAGTCACTTGAAGTTTCATGATGACAAACATTTATAACTTTTTTTGAAAGATAATGTAAGGTTGCTGAGTTTTGAAAAGTGTCCTTTAATAGACTTTTAAAATGTCTACACTAGGTTAGCTATTATGAAAATGTATTCTTGGAAAGTACTTGTTTTCATCATATATACCAAATTATTGTGTGGCAGCCTATCTTGTACTGTTACAATTTTAAAATAATGTCTTAAATATTTTCAGAGCTTTTGTTACTTGTTGGGACCTCAGACCATTATAAATACATGTGTCAGTATGCTGCACTGTGCCAAGTTGAGTTCAGTTCTGTGACTCTGGCCTCACAAAAAGACATCTCCAGTGACTCCATTACCCAATTAATGTTTCATAACTGAAAGAGTGCATTTCCCAACAATTAATTTAATTTGCAGTTATTTTTTTATTTAAGGTGTCATTTAAGAGCATGTGCAGTTGTTATATGCAGTTGCAGTGAATGTGAAAAAGTAACAAAATACTTATAGAATATTTTGTTGTTTTTTGCCATGTTTTTACATCACAACCACAGGATTTGGGAACACAATTGCTGGCATGACCAGTAAGTTAATGTCATACAAATATTAGAAAAATCACATACAGCCGGTATTTTGTTCTGTTAATAACACATACTTTAAATAGAAAATGTTAGAAGGAAACACTTTAAAATGTGTTCTACTGCTGCCCTAATGACCTCTGAATGATAACTAAAGTACAGAAAGACAGAAAAACCATGTTAAGAATGAATGCAGGTGTCCGGGCCTTTGCAGAATCTTAACACGTGAACAGATGTCAGGCATTCACTGTGAAAGGTGGTACTCCTGTCCTCCACCGCTTCATGTAAATAAAGACGGCCTGGAAGCAAAAAAACCAAAGAAAGCCGCGCTTTCAGGCCATCGTTATTTACAAGTACTTAGTGAAGCATTTGCGCCCCCCTGGGAATGCATCCACGGGCCCCCAGGGGTGCGCGCCCCACAGTTTGAAGACTTCTGATCTACACCCATCCCCTGTGAACCCAGCCAAATGGCAGGCTTAAGGAAGGAATGTGCAGATGCCAGGGGGAGGGAGTTTTGGAGATGAGCCATTCTGGATGTTGGTTTAGGCAGCTCTTGCCTCTCTGCTGAGACCTCAGCCATATTGAATTTTGGAGAAATAGTGCTTTCTGGGAGACCATTGTGCCACACTTTGGAGGAAATGGTCATGCCCTGGGATGTTGCCCTGTATCTCATTGGACAGGAGTGGGCTGCTGTGTGACCCCAGGGAACATTGAGTAAGTATCTGAGAAGGGCAGTGCCTCTCAGATCTGCTGCTTGAAACTAAAGGAAGAAGAAGGGTCCATGCTGGAAGTTTGATTTGCACCAACCTGGCCCTGCACTCTGACTGACTGTGCCTGCTGCACAATCTGGAACTACAGCCGTATGAATCGGACCTGCTTCAAAAGGACTAAAGAGTAGACTCCCTGCAAGCTTAAGGTTAACAGAGCTCACCTGGACCATCATCACCATGAATTCCCTGCCTGGAGTACTACCAGTGTATTTGCAAGGGTTTTGTTCAAGTGGATTGTGGGGATTTGAAGTCCAAAACGTTCAAGGAGCATCTTCAAGCTTCCAGATCCTTGGAGTAAGTTTTGGACTTTTTGGGACCCTCAAACGAACTTCAGGAAGAAGTTCCATAAGTATGGAGAACTTTGGAGCAACTTTGAAAAAAAGCTCCATAAGCCAAGCTGGTGACCATGAACTGCGAGCCGGCCTTTGAGCCCTATATTGTGTTAATGGCCTTATTGCTAGTGGTAGATAGATATTTACCAATACTAATAATCCACTTTCCAGCATTTTGGTGTTCATCGGTGTGGATGAGGACTTGTGTTTAAAAAGTACACCTTTCAGTAAAGTGAAATAAGATTTTAAAAATCCTCTAAATTGTCTTAGAACAAAACATTTAAGATTGATATTTGGAATTTGGACTAGACTGTTTTTAACCCATTGTTTAGATTTTTCCAAAATAGTTCTAAGTCTGTTTTGCTAGTGTTGTGACCCAAAACCTGTGAAGCATTGAGCTGGACCTGGCTAAACTGCCTAAGCTCAGGATGGCTGATTTTAGGGTGCAGGCTTAGGAGGCTGCCTGCTTCCAACCAGATTAAGAAGGCAGGGTTGCTCAAGTCCCTGAGGGCCTGGGCTGGGGTAGCTGAGGAGTTTCAAGGGGGAGGGTGGAGGGTGTTCCCTCAACCTCACCCAAGCGGAGGGTGAGGATGGTGTCTCTTCCATATTCTCCTGTGTTAACCATGTGATTCCAGATTGTGGGTGGAGGGCAGGGTCCCCTACTCAGAAACCATCATTGTCGATTGCAGAGAGGCAACTTGAGGCCCAACTAGCTTCCATTGCCTTGGAAAGGGAGAAGCTGGGATTAGCTAAGAAGAAATGGGAGAGGGAGGAGAGAAAAGAAATGCTGGCAGTGAAAATGATGAAGAGTTTGAGATGTGGAAGGGTGGTGGATTTGACCACAAACTTCCCAAGGGTATAGTACCCAGGTACACAGAGGGGGATGACATTGACAAATGGCTGACTGCCTTTGAAAGAGCCCTTGAGATGTGGGGGGTCCGCCCCAAGCATTCGGGTTCACTCTTGTGGGAACTGATTCCAGTAGCTGAAAGGGATAGGCTCCTAACCCTGCAGGCAGAGGAGGCGAAGTCCTATACTCACATGAGGCAATGTTTAGTGGAGAAATTTGGTTTAACCCCAGAGCATTACAGGGTGAAGTTCCTAGACAGCTAGAAAGTGAGTACAAAGTCATGGATACACTTTTTAGACATCTCACAGAAGGTACTAGAAGGCTAGATTGTTGGTAACAATGATGACACATATAAGGGATTATATAATTTGCTTTTGAGAGAACACATTTTGACTCATTGTGCACACCAGTACCTAGTGGACTCAAAGCTGTCTAGTCCTCGAGACATGGACATGGCAGCTGATGAGTGGATGAGAACCCGGGTTTCCACACAGCACCAGGGGGGTGACCAGAAGAAAGGAGGACAGGTCCCTCCTCATGGGAAAGCCCAGGGAAAAGAAGGTCAAAAACAGAAGGAGTCCTCCAAAGACTAACAAAACCCTGAAGAGGGGGGCGAGCCAACCCAAATTCAAAGGGATGGAGTATCAGGGAAAGAATGGTAGGTTCTTTGAACCCTCAAAGGTGGGTAAGTGCTTTGACTGTAACCAGCCAGGGCACAAAAAGGAAGATGCTGTCTGCACCTAGAAGCCCCCCACTACGGGGCCATCCCCAGGGATTGCCAGTGTAAGTGTGGTGGTGGAGAGTGGTGCCCCAGACAGAGATAGGCAGGTGGTGGAAGCAACTTTAGTGTCTCTGGGTGGGGTGAATATTACAGCCCTTGCTGCCTTACCTCCAAACATGGATAAGTTTAGACGGTGGCCTAAAGTTAATGGGTCTGAGGTGAAGGCTATCAGAGACACATGGGCTAATGTAACTATGGTCCTGGACAAGCTAGTGCCTCAAGGGAGGTTGCTACCTGGTGAGTTTCACCAGATGACCTACGCAGACAGCACTACCAAACTCCATCCTATGGTTGTGGTGGATTTGGAATGGGGAGGTGTGACAGGCTATATGAAGGTAGCTGTGTTACCTGTACTTCCAGTCCAATGTTTACTGGGCAATGATCTCAAAGCATCTGAGTGGTCAGAGATGGAGAGAGGTCTACATATTAAAATATTGGAGCTCCCTGATCGAGTATGTGCTGTGACTAGGTCACAGACTATCCAGAAGGGAAAGGTTGGATGCTTGGACCCTGGAACAAAGGGCCAAACATTCAATGACAAGGGTATTGGGCCTGATGAGCTAGCCCATGGAACTCCAGAGGTGCAGGAAGAATCTAACCCTGATGGGGAGGATCTGGCCTCTTAGGGAGGGACTCCATCCCTGACAGAGCTATCAGATTTGGCAGAATTGACAAGAGCAGGGTGACCCACCAGAGAGGAGCTTAGTAAAGGACAGAGAGACTGTCCCACCCTTGAGAGCTTGAGGCAGATTGCCTCTAAGCAAGAGGAGGGGGATGACAGTGGGTTTTACAAAATCTACTGGGAAGATGAACTGCTTTGGAATAAGGCCAAAAACCTCTAGGGGGGGGGAGGCACCAGGAGGTTGGTAATGACCCAGAAGTACAGAGAGTTCATCCTGACCTTGGGTCATGATATTCCCTTGGCAGGACATTTGGGACAGACCAAGACATGGAACCGGTTGGTGAACCATTTCTACTGGCTACAGATGTCTGAAAAGGTAAGGGAGTTTTGCAGCTCCTGTGTCACTTGTCAGGTCAGTGGCAAGGCAGGGGAGGACAAGACAAAGACTCCCTTAATACCACTGCCAGTGGTTGGGGTTCCATTTGAAAGGATGGGGATGGACATTGTTGGTCCCCTGGTCCCACCTACTGCATCAGGGTTAGGTATTTCTTGGTGGTAGTGGACCATGCCACCAGGCACTCTGAGGCAATATCTCTTAAAATTATAAATGCTCCTGCAGTGGCTAGAGCACTGCTTGGTGTGTTCACCAGAGTGGGTTTTCCAAACCTGGGTGTGTCAGATAGGGGCACAAACTTTGTTTGGGATGAATGTGGTGTCAAATACAAGTTCACCTCCCCCTATCACACTCAGACAAATGATCTGGTGGAGAGGTTCAAGAAAACCCTGAAGGGCATGATCAATGGGTTGTCTGAGAAACTCAGGAGGAGATGGGATTTCCTCCTCCCACGTCTACTGTGGGCACACAGAGAGGCTCCACAGAAAGGGGTTGGTTTCAGTCCCTTTGAGTTATTGTTTGGACACCCTGTGGGGGAGGGGGGTGTGCTTGCTGAGAGATTCTTTGGAGAAGCCACTCAAAGAAGCAAAGGACAATGTGTTTGATTATGTGCTAGGCCTGAGATCAAGGATGGCAGAGTACATGTACAAGGCAAGCAGGAAACTGGAGGCCATCCAGGAGCTCATGAAGCACTGGTATGATCAGAAGGCTACTATGCCTGAGTATACTCCAGGACAGTTGGTGTGAATGTTGGAGCCTGTGGCTCACAGGGCCCTCCATGACAAATGGAATGGGCCCTATCCAATCTTGGAAAGAAGGGTGAGGTTACCTACCTGGTCGACCTTGGCACCCCCAGGAACACTCATAGGATCCTGAATGTGAACAGATTGAAACCCCACCTTGACAGGGCAGATATGACCATGATACTGATCACTGATGAGGGAGTGGAGGAGGAAACTGAGCCAGTGCCTGACCTCCTTTCCAATAATGTGCAAGATGGGTCAGTGGAGGGAGTTGCACTCTCTCCCAAATTGACAGACCAGCAGCACAAAGAATACAAGCAGGTGCTGGAGCAGTTTGATGGCCCGTTCTCTTTGACCCCAGGCCTCACAGAGTGTTGTGTGCACCACATTGACACTGGTGACAGCCCACCTGTCAAAAATAAACTGTACAGGTTGTCTGACTATGTCAGAGCCAGCATTAAGGCTGAGGTAGCTAAGATGCTGAAGTTGGGGATAATTGAACTATGTGAAAGTCCATGAGCCAGTCCAGTGGTGCTGATGCCCAAACATAATCCCCAGGGGAGACCAGACGTGTTAGGTTTCTGTGTGGACTACCAAGGATTGAATGCATTCACTAAGACTGATGCTCACCCTATATCTAGAGCTGATGAGCTCATTGACAGGTTAGGGCCTGCTAAGTATCTGAGTACTTTTGATTTGACTTCAGGTTACTGGCAGATTGCCCTCACAGATGGAGCAAAGGAGAGGTCAGCATTCTCCACACCAGAGGGACATTATCAGTTAAAGGTAATGCCCTTTGGCTTAAAGAATGCACCTGCCACTTTCCAAAGGTTGGTGAACAGGGTCTTGTCTGTGTTAGAGCAGTTCAGTGGAGCTTATCTGATGATATAGCTGTATACAATTCTAACTGGGGTATCACTTTAGCCACCCGAGGGAAGTGTTTCAGGCCATGCAGCAGGCAGGCCTGACTATTAACCCCTTCGCTGCTAGGCCTTTTCCCCCCCTGTGCTAAGCCTTTTTTTGGCTATTTGGGGTAGTTCGCACTTAGGCCCCTGTAACTTTTTGACCACATAAAGTATCCACACCAAATTTGCGTCCTTTTTTTCCAACATCATGGGGATTCTAAAGGTACCCAGGGTTTGTGGATTCCCCTAGAGGGGACCCAGAAATTAGCCAAAATACAGCTAAATTTTTGGTTTTTTGGGAAAAATACGAAAAAAGGGCTACAGATGAAAGCGTCTGGTTTTTTCCCTGCAAATGGTATCAAAAAGGGATTGTGGTGCTGAAATCACCATCTTCCCAGCTTTCAGGGACGAGCAGACTTTTGTCAGAAAATCTAAAATTTTTACACAGTTTTGGCATTTTTCTGGGACATAGCCTATTTTTGCTATTTTGTGTGCTTTCAATCTCCTTCCACTTAATGGTAGAAATGGGTATGAAAGCAATAATGGATCCTGGAAAGCTATACATTTCTGCAAATTAGACAACATTCTGAATTCAGCAAGGGGTCATTTGTGTAGATCCTAAAAGTTTTCTTTATAGAAACTAACAGTTAAATATAGGAAAAATTGAAAATTAGTTGACAAAAACAGGCATTTGTGTCAACGTTTTCACCTGTAACTTCTTCTAATTATGACAGCTATTTGAAAGCAATATACCATTACATCCGCTGGACCTTTCTGGTTGTGGAGATATATAGGACTTGTAGGTTCACCAAGAACTCGACGAACCCAGATCCAATAACTGAGCAGAGTCTTGCAATGGTTTTTTATTATGTACCGGGTATATAGCAATTATTCTTGGAAAATGTATACATGGAAAAATCGGTATGAAAGACACCTATCTATTTCTGAAATGGGAACAAAATATAGAGTTTAGAAACAGTAGATATTTGCACATTTCCAAAATTGGGAGTACCCATACTATCATGAGAATTATAGGTCATTATTCAAAATTACTTCTTTTTTACACATTGTCTTTCATTTGGAAGGCAGAAATGCATCGAAAGTCAATAGGTAATAACAGTTGCTCTACAATTCTGTATTACCCTAAGTCTCCCGATAAAAATGATACCTCACTTGTGTGGGTAGGCCTAGTGCCCGCAACAGGAAACGGCTCAAAACGCAACGTGGACACACCACATTATCACAGTGAAAAATGACCCTTTTTTTGCAAAGTGCCTAGCTGTAGTTTTTGAACCCTAGCTCTGCCGGCACCTAGGGAAACCTAGCAAACCTATACATTTTTGAAAACTAGACACCCAGGGGAATCCAGGATGGGGTGACTTGACTGGCTCTCACCAGGTTCTGTTACCCAGAATCCCTTGCAAACCTAAACAATTGTCAAAAAAACCACATTTTCCTCACATTTCTGTGGTGGAAAGTTCTGGAATCTGCGTGGATCTACAAAATTCCACCCACCCGCGTTCCCCAAAGTCTTCTGAGGAAAATGGTACCTCACTTGTGTGGGTAGGCCTAGTGCCAGCGACAGGAAACGGCGCAAAACGCAACGTGGACACATCACATTTTCACAGTGAAAAATGACCCTTTTTGTGCAAAGTGCCTAGCTGTAGTTTTTGAACCCTGGGTCTGCCGGCACCTAGGGAAACCTAGCAAACCTATACATTTTTGAAAGCTAGACACCCAGGGGAATCCAGGATGGGGTGACTTGACTGGCTCTCACCAGGTTCTGTTACCCAGAATCCCTTGCAAACCTAAAAAATTGTCAAAAAAACACATTTTCCTCACATTTCTGTGGTGGAAAGTTCTGGAATCTGCGTGGATCCACAAAACTCTACCCACCCCGCGTTTCGCAAAGTCTTCCGAGAAAAACGGTACCTCACTTGTGTGGGTAGGCCTAGTGCCCGCGACAGGAAATGGCGCAAAATGCAACGTGGACACACCACATTTTCACAGTGAAAAATTACCCTTTTTTTGCAAAGTGCCTAGCTGTAGTTTTTGAACCCTAACTATGCCGGCACCTAGGGAAACTTAGCAAACCTATACATTTGTGAAAACTAGACACCCAGGGAAATCCAGGATGGGGTGACTTGACTGGCTCTCCCCAGGTTCTGTTACCCAGAATCCCTTGCAAACCTAAAAAATTGTCAAAAAAAACACATTTTCCTCACATTTCTGTGGTGGCAAGTTCTGGAATCTGGGTGGATTCACAAAATTCCACCCACCCCGCGTTCCCCAAAGTCTTCCGAGAAAAAACGGTACCTCACTTGTGTGGGTAGGCCTAGTGCCCGCGACAGGAAACGGCGCAAAACGCAACATGGACACACCACACTTTCACAGTGAAAAATGAACCTTTTTTTGCAAAGTGCCTAGCTGTAGTTTTTGAACCTTAGCTCTGCGGGAACCAAAGGAAACCTAGCAAACCTATACATTTTTGAAAACTAGATACCCAGGGGAATCCAGGATGTGGTGACTTGACTGGCTCTCACCAGGTTCTGTTACCCAGAATCCCTTGCAAACCTAAAAATTGTCCAAAAAAACACATTTTCCTCACATTTCTGTGGTGGCAAGCTCTGGAATCTGAGTGGATTTACACAATTCCACCCACCCCGCGTTCCCCAAAGTCTTTCGAGAAAAATGGTACCTTACTTGCGTGGGTGGGTCAAGTACTGCAGGCAAGGGCCCAAAACCTATTGAGGTGACATCAAAATCACCTATCACAAACCAACCTGGTTTTGCAAAGGGGGTCCCATGACTTTTGGTCCGGGGCTCGGCGGTCACCTAGGGAAACCTACAAACCCACACATTTCTGAAAACTAGACACTGGGGATTCCAGGAGGTATAGCTGCGTGGATCCCCCAACGTTATCTTACCAGAATCCTGCAAACCTGAATTTTAGCTGAAAAAATCACTTTTTACACAATTTTGTGTAGGAAAGATGTGGCATCACGGGGCTGACACAAATTTCCTACCACCCAGCGTTCCCCCTGGTCTCCCGATAAAAATGGTGCCTCACTCGTGTGGGAGGCCCAAGTACCCGCGACAGGCAAGTGCCCAAAACGGATTGAGGCGACATCAAAATTGCGTATCACAAAACGACCTGGTTTTGCAAGGGGGTCACCTGGGTTTTGGCCCTGTGCTCGGCAGTCACCTAGGGAAACCTACCAAACCCACACATTCTGAAAACTAGACACCCAGGGGATTCCAGGGAGGTATGGCCTGCGTGGATCCTCCAACGTTTCTTACCCAGAATCTCCTGCAAACCTGAAATTTAGCTGAAAACATCACTTTTTCACACATTTTTGTGTGGGAAAGTTGTGGCATCACCGGGCTGACACAAATTTCCTACCACCCAGCATTACTCCAGGGCTCCCGATAAAATGGTGCCTCACTCGAGTGGGAGGCCCAAGTAGCCACGATAGGCAAGGGCCCAAAACCTGTTGAGGCGACATCAAAATTGCGTATCACAAAACGCACCTGGTTTTGCAAGGAGGTCACCTGGGTTTTGGCCTGTGCAAGGCGGCCACCTAGGAAACCTTCCAAACCCACACATTTCTGAAAACTAGACACCTGGGATTCAGGAGGTATGGCTTGCGTGGATCTCCAACGTTTCTTACCCAGAATCCTGCAAACCTGAAATTTAGCTGAACAAATCACTTTTTTCATACATTTTTGTGTGGGAAAGTTATGGCATCACGGGCTGACACAAATTTCTCTACCACCCAGCGTTCCCCCAGGTCTCCCGATAAAAATGGTGACTCACTCGTGCACTAGGCCCAAGTACCCGCGACAGGCAAGGGCCCAAAACGTATTGAGGCGACATCAAAATTGCCTATCAAAAATGTTTTGGGCCCATGCCTGTCGTGGGTACTTGGGCCTCCCACACGAGTGAGGCACCATTCTTATTGGGAGACCTGGGGAATGCTGGGTGGTAGGAAATTTGTGTCAGCCCGGTGATGCCACAACATTCCCACACAAAAATGTGTGAAAAAAGTGATTTATTCAGCTAAATTTCAGGTTTGTAGGGGATTCTGGGTAAGAAAACGTTGGGGGATCCACGCAAACCATACCTCCCTGGAATCCCCCGGCTGTCTAGTCTTCAAAAATGTGTGGGTTTGCTAGGTTTCCCTAGGTGGCCGCCGAGCACGGGGCTAAAAACCCAGGTGACCCCCCTTGCAAAACCAGGTCGTTTTGTGATAGGCAATTTTGATGTCGCCTCAATCCGTTTTGGGCCCTTGCCTGTCGTGGGTACTTGGGCCTCCCACACGAGTGAGGCACCATTTTTATCGGGAGACCTGGGGGAACGCTGGTCATAAGAAATTTGTGTCAGCCCGGTGATGCCACAACTTTCCCACACAAAAATTTGTGACAAAAGTGATTTTTTCAGCTAAATTTCAGGTTTGCAGGGGATTCTGGGTAAGAAAACGTTGGGGGATCCATGCAAGCCATGCCTTCCTGGAATCCCCCGGGTGTCTAGTTTTCAAAAATGTGTGGGTTTGGTAGGTTTCCCTAGGTGGCCACCGAGCACGGGGCCAAAAACCCAGATGACCCCCCCTTGCAAAACCAGGTCGTTTTGTGATAGGCAATTTTGATGTCGCCTCAAACCGTTTTGGGCCCTTGCCTGTCACGGGTACTTGGGCCTCCCACACGAGTGAGGCACCATTTTTATTGGGAGACCTGGGAGAACTCTGGGTGATAGGAAATTTGTGTCAGCCCCGTGATGCCACAACTTTCCCACACAAAAATGTGTAAAAAAAGTGATTTTTTTCAGCTAAATTTCAGGTTTGCAGGGGATTCTGGGTAAGAAAATGTTGGGGGATCCACGCAAGCCATACCTACCTGGAATCCCCCGGGTGTCTAGTTTTCAGAAATGTGTGGGTTTGGTAGGTTTCCCTAGCTGGTTGCCGAGCACTGGGCCAAAAACCCAGGTGACCCCCCCTGCAAAACCAGGTCGTTTTGTGATAGGCAATTTTGATGTCACCTCAATACGTTTTGGGCCATTGCCTGTCGCGGGTACTTGGGCCTCCCACATGAGTGAGGCACCATTTTTATCGGGAGACCTGAGGGAATGCTGGGTGGTAGGAAATTTGTGTCAGCCCGGTGATGCCACAACTTTCCCACACAAAAATGTGTGGAAAAAGTGATTTTTTCAGCTAAATTTGAGGTTTGCAGGGGATTCTGGGTGAGGAAACGTTGGGGGATCCACGCAAGCCATACCTCCCTGGAATCCCCCGGGTGTCTAGTTTTCAGAAATGTGTGGGTTTGGTAGGTTTCCTTGGGTGCTAGCTGCTCTAGGACCCAAAATCAAGAAGTAGTCACATTCCGCAAAAAGGTCTGTGCCTAGTGGGCTTTCTGCCTCCCTGGGGAGGGGGGAACCGGGGGCTATTGCCCCGATATGCCCCCAAGAGGGGTAGAAAGACTGGCTATTTTGTTTGGGTGGGTGGGGACATTGGGATGCCCATTCTGGGCAGCCCCAACCCCTATATTTAAAAAAAGCCAGCATAATCGCTGCCGCCTCGTGGGCTCTCTGCCCCCCGGGGGGGGCAGATCAGAGGCTACTGCCCCTATCTGCCACCTGAGGGGGGGCAGAAAGACTGTGGCATTTTTTGTGGGGGTCGGGGCATTGGCATCCCCATTCTGGGCAACCCCCGCCCCAAACTTTGGAAAAATAAAAATCCCTGGTGCCTAATGGGCTTTCTGCCCCCCCGGGGGGGCAGATAAGGGGCTATTGCCCTATCTGCCTTCCAGGAGGGGCAGAAAGACTGTTGCATTTTTCCTTTTGGGTGGGGGTATTTGAATGCCCATTCTGGGCAGCCCCCACCCCTACGTATATATAAAAAAAAAACCCTGGGGCCTAGTGGGATTTCTGCCCTCCCCCGGGGGGCAGATCAGGGGCTATTACCCCCATCTGCCTCCTGGGGAGGGCAGAAAGTCCTATTCTTACTTTGGGGGGGTAGGGTGGGGGCTTTGGCATGCCCATTCTGGGCAGCCCCCAACCCTGGCGCATAAAAAACAATCCCTGGCGTCTAGGGTGCTTTCTGCCCCCCGGGAACAGATTGGGGGCTACTGCCCTCATCTGCCCCCCAGGGGGGGCAGAAAGGCTGTAGATTTTTTTTAATTTTGGGTGGGGGTATTTGCATGCCCATTCTGGGCAGCCCCCACCCCTACGGATATATAAAAAAAAATCCTTGGGGCCTAGTGGGCTTTCTGCCCCCCCGGGGGGCAGATCAGGGGCTATTGCCCCCATCTGCCTCCTGGGGAGGCAGAAAGTCTTATTCTTACTTTGGGGGGGTAGGGTGGGGGCTTTGGCATGCCCATTCTGGGCAGCCCCCACCCCATGCGCATAAAAAAAAATCCCTGGTGTCTAGGGGGGAAACAGCCTTTACATCGACTCATTGACAACGAAGGACCTGAACCACGACTCCTTAACAACGACCTCAACCTGAATCACGAGTCTTTTAACCACTAATGCATTTACAACTACCTCTGGCCAGTAGATGGCACTCTTGGATTGTATATGACAGATGTATTACTATTGATAAAATGGTGGATGGGCGCATTTTATATGGTTTTGTAGAGTGGATGTGTTGTTTTTTTTTAACAAAATAAGTTTAGGAAATAGTGTTTATTATGTGAAAACGTGTTTGAATTTTGTTGTAAATGCATTAAAGGTAAAGGCATACTCGCAGTAATAAAAAAAAATACTTTAAAATGTAAGTATTTTGGTAAGTATTACGTGATATAGAGATATATATATATATATATATATATATATATATATATATATATATATATATATATTTGCAAGTGTATTTTTAAGGGTTTAGGGTGAGTATGGATTTTCAAGGGTATTTTTAGGGTTTAGAGTGGGTATGGGTTTTGGGTGACAAGGGTATTTTTAGGGTTTAGGGTGGGGATGGGTTTTGGGTGGCAAGGGTATTTTTAGGGTTTAAGGTGGGTATGGTTTTGGGTGGCAAGGGTCATTTTATGAATTTAGGGTGGGTATGGGATTTTGGGTGGCAAGGGTAATTTTAGGGTGGGTATGGGTTTTTGGGTGGCAAGGGTAATTTTAGGGTGGGTGTGGGTTTTGGGTAGCAAGGGTATTTTTAGGGTGGGTGTGGGGTTTGGGGTGGAAAGGGAATTCATAGGCTTTGGGGTGGGTGTAGGTTTTTGGGGTGGAAAGGGATTTTATAACATTAATAGTGAGTATAGGGGTGTGTGTGTGTATATAGTGTTAATACTTACCAACATTAATTTTACAACACATGTCTTTAGCATGCATGCCTTTACCACGAAATGTAAGTGTTTTACAGGTACATACAAACCCATAACACATACATACATGTATATATATATATAGGTTTATACTTACCTGTAAAATAGATACATTAATGGGGTAAAGGCAATCGTGGTAAAGGCATAGTAGTTGTAAAAAAATAGTTGTTGTTAAAACTGTAGTGGTTTAGACTAAGTAGTGGTTAAGGAGTAGTTGTTTAGACTGTAGTTGTTCAAGTGGTAGTTGTTCCATCATACAACCGTCTAGGGTGCTTTCTGCCCCCCCGGGGGGACAGAAAGCCCACAAGATGCCAGGATTTTTTTTTAACGATTAATTTAGGGGTGGGGGCTGCCAAAGATGGGCATGCCAATACCCCCACCCCTCCCCCCACAAAATTCCAGTCTGTCTGCCCCCCGGGGGGGCAGAAAGACTGTTTTTGTGCATGGGGGGTTTGGGGGCTTTGGTGTGCCCATATTGGGCAGCCCCCACCCCTAATTTACATAAAACAATTAATCCCTGGTTTCTAGTGGGCTTTCTGCCCCCCCGGGGGGCAGAAAGACTGGAATTTTGTGGGGGGGGGGGTGGGGGTATTGGCATGCCCATCTTTGGCCGGCCCCACCCCTAAATTAATCGTAAAAAAAAACCCTGGCGTCTTGTGGGCATTCTGTCCCCCCGGGGGGGCAGAAAGACTGTTATTGTGCAGGGGGGTTGGGGGCTTTGGCGTGCCCATTTTGGGCAGCCCCCACCTCTAATTTACATTAAAAAATTAATCCCTGGTTTCTAGTGGGCTTTCTGCCCCCCGGGGGGGCAGATTGGGGGCTTCTGCCCCCCAGGGGGGGCAGAAAGACTGGAATTTTGTGGGGGGGAGGGGTGGGGGTATTGGCATACCCATCTTTGGCAGCCCCCAACCCTAAATTAATCGTTAAAAAAACCCTGGCGTCTTGTGGGCTTTCTGTCCCCCCGGGGGGGCAGAAAGACTCTAAATGTGCAGGGGGGGTGGGGGCATTGGCGTGCCCATATTGGCCAGCCCCCACCCTAATTTACATAATAAAAAAAATTCCCTGGTTCTAGTGGGCTTTTTGCCCCCCGTGGGGCAGATTGGGGGCTTCTGCCCCCATCTGCCCCCGGGGGGGGCAGAAAGACTGGAATTTTGTGGGGGGGGGGAGGGGTGGGAGCATTGGCATGCCCATCTTTGGCAGCCCCCACCCCTAAATTAATCGTAAAAAAAACCCTGGTGTCTTATGGGCTTTCTGCCCCTCGGGGGCAGATTGGGGGCTACTGCCCCCATCTGCACCCAGGGGGCAGAAAGACAGTTATTGTGCAGGGGGGGTTGGGGGCTTTGGCGTGCCCATATTGGGCAGCCCCCACCCCTAATTTACATAAAAAAATTAATCCCTGGTTTCTAGTGGGCTTTCTGCCCCCCGGGGGGGCAGAAAGACTGGAATTTTGTGGGGGGAGGGGTGGGGGCATTGGCATGCCCATCCTGGGCAGCACCACCCCTAAATTAAATGTAAAAAAAAAACCCTGGTGTCTAGTGGGCTTTCTGCCCCCCCGGGGGGGCAGATTTGGAGCTACTGCCCCCATCTGCCCCCCAGGGGGGGCAGAAAGACTCTAATTGTGCAGGGGGGGTGGGGGCATTGGCGTGCCCATATTGGGGAGCCCCCACCCCTAATTTACATAATAAAAAAAAATCCCTGGTTCTAGTGGGCTTTCTGCCCCCCCCCGGGGGGGCAGAAAGACTGGAATTGTGTGGGGGGAGGGGTGGGGGCATTGGCATGCCCATCTTGGGCAGCCCCCACCCCTAAATTAAATCTTTAAAAAACAAACTGGTGTCTAGTGGGCTTTTTGCCCCCCCAGGGGGGCAGAAAGACTCTAATTGTGCAGGGGGTGGGGGCATTGGCGTGCCCATATTGGGCAGCCCCCACCCCTAATTTACCTAATAAAAAAATTCCCTGGTTCTAGTGGGCTTTCTGCCCCCAGGGGGCAGAGAGACTGAAAATATGCCCAAAAAAATGGGGGAGCAAAGGCCCTTGCCCAAGGGGCTGCTCCCCCTCCCTGGTGGCTAGTGGGTGGATCCCTGCTTGGGGATCCCTCCTGGGGTGATCCCTAAGCCAGGGATCCACTAGGAAGGGTACCATTGGAAAGGGAGATCCTCCCTTTCCAACGATACCTCTCCCAAGTAGTTTCAGTGCTCGGGGGCTGAGATAGCCCCACGAGCACTAAAACACTGAAACTGAAACTAAGTTTCAGCTTCGCTTCAGTCTAATGACGACAGCGCGCCATGCACGCGATCGTCATTAGACTGAAAACAGCTGATGGGCCTCGGGAGGTTGGGGAAGCTCTTCCCCACCTCCAGAGGCACAAAAAAAAATGGAAATCCCTCTGCTGTTTACAGCAGAGGGATTTCCTGCCCCTGTCCTCATGACGGAATGGTTCCATCATGAGCACAGGAGCACCGATGCTCATGACGGAACCATTCCGTCATGAGCATCGAAGGGGTTAAGGCAAGTAAGTGCCAAATAGGACAGAGATATGTGGTGTACCTGGGCCACCTGGTAGGTGGAGGCCATGTACAGCCTTTCCAGGCCAAGATTCAAACTATTTTGGATTGGACAGCTCCTGTTACCCAGACTCAGGGCAGGGCATTCCTTGGACTGACTTGGTTTTATAGAAGGTTTGTTCAAAATGATGGGACCATTGTGGGGCCCCTAACAGAATTGGCTTTGAAGAAGAGGCCCAAGAAGGTGGATTGGACCCCAGAGTGTCAGAAGGCTTTTGATACTTTGAAATCTGCTATGTGTTCAGCACCAGTGCTGCTGGCCCTTGACTACACAAAGGAATTTGTGTTTCAGAGAGATGCTTCAGAACAAGTGATTGGGGCAGTGCTGTCACAGTTAAACAAAGAAAGCCTTGATCAGCCAGTTGCCTTTGTTAGCTGGTGACTTTTTCCCAGAGAGCAGTGGTGGAGTGCCATTGAGAGAGAGGCTTTGCTGTGGTTTGGTCCCTGAGAAAGTTGAGACCATATTTGTTTAGGACTCACTTTTGTGTTCAAACTGGCCACAGGCCTCTCAGATGGCTCATGCAGATGAGAGGGGAGAATCCCAAACTGTTAAGGTGGTCCATTTCCCTACAGGGAATGGACTTTACAGTGGAACTTAGACCTGTGGTTGCACATGCCAATGCTGATGGATTTTCCAGGTTTCTCCACTTAGCTAACGAGGACTACCAGGGTGTAGGTTAGTAACCCATCACCTTTTGTTTGGGGGGGGGGGCTATGTTGCAAAGCCATCCTTATGCTCTGGGCACCCCATTTTTTTTGTGCTGACAGGCACTGGTGGTAACTGACTCTGACTGTCCCTGGGCCTTGCCTAACCAGGCCCCGGGCCAGTGCTAAGCTGAAAACACGCTTAGAATACAGCGAAAACATCTACATACACTAGGGTACACTATGGGTTAGGGTACCCCTTTGATTGGCATAACCTCCCCTATAAGGCTCTAGTACATAATAGGGCAGCGGGATTGAAACTACCTTTAAGTCCCTAGTATATAATAGGGCATGGCAGATTAGAGGCCAGCAGCCCTTACTGCACTTACATGTGTGCACTGCTGAAGCCTGAGGTCAGTTTAAAAGCAGTTCTGTGTTTCAGGACTGCTTTTAAAATCTACATCATGACCAAACACAACTTTGGAGTTTGGGGCAGTTAACAATTAACAAACTATAATATTGTGGTATATTAGGAGCCCCCAGGGTCTCCCCTAGGTGACCAGTGGTGGGGGGTCAGGTACTTATAAGGAGGACGCTTATAGAATAGGTTTTATATGCCTTGGGTGTAGTCAAATTGCACATTTCACTTCCCCCGTTGTAGTAAAGTGCTTCCCAAAATTGACTTTTGTGTTAGGAGCACTGTAGAGTGAGGATATGCAATATTTGTACATATTCAGAACCCACTGAAGTTACCACTAGGTGTTCCAGGGGTGGAGGGCCCAGTAGATATAGGCAGGGTCCTTATAAAAGATGTTTTTACAAGCCCTGGTGTTGGAGACATTGCACAGTTCATTTTCCCCATTTCAGATCCCCAGCCCTTAGGTTAACATGGCAAGAAGTTATTAACTAATAACTCCCGCCAGGAAACACAGAAAGTGTCTTTCAAGGACTCAGTAGAATGGTATTGATAAACCAACAATATGCTATTGTTGAATTTATCCTAAAATGTACAGACAAGAAGTTATAAGACTTTTTTGTCTGTAAGCCAAAATTCAGCCTTTCAGTGCTTTGCTCTGATTGGTCAGAGTGAAGTGGATTAGCCAGGCTGCTTTGATGAAGTGATAAGTAGCCCCTGGGGTGAAAGAGCCATTCTGGGAGGAGAGGATTCTGCTGCATATGAATGCTAAAGCAAGGGGGAGGGGTTGTAAACAATGATCTTCAAAAACAGGAGGAGGAAACAGGCAGAAGAAACCACTTTCATTTACGCCCCCTACCCTCTGAACTCAGCGAGGTGGCAGGCTTAAGGAAGGAATGTGCAGATGCCAGGAGGAGGGAGTCTATAGAGATGAGCCCCTCTGGAGGTTGGTTTAGCCAGCTCTTGTTTCTCTGCTGAGACTTCAGCCATATAGAATTTTGGAGAAAGAGTGCTTTCTGGGAGACCATTGTTCCACACTTTGGAGGAAATAATCATGCTCTGGGGTGTTGCCCTGCACCTCATTGGACAGGAGTGCCCTCCTGTATGACCCCAAAGAACACTGAATAAGTATCTGAGAGGGGCAGTGCCTCTCAGATCTGGTGCTTGAAACTAAAGGAAGAAGAAGGGTCCATGCTCGAAGTTTGATTTGCACTAACCAGGGCTTGCATGCTGACTGACTGCGCCTGCTGCACAATCTGGAACTACAGCCCTGTGGATCAAACCTGCTTCAAAAGGATTAAAGAGTGGACTCCCTGTAAGCTACAGGTTAACAGAGCTCACCAGGACCATCACCACCAAGAATCCCCAGCCTCAAGTACTACCAGTGGATTTGCAAGGGTTTTGTCCAAGTGGATTGTAGGAGTTGAAGTCTCAAACTTTCAAGATCATCTTGGAGCTTCCAGACCCTTGGAGTAAGTTTTGGACTCTTTGGGACCGACAAAGGAACTTCAGGAAGAAATTCCAGAAGACTGGAGAATTTTAGAGCAACTTTGAAAAAAATCTCCATAAGTGGACCGACTCGACCTGGCCAGCCAAGCTATTCACATTAAAGGGTACCGAGGCACACAGAAGTAGTCCATATGGTAGTGCTGGTTCATAGCTGTGAAAACTTATACAGAGACAGTCCGGAATAATTTTCTTCTTTTTATTGTCCAGTCTTTTTGTACAAAACAAGCACAATGGCAGCTGACACGTGTTTGGTCCTATTGACTTTTTCAAGGCAAGTAGTATTACGATGTACATTGAGGTTCGAATAGGTCAGACGCAACTAACCCCAATAAATCCAGACCTCACGAACAAGTTTTTATGTACGTAATGCACTTTGTATCGCCAGCCAACTGTGACAAAGTAATAATCTATTACTCCTCTTTAATGAAGGACATCCAAAGCATGTAAATAAATTCGAATGGCACAACACTTCATTGGAAGGCGGTCCAAGCCACCAGGTTTATGGCGGACCTATTTCAGGCCTTGATAAGCCCTGTAAACCTCCAAGCGTGGAAAGTATCAAGCCGGCGACCCTCATCCACGAGCTGGCCTGCCCTCCAGGTTCGTCCTGCTGAAAAGCTCTGGAGGTCCAACTTCCAGAGTTTGACCCGGAGCTGGACGAAACCCAAGCCGGCGAAACCTCACCGAATCCGGCCTGGTGAAGAGCATCAAGGGACCTCGGGAGAAAAAGCTCTGTAAAAGTTTCTAAGCCTGAACATGGAAAAAGTGACCAGGACCAACTGCGAGAGTCAATCTACCCACCTTTAACTGTGAGCCAGCCTGGATCTCTGGTGCATACAGCTGGAAAGCTCCGGAGGTCTGACTGCCATAGATTTGATCGGGAGATCATCACAAGGCAAGCCGGAGAACCCGTACTGAATCTGGACTGGCTTAGACCTTCGAGGGACCGCGGGAAGAAAAGCTCCAGAAACGTTTCTAAGTCAGAAGGTAAAAACTGTGACTGAGACCTACCGCGAGGGGTAGCCACGCAGGTTCCATCGCGACGGCCTGAAACTTTGGCTTTGTCCCTTTCTAGTGCAACCAGATGTCCCAATAAGGCTTCTATGTGCTATATAGTGCTAAATCTTTAAGAATTCATATCTCCGGTTCCCTACATTGGATTTTCTTTTCGTTTTCGTGTCATTTTAAAGGAAAACATATTTCCTATGTTTATAAATTGGTGTTGGCTACCAAGGGTTAAGCATGGGAAGGATTCTCTGAGACCTATTTTGAACCCTATATTGTGTTAGTGGCCTTATTGCCAGTGGTAGATAGAGATATTCCACTAATATTCCACTTTCCAACAGCATATATATATATATATATATATATATATATATATATATACACACACACACACAAAGATATTTTTTGACTGAGAAGAAATCATTGTCTGCCAGCTAAATCCTGTATGGCAGCTTCTTTTATTCACACAAAGAATTAATTTTCAAACAGCCAAGATGTGTGACGCGCGTGCAGCGTTTCTTCAGGGCTGTTGCAAACATAGAAAAATATATACATAAGTGGCAACAAAAAACGAATACAGAAATATTTCAAAGATACAGTGCATTCCTTTTTAATCAAATCTTCAAACATATTCCTTGCGTGCACCTGTCTTAAAGCACAGAAACTTGAATGAAATGCATGGTTAGAATGTAGATAAGGTCTAGGAATTTGTTATCTTTGGACTATTGAAATGTAATTCTACGGCGATGCTGCTTCATTTATTTGAGAGATTGGGCGATAACATAATTTGTTGAAAAGTATAGATTTTGGCATTACCACCAGGCCAAATATTGATATTGAAACGAGATGCAGGGTTAGCATGTAGCCATTTCTGTACGTATTTGGCACGGTCTTATTGGCAGACAGTGGATCAGTAGCGGCTCCTCGAGGGAGTGCTGCGGGGCGGGGCGGGGCAGGTGCAGGGTGGGGGGTAGTAAACTCCGGAATTGGGCCGAACGGAGTTGAGTAAAGAAATAAATAAATAAAACGAATTACATTGCGCGCTGCATCGCCGATTTGGCGTTGCAGCGCGCTCAATGTAATTCGTTTTGTTTATTTATTTCTTTACTCAACTTTGTTCGGCCCAATTCTGGAGTTTACTACCCCCCACCCTGCCCCTCCCCCGCCCTGCCTCACCGCCCCGCAGCATTCTCTCGAGGAGCCGCTACTGCAGTGGATACATAACTTTCAGACAATGCTGCCTTCATTTTTGTTTTTGCTTTAAGATAAGAGCACATAAGGAATATGTTTGAAGCGCTGCCAGGCTAAAATGTAGCAATCATAATGAGGAGATTACTCTCTCTCTCTCTCTCCATCTGACTCTAGACGTGTAATTATGAGGCTAAGCTATCTCTATTTTCCAAGAAATATGGGGACATATTAGCAAGGGCTTTATCGCCGCTTTAGCGGCACTTTTTGCCGCCAAAGCGGCGATTTTTTTATCGCTTTATCAGCAAGCTGTCGCTAACAGGCGTTAGCGACAGCTTTCTGGCGATAGCGGCCCGTTTTCCCATCGCCTTGCATGCCAGCGATAATTATCGCTAATGACATGCAAGGTAGGCGTTCCTATCTAAAAGCGACCGAAAACAGTCGCTAACACAACTTCCCCCTATTAGCAACGCAGGCGAAGCAAATATCGCTAGAATTTAACACCTGCTAAAAACATGACTTACCTGTTTGTTGTATGGGAGGTGGATTGTCAGGCTAAGTCCCCCATGGCGTTAATGCGTGAATATCGCTGGATTTCCAGCGATATTCACGCATTTCGCCGCTATCGCTGGATATTTTATCGCATTGGAGATAAACGTTGCTAATATCATGTTATCTCCGCGATAAAATCCAGCGATACACGGCGATAAAAAAAAAACGCGCTATTCGCGGTTTGCGATAATTATCGCAAGTTGTTGCTAATATCCCCCTCAATTCGTTACCGCGCATGTGAAGCATTGCCATTATTTGAGCACAAGATAAAGTAAGGTGCAATAATGACCGTGTATTTTGAATAATTAGAAATGAATCTGAATATATCAAATTGGTTTAATTTTTAGATCCCTTATCATGGGACACCTGTGAAATTCTAGGAGGAAACTTAATCTCAGAGGATAATACCACTGATTTAGAAGAAAGGCAGCACTTATGAAAGGTGAGAATACCTATTTGTAATACCCAGAACTAGTTAGGCAGAGGTCCTTGTCGTGGGGTTATGATAAAGGGTGGTTTTATATATTTTTTTTAGAAACAAAATTGAAAGAAATAAATAGAAGTGACCCTGATACAATACAGAGGAGCAATGAATTAAATTGGATAAAATAGTTTTCACTAAGAAGCAAAAAAATAAGTAATATATTTATCAATTTCCCGATGGTGCATACAGAGTATAACTAGCCATATCTTTATGAATCACATGCATTTACTAAGGCACATATTGTCACAACAAAGGAATATAATTTCAGAAAACAACCTATTAGAGTTTCAGATTCTGTGAAACATATATGTAAGGCACAAAGTACACAAAAGGTATTCTTTCACCTCTTCTCAATTTTTGGTTTAACATGAAGACGGTTCAATGTTGAGCATGATAGAATGTGTATAAAAATAACTAACATCTATGGCTATGGGACTGTAGATCATTATAGGATAATGTGAATCCCAATAATGTTGATAAGAATCTGTTGTATTCTTTTGAGGCAGGATGTGGAGTTACATGTATATATTTAGATTTGGAAGCTGTCATCTGTACGTCTTAAGTGGGACTGTAGACTATTAAAGTACATTGTACGGATGCAATGTCACGTGTGTATCCAGAATTGGAAACTGTTCTCTTTAAACTAAGAGCAAGAGTGCTTTTTAGAAGTGATTATAAAATGGAAAGGAAGAAATCTATGAATAGTGGATGACATTGGAGTAATTGAATTAAAAAGGAATGCAATGCATCTTTGTAATATTTCTGTAATCTTTTTTGTTGGCAATTATGTATATATTTTTCTATGTTTGCAACAGCCCTGAAGAAGCGCAGTATGCTGAAAAACGTGTTGGGTGTTTGAAAATTAATTCCATGTGTGAATAAAAGAAGCCACCATATAAGAGTCAGCTGTCAGACACTGTTATTTCTTCTCGGTAAAAAATGACTTTGTATTATACTTGCCAACCCTGGTGGGATACCAGTGTACTGAGAGTAAAGCACCGGGCATTATTCTTGATACCCACAAGTATTATATATACTATATATAGTGTTTTTACCTTCCTGTAAAACGTTTACCACGCATATGCCTTTACCATGCATGCCTTTAAAACGTAAAATGTAAGTATTTTACAGGTACAAAAACAACAGTTGATGCACAGAATGCAGAACAATGTCATACATTCACCCCAGTACAGAGATCTGGGCCTAAATCCATCGTTTTTTTGCTCACCATGCCATTCCAGTTTGAACCCAGCCATACGTGGGTCCTGGGCTCACTGTGCCACTGGAATCAAGCTATCCTGGCTGAAGAGGGGTGAAACCCCGAAACCGGTCCTAGGATGCTTGTTTCCGGCCCAGGGAGGACCTGTCTTGGCAGTTCGGGCTGGACTGTTCCCATGAGGCACAGGGTCAAGACTGATTTGCATATTGCCATGTCTAAACTGGGGTGGCATGGTGAGCAAAAGAATGATGGATTTAACCCAGATCTCTTGACTGGGGGTGAATGTGTTGATTTGTTCTGCATTCCGTCCATCAATTGTGTGTCTTTAGTATTTTACAGGTAAGCACAAACCTGAAACCTGAAGTGAAAATGTAAGTATTTTACAGGTCAGTATAAACCCTTTATTTATTTTTATAAAGGGTTTATACTGACCTGTAAAATACTTACATTTTCATTCTAAAGGCATGCATGTGCGTGATAAAGACTCCTGCTTTGTAATGACTGTGTTGTACAGGCATGCATGGTAAAGGCATGTGTGGTTCCGTCATACAACCATACCTATTTTCGCATTCAAGAGGAATAAGATTATTAACCCCTTCGATGCTTATGACGAGCTGGACTCGTCATGGCACACAGTGGTCGTGTGTTCATGACGAGTCCAGCTCGTCATAAGACCACCCACGGGGGAATCGCTGGCGCTCCCCCTGTGGGAATCCGATCGTTGGTTTTTTGGGGGAGGCAGGGGAAGGGCTTCCCTGCCTCCCCCCGCCCCATCAATGACGTCAGCACGCGAGGCGCGCTGACGTCATTGAGGGTTTCCCTTTTCCCGACGCGCTGGAAGCCATTTGCTTCCAGCGCGTCGGGAAATCAGGTGAGTTTTGGCTCCGGGGAGGGGGTTTGAATCAAAGAGGCATCGAGGAAAGGAAAGGGTTTTCCTTTCCCCGATGCCTCTTTAGACATTCCCTGCTGCACGAACATGCGATCGTGCAGCAGGAATGCCCACTAGGCACCAGGGATTATTTTTTTTTAAATGCGCATCAAAACACTGTTTGGGGGAGCGGCCCCTTGGGCAAGGGTCGCTCCCCTTTTGGGGGCCATATGTTTTTGTGCTTTGCCCCCCTGGGGGGGGGGCAGTTATTCGTATTGTGCCCACTAGACCACCAGGGAGAAACGGTGGGGAGTGGCCCCTTGGGCAAGGGTCACTCCCCTTTGGGGGCTTTGTTTGTGGCCGATCGGCCAAAGGATAGTGCCCTTTATTTATTTCTTTTATTTATTTATTTTAATTAATGCCTGCGTGGACTGTACCCGAAGGTGTCAGAGTGCTTCACAGTAGGACAGTAACATTACATGAGGAGAAGGTTACAAGTGAGCATAATACAAAAGGAAACGTTACATTACATGAGGAAAAAGTGACAATTGTGCAAATAACAAAACAACCAAGATACAAAAAGAGGTATGCGTTACAAGAGGAAAAAGTGACACGTGTGCATACATGAGATAGAAAATACAAATAGAGGTATAATACTGCAATAAGTGTCAGTCACTCAGAACACACTGGGAAGGCACTTCTATAGGCATGGAGTACAGATTTTCCTATAGTGGAAGAACTTCTTTGAGGGAGTAGAGAGGGCGTGAATTAAACAGGAGACTTAAAATGAAGGGTACACAAACATAAATCCAACACAGCACGCAAGGGTGAGGAATGTACAGGAAAAAGTACAAATTTACAATGAAGAGCGAACTTCCTAGAGGGGGCTGAGAGTGAAAGTATTAGTTCTGAAAGTGTCTTTGGAAGAGAAGAGATTTGAGGTCAGCTTTGAAGATCCGGGTAGAGGAGGTGGCACGGAGCAATGGGGAAGCGAGTTCCAGATTCTCACCGCATTTCCTGAGAAGGATTGCGCCATCGATCTTTCCCTTTTTGAAGACGGGGGGCTCAAGCAGAAGCTTTTCCGCATTGCGAGAAGGGCGAGAGCCACCGGACAATTTCAATTTATTTGCCAGGTAACGAGGGGAGGAGGTGTGTAAGGCTTTGTGTGTGATGCAGGCAGTTTTGTAAATAGATCTTGCCTCGATCGGAAGCCATCGAAGAGAGGATAGGAGTGACGTGGTCGCTTCGTTTAGACCCTGAAATGAAGCGAGCTGCTGAATGGAGGATGGATTTGAGAGGGGAGAGGTGGGATTTGGGTAGGCCCGTCAGAAGAGAATTGCAATAATCCAGTCTTGAGAGAACCAGAGATTGTACCAAGGTTTTAAGTCTTTCTCCGGGAAGAACCGACGGATCCCCCGTAGAATGCGCAACTGGTAACGTGCGTTCTTAGCAATAGAGTTGATGTGGGAGATTAGGTTGAGTCTTTTGTCAAGAATGACACCTAGGGATTTAGCGCTGTCGACAATGATGGGTTTGTTGTTGAGTAGGTTCAGCTGATCCATCCAAGATTGAACAGGAGGAGGTGAGAGAGAGGTAGAGAGGAGGAGGAATTCAGTTTTGGCGGGATTCAGAATGAGTTGGTGATCTAACATCCAGTTGTGAATAGAGTTGAGAGTAGAGTTGAGTAGTGAGAGATCGTGTGCAGAAGATACCTTAAGGTATCTTCCCACTAGTCCACCAGGCATTTATTTGTGGAGAGTGACCCCTTGGGCAAGGGTCACTCTCCTTTGGGGGCAATATTTGTGGCTGTGTCTGCCCCCAGGAGGGCAGATCGCCATGTTTTTTAAAAATTGGGCCCACTAGACCACCAGGGATTTGTTTGAGGGGAGTGGCCCCTTGGGCAGGGGTTGCTCCCCTTGGGGAGCATTAATTTGGCTGTTTCTGCCATCCTGAGGAGCAGATTGGCTGATTTGTTTTTTTGTAGGTCCACTAGGCCACCAGGGTTTTTTTATGTTGGGGAGCGGCCCCTTGGGCAAGGGTCGCTCCCCTTTATGGGAGGATGATTGTGGCCATTTCTGCCCTCTTTGGGTGGCAGAATAGCAGTATGTTTTTAGGCCCATCTGCCCCCAAGGAGGGCAGAAGCCAGTAGTCACCAGGGTTTTTTTAATTTTTGTGTTGGGGAGTGGCCAACATGGCAAGGGTTGCTCCCCTTTACGGGGGTGAATATTGTATTTATACTCTTTGGCCCACCTACCCCTTAGCTTGGCTGGTGGATTGTGTGTGGACTGGTGCATTATTTGCTTTTTATGATAGTAATGTTTTTTTTCTCCTTTTTATTCTAGTGTAAAGCTTTTGATTCCTGTTTGAGGTTTCGGCAGTGGTTGTTCTGCAGTTTTGCGTAATTGCATTTATTTGGTAAGAAAAATATTTTTGTTGTGTGTACTCCAAATGAGTATTATCCCCTTCGCTGCTAGGCCTTTTCCCCCCCTGTGCTAAGCCTTTTTTTGGCTATTTGGGGTAGTGTGCGCTTAGGCCCCTGTAACTTTTTGACCACATAAGGTATCCACGCCAAATTTGCGTCCTTTTTTTCCAACATCATGGGGATTGTAAAGGTACCCAGGGTTTGTGGATTCCCCTGGAGGGGTCCCAGAAATTAGCCAAAATAAAGCTAAATTTTGGTTTTTTTGGGAAGAATGCGAAAAAAGGGCTGCAAATGAAAGCGTCTGGGTTTTTCCCTGCAAATGGTATCAAAAAAGGGTTTGTGGGGCTGAAATCACCATTTTCCCAGCTTTTAGGGAATGACAGACTTTTGTCAGAAAACCAACATTTTTTACACAGTTTTGGCATTTTTCTGGGACATAGCCTATTTTTGCTATTTTTGTGTTTTCTACCTCCTTCCAGTTAATGGTAGAAATGGGTATAGAAAGCAATAATGGATCCTAGACAGCTATACATTTTAGAAAAGTAGACAAAATTCTGAATTCAGCAAGGGGTCATTTGTGTAGATCCATCAAGGTTTCTTTATAGAAACTAACAGTTAAATATAGGAAAAATTGAAAATTAGTTGAAAAAACAGCCTTTTGTGTCAACGTTTTCACCTGTAACTTCTTCTAATTATGACAGCTCTTTGAAAGCAATATACCGTTACATCCGCTGGACCTTACTGGTTGTGGGGATATATAGGACTTGTAGGTTCACCAAGAACCTGACGAACCCAGAGCCAACAACTGAGCACCGTCTTGCAATGGTTTTTTATTATGTACCGGGTATATAGCAATTATTGTGGGAAAATGTATACATGGAAAAATCGGTATGAAAGACACCTATGTATTTCTGAAATGGGAACAAAATATAGAGTTTAGAAACAGTAGATATTTGCACATTTCCGAAATTGGGTATACTCATACTAGCATGAGAATTATCGGTCATTTTTTAAAATTACTTCTTTTTACACAATGTCTTTCATTTGGAAGGCAGAATGCATCGAAAGTCAATAGGTAATAACAGTTGCTTTACAAATCTGAATTACCCTAAGTCTCCCGATAAAAATGGTACCTCACTTGTGTGGGTAGGCATAGTGCCCACGACAGGAAATGGCTCAAAACCCAACGTGAACACACCACATTTTCACAATGAAAAATTACCCTTTTTTGCAAAGGGCCTAGCTGCAGTTTTTGAACCCTAGCTCTGCCGGCACCTAGGGAAACCTAGCAAACCTATACATTTTTGAAAACTAGACACCCATGGGAATCCAGGATGGGGTGACTTGACTGGCTCCCACCAGGTTCTGTTACTCAGAATCCCTTGCAAACCTAAAAGATTGATAAAAAAAACACATTTTCCTCACATTTCTGTGGTGGAAAGTTCTGGAATCTGCGTGGATCCACAAATTTCCACCCACCCCATGTTCCCCAAAGTCTTCCGAGAAAAATGGTACCTCACTTCTGTGGGTAGGCCTAGTGCCCGCGACAGGAAACGGCGCAAAACGCAAAGTGGACACACCCCAATTTCACAGTGAAAAATGACCCTTTTTTGACAAAGTGCCTAGCTGTAGTTTTTGAACCCTAGCTCTACCAGCACCTAGGGAAACCTAGCAAACCTATACATTTTTGAAAACTAGACACTCAGGGAATCCAGGATGGGGTGACTTGACTGGCTCCCACCAGGTTCTGTTACCCAGAATCCCTTGCAAACCTAAAAGATTGATAAAAAACACATTTTCCTCACATTTCTGTGGTGAAAGTTCTGGAATCTGCGTGGACCCACAATTTTCCACCCACCCCACGTTCCCCAAAGTCTTACGAGAAAAATGGTACCTCACTTGTGTGGGTCGGCCTAGTGCCCGTGACAGGAAACGGCGCAAAACGCAACGTGGACACACCCCAATTTCACAGTGAAAAATGACCCTTTTTTGACAAAGTGCCTAGCTGTAGTTTTTGAACCCTAGCTCTGCCAGCACCTATGGAAACCTAGCAAACCTATACATTTTTGAAAACTAGACACCCAGGGGAATCCAGGATGGGGTGACTTGACTGGCTCCCACCAGGTTCTGTTACCCAGAATCCCTTGCAAACCTAACAAACTGTCCAAAAATACACATTTTCCTCACATTTCTGTGGTGTAAAGTTCTGGAATCTGCGTGGATCCACAAATTTCCACCCACCCCGCGTTCCCCAAAGTCTTCCGAGAAAAATGATACCTCACTTGTGTGGGTCGGCCTAGTGCCCGCGACAGGAAACGGCACAAAACGCAACGTGGACACACCTCAATTTCGCAGTGAAAAATGACCCTTTTTTGACAAAGTGCCTAGCTGTAGTTTTTGAACCCTAGCTCTGCCAGCACCTATGGAAACCTAGCAAACCTATACATTTTTGAAAACTAGACACCCAGGGGAATCCAGGATGGGGTGACTTGACTGGCTCCCACCAGGTTCTGTTACCCAGAATCCCTTGCAAACCTAACAAATTGTCAAAAAATGCACATTTTCCTCACATTTCTGTGGTAGAAAGTTCTGGAATCTGCGTGGATCCACAAATTTCCACCCGCCCCACGTTCCCCAAAGTCTTCCGAGAAAAATGATACCTCACTTGTGTGGGTTGGCCTAGTGCCCGCGACAGGAAATGGCGCAAAACGCAACGTGGACACACCTCAATTTCGCAGTGAAAAATGACCCTTTTTTGGCAAAGTGCCTAGTTGTAGTTTTTGAACCATAGCTCTGCCGGCACCTAGGGAAACCTAGCAAACCTATACATTTTTGAAAACTAGACACTCAGGGGAATCCAGGATGGGGTGACTTGACTGCCTCCCACCAGGTTGTGTTACCCAGAATCCCTTGCAAACCTAAACAATTGTCAAAAAACCCACATTTTCCCCACATTTCTGTGGTGGAAAGTTCTGGAATCTGCGTGGATCCACAAATTTCCACCCACCCCGCGTTCCCAAAGTCTTTCGAGAAAAATGGTACCTCACTTGTGTGGGTCGGCCTAGTGCCCGCAACAGGAAACGGTGCAAAACACAACATGGACACACCTCAATTTCGCAGTGAAAAATGACCCTTTTTGGCAAAGTGCCTAGCTGTAGTTTTTTAACCATAGCTCTGCCGGCACCTAGGGAAACCTTGCAAACCTATACATTTTTGAAAACTAGACACCCAGGGGAATCCAGGATGGGGTGACTTGACTGCCTCCCACCAGGTTCTGTTACCCAGAATCCCTTGCAAACCTAAACAATTGTCAAAAAAACCACATTTTCCCCATTTTTCTGTGGCGGAAAGTTCTGGAATCTGCGTGGATCCACAAATTTCCACCCACCCCGCGTTCCCCAAAGTCTTCCGAGAAAAATGGTACCTCACTTGTGTGGGTCGGCCTAGTGCCCGCAACAGGAAACGGCGCAAAACGCAACGTGGACACACCTCAATTTCGCAGTGAAAAATGACCTTTTTTTGGCAAAGTGCCTAGCTGTAGTTTTTGAACCATAGCTCTGCCGGCACCTAGGAAAACCTAGCAAACCTATACATTTTTGAAAACTAGACACCCAGGGGAAACCAGAAAGGGGTGACTTGACTGCCTCCCACCAGGTTCTGTTACCCAGAGTCCTTTGCAAACCTAAAAATTGTCAAAAAAACACATTTTCCCCACATTTCCGTGGTGGAAAGTTCTGGAATCTGCGTGGATCCACAAATTTCCACCCACCCCGCGTTCCCCAAAGTCTTCCGAGAAAAATGGTACCTCACTTGTGTGGGTTGGTCTAGTGCCCGCGACAGGAAATGGCGCAAAACGCAACGTGGACACTCCTCAATTTCGCAGTGAAAAATTACCCTTTTTTGGCATAGTGCCTAGCTGTAGTTTTAGAACCATAGCTCTGCCGGCACCTAGGGAAACCTAGCAAATCTATACATTTTTGAAAACTAGACACTCAGGGGAATCCAGGATGGGGTGACTTGACTGCCTCCCACCAGGTTCTGTTACCCAGAATCCCTTGCAAACCTAAAAAATTGTCAAAAAAAACACATTTTCCCCACATTTCTGTGGTGGAAAGTTCTGGAATCTGCGTGGATCCACAAATTTCCACCCACCCCACGTTCCCCAAAGTCTTCCGAGAAAAATGGTACCTCACTTGTGTGTGTCGGCCTAGTGCCCCCGACAGTAAATGGCGCAAAACGCAACGTGGACACACCTCAATTTCGCAGTGAAAAATTACCCTTTTTTGGCATAGTGCCTAGCTGTAGTTTTTGAACCATAACTCTGCCGGCACCTAGGGAAACCTAGCAAACCTATACATTTTTGAAAACTAGACACCCAGGGATATCCAGGATGGGCTGACTTGACTGCCTCCCACCAGGTTCTGTTACCCAGAATCCCTTGCAAACCTAAAAATTGTTAAAAAAACACATTTTCCCACATTTCTGTGGTGGACAGTTCTACAATCTGCGTGGATCCACAAATTTCCTCCCACCCAGCATTCAACCAGGTCTCCCGATAAAAATGGTACCTCACTTGCGTGGGTGGGTCAGGATCCGCGACAGGCAGGGGCCCAAAAGCTATTGAGGCGACATCAAAATTACCTATCACAAACCAACCTGGTCTTGCATGGGGGTCCCATGAGTTTTTGGCCCGGGCTCGCGCAGCCATCTAGGAAACCTACCAAACCCACACATTTCTGGAAACTAGACACCCGGGGAGTCCAGCGAGGTATGGCTTGCGTGGGTCCCCCATCATTCTCCTACGCAGAATCCCCTGCAAACCTCAAATTTCGCCGAACAATTCACTTTTTTCTCACATTTCTGTGGTGGAAAGTTCTGGAATCTGCGTGGATCCACAAATTTCCTCCCACCCATCGTTCCCCCAGGTCTCCCGATAACAATGGTACCTCACTTGCACGGGTGGGTCAAGGACCCGCGACAGGCAAGGGCCCAAAAGCTATTGAGGCGACATCAAAATTACCTATCACAAACCAACCTGGTTTTGCATGGGGGTCCCATGAGTTTTGGCCCGGGCTCGGCAGCCATCTAGGAAACCTACCTAACCCACATATTTCTGGAAACTAGACACCCGGTGGAGTCCAGCAAGGTATGGCTTGCGTGGGTCCCCCATCATTCTCCTACCCAGAATCCCCTGCAAACCTTGAATTTCGCCGGAAAAATTCACTTTTTTCTCACATTTCTGTGATGGAAAGTTCTGAAATCTGCGTGGATCCACAAATTTCCTCCCACTCAGCGTTCCCCAGGTCTCCCGATAAAAATGGTACCTCACTTGTGTGGGTAGGCACAGTGGCTGCAACAGGAAATGGCCCAAATCGTACTCTGGAGACTTCAAAATTACCTATAGCAAAACTACCTGGTTTTGGGGGGGGGCACCTGAGATTTTGGCCCCGGGCTCGGCGGCCATCTTGAGAAAGTACCAAACCCAAACATTTCTGAAAACTAGACACCCGGGGAGTCCAATGAGGTATGGCTTGCCTGGATCCCCCAACGTTTTCCTACCCAGAATGCAATGCAAACCTTAAATTTAGCTGAAAAAACCAAATTTTCCCACATATTTTTGCGTGAAATCACCGTGCCGGCACAAATGTCCTACCACCCAGCGTTCCCCTTGTTCTCCCGAGTAAAATGATACCTCACTTGTGTGGGTGTCCAAAGCAGAATTGGCTAAAAACGTATTTTTAAAAAAATTTAGCGCTTAGAATTCTCGGTGCTATACTATAAATCCCTATGTTTTGGGCTCTTCCTAGCCACAGGCCTTTGGTCCACCCACACAAGTGAGGTCTCATTTTACTCGGGAGAACAAGAGGAACGCTGAGTGGGAGGACATTTGTGCCGGCACGGTGATTCCACACAAAAATATGTGGAAAATGTGGTTTTTCAGCTAAATTTGAGGTTTGCATGGCATTCTGGGTAGGAAAACGTTGAGGGATCCACACAAGCCATACCTCATTGGACTCCCCGGGTGTCTAGTTTTCAGAAATGTTTGGGTTTGGTACTTTCCCAAGATGGCCGTCGAGCCCGGGGCCAAAATCTCAGGTGCCCCCCAAAACCAGGTAGTTTTGCTATAGGTAGTTTTGAAGTCTCCAGAGTACGATTTGGGCCATTTCCTGTTGCAGCCACTGTGCCTACCCACCAAGTGAGGTACCATTTTTATCGGGAGACCTGGGGGAACGCTGGGTGGGAGGGAATTTGTGGATCCACGCAGATTCCAGAACTTTCCACCACAGAAATGTGAGAAAAAGTGAATTTTTCAGCAAAATTTGAGGTTTGCAGGGGATTCTGGGTAGGATAATGATGGGGGACCCACGCAAGCCATACTCGCTGGACTCCCGGGTGTCTAGTTTCCAGAAATGTGTGGGTTAGGTAGGTTTCCTAGATGGCTTCGAGCCCGGGCCAAAACTCATGGGACTCCCATGCAAAACCAGGTTGGTTTGTGATAGGTAATTTTGATGTCGCCTCAATAGCTTTTGGGCCCTTGCCTGTCGCGGGTCCTTGACCCACCCACTGCAAGTGAGGTACCATTTTTATCGGGAGATCTGGGGAACGCTGGGTGGGAGGAAATTTGTGGATCCACGCAGATTCCAGAACTTTCCACCACAGAAATGTGAGAAAAAAGTGCATTTTTCGGCAAAATTTGAGGTTTGCAGGGATTCTGGTAAGAAAACGTTGGGGGATCCACGCAAGTCATACCTCCTGGACTCCCGGGTGTCTAGTTTTCAGAAATGTGTGGGTTTGGTAGGTTTCTCTAGGTGGCCGCCGAGCCCCGGGCCAAAAGTCATGGGACTCCCCTTGCAAAACCAGGTGGTTTTGTGAAAGGCAATATTGATGTCGCCTCAATACGTTTTGGGCCCTTGCCTGTCGCGGGTACTTGGGCCTCCCCACCCGAGTGAGGCACCATTTTTATTGGGAGACCAGAGGGAACGCTGGCTGGTAGGAAATTTGTGTCAGCCCAGTGATGCCACAACTTTCCCACACACAAATGTGTGAAAAAAGTGATTTTTTTCAGCTAAATTTGAGGTTTGTAGGGATTCTGGGTAAGAAAACGTTGGGGGATCCACACAAGCCATACCTCCCTGGAATCCCCCGGGTGTCTAGTTTTCAGAAATGTGTGGGTTTTGTAGGTTTCCTAGGTGGCTGCCGACCCCGGGGCCAAAACCCAGGTAACCCCCGTGCAAAACCAGGTTGGTTTGTGATAGGTAATTTTGATGTCGCCTCACTAGGTTTTGGGCCCTTGCCTGTCACGGGTACTTGACCCACCCACACAAGTGAGGTACCATTTTTCTCGGAAGACTTTGGGGAATGCGGGGTGAGTGGAATTTTGTGGATCCACACAGATTCCAGAACTTTCCACCACAGAAATGTGAGGAAAATGTGTTTTTATACACATTTTGAGGTTTGCAAGGGAATCTGGGTAACAGAACCTGGTGAGAGCCAGTCAAGTCACCCCATCCTGGATTCCCCTGGGTGTCTAATTTTCAAAAAGGTACAGGTTTGCTAGGTTTCCTATGTGCCGGCTGCGCTAGGGCCCAAAATCCACAGGTAGGCATATTGCTAAAAACAAATCTGTTCCTAGTCGGCTTTCTGCCGCCCTGGGGGATATCGGGGTGGGGTTGCTCGATATGCCCCCAAGGGGGCAGAAACTCTGTGGCTATTTTTTGGGGGTAGGGGCATTGGTATGCCCATTCTGAGCAGCCCCCACCCCCCACACATAAAAAAGCCAGTGTAATCGTTGGCGTCTAGTGGGCTTTTTGCCCCCCTGGGGGGGGAGATTGGGGGCTACTGCCCCCATCTTCCCCGCAGGGGGGGCAGAAATGCTGTAATTGTTGTGGGTGGGGGTGGGGGCATTGACATGCCTGTTTTGGGCAGCCCCCACCCTAATAAAAATTTGCCCCAAAAAATCCCTGGTGTCTCTCTAGTGGGCATTTTGCCCCCCCCCGGGGGGGGGCAGGAAAGCTGCAATTTTTGAGGGGAGGGGATGGGGGCATGGGCATGCCCGTTTTGGGCAGCCCCACCCTAATTCAAATTTGCCCCAAAAAAAATCCCTGGCGTCTAGTGGGCTTTTTGCCCCCCCGGCGGGGCAGTTTGGGGGCTAATGCCCCCATCTGCCCCCCAGGAGTCCACTAGACGCCAGGGAGTTTTTTGGGCAAATTTTAATTAGGGTGGGGGCTGCCCAAAACAGGCATGCAAATGCCCCCACCCTAATTAAAATTTGCCCCAAAAAATCCCTGGCGTCTAGTGGGCTTTTTGCCCCCCCGGGGGGGGCAGATTGAGGGCTTCTGCCCCATCTGCCCCCCAGGGGGGGCAGGAAGGCTGTAATTTTTGCGGGGAGGGGGTGGGGGCATGGACATGCCTATTTTGGGCAGCCCCCACCCTAATTCAAATTTGCCCCAAAAAACTCACTGGCGTCTAGTGGGCTTTTGCCCCCACCCGGCGGGGCAGATGGGAGCTAATGCCCCTATCTGCCTCCCAGGGGGCAAAAGCCCACTAGGTGCCAGGAGTTTGGGCAAATTTTAATTAGAGTGGGGGCTGACCAAAACGGGCATGCCAATGCCCCCACCCTAATTAAAATTTGCCCAAAAAAATCCCTGACGTCTAGTGGGCTTTTGCCTCCCGGGGGCAGATTGGGGGCTACTGCCCCATCTGACTCCAGGGGGAGCAGGAAGGCTGTTATTTTGCGGGGAGGGTGGGGCATGGGCATGCCCGTTTTGGGAGCCCCCACCCTAATTCAAGTTTGCCAAAAAAAACTCCCTGGCATCTAGTGGGCTTTTTGCCCCCCCTGGGGGTTGGATGGGGGCATTAGCCCCCAATCTGCCCTGCCGGGGGGGGGCAAAAAGCCCACTAGACGCCAGGGAGTTTTTTGGGGCACATTTGAATTAGGGTGGGGGCTCCGAAAACGGGCATGCCCATGCCCCCACCACCTCCCCCACAAAAATAACAGCCTTCCTGCCCCCCCTGGGGGGGCAGATTGGGGACTAATGCAAAAAATTAGGTTGCAAAAAACTTCAGAGGGGACAGTGCAGTTCCTCGCGTAGTGATGAACTACTAGCTGTGAAATTTGTGGACAGGAGGGATGTGTACATGCTGACTACCATCCATGATGAGAGTACTTCACCTGTGGCTGTTTGGGGTCAGATTGCTGAAGGGCACAAACCTGTGTGCATTTTAGACTACAATAAGCACATGGGTGGTGTTGATAGAGTAGATCAGAGGTTGGAACCTTACACAGCTATTCGTAAGGCTTACATTTGGTATAAGAAGTTGGCCATCCATCTCTTCAATTTAGCAACTTTCAATGCTTTTGTTGTGTTCAAGGAGTGTTCTCCAAGCGTCAAATTTGACTTTTGTTCAGTTTCATGAGTCTGTCATAGGCAGCCTTGTTGTTGTGGAACAGGCAAGTGTTCCTAGGAGTTGGAGTGGTGGAGGATGTGGCTCGATTGAAAGATCGCCACTTTCCTGATCACATTCCTCCTACACCCTCCAAAGACTTTCCCACTAGGAGATGTAGAGTCTGTTGGCGAAGAGGTACGCGGAAGGAGACTCGTATGTACTGCCCTGAGTGTCCTTCTAACCCTGGGCTGTGTGTGCCTGCTTGTTATAGAGCGTACCACAAGCAAAAGAATTATTGGGAGCAACCATGAGTGGTAAAGTGAACTGCCTGGTCTGTAATGTTTAAGAATTGTTGTTCTGTTTCAAGGTTGGCATTAGTGCAATGTATTTAGTTTCTGATTTTGTGTTAGTAGATTTGTATCTATTTGCAATTTGTTTGTGTTTTCATTTTTGTATAAAAAAATCCTAAATGTGATGGTGGTGTGTGTAGGCTGGTGCTTGGCTGGTGGTGTGCGTGGAGTGGCGCTTGGCTGGCGGTGTGCGTGGAGTGGCTCTTGGCTGGCGGTGTGCGTGGAGTGGCACTTGGCTGGCGGTGTGCGTGGAGTGGTGCTTGGCTGGCGGTGTGCGTGGAGTGGTGCTTGGCTGGCGATGTGCGTGGAGTGGCGCTTGGCTGGCGGTGTGCGTGGAGTGGCGCTTGGCTGGCGGTGTGCGTGGAGTGGCGCTTGGCTGGCAGTGTGCGTGGAGTGGCGCTTGGCTGGCGGTGTGCGTGGAGTGGCGCTTGGCTGGCGGTGTGCATGGAGTGGCGCTTGGCTGGCGGTGTGCGTGGACTGGCGCTCGGCTGGCGGTGTGTGAGTAGTGACTTGCTGCTGGTCACTACATACACTGCTAGCCGAGCGACACTCCACACAATCCATCAGCTTGTGTGGTTGCTGTGTTAGGAATGTGGGCGTGTGAAAGTGATGGGCCCTTGAATGGCGCTGTCTGCTGGTGTGAGTGTTGTAATGTGATGGGCCCGCGGCTGGTGGTGTGAATGGTTTTGTATGTGTCACACGTATGAAAGGTGTATGAATGGCCTGTAAAGAGGTTGGTGCCTTGTCGTGGCTTTACAGCTCACGAGCTGTGAGTCAATGGTTCAGTTTCTCGACCTTTCAATTATTGGCAGTGCATTTCATTTTTGTGAAATCTCTTGTTAATAAAATTGTATATACTGAACCATCACTCACCCTCGTGCCAAATCCAACCAGTATGTGTGTGTGCTTGAGGAATAGATGGCTGTGCAGTAATCTTTGTCTTTTTAGTCTGTCTGCCAAGGTGTACATTCCGTCTAAGAATAACCTAGCAACTGTAGATATTGTCGTAACACCCATGGGAGTACATGGTGATATCTCTCTTGTGGATCATAACAAGTTATGTTACCCAAAATGCCCTGCAAACCTCAAAATGTCTGTCACATTTTCCTTGCAATATTGTGCCAAAATTTTCACGCTGCAGAAATAAACACATTATCTCAAAACGACCTGGTTTTGCAAGGGGGGTCACTTGGGTTTTTGGCCCGGGGCTCGGCGGCCACATAGGGAAACCTACCAAACCCAAACATTTCTGTAAAGTAGATACCCGGGGGATTCCAGGGAGGTATGGCTTGCGTGGATCCCCCAACGTTTTCTTACCCAGAATCCCTTGCAAACCTCAATTTTAGCTGAAAAAATCACTTTTTTCACACATTTTTGTGTGGGAAAGTGTGGCATCAACTGGCTCACACAAATTTCCTACCACCCAGCGTTCCCCCAGGTCTCCCAATAAAAATGGTGCCTCACTTGTGTGGGAGGCCCAAGTACCCGCGACAGGCAAGGGCCCAAAACGTAGTGAGGCGACATCAAAATTGCCTATCTCAAAACCACCTGGTTTTGCAAGGGGGTCACCTGGGTTTTGGCCCCGTGCTCGGCGGCCATCTAGGGAAACCTACCAAACCCACACATTTCTGAAAACTAGACACCCGGGGGCTTCCAAGGAGGTATGGCTTGCGTGGATCCCCCAACGTTTCCTTACACAGAATCCCTTGCAAAACCTCAATTTTAGCTGAAATAAATCACTTTTTCACACATTTTTGTGTGGGAAAGTGTGGCATCACCGGGCTCACACAAATTTCCTACCACCCAGCATTCCCCCAGGTCTCCCGATAAGAATGGTGCCTCACTCGTGTGGGAGGCCCAAGTACCCGCGACAGGCAAGAGCCCAAAACGTAGTGAGGCAACATCAAAATTGCCTATCTCAAAACCACCTGGTTTTGCAAGGGGGGTCACCTGGGTTTTTGGCCCCGTGCTCGGCGGCCATCTAGGGAAACCTACCAAACCCACACATTTCTGATAACTAGACACCCGGGGGCTTCCAAGGAGGTATGGCTTGCGTGGATCCCCCAACGTTTCCTTACACAGAATCCCTTGCAAACCTCAATTTTAGCTGAAATAAATCACTTTTTTCACACATTTTTGTGTGGGAAAGTGTGGCATCACCGGGCTCACACAAATTTCCTACCACCCAGCATTCCCCCAGGTCTCCCGATAAGAATGGTGCCTCACTCGTGTGGGAGGCCCAAGTACCCGCGACAGGCAAGGGCCCAAAACGTAGTGAGGCAACATCAAAATTGCCTATCTCAAAACCACCTGGTTTTGCAAGGGGGGTCACCTGGGTTTTTGGCCCCGTGCTCGGCGGCCATCTAGGGAAACCTACCAAACCCACACATTTCTGATAACTAGACACCCGGGGGCTTCCAAGGAGGTACGGCTTGCGTGGATTCCCCAATGTTTCCTTACCCAGAATCCCTTGCAAACCTCAATTTTAGGTGAAAAAATCACTTTTTTCACACATTTTGTGTGGGAAAGTGTGGCATCACCAGGCTCACACAAATTTCCTACCACCCAGCGTTCCCCCAGGTCTCCCGATAAAAATGGTGCCTCACTTGTGTGGGAGGCCCAAGTACCCGCGACAGGCAAGGGCCCAAAGCGTAGTGAGGCGACATCAAAATTGCCTATCTCAAAACCACCTGGTTTTGCAAGGGAGTCACCTGGGTTTTGGCCCCGTGCTCGGCGGCCATCTAGGGAAACCTACCAAACCCACACATTTCTGAAAACTAGACACCCGGGGGCTTCCAAGGAGGTATGGCTTGCGTGGATCCCCCAACGTTTCCTTACCCAGAATCCCTTGCAAACCTCAATTTTAGCTGAAAAAATCACGTTTTTCACACATTTTTGTGTGGGAAAGTGTGGCATCACCAGGCTCACACAAATTTCCTACCACCCAGCGTTCCCCCAGGTCTCCCAATAAAAATGGTGCCTCACTTGTGTGGGAGGCCCAAGTACCCGCGACAGGCAAGGGCCCAAAACGTAGTGAGGCGACATCAAAATTGCCTATCTCAAAACCACCTGGTTTTGCAAGGGGGGGTCACCTGGGTTTTTGGCCCCGTGCTCGGCGGCCATCTAGGGAAACCTACCAAACCCACACATTTCTGATAACTAGACACCCGGAGGCTTCCAAGGAGGTATGGCTTGCGTGGATTCCCCAACGTTTCCTTACCCAGAATCCCTTGCAAACCTCAATTTTAGGTGAAAAAATCACTTTTTTCACACATTTTTGTGTGGGAAAGTGTGGCATCACCAGGCTCACACAAATTTCCTACCACCCAGCGTTCCCCCAGGTCTCCCGATAAAAATGGTGCCTCACTTGTGTGGGAGGCCCAAGTACCCGCGACAGGCAAGGGCCCAAAACGTAGTGAGGCAACATCAAAATTGCCTATCTCAAAACCACCTGGTTTTGCAAGGGGGGTCACCTGGGTTTTTGGCCCCGTGCTCAGCGGTTATCTAGGGAAACCTACCAAACCCATACATTTCTGAAAACTAGACACCCGGGGGCTTCCAAGGAGGTATGGCTTGTGTGGATCCCCCAACGTTTCCTTACCCAGAATCCCTTGCAAACCTCAATTTTAGCTGAAAAAATCACTTTTTTCACACATTTTTGTGTGGGAAAGTGTGGCATCACCAGGCTCACACAAATTTCCTACCACCCAGCGTTCCCCCAGGTCTCCCAATAAAAATGGTGCCTCACTTGTGTGGGAGGCCCAAGTGCCCGCGACAGGCAAGGGCCCAAAACGTAGTGAGGCGACATCAAAATTGCCTATCTCAAAACCACCTGGTTTTGCAAGGGGAGTCACCTGGGTTTTGGCCCCGTGCTCGGCGGCCATCTAGGAAACCTACCAAACCCACACATTTCTGAAAACTAGACACCCGGGGGCTTCCAAGGAGGTATGGCTTGCGTGGATCCCCCAACGTTTCCTTACACAGAATCCCTTGCAAACCTCAATTTTAGCTGAAAAAATCACTTTTTTCACACATTTTTGTGTGGGAAAGTGTGGCATCACCAGGCTCACACAAATTTCCTACCACCCAGCGTTCCCCCAGGTCTCCCGATAAAAATGGTGCCTCACTCGTGTGGGAGGCCCAAGTACCCGCGACAGGCAAGGGCCCAAAGCGTAGTGAGGCGACATCAAAATTGCCTATCTCAAAACCACCTGGTTTTGCAAGGGGGTCACCTGGGTTTTTGGCCCCGTGCTCAGCGGCCATCTAGGGAAACCTACCAAACCCACACATTTCTGATAACTAGACACCCGGAGGCTTCCAAGGAGGTATGGCTTGCGTGGATTCCCCAACGTTTCCTTACCCAGAATCCCTTGCAAACCTCAATTTTAGGTGAAAAAATCACTTTGTTCACACATTTTTGTGTGGGAAAGTGTGGCATCACTGGGCTCACACAAATTTCCTACCACCCAGCATTCCCCCAGGTCTCCCGATAAAAATGGTGCCTCACTCGTGTGGGAGGCCCAAGTACCCGCAACAGGCAAGGGCCCAAAACGTAGTGAGGCGACATCAAAATTGCCTATCTCAAAACCACCTGGTTTTGCAAGGGGAGTCACCTGGGTTTTGGCCCCGTGCTCGGCGGCCATCTAGGGAAACCTACCAAACCCACACATTTCTGAAAACTAGACACCCGGGAGCTTCCAAGGAGGTATGGCTTGCGTGGATCCCCCAACGTTTCCTTACCCAGAATCCCTTGCAAACCTCAATTTTAGCTGAAAAAATCACTTTTTTCACACATTTTTGTGTGGGAAAGTGTGGCATCACCGGGCTCACACAAATTTCCTACCACCCAGCGTTCCCCCAGGTCTCCCGATAAAAATGGTGCCTCACTCGTGTGGGAGGCCCAAGTACCCGCGACATGCAAGGACACAAAACGTTTTGAGGCAACATCAAGGGGCAACGTTGGGGGATCCACGCAAGCCATACCTCCCTGGAAGCCCCCGGGTGTCTACTTTTCAGAAATGTGTGTGTTTGGTAGGTTTCCCTAGGTGCCGGCAGAGCTAGGGTTCACAAACTACAGCTAGGCACTTTGCCAAAAAAGGGTCATTTTTCACTGCGAAATTGAGGTGTGACCACGTTGCGTTTTGTGCCGTTTCCTGTTGCGGGCACTAGTCCGACCCACACAAGTGAGGTACCATTTTTCTCGTAAGGCTTTGGGGAACGCGGGGTGGGTGGAAATTTGTGGATCCACGCAGATTCCAGAACTTTCCACCACAGAAATGTGGGGAAAATGTGTTTTTTTGCCCATTTTTTAGGTTTGCAAGGGATTCTGGGTAACAGAACCTGGTGGGAGGCAGTCAAGTCACCCCATCCTGGATTCCCCTGGGTGTCTAGTTTTCAAAAATGTATAGGTTTGCTAGGTTTCCCTAGGTGCCGGCAGAGCTAGGGTTCAAAACTACAGCTAGGCACTTTGCCAAAAAAGGGTCATTTTTCACTGCGAAATTGAGGTGTGACCACGTTGCGTTTGCGCCGTTTCCTGTCACGGGCACTAGGCCGACCCACACACGTGAGGTACCATTTTTCTCGGAAGACTTTGGGGAACGCGGGGTGAGTGCAAATTTGTGGATCCACGCAGATTCCAGAACTTTCCACAACAGAAATGTGGGGAAAATGTGTTTTTTTAAATACTTTTTTAGGTTTGCAAGGGATTCTGGGTAACAGAACCTGGTGGGAGGCAGTCAAGTCACCCCATCCTGGATTCCCCTGGGTGTCTAGTTTTCAAAAATGTATAGGTTTGCTAGGTTTCCATAGGTGCCGGCAGAGGTAGGGTTCAAAAACTACAGCTAGGCACTTTGCAAAAAAAGGGTCATTTTTCACTGCGAAATTGAGGTGTGACCACGTTGCGTTTTGCGCCGTTTCCTGTCGCGGGCACTAGGCCGACCCACACAAGTGAGGTACCATTTTTCTTGGATGACTTTGGGGAACGCGGGGTGGGTGGAAATTTGTGGATCCACGCAGATTCCAGAACTTTCCACCACAGAAATGTGCGGGAAATGTGTTTTTTTGGATAATTTTTTAGGTTTGCAATGGATTCTGGGTAACAGAACCTGGTGGGAGGCAGTCAAGTCACCCCATCCTGGATTCCCCTGGGTGTCTAGTTTTCAAAAATGTATAGGTTTGCTAGGTTTCCCTAGGTGCCGGCAGAGGTAGGGTACAAAAACTACAGCTAGGCACTTTGCAAAAAAAGGGTCATTTTTCAATGCGAAATTGAGGTGTGACCACGTTGCGTTTTGCGCCGTTTCCTGTCACGGGCACTATGCCGACCCACCCAAGTGAGGTACCATTTTTCTCTGAAGACTTTGGGGAACGCGGGGTGGGTGCAAATTTGTGGATCCACGCAGATTCCAGAACTTTCCACCACAGAAATGTGGGGAAAATGTGGTTTTTTTGACAATTGTTTAGGTTTGCAAGGGATTCTGGGTAACAGAACCTGGTGGGAGGCAGTCAAGTCACCCCATCCTGGATTCCCCTGGGTGTCTAGTTTTCAAAAATGTATAGGTTTGCTAGGTTTCCCTAGGTGCCGGCAGAGGTAGGGTTCAAAAACTACAGCTAGGCACTTTGCAAAAAAAGGGTCATTTTTCACTGCGAAATTGAGGTGTGACCACGTTGCGTTTTGTGCCATTTCCTGTCACGGGCACTAGGCCGACCCACCCAAGTGAGGTACCATTTTTCTCTGAAGACTTTGGGGAATGCGGGGTGGGTGGAAATTTGTGGATCCACGCAGATTCCAGTACTTTCCACCACAGAAATGTGGTTTTTTTGACAATTTTTTAGGTTTGCAAGGGATTCTGGGTAACAGAACCTGGTGGGAGGCAGTCAAGTCACCCCATCCTGGATTCCCCTGGGTGTCTAGTTTTCAAAAATGTATAGGTTTGCTAGGTTTCCCTAGGTGCCGGCAGAGCTAGGGTTCAAAAACTACACCTAGGCACTTTGCCAAAAAAGGGTCATTTTTCACTGCGAAATTGAAGTGTGACCACGTTGCGTTTTGCGTCGTTTCCTGTCGCAGGCACTAGGCCGACCCACACAAGTGAGGTACCATTTTTCTCATAAGACTTTGGGGAACACGGGGTGGGTGGAAATGTGTGGATCCACGCAGATTCCAGAACTTTCCACCACAGAAATGTGGGGAAAATCTGTTTTTTTTGACAATTTTTTAGGTTTGCTAGGGATTCTGGTTAACAGAACCTGGTGGGAGGCAGTCAAGTCACCACATTCTGGATTCCCCTGGGTGTCTAGCTTTCAAAAATGTATAGGTTTTCTAGGTTTCCCTAGGTGCCGGCAGAGCTAGGGTTAAAAAACTACAGCTAGGCACTTTGCCAAAAAAGGGTCATTTTTCACTGCGAAATTGAGGTGTGACCACATTGCGTTTTGTGCCGTTTCCTGTCGCAGGCACTCGGCCGACCCACACAAGTGAGGTACCATTTTTCTCGTAAGACTTTGGGGAATGCGGGGTGGGTGGAAATTTCTGGATCCACGCAGATTCCAGAACTTTCCACCACGGAAATGTGGGGAAAATGTGTTTTTTTTGACAATTTTTTAGGTTTGCGAGGGATTCTGGGTAATAGAACCTGGTGGGAGGCAGTCAAGTCACCGCATCCTGGATTCCCCTGGGTGTCTAGTTTTCAAAAATGTATAGGTTTGCTAGGTTTCCCTAGGTGCCGGCAGAGCTAGGGTTCAAAAACTACAGCTAGGCACTTTGCCAAAAAAGGGTCATTTTTCACTGCGAAATTGAGGTGTGACCACGTTGCGTTTTGCGCCGTTTCCTGTTGCAGGCACTAGGCTGACCCACACAAGTGAGGTACCATTTTTCTCATAAGACTTTGGGGAACGCGGGGTGGGTGGAAATGTGTGGATCCACGCAGATTCCAGAACTTTCGACCACAGAAATGTGGGGAAAATGTGGGTTTTTTGACAATTTTTTAGGTTTGCGAGGGATTATGGGTAACAGAACCTGGTGGGAGGCAGTCAAGTCACTCCATCCTGGATTCCCCTGAGTGTCTAGTTTTCAAAAATGTATAGGTTTGCTAGGTTTCCCCAGGTGCCGGCAGAGCTAGGGTTCAAAAACTACAGCTAGGCACTTTGCCAAAAAAGGGTCATTTTTCACTGCGAAATTGAGGTGTGACCACGTTGCGTTTTGTGCCGTTTACTGTCGCAGGCACTAGGCCGATCCACACAAGTGAGGTACCATTTTTCTCATAAGACTTTGGGGAACGCGGGGTGGGTGGAAATTTGTGGATCCACGCAGATTACAGAACTTTCCACCACAGAAATGTGGGGAAAATGTGGTTTTTTTGACAATTATTTAGGTTTGTGGGGGATTCTGGGTAACAGAACCTGGTGGGAGGCAGTCAAGTCACCCCATCCTGAATTCCCCTGGGTGTCTAGTTTTAAAAAATGTATAGGTTTGCTAGGTTTCCCTAAGTGCCCGCAGAGCTAGGGTTAAAAAACTACAGCTAGGCACTTTGCAAAAAAAGGGTAATTTTTCATTGTGAAAATGTGGTACGTCCACGTTGCATTTTGAGCCATTTCCTGTTGTGGGCACAAGGCCTACCCACACAAGTGAGGTACCATTTTTATCAGGAGACTTAGAGTAACACAGAATTGTAGAGCAACTGTTATTACCTATTGACTTTCGATGCATTTCTGCCTTCCAAATGAAAGACAATGTCTAAAAAATAAGTCATTTTGAAAAATGACCTATAATTCTCATGCTAGTATGGGTACTCCCAATTTCGGAAATGTGCAAATATGTACTGTTTCTAAAATCTACATTTTGTTCCCATTTCAGAAATACATAGGTGTCTTTCATAACAATTTTTCCATGTATACATTTTCCCAAAATAATTGCTATATACCCGGTACATAATAAAAAACCATTGCAAGATGCTGCTCAGTTATTGGCTCTGGGTTCGTCGGGTTCTTGGTGAACCTACAAGTCCTATATATCCCCACAACCAGAAAGGTCCAGCGGATATAACGGTATATTGCTTTCAAGTAGCTGTCATAATTAGAAGAAGTTACAGGTGAAAACGTTGACACAAATGGCTGTTTTTTTCAATTAATTTTCCATTTTTCCTTCATTTAACTGTTAGTTTCTATAAGGAAAACTGTAAGGATCTACACAAATGACCCCTTGCTGAATTCAGAATTTTGTCTACTTTTCAGAAATGTATGGCTTTTCAGGATCCATTATTGGTTTCATACCCATTTCTACCATTAACTGGAAGGAGGTTGAAAGCACAAAAAATAGCAAAAATAGGCTATGTCCCAGAAAAATGCCAAAATTTTGTAAAAAAAATTGGTTTTCTGACAAATATCTGCTTGTCCCTGAAAGCTGGGAAGATGGTGATTTCAGCACCACGACCCATTTTTTGATGCCATTTGCAGGGAAAAAACAAGACGCTTTCATCTGTAGCCCTTTTTTCGCATTTTTCCCAAAAAAAACAAAATGTTGCTGTAGTTTGGCTAATTTCTGGGTCCCCTCCAGGGGAATCCACAAACCCTGGGTACCTTTACAATCCCTATGATGTTAGAAAAAAAGGACACACATTTGGCGTGGATACCTTATGTGGTCAAAAAGTTACAGGGGCCTAAGCGCGCACTACCCCAAATAGCCAAAAAAAGGCTTAGCACAGGGGGGGGAAAAGGCCTAGCAGCGAAGGGGTTAAGGACTTTATGGTGAGAGCCCCAACTGTAATAATATGGCATTGTGGGGTGACTACCAAACATACAGTGTCCCTTTAATGTGCAAATTGCTTTGCCTGTTAAGACACCATAAACACCAAAGCATTGCTTACTGAAATAAGATCATATACTCTGAAATAATTTCCCAACTGTATCATTCAGAATGTTGTATACATTATTTAATATCACTGCAATAGACTGTATGTGAGTCAAACATCCCAAATGGTGAAGCAACAGATTGAACAACACAGAAGCAGAATCAATCATAAAGTTGAAGGTGCCCCTTTTTTGCAACACATCAGGGAAAAAGAAGACAGAGAAAATGACATCCACTGGCAAGTAGTGGCGGTAGTGACAATGGACAGGAGAGGTGGCAAGATCTCGACTTTGCTAGAAATCAGAGAAATTAAGGGGCATATTAACAACGGCCAGCGATAATTATCGCTGGCCGTGCTTAGCGTGAGGAATCCTATCGCCGGCTATCGCTGGAAATTATCGCCATGCTAGCGCTGTATTAACAACGCTTAGCGCAAAGGCGATAATTTTCCACTGATAGCGATGTTTTCCATGGAACATCGCTGGTTTTCCAGCGATGTCCCATGGAAAACGGCGATATATTTGGCGATAGGGCCTGTGGTCTTAGCCACACAATCCACCCCCCATGTTAGGTATGCCTTAGTCAGGAATTTAGCAGACGTTAAATTCCTGCGTTAAGCATACATATACTATAATTTAAAATATCGCTAACCCACGTTGCTAATATGGCGATACTTGGGTTAGCGATATTTCCCCTGTTGTTTACACAGGCACGCCCCTTTGCATCTCATTAGCGATGCGATGGGAGCGTGCAGAAAACGGACGCTAAGTCAGGAATCACGCGCTAGCGTGTCCTTGTTAATTCGGCGATAAAATTATCGCCGCTTTTCGTCCGAAAACGGACGCTAAAGCGGCGATAATTCATTAACGCCGCCTTGTTAATATGCCCCTAAATGAATTGACTTGCTTGAAAGCACCACAATTGTTTGAATGACATTTATGACCTACAGAGGCTCCTGGTCCTGAAAATATAGACTTGGATATGACACACATTGTGACCTTACTGTTGTTACCATATGAACATGTTAGCATCATTTTTTGAATGGACAACTACACAACAGTGAAGGTCTCTGATACCACACATTAATGATGGAGCGTTTATTCCATAGTATGCACCTAGTATGAATATAAATTGACATTAGGGTCATAGAAATTGACCATGGTTTGACATTAACATTACCTATAGTCAAATATTACCAGGTACTGGATTGAAATTGACATAATGAACTATTGCATTAACCACAGATTAACACTGAGCAGTGTTGACGTGGTTTAACTTCCAGGTACACCAGGCAGTTATTGAATAACATGGTGACCAATATGTTTTTGCACGGGTTTAAGGTCTCTAGTTGCACATCATGTCAATCCTATGGCATGCACATGGTTGTGTTGGTACATTATGCATTCAGCTGTCCTTAGACTGGTAGAGGGTCACTGGGTGAGTGCTTTTTAGGCACACACTGCTAGGATCCTGTGTAGGCTAATTCTTGAACCAAAGGCTAAAGGCAACTTAGCTCTTTCCTCCTTTGGATACATTCACACTTGGGTGATTATGCCCTGTTGTTTTCATTTCACGTACAAGATGGCGGTTGTTGGTTAGCAGTCTAGGTGATTAGAACATGTACCTTGATCTTAGCTGGAAAGTCTACTTGTGTGTCTTCTCATTCAGTGATGGCAGGCAACGTGGGCAGGAAACACCTGTTTGTTGGTCAAATTGGTAGGTTTTTAGCTCCCGTGGAACTAGTAATTATTGTTGATTGTCAGAATGGATGTGATCCCAATTAAACAGTAGTTGTAATTTCCTTTCGGATTGAGTCTCGCACCTGAAGTTGGAATGGACGAACTGTTGTTGATGGCGTTCTAGGGATACGCTTAGTACCCATCCTCTTTGTAAGTGTGGTGTGATATATGTTTGTGTCCATTCATGACCTTCTGCAGTGAGCGTGATCGTGTTCAGCCGAGCACTTGTTCCTATAATTGTAGCCAAAACTGGTTTCAAGTGTATCACCATTTAGGGCTATGAGACCATGAATATCCATCTACCGACACATGGGTGATGAGGTATTTGTTGATTGAACTAAGTGCACATATGCAAACACTCTTCCCGAGGTAATTGGTGTGCAGTCACTCCCTACAGGTCTGCTTTATTTTGTCACGACAATAAAGTAGGATTGGAGTACATGCATTCTACTCAGAGGCTCTGCATCCTGAGGGTCCGATGGTTGATGATGTGCCTTGGAGTTTTGAAGGGACACATTTCCTCAAAACATTTACCTTGTGTCTGGTTTGTGGTGAACACTATATAGAAACACACTGCAATTTGGATATGTAGGAGACCATGGACATTGTTGTAAAATAGCTTTGTTCTCATAACAGATGTTGAAATATTCTAGTGACTTTTGTGGTGCCTCGGAGCTTAACTCATGGCTTGATTCACAAAGATAAATGTACACTTTTGTGTAAGTTTACAATTTTTGGCTATTCACACAGGGATTAACAAGTAGTACCTCTACGAGCAATGACACTCTAGGTAGGGCACTTGAAAATTGCCAAGCGCAAACTCCAATGTTTGATGAAAGAGCTTAAGGCCCTGCTGTGTAAGCAAAACCCCATCATAGTGTAATCTCCTGCTAACCAAACTGCTCTGAAAGATGATCCTGGCATCCTCTCCACCATATTCCTATTTCATGCCCAATGTTCATTACATCTGCCAACACTCTTCATTCGGTAGCATCCACAGCCCTCCCTGCTATCCCTTAGACCATCCATCCCTTGCTCCCTCTTCCTACTTCCACAATCCACCTCAGCTAATTACCCTACATATACTGCCCCTTACTGTACAATGCAGCTAGGTTTATTCTGGAGAGCACTACTTGTAAGTGGGCGAAGAGAGGGTAGGATAATATCTTCTGTGTATGGGAATTACTTGAATGAGTATCACTTTAAACTACCATTGCTTCATTTTGGAAGGAAATTATGGATTAATTTTTTACCCTCCTTTTGCGACAGTCATATTGCCACTCTATATTTAGATTTTTCATATCAGCTAACAACCCTAGAACTTGTCAGTATCTGGCATGTCTTTTACTTGTTGCAGGAAGAATAAAGGAAAGAAGGTTCTGACTTTATCTACCGACTTCTGCATTTTAACCTATGCGCTTTATTGGTGTATTTTTCTGATATTTATTCAACCCTTACATCTCGCTGCTGCTACAGTTTGTTTAAGAAATTCTTCCTGTGTCGTAGTCATCCGTAGGCTGTTGAAGTCTTGTATTATATATTCTATAGATCCAAAAGTAGACTTGAACATAGTTAGAGTTGTCCACCGAACTAAGGGGCATATTCTCAAGGCGATATCGCCGCGTTAGCGGCACTTTTCTGACGCTAAAGCGGCGATATTTTTATCGCCGTATTCACAAGCTGTCGCTAACAGCCATTAGCACCAGCTTACTGGCGATAGCGGCCGCTAATAACATCGCCAACGATGTTAGCGACAACTAACGCTAAACATATGCAATGTAGGCATTCCCGTGTTAAAACGCACGCTAACCCCACTTCGCGATATTCTCAACGATCGCCCGGACCGGCGATGCGATAAAAAAACACACGCTAAGGCCCGTTAGCTGCTGGAACTTAAGACCAGAAAAAAGGAGGTCTAAAAAATGGTGATAAATAGCAGTACATAAGGGAGACTAGCCCAGAGCCACATCTGAAGACCCACTGATGCCATGGAGGTATTAATCATGCAGCTTGGAGCACCAAGAAGGCCACAGCAACCACCGCCACTGCCACCTCCCCCAGGACCACCACCGAGGCTGCGCCGAATAAGACAGCGGGTCCATCGCCCATGCCTCAGCCTCACAGACCTAATGTTAGAGGATGTCATTGCCCACTACAGGCTCAAAAGGACATCCATCCTCCGCATCCTGAACCAGATAGCCCACAGGCTGACGGCACCAACACAGCGGATAACCAACATCCCTCCGCAAACAAAGCTGCTCGCTGTGCTGCACATGTTGGCCTCTGGTACCTTCCAACCAACAACTGCCCGAGTCGGAGGAGTCTCACAGCCAGCCCTATCAAAGTTCCTCACAACTATCTTGGATGCCATCATCAGCCTGATACCCAAGCACCTTCACTTCCCCAACACTGCGCAGGAACAGCTGGAGACCAAGCAAGGGTTCTACGCCATAGCTGGCTTCCTGCATGTGTTGGGGGTAATTGACTGCACACATGTCCTACTTGTGCGTCCTGCCGACACTGCACACATATACTGCAACAGAAAGCACACATATTCCATCAATGTGCAGGCAATAGTGGACCACCGGGGCCTGTTCACCAGTGTCATAGCCAAGTTCCCAGGCAGTGTGCATGATTACTACATCTTCCGCCAGTCCATCATCAACCAGCGCTTTCAGGATGGCACATATGGAAATGCACTGCTCGTTGGTAAGTACCAACTGAACATACCACACACCTCAACTCCACAATCATGGAACTCAAAACTGTGAGAATGCACACGTTCCAAACTCACATACAACATGCCAATCAACATGCCCACCTACCAGACACCACAACACAAGTAACTGTGGTAATTGTGGCCAGCCATGTAGACAACTCATCCCCAAAGGCATAGCCCCTCTGCCATACATTTGCATATGTGGGGAGAGGTGGGAGCCAAGTATGTGCGATGGAGGTACTCGACCTACGAAGAAAGAATGTACACAAGGCCGAGTGTGGCGGTGGTGTGCTGGACAGTCTTGAGTGTGCAGAGCACAGACTTGTCCATGTGGGCATATAGTGCATTTCCGTTGTCCAGCCTGATGGCAATGACTGCGCTGGTGACTGTCCTACCTGACGGGGGTGGGAACCATGTGAAGGTAGCATGGAGGATGCAGAGGCTGTCGAAGCAGCTGCAGGCCACTGCGTAGACCTGTTTGTACATGGAGAGGGAGGAGTCGAGTATGATGCCTAGGTCCCTTGAGTTGTCGTGTGGGGGCTGCCGAAGGCAGTGGCCCACCAGGTGTTGCCACATGCTGATGGGGTGGTCACGAGGATGAGGACTAATGTCTCCCCTTTGTAGAACACCCCCCAGCTGTTGAACATCCATGTTGCAACTTGCTGCAATCCTCCCTGGAACCCCAGTCTGGTGTGTGTTTGCGCCTTGTTGAGGGAGAGTATGAGCTATGTGTCCTTGTAGGTGGTGATGACCAATGGTTCCCTCCTTGTAGCTCCAGTTCTACTCCAGGCGCTCTGCAGATGCATCTGTCATCTTGGATGTTGTTGGTGACCAAGGTGGCATTCATTGCACGCTGTATGTAGGAGTAGCATATTGGGCCAAGTGTGTATGCGCATTTGGAGATACATGTGTGGTAATTCCGACCAGTGCTGTTGGCGTTGCCTTTAGCGGTGTGGGTGTTGCTGTTGATGGTGGAGTGTACCAGAACCTCGGTGACTCAGCTCCAGTAACTCTGTGTGGCGCCAGCTGTGGGTTTGGGTGTCATGGGGTTTCACGACGAGGAAGTGTACGCTGTGCTGGTCACACCATGGGCGTTGAGTGGTGTCGATGAAGTGGACGCAGTTTCCACATGTGAAGATGGGGTCAAAGGTGTGCCCTGCCTTGTGGCTCAGTGTTGAGAAGAGTTGGCTCAGTTCGATGTCAGCAAGCATCTGCCAGAGGGTAATGGACTTGGAGTTCCTGTGGTATGTGAGGTGGAGGCTCCGCTCATGGATGTGTACGTAGTCCATGGAGTAGATGACGTGGCGTGTGATGATGTTGACGGTGATTGCGAAGCATTCCCGCCCTCTGTGGGCCCTGCAGGTGAGGGTGCCACTGACTGTTGCTTTGTGGCAGGTCTGGATTGGAAACTGCAGGTGTTGGGCAGTGGGGAAGGTCTAGTGGCAGCAGCTGAACAGAACGTGAGCCGTGTCTGGTGTGGCCCACTGGCATCTAAACGTTCTCCTGGCGTTGACTGCGAGGAGTGCGGATGAGTGGTAGCGCTAGATGTTAGGAGAGCCAGGGACCCTGCTGGTGTAGGTGTCAGGCATGCGGACATGTGCAGACATTGGTGCCCTGTTGGAGTGCTAGTGATGCAACCGCGCAGAGCACACAAGTACATAGGCCCGGGGTGAGGGACGAGTAGCTGTGAGGCAATGTAATTCGCATTGACGCAGGTCATTTTGTCAGAAGCTACACATGGCAAACTTTAATCCCAAAGAAGCACCAATCACACACCATAAAACGATTAACACTGCCCACACAGCATGCATAACTACTAATGGACACATCTCTCCATTACATGTTACAGGTGATCAAGGATATGCACTTACCCCATGGATGATGACACCCCTCCGAGCCACCAACACCCAGGCCCAGAGGCAGTATAATTTGGCGCATGGACGCACCAGGGGCATTGTGGAGCGCACATTTGGGGTGCTAAAGCCACGTTTCCGGTGCCTTGACATCACAGGTGGAAGACTGTTGTACAGCCCAGAAATAGTGTGCAAGATTATCCTAGCATGTTGTGTATTGCACAATATATGTGTACGCACCAATGCCCCATGGATCCAAGTGCCAGATGCACCGGACGATGCTCAGGATGATGAGGAAGATGAGGCAGGTGGAGCACACCCCACAGCTTCTGCAGCAGTAACAGCCCGAAGGAACAGAATCATAAACAATTTCTTCACCTGAGCACGCCACATCGTGACTGTCCTTAGCAATCATACATCAGCCCAAAATGACCCCAAGCACAGTATATGTAATCAAAAAACACTACACACATACCCTGTGTGCATGTTTCTCCTCTGCATGAGTACATCACTCTGACAAGTGTAAGTGTAACATTAAGTGGTAACAATATCACAATTATGAACTGATGGTGGATATGTCACCTCTGAACAGAGATGCTGTTTAGAATGACAAGTGTTCTAAACTAGACATGTTAGGGTGTCAAATGTGGTACGGAATCCTACTGTTCATCGTGTCATATGTGGATATAAATCACATATAGGGTGTCTTAGTTTAAATTTAGTTTAAGTTTAAGTTTATTTGATTTAGTTCTCGGCTGAGAACAACAAATATTTAATACATAAAATGTTCCTTTAGAATTTAGCAGTAAGATGATAAAAGTTTTCATTATAGTACAAAGTTAAAAAAAGATTTTAAAAATTTGAATAAATTATAACATACAAATTCATTTGGCGGTACCTTACAAAGCGAAATCAAGGTCTGAACTGAATTAATTTGACATTTTGTTCGAATGGGTTGTATAAACCTTTTTCTTGCTTCTACAACTGTCTCATTTGGACAAACAACATGTGTTCCAGATCTTGCTCCCCGCCATTACATAGGTTACAATAAGTGCTAGTTTTTTCTTTTTCATTTGGGAGCCACTTAGAGGTAAGAGATTTTAATAGGAGTATGCCAAGCCGGAGTAATATAATTGAGCGCCTGACACCATGCTTTAGGTTAAAATAGATATACTGCTGTATTTTCCTATATTCAATTGTTTCAGCATGTTTTTTGTATAATGACAATTTGGAGCAATGCTGAATATCGAGATCAAAGCTTAACCTTGATGTCAGATGTTTTAAAAAGAGCTTCAACTGGGCAGGAGTCCAAGATTGCAACATATTTATATTAACATTTGATATTTTAAAAACAATTGAGACATTCCTACAAAATACATATTTCTGTGAACCTTGTTAGAAAGTTTCTATTTTTAGTAGGGATCGTAGCGTTCCTTGTTCTGCATGGATAAGGTTATAACTTATATGCCCATCTGATAATATTGTTTATTCCACTTGCAAAAGAGCTGACTAGTAAAAGTTCAAGGCGTAGAGCTTGTACCGGATCTGCTTGAGACATCTTTGTAAGTTTCCGGAGGACTTTCCCTTCTTTGAGGTCCAGATATTTCCATTGACTTAGTGGGATGTATTCAAGAGCGTATGATAGTACTGGCGGAATCTTAGCACTATATACCTGAAGAAGAGAGGAAAAATGCCTTTGACCGGTCGAGGCATATAATCGTAAGAGTGCCCCCACATGGAAGTCGACTTTACGGTTCAGATTCTGTATATGAGGCAAGTTTTGCAGTGATTTAGAAAAAATTCTCCCTAAGTAGGTATATTCGTTTGCCACTTCCAACAATTTACCCCCTAGAGTCCATTTGTAGTTAACATATCGTTTCCTTCCCAAAAATGGAACTATTTTTGTTTTTGTGGTGTTCGGTATTAAGTAGTTTTCTTCTGTGTATTCATAGAGTGCTTGCAGATTCCTTTGCAAGCCAAATGGTGTTAAGTCTAGGATGACTACATCGTCTGCATACATCATGGTGTGAATTTTATGAAATGCAATTTTAGGTGGAAAGTTACAGACTTGTTTGAAGCTTTCGGGCAGATCACTAAGATATAAGGAAAACAGTAAGGGAGCAAGAAGGCATCCTTGTCTGAGGCCATTTGGTGTAGGTATTGGGCTCATGAGACCCTTCTCCCTCCCCATTTGGACTATAGGGTGTCAATAGTGGTAAACTATGAATATCAGGGTGTCATTTGTGTACAAATATGAAATCAAGTGTGTCATTTGGGGTCAATTATGAATTTTAGGGTGTCATTTGGGGTCAATTATGAAATTTTAGGGTGTCATTCGGGGTCAATTATGAAATGTAGGGTGTCATTTGGGGATCAAATCAAGCTTTTCATGGGGTTCTTTGGGACCAAAAATGAAATTTCATCTAAGACTGTTCATCTGTGCAAGAACTTGCACTTAGCATACAAAAATGCCCGCAATTCCAAAAATGCGATGTATTTTTCATACTAGCGATGGAAAATACATCGCTAAACACATTGAACTATACGAAATGTTACCCCAAAGCCTTTTTGCGTGCAGATTTTCATTGCTACGTCAACAAACGGGCCGCAAACACACAAGAAGTGATGTCTGCATGCTTCCTGTTTACTGGAGGATTGCTGTGCACTTTCACTTTCTCTTTTGAGCACATTGCTGGTGATTGTGGAGAGTGCTGGAGGTGTTTGGTGGTGTGTGCTGCAGAGTGGTGTTTTGGAGAGTGTTGCTTTGTCCTGTCGATAGTGTCCCTGTGAAGTGTGGTGTACCTGTTTTTACGTGTTTAATTGTCTCTTGTGCTCAATCTTGTCGGGTGTTTGTCTTGGGGTAGTTAACTTATTTAGTAGTTGTTGTGTCTGTTATATTGGGGTTTGATTTGTGGCAGTGGGTTTAGGTGTGTGCAGGGAGATGGTGGGTGTGGGCAGGGAGGGCAGGATGTCCAAGGGGGCATTGGAGGGCTTCTTCTGGCTGATTAATTTTTACCTGCCCTGGATGGTGGAGATGGGAGGCTGTATCCTCTACGGATATGACGTAAAGGTGCAGAAGGTCAGGTGGGAGCGTGTGCGGGCGCAGATGCTGCATGTCTTTGGGGTGGACCGCACTGTGCACCAATGGAAGCACCGCTGGCAGGATTGCCTGGCCCGTGAGGGGTCCTGCTGGACCACCTGGGAGTCATCGTTGGCCTACAGTGTGGTAAGTTGAAACTCCAAATTTAATTATGAACACTGTAATGTAAAGCCAGAATTCACGTGTGTGACACACTGGTGTCCAAGTGCTAAAATGTGGCAGAGTGAGGCGGGAGACGTCATGCGTTTACACCTAAAGTTGGCACATCAGAAACACAACGCTGCATCATATTGACAAGCATAGGGTGCAGGTTGGTGTTATCCACTGCGCTAGCGCAACACTTAGCACTGCAGTGCCAAGGCTGGCACCATTGTGCTATACTGCGTGCAGGACAAAGATTGTTGGTGCACAGGAAGGGTGACTGTACCTGAACAATCCAAGGCATTGTTTCTTGGACCTGTGTGCTGCACAAAAGGAAGTGTACAAATGCTGTGCACATGAATATTTGTACGTTTGCTACGCTTCCGTTGTACATATGCTCCTTGTGACAAACTTTGAAACATGTACAATAGCTCATAGGTAATAGGACACCCCCAGAGTGTCATACACCACCAACACCAGTGAAACAGCCATGTGAGTTCGGCAGAAATGCAATCTTACACAGAGCATGTATAACATCATGTTGCGTGTAGAAATGGGGCCTTGTGATTGTTCAACACAACTAGAATGCACAAGTTTGCTAGCATTGCCGTCTTGTCTGGCCAGACTCAGCATTCACAGGTCTTGTGTGAATGGCAGGCAAAGTAGACCCAATCATTTCGCAAAAATGTCACGCAACAGTACAGTTACGGAGCATTGTCTGTAATGGTGATGATATGTAAGATGAATAAGACACTTGTAATTTCACGTCTGATACCAACACATATTGGGTTTTATGTCTCACAGCTGGACGACCTCTCATCACGCAGGGGGACATCGACAAGTTCAAGGACCCACACGCCACTGGTGAGTTTGGACATCATATATTGGCATAGTGCGGTGTCATGAATGGCTGGCTAAAACAAGTGCTGGCGTAGTATGCAGAATGGGTGTGTATCACATGTACCTTGCCTACAGTGTGATGATGTTTTGTTGAAGTCACAAGTGTGTATGAATCAGTAGGTTAAGGTGGAGCTCTGCATTTGTCTTCCAGTTGTAACTTTGCACATCCCCAGTCAGTGATACACATGTAAATTAGGTCCATGGTTTCTGTCACTACAGCACATGCATGTGGATGACAGAGCGCACTGATAGGATAGGAGACATGCAAGTGGTGTAGCTGATGAGTATCAGCAGACATGGAATGCATGTTCACCCGTGACTGAGATGACTGTGCAAGTGTGACCGATCATGCACAAGGAGACTGTGGTTTTCAGGCCGTGCGTGCTCAGACACAGGTCGGCACAGGTATTTCGCAGGTATGCTGCATACCAGCTTCACAGAAGTAGCAGTGCATAGTTCTGAGGCAAGCATATCAATGGCACGTTCCGCAAACACCTAGCAAAGATGGCCCAAAGAATAACATAGGCATGTTTGGCCACTGCAATGGTGTTGTCATGCTTCCTCCTTGGGGTAATTCCCTGGTCGACTCTGGCTCAGGCGAATGAGCCCCTCTGTACAATTTGGTGACATCACTTCACATGCATTTACCACGCATGCTTTAGTCCTGCAATCATTGCCGTGCCATATATTTAACAATGCAGGCCTCAACCACGCTATCTGTGAGAAAGCATTGCCCATCATGACACAATTACCATTATCACCCCAGGTTGACGTTACAATGGGGAATGCCTTGTAACAGTGTGCGTTGTGAAGGACTGCGTAGTTAAATTTACTACAGAGTGACATTAGTGGATCTAAGACATGCATGATTGACAATCCATATGAAACGATGTTCACCCCTCTGGGCAGCAACGTGTCACCTATTGTGAAGTAGTGGTGGAGAGAGGCCCAGCGCCTCATGTTCAAGTCAGTGTTCAGCCACCTGACGTGTTTCAATGTGTGCTGCATGATGCAGCACAGATGAAAGTGTGAGTGGGGCTGTCCCAGTATTGCTCCTGTGCCGGTAGGGTAACCTTCCTACACATTAACAAGCCCCCCCTGCACACAGACACCCTTGAACTCTTGTACAAGAGTGCCTGTGTTTGCGCAGACTTGATGCACTGCACACGGTCGCTGGTGGACACGCTGGGCTGCACATGAGCATCGTACATATGATGCTGCACTGTGTTGCAGGAAAGGATGAGTGTACATGTCACCCTCAGTAAAGGTATGTCACAGCACCATCATTTTGCACTGACAGTCTCATTTGATTGTGACTGTATATGTACCATGCCATGCACTGGCATGTCAGTCACCCCAGCATGTAGTCACTGATCCTGGATTCAACATCTTGTTGTGCAGGTCACTCTCTGAATACACATGGTTACGCCAGAGTGTAGGCTCCCATTTTTAAGTGATCTTGTATGCCTGATTTGAATGGAGAACATTGACATAGTCCAAAGGACTCACAATTTTCCATTGTTCATATTTTACAGACAACATGACGCCAGAGGAGTCCCACGCCTTCCAGGTGAGGAAGGACCGGTACCTCCACATTAAGAAGGTCACAAAAGGGTACCGCATCATGGAACGGAGGTACCAGGAGGACAAGGAGGCTGGCACTTGGAAGTCGGTGCCCGAGGTAGCAAAACGTGGGAGAAAAAGTGGCACACAGGCCATCCCAGGACCCTCTGGCGTCAGTGGTGGGTCCCAGCGTGGACAGGCAGTGTCCCATCCCCCTACAACCTCACACACACAGGGGACAATGCCACCTGCACCTGCCAATCAGGTTGTGGCTTTCACTTTGCGGGACAGGAGGACTCTGATGGACAACAACGTGATGCTGGCAGAGATTAAGGGAGATGTCTGAGCAGACGAGGCTCATGGAGGAAATGAGGAAAGCCCTGGGACTACCATGATGCCTGCCCATGTAGAGCCCCATCCCCCTCTTCTCCCTTCCCCCAATGTTTAATCTAGTATTTTAGGTAGTATTAGGTAAGTATTTTAAGTGTTAGGAAGTGTAGTTTTAGTGTAGGCAAAGGTAGTGTTAGATTTTAAGGTAGTTTTAGTTTATTAATGTTACATAGTATTTGGGGATAAGTTTCCTTTTCATTTGGGTGGGGGGTTGATGTCTTTGTTGTTTAAAAATGTTTTTAAAAAAATATGCAAAAAAATATATCTTTGTGTAGGTTAAGTGTGTAGTTAGTTTGTGTATAGCTTAGATGTCTTTGTCCTGTCTCATGATGTGCCTTAAGGGTGGGAAGGGGGTTGATGTATTAGATATGTTGTTGCGTGTTTAGGATTAGTTAGGGTAGTTACTTCAGGGACTTTTGCACTTTATTCTAGTTAGTTTAGTTTAGATGAGTAGTAGTTATGATTATTGGTAGTTTAGGTAAGATAATTTTTGTAATTCTATAATAAATGGTTACTATTTTTGAATTCTGCTTGCACTTATGTCAGGGGTGATGTGGTGGAGTGTGGCTTTTCACCTTGTATGCATCTCATATCATCACTTGACACTCCGTTGAATGTGTAAGTGTGGTCATGACATGTTACTTAGCAGGATGGATTAAGTCAGGTTACCTTACATGTGAGCACAGTAGACTTGCATGGATAACAGGGTGGCAATTAGGATGTACGGCCTAGTCTAGGGGCAGTCATTTGTGAAGTCATACATCTTAAGTGTGACTCACGGAGTTGGACAGCACATTGTTGCCCATTTGCAACACAACATAGGGACATGGCATTGAGAGGATATTGTAGTAGCTACTGTTATCCATCATGGAGATAGATGTATGTGGCGGTTAACACAGTTTGCGTCATAGCCCTGCATCTCACATGCTTCTGGCGCTGGGACCATCTACATTGCACAGACCTTGGATCACTTCCTGCGTGGTGCAGGTGTGAAAGATTCATTTGAATTATATGTTCCTGTGCATGGAGGCTGAACCTCCGGGCCATGCAAGTAGTAGTCTTCATGTGGGTCCATTGTGAACTGCATATGGCAGAACAGTGGGCCTGATTCACATAAGTCATCTGAGAGTAAGTCATGAGTTTACGTTTTCCGCTATTCAAAACTGGCATTTCGGAGTTGTACAGTTAGATGTACCAACTTCACTACTCCTAAATGCCTTCTGTGAATCACAAAGGTTTGAAAGTCATGATTTGGTCACCTTTCACGTTTTTGTGCATGCACACAGTTCTGCTGCACACAAGAGGTGGAATATTGGATTGCTCCCTGTAGTGCCAGTGTCATGGCCACTTCTCCCAGCTGTCACATATTGGCATTGGCTCATAGTGATGCCACCCTTGAAATGGTAAAAACAACAGTTGATGGACAGAATGCAGAACAATGTCATACATTCACCCCAGTACAGAGATCTGGGCCTAAATCCATCGTTTTTTTGCTCACCATGCCATTCCAGTTTGGACCCAGCCATATGCAAATCAGTCTTGACCCTGTGCCTCATGGGAACAGTCCAGCCCGAACTGCCAAGCCAGGTCCTCCCTGGACTGGAAACAAGCATCCTAGGACCGGTTTCGGGGTTTCACCCCTCTTCAGCCAGGATAGCTTGATTCCAGTGGCATGGAGAGCACGGGACCCACGTTTGATTTGTTCTGCATTCCGTCCATCAATTGTGTGTCTTTTGCTTTTTCGCCCTAAGTGCGCCAGGTATGCCCAGATGTGGGGCCTGGGCTCACTGTGCCACTGGAATCAAGCTATCCTGGCTGAAGAGGGGTGAAACCCCGAAACCGGTCCTAGGATGCTTGTTTCCGGTCCAGAGAGGACCTGGCTTGGCAGTTCGGTGCTGGACTGTTCCCATGAGGCACAGGGTCAAGACTGATTTGCATATGGCCAGGTCTAAACTGGGGTAGCATGGTGAGCAAAAGAATGATGGATTTAACCCAGATCTCTTTACTGGGGGTGAATGTTTTGATTTGTTCTGCATTCCGTCCATCAATTGTGTGTCTTTTGCTTTTTCGCCCTAAGTGCGCCAGGTATGCCCAGACGTGGGTCCTGAGCTCACTGTGCCACTGGAATCAAGCTATCCTGGCTGAAGAGGGGTGAAACCCAGAAACCGGTCCTAGGATGCTTGTTTCCGGTCCAGAGAGGACCTGGCTTGGCAGTTCGGGCTGGACTGTTCCCATGAGGCACAGGGTCAAGACTGATTTGCATATGGCCAGGTCTAAACTGGGGTGGCATGGTGAGCAAAAGAATGATGGATTTAACCCAGATCTCTTTACTGGGGGTGATTGTTTTGATTTGTTCTGCATTCCGTCCATCAATTGTGTGTCTTTTGCTTTTTCGCCCTAAGTGAGCCAGGTATGCCCAGACGTGGGTCCTGGGCTCACTGTGCCACTGGAATCAAGCTATCCTGGCTGAAGAGGGTGAAACCCCGAAACCGGTCCTAGGATGCTTGTTTCCGGTCCAGAGAGGACCTGGCTTGGCAGTTCGGGCTGGACTGTTCCCATGAGGCACAGGGTCAAGACTGATTTGCATATGGCCAGGTCTAAACTGGGGTGGCATGGTGAGCAAAAGAATGATGGATTTAACCCAGATCTCTTTACTGGGGGTGAATGTTTTGATTTGTTCTGCATTCCGTCCATCAATTGTGTGTCTTTTGCTTTTTCGCCCTAAGTGCGCCAGGTATGCCCAGACGTGGGTCCTGGGCTCACTGTGCCACTGGAATCAAGCTATCCTGGCTGAAGAGGGGTGAAACCCCGAAACCGGTCCTAGGATGCTTGTTTCCGGTCCAGAGAGGACCTGGCTTGGCAGTTCGTGCTGGACTGTTCCCATGAGGCACAGGGTCAAGACTGATTTGCATATGGCCAGGTCTAAACTGGGGTGGCATGGTGAGCAAAAGAATGATGGATTTAACCCAGATCTCTTTACTGGGGGTGAATGTTTTGATTTGTTCTGCATTCCATCCATCAATTGTGTGTCTTTTGCTTTTTCGCCCTAAGTGCGCCAGGTATGCCCAGACGTGGGTCCTGGGCTCCCTGTGCCACTGGAATCAAGCTATCCTGGCTGAAGAGGGGTGAAACCCCGAAACCGGTCCTAGGATGCTTGTTTCCGGTCCAGAGAGGACCTGGCTTGGCAGTTCGGGCTGGACTGTTCCCATGAGGCACAGGGTCAAGACTGATTTGCATATGGCCAGGTCTAAACTGGGGTGGCATGGTGAGCAAAAGAATGATGGATTTAACCCAGATCTCTTTACTGGGGGTGAATGTTTTGATTTGTTCTGCATTCCGTCCATCAATTGTGTGTCTTTTGCTTTTTCGCCCTAAGTGCGCCAGGTATGCCCAGACATGGGTCCTGGGCTAACTGTGCCACTGGAATCAAGCTATCCTGGCTGAAGAGGGGTGAAACCCCAAAACCGGTCCTAGGATGCTTGTTTCCGGTCCAGAGAGGACCTGGCTTGGCAGTTCGGGCTGGACTGTTCCCATGAGGCACAGGGTCAAGACTGATTTGCATATGGCCAGGTCTAAACTGGGGTGGCACGGTGAGCAAAAGAATGATGGATTTAACCCAGATCTCTTTACTGGGGCTGAATGTTTTGATTTGTTCTGCATTCCGTCCATCAATTGTGTGTCTTTTGCTTTTTCGCCCTAAGTGCGCCAGGTATGCCCAGACGTGGGTCCTGGGCTCACTGTGCCACTGGAATCAAGCTATCCTGGCTGAAGAGGGGTGAAACCCCGAAACCGGTCCTAGGATGCTTGTTTCCGGTCCAGAGAGGACCTGGCTTGGCAGTTCGGGCTGGACTGTTCCCATGAGGCACAGGGTCAAGACTGATTTGCATATGGCCAGGTCTAAAATGCGGTGGCATGGTGAGCAAAAGAATGACGGATTTAACCCAGATCTCTTTACTGGGGGTGAATGTTTTGATTTGTTCTGCATTCCGTCCATCAATTGTGTGTCTTTTACCCTTGAAATGGTGGCACTGCTCAAGACTATATGCTCAGTGCAGTGCACCACACATCCCTTGTCACATTGCCCTAGCCGCTCACAGTGGTCACAGCATGTGAGGGTTCCAAAGTCAGTAAGCATTGTTCGTCCACAGGAAGGGGCTGACTGACGCCTTACACTTTGGGGTGAGTCCCTATTGCCAACTCTACTTCACTGAGGCAGACCTTGTGGTTCAATTTGTGGCTGGTAGACATGTGCCCTTACGTATTTTCATCAATGTGTATATGGTGTGCACCATCTTGGGATGTGAAATGCAATGTGCACCATCACAACAGGCTTCGTCCACCCTGTAGAGTGTGGTTAGATATGCCAGGAGATAATCTATTTGAAATTGTAAAGGGGGTCACTACTTGTGGCCTGCAACTGACTTTGACTTTTTTACACACATTCCTATTTCCTTCATGGATGTGGGGCTAAGGGGGTCATTAGGATTGCGGGCAGAAGCACATCCGCAGTGCTGGCGGGGGCAGAAAATGCCCTTTTCCGCACTCCTGCAGCGGTCCTCCCGCCCGCCATATTACGATGGGCAAACATAGCCCATTTCCCGTCCGCTGCGTAGCCAGGAGAACTGCCAGATTTTTGCGCCCGCCACCGTGGCGGAGTGAGCCAATAGGGACTCACCACCGTGCGGAATGACGTCCCGTCCGCCGTACAAATCATGATGCCGCAAACAGCCCATCACACCGCAGCGGAGAATCCTCCAACCCAGAGACGGCGGAAACATGACAGCGGAGAGCGAAACCAGACTCACGGTACCCTCTACCCAGTCTGGACCGCAATGGATCCAGCCCTTCAAGCCATTCCGGTGCTGTACCTCCTCCACTACCAGCAAATAATGGACCGTCGCGGACAACGCTGCAGGTACGCAATGACACAACTCCGCACACAACCACAACACACAACTCCTGTGCTGATATACGGTCCCTGTCCACATCAGACACACTGGTGGGGACAGGAACACCTCCCCAAGTGTACCCACACATGTCCCACCTGTCAGGAAATCACCCCTCCGCAACCGGGTCACCAATCAACCTCGAAATCACTGCAATTGCCCGGCCACGTCACCGCAGAGGTGAAGACGCTGGAAAACATGCGCAAAATGTAGTAGGCAGGGCCGACGCCAGGCATGGGCAGTCCCCAAAGATTCACAGGGCTCCACCTCCACCCTTCCCACACCCATTTGGGGCACATGTTGTGTGCACCCCCTGTGCCCCCCCTGCACAATTCATCTCCCAGGTGTAGCCAGACCTTGCACCTCACACACCAAAGGACCAGGGTGCCTGTCTTGGAAGGTGGGGGTGAAGAGGAACACCATGCACAGAAGCTCAGGGGCTGGACAACCCTTCTCCTCACACCCATCTCCCACTCATGTGAAGCAAACTGAGCCCAACTATAAAATGAAGACTCACACTGCATAAGAACATCCACTGAACTGTCCACACTGCCTGTCAAGTCACTCACATACACCCCACACTGACACACAGCCACATACACACACCACAGGCCAGCAGCAATGTAGGACAATCAATGGGCCAGCCAAAAGTAAAGTGGACAGTGCTGGAAAACCATGGAGCAAGACATATAGCATCTCTACATCACATGCAAGAGAAGGAACATATCACAACACCCTCAGGTCATCAAATCAGACATGGGTGGCACAGTGAGTGAAATTAAACCAAACTGCCCTCTGTGCAACAACTCAGGGACACATCAAGGCAAGCCATGCATAGTCACAGGAATGATAGGAAGTGTCTGAAGTCATACAATGAGCAGCCACACATCTGTCACAACTGACTTGACATGTGCACATCATCAGTACAACACACATGGCCCATTGTCACACTCCTTGACTGACAAACACATCTAGGACCTTCACACATACACATTCCCTGCCAACCTCAGACCTCCAGCACTCAACACCTGTGAGAAGCACACATAAAGGCCAAAATGGTATCCTGTGAGTGCAATGACAACCAAACACACTCCCTGTGGTGCACACACAAACATCATACCAACACACAGGGATGACTGAACCAATGCAGACACCAAAACAATAGCCAAACACAAAGCTCACAAACTACATACACAGAGGTACAACAAGCCCATACATGTGCAAGAAAACAGTGGAAAGGCAATGTGACCCTAGACAGAACAGGAATACACAACATTGTCACTCAGGACCAATGCACAGACACCATACCTCAACACAGACAAGAGGTGTATCATCAAAAATCCACCATGCACACCAACTGGGATCAATGGGACAATCAGCTAACACAGACACAGACAACTCAACACCATGAAGTGCACAAGGTGCCATATTGTACCAGAAGCATGCACATGCACAACCCTGAAAAGTGACAGGTCAAAAATAGGAGGACTAACCACCAATGTGCACTGAAAACAAGCCCAGCAACAAGAATCCCCTTGCTGCATGTGACAGACACACGTGATGTACACCACACCTGCAACACACATCTGAATGTATCACACAGCTAAAACAACCACACACACACAACGTCATGCAAATAGAACATCACACACACATAGCATCAGTCAGTACAAAGAGCCAACACAGGCCAAACACTGCATACATCCACAACCAAAACACAACAGATGCACAGACCAATCCATCACAATGCAAACTCAGCTGCACATCAGGGGGATGCACAGCAAGCAAGTACAAGGCAACATACACTGACAACACTGCATGCACACAAAGCAGTGTGTGCACAACAACCAAAACAGTAGCACACACATCTGAGTGCCACACCATGAACTCCCACAGCACAAACATAACATCACACTCAGGAAGTGTAGCATGACCACAGCAAACACACATACAGCTGAGCCATCACCCACAGATGCACAACTCAGGGACATCCAGGTGCAAACAACATGACCAGAGGACTGTGCTGCCCAAACATCTGCACTGCACATGAGCAACCATGACAGCAAACAAGTACAATGAAATAACACATAACTAATTTGAAATCTGTCCTGAGTAGCACATTGGTCCTGGGCACAGATCAGCCTCACACAGCATAGTGCCACACCATGAAGCGGTGGGGAGGCTCACAAACTGGCAAGCCATGGTGTGAAAGACATGAGACTGAAGTGTTGTGTACTGCAGTAGTGGACAGGTGAGCAGTGTACAGTACACAAACACATAGAGGAGTCACCCACAATGTGTAGGCATCAGAAGCACATATGGGGGATGGCATGACTCCACATACCATACTGGAGCCAAAAATGGGTCAAGTGATAGCAATGCATGAGAAAACTCACAAATATTGTCAGTGTGGCTGAGCAGTCCTGTACAGTGTGCACAAACAGTAACAAGACACATGGCAGATCAACAAAACACAACACAGACTTGCCTGTCACACACTCTGCATACTCACAACTGGCAGCAACAACAAGTAGGTGTCCCCCAGGAGTGCAAGGACACAACAACACACTGCACACTGACCAACCTACAACTCCCACATGTGCCCACAATTAGAAACACATGGCAGAGTATTGAAACAAACAGGCACCCAGCTTCTGTGTCATACATGTGTGCAGTTGGCATTGCAGGGGCACACACACATCAACACTGACAACCAAAATACCCCTACACACTTCATGACCACACAAGTGCACACATCCAAATGTACCCATGTGACTAGGAAGATAGGCCATCACAAGTAGACCATACATCAACACTGCTGCTCACACATCAAGAAAGATCACACAGATATGAAGGACCCTGGCCAGCCTGCAAGTAATCCTGTGGATAGAATACACCTCTGTTCTGGAATTGCATCATAACATGACATGTGGACAAATCAGCAAACCTGACCATATGATGAGTATGATGATCGTAGATCATCACAAACACCCACCATTGCACCCACTAACCTCAGAAGAAAGAAGAACTAAGTGCCCCTCACCACTGCCAAACCCAGAACAAGTAAAAGAAGCAATTGGCAATGTGAAGGTGGCATACAGAGCATTTGTCACATGCAACCATGCACATACCGAAAACACTCACATTTAGCAAGGACACTGACAAAGCAGACAACAGGAGTAACTGTCTTTATTTCATATCACCAAGATAGGCATTAAAAGTAGGCAACAGCAAGGCCAGTGGCCAGTCCATAGTTCAAAGGAGGGACATGTGAACATGAGAACCTGCACAGGGAATGGGCATCCATAGTTCCAAACAGCAAGGCCAGTGACCAGTCCATAGTTCAAAGGAGGGACATGTGAACATGAGAACCTGCACAGGGAATGGGCATCCATAGTTCCAAACAGCAAGGCCAGTGGCCAGTCCATAGTTCAAAGGAGGGACATGTGAACATGAGAACCTGCACAGGGAATGGGCATCCATAGTTCCAAACAGCAAGGCCAGTGGCCAGTCCCTAGTTCAAAGGAGGAACATGTGAACATGAGAACCTGCACAGGGAATGGGCATCCATAGTTCAAAACAGCAAGGCCAGTGGCCAGTCCATAGTTCAAAGGAGGGACATGTGAACATGAGAACCTGCACAGGGAATGGGCATCCATAGTTCCAAACAGCAAGGCCAGTGGCCAGTCCATGGTTCAAAGGAGGGACATGTGAACATAAGAACATGCACAGGGAATGTGTGACACCGTACACTGGCATGGGAATCACCACAACTCTGTGGATACAGATGGGCAGTCCAGGCACCGCTGTGGTAGAGACGGCTTTGGGAGGGGGACTTTGCCTCAGACTTGGCTGTCAGTAGGACTGGGAGGTGGCTGACTGTCGGGGACCGTTGGCGGACCAGACCTGGGAGAGGGAGGAGCATCTGAGGTAGAGGCATCAGTGGCTTTGTGAGTCTGAGGGCTGGTTGGACCGGGTGGCAGCGTGGCACGGGGAGGCGGAGAAATGCTGCTGTGAGACACAGTGTGTGAGGGAGAATGTGGAGGGCTGCCTTTCCACTTCTTGGGGATTCGATACTGATAAATTGTCTTGGTAGGAGTGTGAAGTGGGGCGGGCACAACAGCCTCACTCCCCAACAAAGGTGCTTCAGGTACAGGTGTTGGCCCTCCCTCTGGTGAACTGCTGGGTATGGTGGTACGCTTGGCCTGGCCTTGCCTCTTCCCCTCCATCCCCTGTTGACCAGGTGAATCCCCCCTAGTGCCCTCCTGTCCCAGCTTCACAGGGGTGTGGGTGGGAGTTGAGGATGTGGGTGAACCTGCCTCAGAGATCCGTTTCTGCGGACTCTTTGCAGGCACCAGCTTCACAGCAGGCACGGCAACTTTTTGCCTGTCTGTGGGAGCAGGTTTTGGGACAGAAGTGTCCTTGGATTGGACTGATTTGGATGCATGTGAGCCTGAGACCTGCTTCTTTGCTTGATGCCCCTGAGTGTCACCCGAAGGGCTTTTGGCTTTGCGTTCCTGTGTGACTTCTTTTTTTGGGGGGGATGGTGTCTGCGCCCTGGCCCGCTTGGAGTGCTGCTGTGTTGTGCTTTGTGTGGAGTACCTTGAGCCTGAGGGCCGTGGTGTGTGGTCACTCTCGTCAGATGCAGCCACTGGCAGGGTGGTTGCCGAAGGGACAGGAGCTGGACCCTGAGCCTGTGCCAGCTGAATGGCTGCCGTCACTGTGGAGGACAAAGACTGGACAGTCCTGTGTGGCCCACCCACGTCAGAATGAATGCCCTCCATGAATGCAACTACCTGTGCCAACTTCTTGCCATGATCAAGGAAGGCATTCAGTAAAGTAGTCTGACCCACACACAGCTGGCGCAAAAGCTCCACCGCCTCAACACTGAGGGCAGCAGGAGAGATAGGGGCAGGGGCAGCGGTGCCTGGGGTGAAGGACACTCTACCCTTCTGACTGCTGCGGGCACGGGCAGCACTAGTGGAACTAGCCGGGAGGGCGGGCACTGGACGATGTGTGGTGGAAGAAGAGGCTGATTTTCCACTCCCTGTGTCCACCAACATCAATGAGTCACCGCTGGCATCAGATGACGTTGAGGTTGGTGTCTCCGGGCCTGATTCATCAAGGGCACTCCGGTCCCCCTCAGAGGCACTAGTCACATCAGTGTCAGTGAGCCCATGTGTTGCTGTTGAGCAAGATGCCTCATCCCCCGTATCCGTACCCTGTCCTTCTGTGCCCTCTGCAGATGCTGCAAGAGACAGAGACGTAGGTTCAGTTTAGTCCCATACTCACAAACATCATATGCAACCAAAGCAAACAACTCAAACATGATACCACCATGTAGCACACCACCCTGTGTGGTCTGCATGTGCAAGCCACATGCAAAAGTCAGAAGATGCATGGAAACAAGCATAGTTGGCATCAATGACCCATGTGACATTCACACTGACAAATAGCTGGCCCGTGCCTCCCAGTTGCCTGACATCCTGATTCCTGTAAGCATACCTACGTGCCTGTAGGTGAGATAGATGTACATCTCAACATGTTGTCACAGTCACATATGGAGTCACTTTAAGGGGACAACACAGATACTGACTCCAGGATGTCCTCATACTATGGCCATGAGCTACTGATGTCCACCATGTTGTGCTTTGAAGCGCAACGACCATTGCCGTCGGCACATGTGTAGTTCACACAATTCCAAAGTCAGACACTGCACACATCGATGTAAGCACACTCAGATGAGGAACACAGCTGTTCACTCCCCGGTGATGTCCATGACACCCATAATGCAGCCGATGGCATGAGGCCACATCTTATCTTGCAATGTCACGGGCCATTATGTTGAACACATGAGAAAGTACATGTAGCAAAAATGCATGTCAGCTGCACTCAACACAGAGGCCACTTACAAGCCATTGCATCACCCTGGAATCATCACAGAGCTCAACACTGGCGCAGGGTTGGGACATATGCAGTCACTCACATCCAAAGTCACCCGTCGCAGAATACTCGCCCCCAACTCGCTGCTGATGGGCCCTCAAACGTCCATCCAGCTCTGGCTGTGTCACAGCCAAGATGCGGGCCATTAGTGGTGTCATGCTCCTGCGCGACAACCTTCCAGTCCGTGGGATTAGCCCCAGCGTCATCTCTGCCATGTTTTTGCTCATCCGGCAGATGTCATCCCACCTCTTGTGACAGTGTGTGTGTCGTCGGTTGCAGACACCCAGAGCCTGCACCTTGCGTGCAATGGCCCTCCATAAGGCCTTACGCTGGTGGACTTTGAGCTGCTGGCATGGGAGACAAGAAGAGGCAGTTTCAGGGACACTGGGCCTTGCTCCACTGTGTATCAGGACAGGTGCATGCAAACACTTAGCACAGCTGTACAGAAAGCTTGATCAGAGGCCATTCAACATGACACATAGTACATTTGCATCAGATAACTGGATTGAAATGCATTTAGGTATGAGGGTGGACACAGGACCTGGCCATCTCACACACATACAGAATAGCAGCACACAAAGCAATGTGAAGAAGGCCCTCATCTGTGATGCAGCATGTGAGGGAGCAAGACATACATCATGTCACAAATGATGTTTTGGGGAAGACTCACTGTGTCCAACACTACACACCCCTCAATGTCCTTGGCCTGTGAGTGGCTCACTGTGTCATGGATGTCACATCTAGGGACATGAACTTACATTCTCACACCCTTCACACAAGGTCTGTCTTGTGCAATCATCAGGCCTAAGATAGCTCACTGAGAAACAGGGTGGCAGACAACACATATATCTCACACTGTCCATTTACTGATGGGTCCGTGTCGAATTGGGCAGTATCTGTGCAGGCCAGGGGGACTCACACTGAGGTTAAACCTGGCCCATCTGAACAATCACATGCATGTACAATATGAGAGGTCAGACAGTGCCTACACATGCAAGTCAGTACACATTATCAAATCAATGGAAGGAGGATGTCTCAGAAGTACATAACTCTGATGTGTCATATGCGATTTTCCACCAAGAGTGTCACCCTCAGGCATTTCAATCTTGTGCATAATGCTCACATATCCATGGTGACGACATGCAAAGTGTACGCACATCCTTCAGTACCCTCTGGACGAAACACATTTGTGATCTCCCAAATGACCATGTGAAGGGCGAATGGACTCTGACATCCATTCGCACAGGCAATGTTTGTCCTGACTCCCACTTTCCAAACCAGCAGTGTCACTGTATGGCTGCAAAGACACTGCACGTCCCTCCCATCTCCCAATGCAGCCATGGATCTGTGGTAATAAGGCTATACACCCCATTGCCATGAAGTCAGCATGTCAGGCAGTGTATCACACAAACTTGCACTCACAGGCACATACTACTGCAGGGCAACATGATGTGAGCAATATAACTTAGCAAGACGGTGAGGGTAAAACCCGTGTGCACTGAAGGTATATCACCCAAAAGTATCTTCCGAGTAGTTAATCCACAATGCTCAACTTCTCATGGCCCACCGTCCCAGGCACCATTAACACAAAATTGTACAATAAGGAAGGAGCGTTCAATATATATACAATTAATCTGGGAATTCTAATTTTCCCTTTTTCCACAGTTCAATACAGTCGTCCCAACAGAAAAATCCTCGTAAGGTATGCTTCTTGTATAATGTTCTTTATTTCACATCAAATCAATGTAATCCAACTTGAGCACTCTTTGCACTCGCAAAATTTCACTCTGAGACACTTACCATTACATCAGGAGCACCATATAGCCTCCCGTAGTGTGTAAGCACCTCGTCCACCAGGACCTCCAGCTCCTCTGTGGTGAAGGGACGGGCCCTGATCTTCTCAGTTCTCGCCATCATTGCGTCCAGGAGACAGGAACAGCAGGAGTTGGGGATGCTGAATGGCAGGCAGCAGTGTCTGGATGCAGTGGAAATGTGTGGCTCCCTCACACACATATATAGCCCCCTGGGGATGTTTCAATGGTACTCAGCTGCTGCAATTGGTGGTCCAGGTCAGCTATTTTTCAAATGCAACCAATGACCGTCCCCGCGGTAGTGGAGCACGCCTACCGCGATTTTCAAAAGTGCATTCCACTGGCGCGATTGCGGTTCCCATTGGCTGAATGGGCATGGGCAATGGCGGTGTCACACCGCGGGGCCCAGGCAGTCGCTACCGCAATGGTGCATCTTACAATTGTATCCAATGACCGGCCCGCGGTAGCGGAGCACGCCTACCGCAATTTTCAAAAGTGCATTCCACTGGTGCGATTGCGGTTCCCATTGGCTGAATGGGCATGGGCAATGGCGGTGTCACACCGCGGGGCCCAGGCGGGCGCAACAGCGATTTGGCATCTTCACATTGGTGCCAATGACCATGATTGCGGTGGCGGTGCACGCTTAGGGCACCTATGGACACATCATGCTGTAGCAATGGCCAGTTCTCATTTTTGTACAGTCCACACTTCCAATGAGTCATGGCACAGATTGTTGAATTGAATGCTAGTGTGACATTCTACTCACTGTTGTCTACACATGCCATGTCAGTGTACTGGAGTACATGCATTGGCATGTAGTCCCTCACATGTCACTGGTGATGTTGTTGTGCACGTACACAGATCTGTTGTGTGATGGACCCCCAAATGTGGGTACATGTCAATGTGTGAGCTGGCTAAGCAACACACAGTGATGATGGACTGACTACTCAATGTGCCTACTTCACTGTGTAGATTTCTGAACTCATGTTGATACTTGATCTTCATGCACACTGTACTCATTGGGGCATATTCTCAAGGAGCTATCGCTGAGTTAACGGCACTTTATCGCAGCCAAAGGCGAGATAAATGTATCGCAACATTCACAAGCTGGTGCTAACAGCCTATAACACCAGTTTACCTGCGAAAGCATCCTCAAAAAACATCGCCACAGATGACCCCTGCAACTATCGCTAATGAGATGCAAAGTAGGCGTTCCCGAGCAAAAACCCGCGACAACACCACACCTCAACATTCTCAACGACCAGCCCGATCAGCAATAAAACCACAAAACAGGCGATAAGGTGCGTTAGCAGCAGGAAACTAACACCTGCCCTGACCTGGTGCAAAGTCGGAGCAGAGCCTGCACCACAAAATGGAGCCCAGCCCAGAGCCACACCTGAAGGGCAACAGATGCCATGGAGCCACTGAACATGCGTGCCGGACACCCTAGAGGGCCACAACACCCACCGCCACCACCCCCAGGACCACCCCCCCCCGGCCCCACCATGGGCACCCCCCACCTCCCCCGGACCAAGACACAGCACATCAACTGCACGGAAACATGACCACCACAAGCACCCGCCTGATGTCCCACAATTGCAACAATCAACATACATGTGCGCACTGAGATCCTGATTCATACATACACCATTGAAAGACCAAACAAAATGTCACATTCAAATACGTCACCAAACAACTATCCTGAGGAGTCATGGCGGGGCATCCCTGGACAAACTGTGACTCACAGCCTGCAAGACAATACCCAAAATAAGAAGGTGTGTCAGGCACCCATCAAAGGACAGGGAGAGAGAGAGAAAGAGAGAGAGAGAAAGAAACAGACAGAAAGAGAGAGACTGAACAAGGAGCGCAAGGCCAATCGGGCCCTTGGCTCATGCAAACATGCCAACAGCTGCGTGTGTCTCGAACTCTGCGCACCACAAATCACAGGCCTGGCATCAAAGTCAGAGCGAACTCCACATCACAATTAAGACATGCAAGCAGTAGTCAGACGAAAATCAGGAATGAAAGCACCTTTGTCTCAACACACAAGGCTCAAGGCCAACCAAACCCCTGACGTTGGTCCTGAATGCGGCTGGCACACCCTGCGTGAGATACCATACCAGCCTCCGACGACTCCCACACCACAAACTGCGCTAATGAAACACCAACGTGCCTACACCCCACACACACTTGTCCCTGAACGACCGACACCTGCAAGGGATGCCCTTGACACATTGTCAAGAACTACCCATACGTACAAACGTCGCACGCACATACGACTCATTGCCCAGAGCTGTGGCATATCGTCCACCGAACACCCGCCGGTCAGACGAGTGCCAGTGCCACGAGACCAACAAACGCAATGGCCTGCATTCCCGGGCACATGCACAACCCCTGTCACGTGGAACTGTACCATGCCCGAATGCTGCATCTGTTGGTATCCCTGCCAATGGCAGTGTTGCGAATCAGTTTCCGTCTGAGTTTCCATCTTGCCTACGTCACCTGCGTCCAGCCCTGGTTCCACTGTCGATCATGCACATTCGAGTGGCCCATGGAGGTCTGCCTATCCAATGCAACCGTAGCTGAATTGGATTATGACCTGACAGTGCGCCCCCTGTTGGCCCACCAACAGGAGTGTCACCTGGATAGCCGTGCATGGGATGCACTGATCCTTGGCGTATGTGCTGGCAGTTGCGCATGGGAGAATGCACAATTCCTCGTGTGCAGTGACCACATCCAGGCGCTCCCCTATTGGGCTGTGTTGCGGATTGTGGAAACGGCATGGACTGAGCACATCTGCCCGGACCAGTTAATGGATTGGCTCACCCTGGTGTTCCTTGAACCCGACAACAACGTACTATTGGAACACATTGCCCATGAAGCTGCGCTGGCATTCATGGACGAGTAACTACGTCCCTGCAGCCACATCGAATTGTCACCCACAGCACTGCTCCCAACACCTTGGGCATCGTGGGGAATGTACCCACATCCCACCACAACAGAGGACATGTCTGCCTTCGTCTGGACTCTGTATGCATGTGCGTGGAACTACGCGTGTGTACACACACCTGTGCAAGGTGAATGCAGTTCCATGGTCGGAGCAGCACAGCATCATCTGGCAATGTTACTAAGTCGGACACACTGCTGGGGGGAGAGTACACACATGGCAATGTAGCACGACATGTGAACTTGTCGGACCCTTTCACCTGATCACTGTCAGCAGAGCAGACAGTCGGCGCAGTCGGGTGGCAGAGCACTATGCAGACCCCATGGGCTGTAAGTCGTGCCCCCTCACACGGGGCAATGGGCATACGCCAAACAACACATGACTCGTCCAGCAAGGCAAGGTGGGCTGAGACCGTTGCCATCCGTGATGATTGGGGTTCATTTTTCCACCCCCATTTCCTGCACCTCGACATGTACCCATGCTGCGTGTAAGTGTCTTAAGCATGTTCCTGCCTGTTGTGGCCATTGCCTTGTCCGTACTGACACGCACATGCCAATAAAGTCTACGCAACACCACTGGTGTCTAACTGTGATGAGTGTTGATTAGATTGACCACTCGTGTGCCACAATGAGCATCGTCCCTACACATGGAGGAACTGGCTGACGCATGTACAATGGGGGTGGGTCCCTTCTGACAGCTCCACCTCTGTGAGCCCGACATTGTTTTGGGAGAGTTGCTGGTAGACCTGTGCTCTTACGTGTCTTCAGCAATGTGAGTATGGTGTCCAACCTCTGACCATGTTGAGCAATGTTATGAATCATTACAGAATGTGTCCACACAGATGTGTGTGAGTAGGTATGTGACGTGAAGTTCTGTCCTCACATGTGATGTAGGACACCACTTCTGGCCTGCTACCGATTTGGTCATTCCTACACACAGCCCTATTCAAGACATGGACCTGTGCCTACGTTGGGGGGTTGTGAGTTTGTTGCTAATGTGCAATGGGGACACAGCCAGTACCCACCTTCACAGTCATCCAATTGGCCATGTGTTTTGGGGATGAACATGAGCATTGATGTAATTTACCAGGGTGTACCTTCTTGTGCAATCATTGTCCCTAAATCCAGCCATACTTCCATACGTGAGTGAACATAGTCATGACACATCTGCATGATTTCGAATGTTTTATTCGGAGAGGGAGCTGTACATGGCCATCCAAGCCCACATAACATGGAAGCCCAGTGGTGGGCCAACCAGAGTCCTTTGGGCATTGAAAATTGATTTGGAAGAGGGGGAGTGCAGTCCGCAGCAGGATTGCTGTGTAATTGTCAAGCAGTGGAGATATGGCAGTCCGTGTCGGGGTCCGGGTGAATGTCGCAGAGTGTTCCGGGGGTCAGTGGAAGGGGTTGTCCCAGGGCATGATGCATGGGGCAGAGCCAGGCAGGGCAAGCCATATGGAGGTGATGGATGCTACTGCCTCCTTCCTCACACAGTAGTTACCATCCACATCTTACTCCTCTGATACTTCTTCTGTGTCCGGTGTGTCCGGTGTGTGTGGCAGTGTAATGGCTGCATCACTGTGTGCCACTGACACATCAGGGTGCGAAGGCGATGGGGCTGCATCACTGTGTGCCACTGACACATCAGGGGTCGGAGATGTGTGTGTCGAGGTTCCTGCAGCAGTCATCTGGTACAGGCTCAGTGGCAGCAGTGGCAAGATGAGAATCTGCAAGGCATGGAAGATCGCAGCTACATCTCGCTGGTGTTCAGCAGTGGCAGCCATACTTCCAGCCTGCATCGGATCCATGGTCTCCATTGTCCTCCGCATCTGTGCCAACTCTGTGCTGTCATCGCTGGAGCCTGTCTGCCTAGACAGTTCTTGTCTCCGAGTAATGGAACCAGTGATGTCAGCCAAGGATTGTTGGTGGGCATGGTGCGGACAGTGGGTATTGTCTTGTGGTTTGTGGCCTCCTGGTCTGCCTTGCTACGTTGACTTAGGCCTGGCTGCCATGCTGCCTTTTTTGCGCACGTTACTTCGTGCAAACTGTTTTTCCAGCCTCTGCTTCTGCCCGGCTATTTTAGAACTGTCTGCATTTCTGTCTTTCACCTTTTCTCCTGTTCCCTTTGGGCTACGTATGCACAACATGTACAAGGTCAAAAAACAACGTCCCTTGTTCTTGCTGATCTGGCCAGTCCCTCGCACTTAGACATAACACTATGTACAGCTGCCATGGAGAAATTCGGGTGCTTTTAATATTGTGATTTTCACGTTTAGAAACACTTGGAGAAAAAACCTTTCCAGAGAGAAGAGCTGTGCTTGTCTGATGATGTAAACCTTGCATCTAGATCTTGAGGTATGGGGGTTCGCTAGTCAAAGCCCAGAGGTCTTCTGTTTTTATAATAAACTAGCTACTAGCACGGGGAGGGTGGTAAGGTCATTTAGCCCTATAGCCACTGCTTTATGAAATGCTTTCCCCGTTTGTATTCTATGGAGTTGTAACTATGCTGATTATATTATCCTTATGCATTATGCTGATAGTACTGGCACGTGTACTGTATCTTAGAGCACGTTGTTGAAATAAACATTTTAACCTATACCGTGTCTCTTCTTACGCGCGTTGTGGACAGGTATGAGTGTGTGATGAAAGGGTGTTCTTGCTACTACGAGTCCTGAGAGAGAGATACCGTGTTCTGGGTTGTCTAATCATTGGTAGCATTGGTGCTAATGAGACGCTACAGCTAGTCGGGTTGGGGTTTTAGGTGCTAAGGATTATGGTTGGCTCACCACTATATTCCGAGGTCCTATGCTCCTGTGCATAGCTTTGTGTATGTGCAGAATCCTACAACATGGCGCCCAACGTGGGGCTGGTTATCTGCGAGACGCTTGAGTAGTGTTTGTGCTTGTCCACAACTCCCCTCGCAGACGCTTCCGGAAGCGTGTGTGACGGTGATACCTCCTATATTGACGTTTTTATAGGTTCTTTCAAGCTTGAAGTTGTTAAAAGGTTTCTTAACTAATACCCTATATTGTGCTGCCTTACATTAGGTTGTCGGAAAGTTATAGCCTAGAATGGCTGTTCAAATTGCGGCACATAGCCGCGCAGCACTCCGGGCTCACTTAACAGTGTATGGAGTGCCTGACGCGGGTGTCGATCTGATCTTTGTGGTACAAGCAGATCCAGCTTACCACTTTGAAGTGTTTTACTCTTGGGTCACCTTTCCGGCGGTGGATGCGAATGATAATTTGTTCCATGCATATGAAGCCACCGTTGTTCCTAATCACTATAGACCGTATAGGAATCTTGAAGTACCGCTCACGGCTTGGCAACACCGTGTTTGGTTTGATGGCGCCCTCCCCCAACCGACTACCGCGGTTCGTTTAGGCCCCTTATCCATTGACGGGGCCACTTGGCCTGTTTTGGCCGGGTATACCCCACATCCGCGTTATATGACGGTGGCAGTCGCTGAACTGCGTGATATGCATTCGTCTTTGATACGAGTGCATAGAGCTTTAGTACAGTATGTTACAGGCAACATCCAGGGAGCCCCGCATGGGGTTGCGGCCCATCCAGCTGGTGCAGGCGGTGTAACCATAAGTCCTGTCATGGTTAATTCGGTGATGGGCAAGCGCCCACAAAATAAGGATGATTTTCCTTATTGGCTTGCAGAGAAATTTGACCAGCTGGAGGCAGTTTTTCCAAATACCTCTCCCGTGGAAAAACACAGGATATTGACGATTAGTTTGCCAAAAGACTTAATCCCAGAGTTGGCAGAATGCAACAACTGGGGCAGGGTATTCGCGGCAGTATATGCGAAGTGTTTCGGCACTCCTTCCATGACGGTTCTCCCCTCTGTAATTAAACAAGTGCAGGATGAACATGGCCCTGAAGCGGCTGTGGAATTAGGGATGAGACTGGTGGGAGTGTTCGACGTAGTAGCTGATATGATCCTTGCGAATGTCAAGGGCGATGCAGTGAACTTTCAAGTAGCTAATGCTTTGGCTTTGGTCCCAGATCCTGACAAGCCGCGCGAATTACCAAAAATTATTGCTCAGGCTTACAAAACAATTGGCCGCAATAGCCTGGGAGTTAAGCCTTTTGCTAAATCGCAAACACAATCGCAACAACATCTCTTCTGAACGCACTTATGATTTGCGCGATAGGGCGAGAATTAAATCTCCGGAGAGATTTCAAGTCCCTGATACGCGTTCTCCTCGTTCTTCACAGGCACCGACAACTTCGCAGGCTGGTGGAGGAGATCGCCAGGATAGAGGAAGGGGTCGAGAGGCTCCACAGGGATGAGACCAACCTCGACAACAGGTCAGAGGGAAAGCAGAAGATTTTCAACACTCTCGCCCACAGTTTCAGAAGAAGAAAGTTGCCGCTGTAACAGCGAGATATGCCACAGATGGTGAGAACGAGACTCCTGAATTGGACGTGGGCAGTGACCCTCCTAGACAGCGCCATGGAAGTTACCATAGTGCGGGAGGCGCTACGTCCTCATGTGGAGGCAACAGCAACTGAAACATTCATTACTGTCGAGACGGCAGACACCAGAGTGGCTCCCCCTGACAGACTATATAATATTGTAATTCAAACCGAAGGTGATATACAGCGTGTTATAAAAGGGATTTTTTGGGAAAATCTGACCTCTTCGTACGACATTTTGTTAGCAGAGGCGGATTGGCCGCCCCCATTCGTACTTGCTGCGCGTAAAGGGGAGGAGGTAATCCTTTCGAGCTTTTCTCGTCATGTCCCAAAGGACAAAGCAGAGGCTCTTGCAGCTGAGTGGGCTGTGTCCCTGGCTCCAGCGTTATACCGCAACCACGTGGGCTGGGATGAGGATTCTCCCCCCCATGAAATACCTTTGCGGTCGCTGCCACAGCCACAACCCCAATATCCCATCAAACGGGAAGCAAAAGGTCCCGTTTCCGAAATTCTGACTCAGTTAGAATATCAGGGAGTGATTGAAACATGCGTGTCACCGATGAATAATCCCCTATTCGCGGTTTCTAAACCCGATGGATCGTACCGCTTGGTTTTGGATTACCGACATCTGAACTCACATTGTTGGACCTTTGCGGTGCAAAACACACATAGTTCTGCGCTTGTAGACAGTCTTGTTCGTAAAAAATATAAAACTACACTTGACCTATCCAATGGATTCTACACGCGCAACTTAGCCCCGGAGAGTAGCCAATGGAGCGCTTTCACCTCCGGTGGTAAATTATTCAAATTCCGGCGTTTACCTATGGGCTACAATAACAGTCCAGGTGTATTCGCTGCCCGTGTTGTCTCTTTGTTAGACGGCATAGACCCAGATGCATGTTCATACGTCGATGATATCTATCTGACAGACGACGAGTTATTCCCGCATCTTTCCCGAGTGGACCGCATTATTCTCGAATTTGCGGTTTTAGGTTATAAGTTTAACTTTGCCAAATCACACATTGCTGAATTTACCGTGTTGTTTCTGGGCCATGAGCTCAACAATAAAGGTAAGGGCTTAGCCCCCCATTTCCTGGAGAAATGTGCACTTTTGTGCCCTCCGACCACTCTGAAGAAACTTCAGTCTTTACTGGGTTTTTTTAACTTCGGGCATACTTACATTCCCGAATATGCCCAGCGTATCAAGCCACTGTATGCCTTGATACAACCTAACTTTTCGAAGTCATGCTGGCTTCCGGAGCATACCTCCATTCTGCAATCTTTGCAGACAGACCTTCTTGAGTCTAAATTCTTGTTGACCCGTGATAACCGCACAAACCTGGTGATTCGAATAATTCCAGGGGCAGTGGGTTTCACGTACTTAACCTTTAACAAAGGTGACACAGTACCCATCGCATACAAGTCACATCTTTACACTTCCGCAGAAATGCGTTTTTCGTCTGTGGAGAAAGTTCTGACTGCAGTGCAAATGGCGATTCTGAAGGAACGCGCACTGGCACAGGGAAAACGCATTCTGGTGGTAACACCATATCCTGCCCTGGAAGCAGTGACAAAAGCAAGTGTTCCGAACTCTAAAGCTTTGCACCCCCGTTGGATTCAATGGGCAACATCTTTGACGTCTCCGGATGTCACTTTTATTTTTGATTCTTCTCTTCAGACTCAGGAGTTTTTACAGTATGAATTCGTTCATCCTCCTCCTCTGTCCTTGCTACCGCTTGAGGAATACGAATGTATTATCTATACGATGGTTCGGCACAACCGGCCACGGGTTCCAAGCATGCTTATTCAGCCGCATGTGCTATTGTTGCAGGTACCTTTGTGAACGGTAAGTTCAAATCTACTGTGGTGCACACTCAGGCACTCGGAGACAGTACTGCACAATTGGCCGAACTGCGCGCATTGGTGCTCGCACTTGAGTTCACTAATCCGGATGTGACAACTCTAGTTGTATGCGATTCTTACTACTGTGTTCAGTCTTACAATGACAATCTGTTCTTTTGGTCGCAAAACGACTACCGAGACGCCAAAGGTAGCACAATTAAGCATAAAATGCATTGGGTTCGGGTGGCAGATTTGCAACAACGTCTGCCCCTCACACAGGTGGTTCACACCCTTGGCCACCAGCGTGTAGGCGCACACGCTGTCGGTAACGGTTTGGCAGACGAAGCTGCCAAATCAGCAGTAGTCACGTGCTCAGTCGCAGCGGTTACTAGATCCATGTCTAAAATTGATACTGATATTTTGGAAGCTATTGCTGCAACAAAGGAAGGTGCTAATTACCCTAGGGGTTTTCCTTCCAAATATTCTTATCAGTTAGGTCCCGAACAGGCTCCTTATGTAAAAATACCCGACGTTGGTGATCGGCTGATTCCCAACGCGGACCGCAGAATTTCCTTGATAACGGCAGCTCACGAAGGCATGGCTTCGGCTCATGCTGGAGTGTCTGCGACTGTTTCCATATTGCAGCAGCGATACTGGTGGCGTGGGTTATACAAAGAAACCCGTACTTATGTGCTTTCTTGTGACGTATGTCAGCAGATTAAGCCTTCCACGGTTACACGGCCACCACAGACCCAGCTCTGCATTTCTAACAGACCCTTCGGGTGTGTTTACCTGGATCACTGCGGTCCATTTTCTTCAGACACTGCCTATAAATATATCTTAGTGGCAGTGGATTCGTGCACACGTTTCATCTGGGTTTGGCCACAACGAAGTGCTGACGCTCGAAATGTCATAAGGGATTTGCGTGTCTTTGTGGGAATTTTCGCCTGTGGCACCTTCCATTCTGACCAAGGTCCAGCGTTCGCCTCTAAGGCTTACAAGGACGCAATGGGTGCACTGGGGGTGCGGGTGAAATTTTCATCTCCATATCGGCCTGAGGGCAACTCGATTGTTGAACGAATGAACCGTGACTTAAAGCAATCCTTGACAGCTAGAGTCTTAGGTACTGGCAGGAACTGGCTGGCCCACTTGCATACCGTACAACGTGCACTTAATAATCTCCCTAGAAGACCTCTGGGTGGGCGGACCCCATACGAAATGCTCTTTGGCATAAGAATGTTTGTGCCTGACCTTGATGGTCTAGACATGGCGACGCAATCCGCCATCTTTGATGTAGATAACCATTCTACTATGTTACAGGACTTACAAGAAGCCCGAGACAAACTTGCGATTGCACATTTACCTTCAGCCACAGACGGTGTGCTGCAGATTCCGGTTGCCGGGTGGCTTCCGAAGATTGGTGATCTGGTTTGAGAGAAGGTGGAGAACAAAAAAGAATTCGGCCCCTCTTATTGTGCACCAATTCCAGTCCTGGGCTTGAAGGGAACTCGTACAGTCATCTTACCACCGCTTCCTGGTCGCAAAGAGAACAGATGCATCTCAGTGGAAAATGTCAAGCTACAACATCTGGCCGATCCTGAATAGTGTTACACCAGCGGTCTCTTGTCCTGTCATTTCCCGGACGAATGTTCGTGGCCCTCCGGCCCGAACGGTCACTGATGTTGCTATCGAGATGGTAGATTTGCCTGATTGCTTACTCGACGACCCGGACTCCCCCTGCAACGACGAGTCTGAGTATACCTACCCCGCCAACGAGTCGGTGGCACACCTACCCACAACGCCACTGAGCCCAACACGTTATTCCTTTGACTCGGATTCCACCTCATCTCTTGTCCCGTCCAAATTCAGCATTCTTGTATCCTGATTCAGAGACAATTTTTTGATTGCCCCCTGGACATACATCTGGTTGGTGCTATTCCTGATTTTTTTGTTCATGTCCATTGGCTTTGTCACAGTGTTTTTTCTGCTCATCAATGGTCACTATTTACCGGAACGCTCAGCAGTGAACTGTGTCGCTGGAACTTTGGCTCCACATTCTTCATCTCACATCATGAAGCATGACCACACATTTGTGAACATTTCAGCTTTTCCAGTCGTTGATGGCATCGTATGGGATGCGGTAAATTTCCAAATTCATGGACCCACCGAAATTATTAATGTACCAAATGTCCTTCGTGTTTCAATGGGTGATGTCGTAAAAAGTAATATTCATTCTGACGATTGGGATGTACATACAGTTGAAGCTTTATTTACTGATCTGAAATATTATGCTGCTTTTAATGCTGAGGATTTGTACATGAATTCTGCAAGTTATGCCGATTTGTATTGTTACCAGCATTGGGGCAACCACTTTGTCCATAAACCAAGTGCACTGCGTGGTCCTTTTAACTACACCCAATGGGAGCATTGTCCAACCCCTTTACCAGGTAGCTCCCAAACTCTTAGAAATGAATTTACTTACTTCACAGACTTTGATAGATCGAACCCTGGGTCCTATTATTTTAAATTAAACACTCCATCAACTCAGAAAATCATGTTAACCCACTCCAAATTGCTATATTTGGGTTCCTTTTTGAGCGCCTTAGCTGTGGGTGGTTATGAGTACTGGAAGGACACTGTTGACTTGAAATCAATCTGGGGCTCCAAATCATGGCAGGTGCAAGGCACAGAAGCCTTGCACCGTGCTTGCCTTATCCCAGCCCAGATTTTATTTCTGAATAATACCATTTATCAAACTACGTGCTGGGGTTTGGCTACTTCCAAACAATTGAATGCACCTTCCATTCCTGTATTGGCTTCCCCTCCCAATGGGAGCTTGCATTTCAATATGTCCCTTCAAAATTTGCAGGCTCTTTTTCAAAACAATTCGTTTAATGCCTCTACGCTTGTTCAATCACCCTGGTTGGCTTGGCCCATCGCCTCTAATGGCTGCCAACTGCGTTTTCATGACTCAGTTCCGGGTTACAAACAGGATAGGCCAGATCCAAGGTTTTCTGACTTTCGTACTGTAACGACATATTCTGTTGGTAAATTGTGTAAACAGTGGTTGCAGCACTCTTCCCTAGATTCTGTTAAGCAACATTTATCCCACCTATCAGGCAACATTGATCTGTCCGACTTTATTCTGGGGCCTCGTGGCCCACGACCTAAGAGATTCATTTATGAAACTTATAATGAACTCTGGAAGCTTTCGCAAATTGAAGCTGCTTCCCGTCTACGGGAAATAGATCAAGCAAATTTGGAAAAGGTGCTTGCTGTTGTTGACAATAGTATTAATACCCTGTCTTCCCGCATTTACACGTTAGAGAATATTGTGTCCTCTGTTGTTGATATTGTACAAGATGATGTTTCTGTGTTATATCATGGGCAGAATCAATTGCGTTCAGTTATGCAGTTTGCATGGACTTTACAAACCCTGAAGTTGGGTAAAGTTCCTTGGCATTTTTTGAACACCTCTGCCTTATTCCTGCCTTTTAATTTAACTGACAAACAGCAGTTCATGTCCATGAAGGATGCAGCATACACTCTGTTACATATCGAGAAAATAGAGCCCTTACCGTTCTCTGTGGCGGAATTGGATTCTGCCGTGTGGCTAGTGCATGGGGTTATCGCCTTACCTTTTTCATTGTTTGAATTTAGTTTGTGCATGAAACATTATCCTGTGGGCCATTTCCAGCCCTTGGGCAGTGCCTTCCTGCATGAGCTGTGATCCCTGCTTTTCATGTATAAATGCCTTAGAGATGGGAAGGAAGTTTTTCTCACGGGGGAGTCATGCGATTCTACTGTGGGTCATTCCCTTATTTGCAAACACATTAAATTGCAAGGAGCTTGTAACGTTTCGGCTCCGAATCTTGCTTGTGTGTTAAAGGGTATTCCTACTCCTGCTATTTCTCCTACTTTCACTGTGCTTGCTAATGGTAGCTATCTGCTTTTGAATAACCAAGACTGCTGTGGCATGCTGGCCGGCATTCCCTATATTGTTACAGTTTCACACAGGGTTGTCTGCTGCAAAAATTTGCTTTTTCCTCCCCCGCACGACATCATAGATAGTTAGGTTTGGCCTTCCATTCCTACTCTGAAGGCGGATTTCAATAAATTGAGCAGAATAAAGGCGCTATTATTGAACCAGGAGGTTATGCTCACATCCGCCCGGGAGACATTCATTCTCCAGGTGGCGAGTACCCACAGTGAAATACAGGCCCTTTTGAACACTAACCTCCCACAACATTTCGGTGAACTGATTCACCGTGTTTTTCATGCATCACGCACTGAAGGTCTGGTGCACTTTTTTAAAGTTGTGGGCTCTGGCCTTGTGACCTCTTTTCAGACTATTTTTGGTGTAATACCGGCTTTTATTCATTCCATTTTTTCCAGCGTCTTTGGTGGCTTTCCGTTGATCCTCGCCTTAGCGGCTGGTATACTGCTGTTGGTCTGTTTACTACGCAATGGCTGCACCTCCTTGGGCCCTTCTCGACCCAGGTCGTCTCCAGATGCTACGTGAGCGCATCCTTGCTGGCTTCGGCGTCCTGCCGTTGGCGACACTGAGTGTGTCCTATACACTTTCCTTTCGCTTTGCGTATTTCACTTGCGTGCAACCTGTGATGTCTTGCATCGGATGTCCTTTTTCGTGGACCATGGATTATTGCCTCTCCAATACGTCTTTGTCTGTTCCGGATTTTGTTCAGTTGGTGGGTCCCTTGGAGGCCCATGAACGGGACTGTTCCGCTGCAGGCTACTTGGCGCGTGCGGCTGCACTGGGGATTTTGGCACAATGGGATATCTGGGCGGCTGCTCGGAATCTCCTGCAACAAAGTTATATTGAGTACCACGCAAGTTGTCCCGCATTGCTATTCGCTGCTCCCTCCTGCGAGGAACATGCCTGCAGCTTTGATTTATTGGACTGGATGGCGTCGCTGTTTTCCGACGATTCCAATGATGTCCTCTTGGAAGGTGTGGCGTTTTTCTGCACTTACACTCTGTTGGATTGACAAGGCCTTCGCTCTCTGCGACCTGCCAAGCTGGATTTCTTTTTTTTGCCTCTAAAATTTTTCTTCCTCTCCCATTCGTTGTCCTTCATGGGGACTGCTCCACAACGGAAGTCTCTGTTCTGCTCGGTCATTTTGAACTCTGTCTTCGTCCTGTGTCTTGGTCGATGGACTGCCCAGGGGAGGGTGTCTTGTGGTTTGTGGCCTCCTGGTCTGCCTTGCTACGTTGACTTAGGCCTGGCTGCCATGCTGCCTTTTTTGCGCACGTTACTTCGTGCCATTGTTTTTCCAGCCTCTGCTTCTGCCCGGCTATTTTAGAACTGTCTGCATTTCTGTCTTTCACCTTTTCTCCTGTTCCCTTTGGGCTACGTATGCACAACATGTACAAGGTCGAAAAACAACGTCCCTTGTTCTTGCTGATCTGGCCAGTCCCTCGCACTTAGACATAACACTATGTACAGCTGCCATGGAGAAATTCGGGTGCTTTTAATATTGTGATTTTCACGTTTAGAGACACTTGGAGAAAAAACCTTTCCAGAGAGAAGAGCTGTGCTTGTCTGATGATGTAAACCTTGCATCTAGATCTTGAGGTATGGGGGTTCACTAGTCAAAGCCCAGAGGTCTTCTGTTTTTATAATAAACTAGCTACTAGCACGGGGAGGGTGGTAAGGTCATTTAGCCCTATATCCACTGCTTTATGAAATGCTTTCCCCGTTTGTATTCTATGGAGTTGTAACTATGCTGATTATATTATCCTTATGCATTATGCTGATAGTACTGGCACGTGTACTGTATCTTAGAGCACGTTGTTGAAATAAACATTTTAACCTATACCGTGTCTCTTCTTACGCGCGTTGTGGACAGGTATGAGTGTGTGATGAAAGGGTGTTCTTGCTACTGCGAGTCCTGAGAGAGAGATACCGTGTTCTGGGTTGTCTAATCATTGGTAGCATTGGTGCTAATGAGACGCTACAGCTAGTCGGGTTGGGGTTTTAGGTGCTAAGGATTATGGTTGGCTCACCACTATATTCCGAGGTCCTATGCTCCTGTGCATAGCTCTGTGTATGTGCAGAATCCCTACAACAGTATCCGTTAGGGACTGTAGGTGCTCCCTGATGGGACTCAGGCACCCACGTATGGCATTGAGTTTGGCTGCCATGAGGTCGAAACCCAGTCGCAGCTGATCTGCCATCTTCTCCTGGCACCCTAACACATGGCGTTTGAAATCCATGTGTTGGTCGTGGGGGTCCTGGGAGGCAGCCGTGGTGGTGTGTGCTTCCTGCTGTGTGGTCTGTGCAGGGTGTGGGCTCTCCGCGATGCAGCTGGGCTGCCCTGCTCCTGAAGGTGGGGTGAGGAGGCTGTCCACGAGCCGTTGGAGTGTGTCTGGGCAAATGGGCAGGGTGTCCTCTTCATCATCACTGAAGAGATGTGTGGTCTGCTCTGCAGGATGTGTTGGTTGTCCCTCTGCAATGTAAGGGGAGATGCATGTTAACAGTGTGTTCCATGTATGTTGATGCATTGTCGGATGTTTACATTCAGACTGCATGACGGTGTACATTGTGACTGTTTTGGTGTAGCTGGCTATTTGATGGGAGTCAGTGGACATTTCGACTACATGACGGATGTGTGGTTGTACTCGTACATTATCATCTCACAGGGTCATGCATTGCCAGATGTGATTGGCCAGTTTTTATGCACTAGAGGCACCAGTTGTGTCCTCTGTCCTGTGGTGTAGGGGTTGCACTCTGTCCCACATTGTCGTCAATGTTGATGTACTGTGATTGCTATGTGTGTGTGCTGCATTGTTGGCAATTCGCTCCTGCAGCTCTGCATTGGCGGACCCTTATCCCTTTGAGTCGGTGTGCATTTGACTTGTGTGCTTTTCGGGGGCTGGGATGTTTGCGACTTGGGTCATTTGTGCTACTGGAGATATTTGGTACTCTTGTGCATTGTTTGTCTGCAGATGTGTTCTTGACGTCATGGCTCGTAGGTGCACGTGGATGTGTCAGAGTGTGACCTGATCCTTTACGGATGTGGTCCACACTCAGCCACCTCAGTGTCGTCTCGTGCACCATGTCATGTATTGTGACTTCAGCCATGCTATCTGTCATGCAGTGTCACTTGCATTGTCAGTGTGGCTCACAGAGCCGCTGCTTTTCTGGATTCAGCACATGTGCATGGGTAGGTTGTGGCTTTGGTGATATGGAGGGGGGCCCATTTGTGCACATAGTGGACGGGGAACTACTTGGTGTTTCTATGTGTGCTGCAGTGTGCCAAGGGTATCAGGGACATGTTCCACACTCATTGCGGGTGTGCAGTGTGCTGCACATGATTGTGCATGTGTGCCATTGTGCCCATCTGCCCCCGTCCCCCCAGTCCCTGGTGGTTACTCACCCTGTTGCTGTTGGGTCAGTTCATTTCAGGCTGTGTCCAGACCCCCAACTCCTTGCACCGTCTCCCCACTGATGACTGTGGCCACCATTTCCTCCAGCTCATCCAGCTCCTCCTGTGGCGCAGGACTCCCACCTCCAGTCGCCTTTGCTGCCTTCATGTTGGCAGCGAGTTTCTGTTTGGTTTGGCTGTGCACTTCATGCCAGCGCCTCTTGGCATCCTCCATTGACCTCCTCGCCACTCCGACTGCATTCACTTTGGTGACGATGGACTGCCATATTTCCGTTTGTGTTGCCAATGACGCAGTGGAGGTGACGAACAGTTGTTGGTAGTGTTCTATCACCTCCGTGACGGTGATCTGGTCTTCCTGCGGACTGAACCCCGTCTTCCTCTTCCTCTTCTCCTTGCCCTCCCCCGAACAGGGGGTTCCATGCTGGTCCTCCGTGGGGTTTGTGGAGTTCGGCTTGTCCTCTGCACTAGGTCCGGGGGCATCCATGGTGCTACGCAGTTTGGATTGGTTTTTGGGGTTGGTTTTTTGTTTGCTTTTATAGTGCATTTTCACGCATGATGCGTGGGTATTGCAGGCCTGTCGCTGGTTTTCGCTGATTTTGATATCGCGCTTTGTGGCATCGCAAATTTTTGGGCGGTCATGTTTCGCATTTTTTGTTTTTCGCGTTGGTTTTTACGCGGGCATTTGGCGGGTTATCATGCTGCTATCGCATGGTGCAGAGGAGTTGGGAATGGGACGTTAGGATGGTGTTATTTTCTCGCGATGGACTGCGATATGCAAGGTTGCGTTAAACTACATTTGCGATGATTATCACACATTCTTGTGAATATCCCCCATTGTGTCGTTAATGTGTGCCCTGTCCGACTCATGCAAGAAGGTGTGGCAGGTACAGCAGCTACGTAGGAGACAGCAGTGTTGGTGTTTCAGACGTGCTGTGTCAAGTACTGTCAGGGCTGGTGACACTAGATGTCGGAATGTCCCATTTCACATTCACATAGTCTGAATCTGTCTGGGGTGCACTCAGTTCGTACATACTTATCACGATACAACTACTTGGGGGCAAGTTGACTCTGCATGTGACTTGTTTTGTAAGCTGGTGTGTCAGGCCACTCATCGTTGGCGCTGTGTCAGTCAAATGTCAGATGTTGGAAACATCTCATGGGTGAATAGAATTGACAAGTGTCCCCTTTTATCTCATGTAGGAGGCGACCAAATGTGCACCGGCCCTTCACCTTGCTGGCGGACATGGAGGATGTGGACATCATCCGTAAGTTCTGGTTGGATCTGCAAAACCTCCAAGACCTATGTGCTCAATTGGAGCCCCATCTGAGGCCTCCCAGGACATATCCAACTGCTGTGTCAACAACATGTAAGGTGATGGCGGCCCTGCATTTCTTCGCAACTGGTATGTTCCAGTACACGGTGGCCAGCGCAGGTGGGATGTCGCAGGCAATGTTCAGCATGGTGCTGCGGGATGTGCTGTCCGCTATGATGGCATACAAGGACACTTACACCCATTTCCCACGGAGACAGGAATTGCCAGCTGTGAAGGCTGATTTCTATGACGTTGCCCACATCCCTAATGTAGTTGGTACCATTGACTGCATGCATGTTGGACTGGTTCCGCCACAGGCACGGGAGCACATATACAGGAATAGGAAGCATACCCATTCCATTAATGTGCAGGTTGTATGCCAGGCAGATATGATCATCTCACATGTCTGTGCCAGATTCCCTGGCTCAGCCCACGACTCATACATCCTGCGTAACAGCATCGTACCACAGATGATGGCAAATCTGCATCCTGACCATGCGTGGCTTGTAGGTGAGTTAGCTGAGTCAAGTATTGTGCTGTATGTGTGACATGCTGTCCACAGCTACAGTCATTTTACTAAATTGTTCTGTGTGTCTGGCACCTAGGTGACTCTGCATAGCCCAACCGGCCCTGGTTGCTGAGCCCACTGCGGAATCCCAGGACCCCGGGTGAAGTCCGCTACAAAGAGGCCCATGGGAGGACACGTCGTGTGGTGGAGCGGTCCTTTGGCCTTCTCAAGTCTCGATTTCGGTGCCTAGACAGGACCGGAGGTGCACTGATGTACTCTTCCCCAAAAGGTGTGTCAGATCGTGGTAGCATGCTGCACGCTCCACAACCTTGCCCTGTGCAAAGAGATCCCCCTGATCCTGGATGATGATCAGCAGCAGATGCCCCCGCCTGCAAACCCATACATGTCCAGTGACGAGGATAGTGGAGAGGAGGAAGGTGTCGACCTGCGTCACCAGCTCATCGCCCACTACTTTCCTTGAAGTTGAGTGACATTGTACAACAGTGCCATTGCATGGTGTGTTTGTAGTGTAGGAAATGCCTAGGGGAGCTATGTGACAGCTGCCTGTTGTTGGCTCTGTGCTGAGGGCTGATGTTACTGGGACAGGGTAGTTATGCACAGCCACATGATGTCTATGTCGATATCGTTGCTCATTGTAATGTGTGCAGGTTTGAGTACCTTGATGACAAGTGTTGTGTAATGGGTGTGATGCCATCAACTGACAGGTGAATGTTGTTCTCTTGTGTTTTCCTAGGTCCCTTCAGCCTCTCAATGCCTCGCAACAATCAGTGCACCTGGTACATTGTAATCTGAGTCAAGATTGTACATCCTGTGATAAACATGGAGCTGACACGAAAACATAGGTGTCCAAAGAGTGTTTATTTACAATTAGTACATGTGACAGGGAGTGATTATTTGCAAATAGGTGGTAAGTGAATCAATGAGTTGTCAGTGATGGTAGACGAGACAATAGAGTAGTCACCACATTGATGTGGTGACACAGTCCAACAGACGCCTGCCATCAACATGGCAGTGTGGGTAAGGATAGTCAACAAAGTCAATGCAAAGGTGAAGAGAGGTGCCATCATGGCTGGCTCTTTGACTGGCGTTTGGCTGGTGCTTTGCCATGTGATCCTCCCTTGTTTTTCCTCAGACGGCCTTTTGAGCGTTTGGCAGGGGGGGGCCTCTGCTGCGGGATCAGAAGTGTCTGAGGACACATCCTGTTCCAGCTCACGCGTCTCTGTGGCCGCAGGTGAGGAGGTGGGACTGTCATCCTGTGGGCCACTGGAGGGAGGTTGAGCTGTCCTTTGGGCCGCAGGCCGGTCCCTCAGGCACCCACAAGCTGACCCAAGAGGTCCACGATTTGGCCCCTGCGCGTGTCTATGGACCTCAGCAGCAGGCGGAGCTCACACGATTCTTCCAGAGCCTGGCCCGTGTGTCCCTGGGCTTGTTGGTATGCCCCAAGGACTCTGGCGATGCTGACCAGGGCTTCGGTCCCACTGTCCTGTTGATTTTGTCGCCCAGTTGCCCTCCCACCTGGCCTGCTGTCCCGGACCTGTGGCATCACCACTCGATGCACCAGCTGACTCTCCCTGCCCTCCTCAGATTGTGGGGTGGGGTGGGTATCCTCTGAGGGAGGGATAGTGTTGCAGGCAGAACTGGTGGTGGTGGTGGTAGTGGTGGCCGCACATGTCATTACAGCAGTGGTCAGCACAGTTGATGTTGCTGAGGTGGTGGTGGTGAGGACAGTGGGGGCCTGGGACATGCTGCGCCCTGGCACGCCAGATGGGCCAGCTTCTGTGTCCGCATCCGAGGAATTTAAGGAGTCTGCATCCGGGCCTCCATGTTCCGGGGGGGGGGGAGACTGGCTCTGCAGGTTGGTGTTGTCATCTGCAGCAGTCAATTCCTGGTCACCTGTAGTACAGAGGAGAAATGGTCATTGAAGTGTACCCCACAAGCTTGGTGTTAGATGTTTGGATGTTACATGTCATACACCACACAGTTTACATTGAGGTCACTTTGTATGACTGCACGGTACTGAGCATCATGACATGATGTGTAGGTACCTACATTACTTGTCCATGGTGTGACATGTCAATAGATACTATGCTCCACGTATAGATTGTGTGATTACAAGGACATGTCGTCATCTAACGACCAGCAGCACAACAACTTTTTGTGAGGCATCTTTGCTGTTTGCTCTGCATGTAAGTTCTCCATTCTGGGCATTTACTAGCCATTGTTGTCTCATGCATCCCTCTGTCATATCATGTTCTTTGCTTTATTTTTGAAAATGGGCATGCTTGTTTTGTTTTCATATGGGCCTTGATGCTCTGCCACCATGTCACTTACACATAGCATTCACTGCTGTGCATGATTGTGCCCTGAGTTACTTCAACATGTGATTTGGTGAGTCACACTTTAATTTCTGTGACAGTTACATATGCTAAGCTGTCTGCACACTGGAAGTGGCTATTGGATCTCTGCCAAGTTGGGTGAGATGTGAGGGCTGGTGTGGTCATATGGCTCCATGCTTTTTGAGAGGAATGGCAGGGTGCATTCACTGTCTACCTACCTGTTCTGTGACACAGTTGAGGGGTATTGCTGACACATGTTTCTGGGTGTGGGGGAGTGCTCCATCTTGCTGAGCTGTGGGACAGGGGGCCTGGTGGGAGTTGTAGTGCAGGCTTCAGAGACACAACCACCCCCTCCCTGTTAAGCTACCTACCTGTTAGTTTGATGAGGGGAATGCAATGGCTGCCACATGCTTCTGGATGGGGTGGGGTGAGTGCTCCATCCTGGTGTGCTTTGGGACAGGGGGCCTGGTGGGAGTTGTAGTGCAGGCTTCAGAGACACAACCACCCCCTCCCTGTTAAGATGGCTACCTACCTGTTAGTTTGATGAGGGGAATGCAATGTCTGCCACTTGCTTCTGGGTGGGGTGGGGGGAGTGCTCCATCCTGGTGTGCTTTGGGACAGGGGGCCTGGTGGGAGTTGTAGCGCAGGCTTCAGAAACACAACCACCCCCTCCCTGTTAAGATGGCTACCTACCTGTTAGTTTGATGAGGGGAATGCAATGTCTGCCACTTGCTTCTGGGTGAGGTGGGGGGAGTGCTCCATCTTGGTGCGCTTTGGGACAGGAGGCCTGGTGGGAGTTGTAGTGCAGGCTTCAGAGACACAACCACCCCCTCCCTGTTAACATGGCTACCTACCTGTTAGGTGGAGGTGATTAATGCAATGGCTGCCACATGCTTCTGGTTGGGGTGGGGGGAGTGCTCCATCCTGGTGTGCTTTGGGACAGGGGGCCTGGTGGGAGTTGTAGTGCAGGCTTCTGAAACACAACCACCCCCTCCCTGTTAAGATGGCTACCTACCTGTTAGTTTGATGAGGGGAGTGCAATGTCTGCCACTTGCTTCTGGGTGAGTTGGGGGGAGTGCTCCATCCTGGTGTGCTTTGGGACAGGGGGCCTGGTGGGAGTTGTAGTGTAGGCTTCACAAACACAACCACCCCCTCCCTGTTAAGATGGCTACCTACCTGTTAGGTGGAGGTGATCAATGCAATGGCTGCCACATGCTTCTGGGTGGGGTGGGGGGAGTGCTCCATCCTGGTGTGCTTTGGGACAGGCGGCCTGGTGGGAGTTGTTGTGCAGGCTTCAGAGACACAACCACGCCCTCCCTGTTAAGATGGCTACCTACCTGTTAGGTGGAGGTGATCAATGCAATGGCTGCCACATGCTTCTGGGTGGGGTGGCGGGAGTGCTCCATCCTGGTGTGTTTTGGGACAGGGGGCCTGGTGGGAGTTGTAGTGCTGGCTGCCTGTGCACATGCAACCCTGGGAATGTTGCTAGCTACCTTTGGGGTTATTCAGAGGGAGTGAATGTTAGATCTGTGAGACATGTGTTGGGGAGTGTGTGGTGCACATGGATGCATTTGGGCCTAGGAGGTGTAGCTTTGTGGTTGTGCAAGACAGTACATAGCAGTGTGATGGTGGACATTTGTTGTTACTTACCAGCCTCCACTCCCCCGGGTATTCCTGTGAGACTCTCTGGATGCAGTATGGCAAGCACCTTCTCCTCCCATGGGGTGAATGTTCTTGGTGGAATGGGAGGGCCAACGCCAGTCCTCTGAGCCAGCTCACGGTTCTTGTTGTTCCTCTCTTTCACCTTTTTCTTGAGGTCATGCCACGCTTCACGATCTCATTCTTGTTGCGTGGGACAGTCCCTACTGCATTGACCTTGCAGACTATCCTTTCCCACATTAGTGTTTTGGAGGCTAATGGTGTCTGTTGGACCATGCTTCCAAACAATTGTGGTTCTACTCTGATTACCTCGTCTACCATGACTGACAACTCATTGTCAGAGAATTTGGGCATTTTCTTCTGTGCCATGGTGTGTGGTGTGCAAAGGGGTTGGTAGTGAAGGTGTGAGAGTGGTTGTGGTGATGTAAGTGGTGTGTGTATGTGTTGTTGTGCTGGTGAGTTGTGTGGTGGTTTGCCTCTCCTTTGTGCTGTAGGCTTGGTTCCTTCAGTGGTGGAGTATTGCAAAGGATTGTGGTCAGGGAAGGGGCTGGATTTATACTCAGCTATGTGGGTGTGTCAAAATGGTGTATTGATGTCAGGTGTTTTGTGTGGGTTAACCTGGGATTTGTGGTTTTTTAACTTGCCATAGGAATGTGTCATTGGGGTGTATTAGATATTTTTTGGGGCTGCGGCAAGTTGCTGGGTACACTTGGTGGGCATGTTGTGTGTATTTTTTGTTTGGATGCAATGAATTTTCCGGAGCGCCCGCTGCGGTGGCTATACGACCGCCCTTCCGCCGGCTCTCCTATTCATCACTGTTTGTGATCGCGGCAGTCGGAAACTGCGGATTATTCCGCTGTCACCTCGGTGGTATCCTAATTCCACGTGCGGTCAATCCGTTGACCGTGCGGCGGTTTGGGCTTTTTCCGCCGCGAATCCGACTGCCGTGGACTGATTTTCGAATGCTCCGTACGCTACCGGCGGTCTTTCCTGGCATCGTTCCGCCGCGGTCTGATTTTCCTGGCGGTTAATCCTAATCGGACCGTTGGTTTTCCCGCGGTACATGCGTACGGTTGTTTCCCGCTACCATGGCAGTCCGGGTGCTTTTCCGCCGGCCATCGTAATAGGCCCCTAAGTTGGGATATTGCTAGATTGTTGTATTGGAGCAATGGGGGCACAGCTGGTTCACACATACCCGGTCATCTCACTGCCTATCTGGATCACAGTAAAACATGTACATTTGTATTATTTCCCTGGGTGTACCTTTTGGTGGATTCACTGCTCCTACATTTCAACAGACTGCTATACTGGATTGGTCATGGACAACAGACATCTGTGGGACTTCAAAATATTTATTCACATGTCCGTTGACATATTTGGAGACTGGACCAGTACTTGGCCATGCAATCCCCACATTACCTTGATGCCCAGTGGAGGGCCAGACAGAGTCCGTTATGGTTGACAAGTCCAAAGGATGAGGAAGAGTTCAGTCAGCAGTCTGATTGCTGTGTCATTGGTAACCAGACAAAATATGGCAGTCCATGTCGAGGTCCAAGGTGAGTGTCACAGAGTGTATCAGGGGACAGTGGAAGGTGATATTCCGGGGCATGATGCTGAGCCCAGAACCAAGTAGAAACTGGCCACTTGGCATAGATGAATGCTACCGCTTCCTTCTTTGCAATAAGGCAGAATCATCCACATCTTCGTCCTCTGATGTGTCATGTGCCTCACATGTGGGTGGTGGTAGATTGGCTGCAGCACCGTGAGGCACTGACACATCAGGGGGCGGAGATGTGAATGTAGAAGCAGCAGCATTCATCTGCGCCAGACCTTGCTGCAGCAATGCAGTGATGATGATCTGCAGGGCATGGAAGATTCCAGCTACATCTCGCTGGTGTGCAGCCTTGGAAGCCATTTGTTCCGCCTGCATCCGCTCCATGTTCTCCATTATCCTCCGCATGCGGCCCAACTCCTGGCTGCCATCGCTGGAGCCACTCTGACTGGACAATTGTTCCTGTCGCTGAGTCATGACTCCAGCGATGTCAGCCATGGAGTTTTGAAGAGCATTGAGCAGACTGTGGGTGTCCGTGATGTTTTGTAGGTGGTCCCGGATGGAACTTAGACACCCACAAACGGAATCAACTTTGGCCGCCAGGCTGTCAAACCCCACCTGCACCTGATGAGCCATCTCCTGCTGGAGCTCTAACACACAGCGTTGGAATGCCAGGTGTGGGTCCGGGAGGTCCTGGGAGACAGCTGTGGTGGTAGGTGCTTGTTGCTGTGTGGTTTGTGCAGGGGGTGGGGTACGCACGATGCAGCTGGGTTGCCCTGCTCCTGGAGATGGGGTGCTGATGGAGTCTAGCAGCTGTTGGAGGGTGTCCGTGTCGATGGTGGTGAATTCCTCCTCTTCATCAGTGAAGAGTGGGACAGGCTGCTGTTCAGGAGGTGATGTTTCTCCCTCTGCAATGTAAAGGGGAGATGCAGTTTAACTATGTGTTTCATGTGTGATCATGCATTGGATGAGTTTACAAGTAGACTGCATGACAATGTACATTGTGACTGTTTGGGAGGAGCTGCCTATTTGTTGCAGGATGTTGACGTTTTCTACTACATCACAGATATGAGGTTGTACTTGTACATTGTCATCTGACAGTTTACAGCTATGACAAATGTGATTGTACAGTTTATACACACAAGCGGCACCAGTTGTGTCCTCTGTTCAGTTGTGAAGGTGATGCAGTTTGTCCCACATTGTAGTCAATGTTGATGAGCTCCTGTTTTTATGTGTGTGTGCTGCCTTGTGGGGTACTCGCCCATGCAGCTTTGGTTTTACTACCCCTTATCCCTTTCAGGCAGTTAGCCTTCACTTCTGTGCATTTACAATGCTGAGATGTTGCAGGCTGGGGTAAATATGTGTCTTGGTCAGAGTTGGGACACTTGTGCATTATTTTTCAGCAGATGTCTTGTTTACCTCATGGGTTGTATGTACACGAGGATGTGTCAGAGTGTGACCTGCTCCTTTAGGGATGTGGTCCACACTCAGCCACCTCAGTGACGTGGCCTGTACCATGTTTTGATGTTTGGGGTGCAGGCATGCTATTCATCATGCACTGTCACTTGCCTTGTCAGTGTGGCTCACAGACCTGCACCTTTGCTGTGTACTGCACATATGCATGTGTTTGTTGCAAGATTAGTTATGTGTGAGTAGGGCCCCCTTTAGGTGCATTGGCTACTAGGGCCTACTTGCTGTTTCAATGTGTGCTGCACTATGCTGTACACATGTATATCCAGGTAGCTTTGTCTATTGTGATTTGTCTTGTGCTCATGTCGTCAGTCATGATTTGTCTTGCATGCATTGCTTACTGCCCTCCTGTTGGCTTACCCGTTGTGAGTATGGTGCTGCGTGAGTTTCTATTGTTGTTGCTGGCTCGACAGACAGTGTCAACAACACCCATTACCCTCAACGTTGACCCCACGTGTGGTGTGTAAGTGGGCCTGGATTTGATGGATGTGGATTCCCTAATGCGTTTTTGTGGTGCTCAGGCCTTGTCACCGCCACCCTCCCAACAAATGCAAATGGCAGGGTGATGTGTGTTTGTGTATGTGCCACGCAGCTGCTCACATGGATGATACATGCTGTCCTGGTTACGAATATTCAATGCATCGCTTTGCGTGTGGGTGATGACAACCATGACTGCATCTTTGTTTACTGACACAGTTGACTTATCAAACAGATAGGTTTACATGCACATAATGGTGTAATGGGCAACTCACACCAGGACTGAATGGTGTTTTCTGTATGGCAGAAGTGTACACTTGAGAGTGGAGGTGTGCAAATTGACCTAAGGGGTGAGTGTGCCATTTTGCTAGTTGTCATTATTTGTTGCAACTTTGCTATCCTTGCTTGTCATACTTTGGTTGTCTTACTTCTTTACAGGGACATTGTAGTTCTGTGAGTCTGGCACACAGACAAGTCATGCAGTACAGATTTGGTTGACACATTCCTGATATGCATTGTCCCCGCACTGTGGTGTTGTAGGCATAGACCCCCTGCTCATTGTATTACATCGTCTTTTGAGTGAAGTCTGCTGTTTGTGTGCATTGTGGGATATGGACCTTGGGGCCATTAGGCTGCATGATCAGTTTGTTGTGGCATTGCATGTGTTTCTGATATGCAGACCCAGTAGATGGTTTCTCACTTGGTGTACACACAGTGACGGCTCACAGTGGGAGTGCTGCAGGGCGGGGGTGCGGGGCGGTGGTGCGGGGCGGGGGAGGGGCAGGATGGGGTTGAGGAAAGGGGGCCATGTAGACATCCTGCCAAATCTCCAGTAAATGTGTCTGCCTGCTTGTCCATGAGATGCAGCCCTGTGTACACAGTGACAGCTTGCAGTGAGAGTGCTGCAGGGTGGTGGTGCGGGCGGTGGTGCAGGGCGGAGGAGGGGCAGGATGGGGGGTAGTGGAGTTGGACACATGACGGGCTGGAGTTAGGTGAGTAAATAAATTATTTGAACTCTTTACCTTGCACTTGATGCATCGCTGAGTTTGCGATGCAGCAAGCGCAAGGTAAATAGTTAGGATTATTTATTTACTTACCTAACTCCAGCCCGTCGTGTGTCCAACTCCTCTACCCCCATCCTGCCCCTCCCCCGCCCCACCACCCCGCACCACTGCCCTGCAGCACTCTCACTGCAAGCTGTCACTGTGTACACAGGACTGCATCTCATGGACAAACAGGCGGACACATTTACTGGAGATGTGGCAGGATGTCTACATGGCCCCCTTTCCTCAACAGCACGCATATACAAATCGTCTGCACAGGGCTGCATCTCTCTGATACTAAACATGAGGATGCACTGTGTGTGTGACTGATCATGTGCATGAGTGGGCATGCCACCACCAATGTCAGCAGACATGCAGCATTGTGCAAGTGTGTCTGCGTTGTGTGCAAGACTGTGTATGTGCAGTTGTGTCCCTCATGATGCACATGCACATTCTTGCACACAACTCCGACATACGGGCACATGCATATGCGTGGTGTTGAGGCATGGGGGCCATTTTGACAGCCTGCTGCATCTCCAATCAATGTGGGCCTTTGCTCTTTCACGTAGCCCTTATTTTGCGGTCTGATATGATACTTGGACTATATTTGTTTGACTTTTCTGTGCACATTTCCAGGTCTGTGAGCCCACCAATATGTGTCTTGCAATGTATTGGTTGGGTAGGGTGATATGTGTCTATGCCACCAGGGCCAAGGGTATCCGGGACATGATCCGCAGTCATTGTGGGTGTGCACTGCAATATATTTAATTGTGCATGAGTGCCATTGGGTCCATCTCCCCCCGTCCCCCAGTCCCTGGTTGGTACTCACCCTTTTGCTGTTGTGTCTGGTCGTGTTGAGCAGTATCCTCCTTTCCCGGAACTCCAACCACCGTCTCCTCGCTGATGACTTGGGACACCTGTTCCTCCAACGCATCCAGCTCCTCCTGTGGCGCTGGACTCCCACCTCCAGTCTGCATTGCTGCTTTCAGGTTGGCTGCATGTTTCAGCTTGGTCTTGCGCTTGACATCATGCCAGCGCTTCTTGCAGTCGTCCACTTTCCTCCTCACCTCTCCGACAGCATTCACCTTGGCCATGATGGACTGCCATATTACATTTTTGGTTGCCAATGACACAGTGGAGGTGACAAAAAGTTGTTGTTGGTGTTCTGTCACCTCCGCAATCAGGACTTGGTTTTCCTGCTGACTGAACCGCGCCTTCCTCTTCCTCTTCTGCTTGCCCTTTCCCTGGGTCTCTGGCTGGTCCTCCTGGATGTTTGTGGGGTTGTTGTTGGCCTCTGTGTTGGGTCCAGCTTCCTCCATGCTTCGTCTCAAATGCTTCTTCTTTTTTTTTGTGTTTGGGCTGCATAGCGGGCGTTTTATAGTGATTTTTCCCGCCTAACGTGAAAAAAGGTGCGCTGACGCTAATTAGCGTGCCGTTCCTGGGCGCTAATTGGCCCATCGCCACTTTTTTAACGTTAGCATGACGATTTTTATCGCCGTGCCGCTAATCTTATCGCCGGACATTGCACCCGGTAGGGGAAACTATCACCTGTTAGCGGCGTGTTGTGAATACGCCGCTAACACAGCGATAATTTCCCGCGGTACACGGCGATAAGAAAACTCACGCTAACTGAGGTTAGCGATAGTTTTCGCCATATGTTGAGAATATCCCCCAAAGAGTGCATTGATGTCAAGGGACATATCAATACAGTTAATGGGACATCTGTCATATTTCTGCAGATGGCCCACTCCACCAACTGACTCGGGACCTAAAACTGTTGATTATCTTTGTACGTTTTGGTAAATGATGTAACTTTTTAAACAGATACATTTTTTGGGTGCCTTTGTAATCTATGTTTTGAATGTTTGATATACTTAACAGCGCATTGGCTTTATGGTTTCCAAGTGAAATTGAAATGACCTTCAACCCGGGTGTTGTTAATTGGGCATTAAGGAGTCAAGAGAAGGATTTTTACAATTAAGTTCAGTAACCACAGACATGTTCCAGTAAAAGCCAACAGAATATGCAACACACAATTGCAGGTTTCCTATGTAATGTATTTTTATAAAACATTTAATATTAGACAACTAGGCAACCAATTAATAACTACTGATAATAAAACAACCAAACACACAATATTTTGATATCTACAACTACCCAGACAATCGCAATTTCTTTGAATCTGAGACTAGATTAAGAATGATGGATGGTGTATATTTGAAATTCAACTACACCTTTCACACTCTTCCATACATACTACATATAGAAAAGGGAAGCACCTCTCAGTACATTTTAGGGGGAATATCTTGTATAAGAACTGACTCTGTGACAAGAGACAAAGAATAGGGGTTCAATCGCATTCAAGCTACAGAGAGGGCTTTATAAATTGTGGATCACTGTCAGAGTCTATACTTTTCATTGATTTTTTCCTTGACAATCTAGTGGTAATGGAACATAAAGTATGCTTAGCAAGTAATAGAGAAGTCAGCAATGAAGGTGAGACTCTTGTATGCATTGAAAAAGAAGGTGAAATAAAGAATGAGGTGTGTCCACCTCTCCCCAAGTACCAGGTTAATAAACAAAAAGTAAAGAAAATGTAGCTGACCCAATCTTCTTATTCCTCTGCCACAGGTTCGTGCAAAATTCAGAGCCATACAAATTGCAACAATTTCCCTCTGGTCTCGTTCTCCTCATACGGGTCTGGTGGCTCAGTGGACTAATGTGTCCACTGCAGGGGCCTGTGTTCGACCTCTTGGTCACAGGTGGTTCAAACCACTGCGGGTCCACTCAGCCTTTCATACATCTGAGGTCAATAAAATGAGTACCATTGAGTTGGGTAACTAGAAACATCTGTTATTCAGCGCCAAGATACCTAGGGGTGAAAGTGCGCTTTACAAATACACGTTATGTTATACGTAGACTCCTATAACCTCACACTGTTCTTCTTGCATGTAGTATTCTACATATGACAACGAGTAAGATTGTGGCCATCCTTAGAGGCAGGACTATGGTAAAAGCATTTTAGAAGATATCCAGAGAAAGCAAAGGATTCCTCTGAAGAGGTTAGGAGGAAATTTCTGTAAGTGATATTCATAACATGTATAGTTCATATTCTTTGGCGGATGGTTAAGGTCGATCCAGTTGAGATTTCCCGTAAATTGGAGTGTTTGTTGCAAGTATTTTACCACCAGTGCTTAATTTGAGCCGGTGCTTTCCGGTCCTCAGCACCAGCACTTAATTGGTTTCCGGTGCTCGGCACCTGCACCTAATTATCAACACCATATTTAGAACAGTCTGCCACATGGTGGCGCTGCTCATCTAATTTAGAGATGAGCAAAACAACGATTGTTTAGGAATACAATATACATTAAAATTGCTGATACCTGCCTCCCCAGCATTCCTTTAGTTTTGGGGGCCTGGAATAATCTGAACTGTCGCATTTACATGCCAGAGAGATGGTTAGTAGTGGTTTTGGCAGCGATGACAAGAGCGATGGGTGGTGCAAGCTGCAGTGGCCTCCTGGTCCGAGCCCTGGCACTTAATATTTTACAAATTAAGCACTGTTTACCACCTGAAGGATAAGAGTCCATTATAAACAATGGTTTCAACGGGTTAAGGCTGGGTAGATTTTCTTGCAGTGAATATGATCAAAGACGAATACTTTTAAGGAAATTCCAGGCTTATAGCCTTCGCATGAGAGTGGTCTGTTATGCGGTTGCCTGTTGACAGATGCACACGGCTGAATGTATTAGTGTACAATGGTGCTGTTGTTCTGAGGAAGGTGGAGTAAATCAATCAGAAGCAGCAAAACGCTGCGTCAACATTTAAAAGCAGTCCTTGTAAACACACTAAGGACTCATCTGATGAATTAGGATCACATGCTTTTTTTCGTATATTGATGTTCGCAACAAAGATCCAATTGTGTCATATGCATGTGTCGAGTATTTATGCTTTCTTATCATAGGAAAGAAATGTTAACATTTTTGTTGTGACTTATAATATAATTTTATTTCAATGTTTTAATAAATTAAATATATATACAGCCGTATGTTTGGTTAATCACAATATATACTGTTGGTAATGTATTAATTATACATACAAGTTCAGAATGCCACACATATATATCTCCGTGAGATTTGGTGGTTGGCTTGAAAATCTACTTTACTATTTGTTTAATTACCCTTCCCCTCGTTGCTCAAGTGGTTTCTGTTTTGTGGGTCCACACATATCTCATCCTGCTGTCCTCAAACATATCTGTCTTGATGGTGGTGATCAATCAGAGGCAGAGAAATATTTCAGTGCTTTGAAAAAGAAAAAAAATCTTACCAATCCACTGGCAAGTGATTGCTGTGTTACATCATGACACCTTTATCTCCAGATGTAGTGCAACAGTTCTAATTATAAATGGAAGGACTACTTATGAAGCAAGATTTTCAGGGAGTACAGGTAAACAGTCCCAGGTTTCAAATTCTAGAGAACCCTAATTCCACACATTCCACCTGTATTGGAAAGCAAGTTTGAAGGAGCCATCCATGTAAGAACCCTCCAAAGATGTCTACAATAGAGACACTTCCTACCTCGACTCAGGAGGCTGCTATTCCACTTGTAGCTTTCCACTGATCCGCACCTGATAAAAGGGGTACCTAATGATTCATTTGTAATGGACAGAGCGGTGTAATCCATTGATGTCAATTCATGGATCATAATGCTAGGGGTAGCCGAAGTGACTCACATAACCATGTTCTGACCTAATGACATCACAGGGAGTCATAATCACATAATTTTTGGCACCTGGGGGCATATTACCAAGGAATAGCGATAATTATCGCTAACCGCGCTTAGCACGACTTTGTTTAACGCCGCCTATCGCTGGAAAATATCGCTGAGATAACACCCTATTAACAAGGTTTATCTCCATAGCAATAAAATTTCCAGCGATAGCGGCAAAATGTGAGAATATCGCTGGAAAAGCAGCGATATTCTCGCATTATCGCTAAGGTGGATTCAGCATTAGAATCCACCTCCTATACTTTAAACAGGTAAGTCATCCTCACTAGCAGGTGATAAAATATAGCGATAAACGCGCTTAGCGCGAATTATTTTATCGCTTCGCCTGCCTTGCTAATAGGGGGTAGTGGTGTTAGCGACTGTTTCCAGTCGCTTAGTAGGGAACGCCTTCCTTGCATGTCATTAGCGATAATTATCGCTGACATGCAAGGCGATGTAAATCCCGGCCTCTAACGCCTGAAAGCTGTCGCTAATGCCTGTTAGTGACAGCTTGCTAATAGGGCGATAAAATTATCGCCGCTTTAGCGGCAAAAAGTGCCGCTAAAGCGGCGATAAAGCCCTTGATAATATGCCCCTGAATTCTCTCAGGGAGTGTTGTTACTTTACCTTAATCCTAATGAACATTACAATAACTGGCATTGCTGAAGTTAGGAGCCTCTTAAGTAGACAATTTTACAATGACACAATGTGAGAAAATGGCTTTTTTGGCTGAGGGGAGATGAGCCCTTCTCCAGCAACCGCCACAAACCTTGTCAAGGTGAACTACAAAAATCACTAAATTAACCTGTGCTTAACTTAACTGTCAGGCTTAACTTAGAGGCAATGTGTAAAGTATTTATGCAGCACTTAAACAGTGATAAAGTGCAAACACAACACAAGAAAAATCACACATCAATTTAGAAAAATAGAGTGCAATTTAATTTATTATTTGACACAAAAACAACACAGATACAGTCAGTAGAACAAGAGTTATGAATTTTTAAAGATTAAAGTGAAAAATAGCATCCAAAAGATCAAAGCGCCAACTGTGGACATGTGGTCACGCGATCCCAGGTCAAAGTCAAGGGTTATGGCTACCCGTGATGGAGCGCAGTTTGAATACACAAAGTGGATTGGTCGAGGTTTCCACATACCTTCAGACTTAGAAGAATATTTGAGAAAAAATATTTGAGAAGGTAAAGTTCAGTTGGGCAGGACAGCTGGCTGTGTCCTAGAAGGAGGCGTCATTGTTGGACAGCTGCTGGAAGAAGTTGCAGTGAAGATTTCTATGTTCTGACAAGTCTCTTTTATGGAAGTTGATAATCTCCAGTGGGACATTGCTGCAGGCTGTGGCTGATGACGGCTCCATGAGGCTGCATACTGCTTCTGCGAGGGGCTGCTGAACAGGATATGCTGCTGCGGAGAAGAACATAGCAGACGTTACCGCAGAGTCAGGCTGACAGACGATTCACCTTGGGTGGATCTGTCAACAGGTAGGTCCCAGTCTCCTAAAGGTTCTCAGTGTACTTTTTGGCAGACAATTTTCGAAATCCCAAGTTTTGGATTTGAGCTATTTGGTCACTTTTAGCCTCGCTTACAAGGGTCCAGGATTGGAGGGGCACCACTTGGAGGGACAAGACTCATTCAGACTGACTCCAGGTGCAGGTTCAAGATTGTTGGAGCCTTTTCTGTCCTTAGGGCTCTGATCAGGAGTCCAGCCATCTAGCCCTTGACATCACTCTGGAAGTCCTGGGTTCAAGCAGCAAAGCAGGTCTAAAGCAAAAGTGCTATCCTTTGAGGGCACAGAGCAGGCTTCAAGCAGCAGGGCAGTGCTCCTGAAGCAGCAGGGCTGTCCTCTGAAGTACACATCAGGCTGCAGGCAGCAGGGCAGTCCTCTGATAGTCTTTCACAGGTCCATGAGTGAACTGAAGAGTGTGTCTGCAGATCCTAATTTTAAACCTGGTGCCAGCTTTGAAGTGAAAGAAGCTTCTGGAGTTTCACTCCTCCGAAGTTTCTGGAACTTTCTGCCTCCCTGCCCTGATCTCAGGATATGTGGGGTCTCGAAATGCTGGTGTGAAAATGTTTTTTGTGTAGGCTGAGGCAGCTGCTTTCAAGTGCACAGCTTTGCCCCTCATCCTGCCAAAACCCAGTCCCCCTATCATGTCGCTGACACAGAGTAGTACACAAAGGCCAACTGCCAACTACACTTAGTAAATGTATCTCAGGACAGGCTGCAGGCACCAAATGGTAAGGACAAGAAAATGCCAACTTTCTGAAAGTAACAATGCAAAGAGGAACCCCCCTACACCATAACTCCTTCAATAATTGCAGTGGCTACGTAATTACTCTGAGCCTAAACTTTCAGCAACACAACTGATAGTTTTCAGAGAGTTATTTCGAGATTATCACACACCTGTACACAGACCTAAAAGTTTACTGAACTTTTTGTAAGCACAACTAAATTGACACAGTATAGACACAGACATTATGAGCAATTATAAATAAAAGACATTACTTGTTTTTAGACATGTAGCACATGCACAGGTATGAGCTCAAATGTGGACATCTGGTCGTGCTTGAAGTTCAGGTGGACCCTGATGAAGCGCGGGTCGGATACAAGGACAAAGTCGTGGCCTGCTGCAAAGTACCTTTAATGCATCATCAAAGGGGACCCGATGCGTGGAGCAAAAGAGGCGATGCACTGTCATCTATCCTTGGGATGTAGGCAATGCGCCGGTTCCGAGCTGTGCAAAGTTGGGATGCATCGAAAAAGTAGGTGATGTGCTGTGCCAATGGAGAAGCAATGTACTTGATCCTTGCAGCAGCTGCGATGTGTCGTCGTCAAGGGAGATGCGTCGGTTTCAAGTGGCACAACAACAACAAAGGCGATGCATGAATTCTGACAATTGAAGCACTTTATACCCACTTCCAAGGACCCAGGACTGGATTGACAGCACTTGGCAGGGCAAAACTTGCAGCAAGCAAAGTTCAGGTGCTATTGCAGGTGGATGGTGAGTCTTTGATGTCCCTGAGACTTAGAACAGGGGGCAAGCCAACATGCCCTTGGAATCACTCTGGGTTCAAGTTAGATGGCTCAAGTCCGTCCTCCACAGGGCAAAGGGTAGTAGGCAGCAGGGCAGTACAGCAGAGAAGCAGTTCTTGCAGAGCAGCAGTCCAGCAGAGTGGCAGTCCTTCCTCCTGGCAGAGTTCTTCATAGGTCCAGTAACTGATTTGGTGGGGTCAGAGACCCAGTACTTATATCCAGCTGTGCATTTGAAGTGGAGGTAATTTCAAAGAGGGGCTTTGAAGTGCACAGAGGTCCTCCCTCCCTCCGAGCTCTGGCTCCAGACTCAGTACATGGGAGTTTGCAGCCCTTTGTGGGGGGACAGGGCTCAGCCGACATGCCCGGACATGCAAAACCTAAAAGGACATGTCCTACCTTTTGATTACACAGCACCCCGCCCTATGGGCTACCTAGGGCCTACCTTAGAGGTGACATATTTAATAAAAGGGGAGTTTCAGGCTTGGCAAGGAGTTTCAGGCGTGTCAAGTTGACATGGCAGTGTACACTGCACACACAGGCTCTGCAGTGAGACATATTTACACTGCCTGAGACATGTTTAAAGTGCTACTTGTGCGGGTGGTCCATTCAGTGGTGCAGGACCACTAGTATCATTTAATTTAGAGGCCCTGGGCACATGTAGGGAACTCTACTAGGGATTTACGGGTTATAGGTAAATTAAATATGCAAATTGTGGATAAGTCAATCAAACCATGTTTTAGGTCAGAAGCGCATAAACGTTAGCACTGATTGGCAGCGGTAAAGTGCTCAGAGTCCTAAGGTCAACAAAAAAATTCAGCAAATAGATAAGGAAAGCAGGCAAAAAGTTTGGGGAAAGACCACCCAAGGATGTCAGGTCTAACAGTTACTAACACAAATACAGTTCTATTTTATATACCACCTACAGTTTAAATAAGGTGCTGACATGAAAGGAACATTACAAGTGTCTCTTTTGAATTGCATGAAAAAGTATTTGTTTGTTGGGTGAGGAGAATATAGTGCCAGAAAAAAACACAAAACAACACTGGGAAGCCAAATTATTAATACCACGAACTGCCAAGATTAAATGGTTTCCCTAGTATATATCGCAAGCATAAAATGTACAGGTTAATTAAAGGCAAACAAAAAGAGTTAAAAAACAATATTAGTTTTGTCCACCTGTATTTCTTGAAGAAACACGTACATTTAATGTGAACTATTATACTAACCTAAGTTATTCCTTAGCATTAATACATTATGTGACACTTGTAAGGTAATATTGCTCACTAAAGCACATATGTGAGATTTTATTCAAACTCATACTTTCCCATCTATTCATAATAATGAAAATTAGCAACATCTTGTTTAAAAATGTGTATATTTTTATTTAGATTCTCTATTTTATTCAGGAGAGTATATATTGCACTGATGTACTTATTTGTTTTACAGAGCTAAGATGTTGATGCCTTGGGTCACAGTTGGACCTACAGAAAGTAAACAGTGCAAAGCACCGCTCTGTTTACCTTCTGGTCTTGGCACTGTCTTTGCCACCATGAAGTAAGGGTCACAAAGGCAGTGTATGAGGCAAGCCAATGTTTGCATTTGTGACCCCGGGCAACCCCTCAATGCCATCCATAACTTTATACAACAACTCAAAGTCACTGTAGAAATGCTCTCTCAAAGATGAAAATAATTAAATTGACCACCAAATTCGTACTCAATCTGCAATCTAAGTAAATGGAAATATAAATGCCACGTTTCACCTTTTGTTTATCTGGGAACTAGAAAAAACAAGCATTTGCAATGCAAAAGGTCTCGCATTTACGCGAGTTTGAGCTATTGACATTGCAAATGACAATGCCTTTTATTTTTGTTTTTTAAAACATAAATAAAAGGCATTGTCATTTACAATGCCAATAGCTTAAACTCGCGTAAATGCGAAACCGATTGCATTGCACATGCTTGTCTCTTGCTGGAACCGTAATCCTGCCTTCCTGTCCCTGCTTAGAGGGCAGCTAAGGAATGCGCTTCCCTGAGATAAGCACCTGATTTATGAGGTCTTTGAGCTCGACACAAAGGCCCATCGATGTTTACAATCCCTTGTGTTCGCACTGAAAGGGGGGGTTTTATGGCCTTCACAGTCGCCTGCCAGAAGCTTTTTAGATTCTCAGCTATGTTTCAAACAAAGTAAAGACTGGGGAATAAGTCCTTCCCTAGATGCGCCGTGGGGTATGAAAGAAGCACTCTACGCGTTAGATAGGCCGGTATATTCCGAAATTGAAAAAAATGCGGCTTACATTCTTTAAAGATCTTGCACTCGAGCGTGGAGCAGTTCATCCGCTTATAATAATTTAACAAGCACAAGCGCACGCCTCGCGCGTCAGCAGAGGGAGGGGCGAAAGGAGGGGGCCAGCGCGATTCCCTTGCGGGAGCGAGAGGCAAGGCGCGATAATTAACATATGGCGCCAGCTGCTCACTCCCGCAAGTGAATCGCCAGACGTGCACGCGTTGCCATTGGAAGCAATGCAACGCGTGCACGTTTTTGCAGGGAAAGCTGTGCCGATTTCTAAAGGTCTCTCCTAAGCAGCGCATGCGCGCTGCGTAGGCGAGACCTAATGAAAGCCATCCAATAAGGATAGATATAAAAATAAATGGGTCTACTAGACACGGAGTCTAACTTCTACAATTTCCAAGCTAAAGTAATACCCTCTAAAAGTAAAGCCTTCATTGTGAGAATGTAAGTGATAAGTCAGACAATGGTTTATAAAGGAGGCATTCAAGGAGCTAAAAAATGAATGGTAGGCTACCAGAAGGAGCTAGGGAAATAATTACTGAAGTATACAAAAACGTGATGGATAGAATGCTTGAATTAATCTCAGCCACTGCTCATTACTTGAGGCCACATCCGAATCCATCGTTATTTTGCAAGCCATACTACTTCAGTTTGGACCCAGCCATATGCAAATCCCATGCTTGACCCATCTCCAATAGGAACAGTCCATCCCCAACTGCCAGGCCAGTTCCTCCCTGTTCTGAAACACAAGCAAACCAAGACAATGTTTCCCTTATTAGAACTCATCAGTCAGGTATAGCTTCTTTCCGGTGGCACAGTTTGCACTGCACTCACATCTGGGCATATCCGTTTCACTTAGGACATCACTCTGAAGTATACAGAAAAGTAATGATGGAATGCTAATCTCAGCCATGGTAATTACTTGGGGACATATCCCAGTCCCTCAGTATATTCCACACCACTCCATGTCAGTTTGGATCCAGCCATAAGCAAATCAGCCTTGACTCTGCTTCAATAGGAACAGTCCAGCTCCAACTGCCAGGCCAGTTCCTCCCTGAACCAGAGCACATGGAACCCAAGACTGGCTTCACCCTTATTAGAGGTCTCTTGCTCACTATGCCAAGTCATACCTGGCCGATGAGCCCAGATGGCATTGCTTGGAATTGCCAGTGATTTTCCAGCATACAGACCATCAATAGGGGCCATTCTATATTTTCAAATCCCCAGCATCAAAGGTTCTAGATATGAATCACCAATACTGACAAAATGACTGCATTGAACAAAGTAAGTTCAATATGATTTATTTTAATTTCAAGTTAATTTAATGTAAGTAAGATTTAGGGACACACAAACTAAAGGTCATTTTAATAAGGACAGGAATTATTTATTTAATATAATTGAGTTTATTTACTTTAATTAGTTCATCAAGGTTAGGATTTATAACTGAAGTGTTAGAGTTGGCATGAGGCTAAGGCAAATTTTTGTTATAGTTCATTTAATTAACATAAACAAATTAAATAATGATGTTAAGTTAGGAATTTGCATGAAGTTGGGCTCAAGTTATACTCATTAATTGAATTTAATGTAATTTAAATACATATGTATATAAATGCCTCTTACTGCATAATCACCTGCAGGTTTTTGGACTGATGCTTTTGGTTTTTCTACTCTGAAGGTGCAATGAGTCCTGCCAAACAGACCTTAATGCAGGTGCTCTGACTCTGAAAACATGTATATCTAATTGGGGAACACACAATTGGCATAAGTTAACTTACTTATAAGTCTCTAAGGTATAGTACCAGGGGTCCCTAGGTCCTGAGTGTTGTGTCCCTCATGGACTGCAGGACTTAGTTTGCCATCACGAGTGTTACACAACAAATCATGACTCCCAGTCCGCCCTTGCAGGCTGGCAGTGTAGGTTTAAACTGCAAACTTGACTTTGGCATTTAAAGCAATGGCAAAGCTGAAACTTTCCTTTTTAATATTATAAGCCACCCCTATGGCAGGGTGCATTATATTAAAAAGAAGGATATATGTTTTATTAACTTTACATGCCCTGACAGTGAAAACTCCAAATTGTTGCTTATATTCTGAAAAGGCTGGTAGCCCTATTGGTGAGTATGGAGTTACACACTGACAACTCAGCAGTGCTAACTTCTAAATGCAAATACTGCATATGGTACTTCCAGGTATCAAATGAATTGCAGCATTAAACCCGATATATTTTTACACAAATGACAACTTTAGAAAGCTGCCACTTTGTTTCCCAATGTTTACAGTAGCTGTGGAGTCGCCAGGTAGCCGCCCCTCTGGGTTAGGGTAGGGAGCTCCACACACCAAGAGAAGGGTTCTGCTCTGTTGGTAATGAGCAGAATGGTACATTCTGGGCTAGCTAGATGCCACAGTTTGCATGAAGTCATTGTTAGGTGTTTGGGGACCTGGTAGCCCATTGGCTAGTTAGCTGCAAAATCCCCCATAGCTTGTAGTGGGCATAAAAGTGGCACCCTGGCACTCAGACCACAGATCACACCTGGACTGAAGAAGGACTGCCCTGCTTTTCCCTGGGCCGAATGAGGAGAGGCTGCACCAAAGGCTGAACAGCACCTGCTGCATCTTGGGCTAGAAATGAAAGGACTGTGCAGGTGCTATCCAGCTGGAGTTCAAGTCATCCCAAAGACAGAGAAGGTGACTCCAAGAGTCATTTTGCTGGCTCCCTGGTACAGTCACATGTCTATAAAAGCTGAGAAACCTGCTCCTCTCTCTTAGAGCCCAGAGCAGAGTAGTCTGACAGGCGCTGGATGCTGAGGTGAAGCTGGTGGACTGAGCCAAGACCCACAAAAGTTGCACCGGAGTCAGTTGGGCCCAGGATAATCGCCTGACTGCAGGTTATTCACCCAACACAGGATACTTCTAGTTAAAGGGAACTGCAGTGTTTGCTATAACCAGAGAGAATATAGCTTGCTACAACGTATGCTTTTACATCACGTTCCATAACAACACGGTCGTTACAACGACCGCGTTGTTAGAACGCAATACCTTTACCACGCAAGTCATTAGATCGACTTGATCTAGATGGCGCTCCAACCTTAGGAATAGTATAATTTACTATTCCAACGCCACCCTGCGCAACAGTAGGGAAGGTGTTGGAATAGTAAATTATACTATTCCTTAGGTTGGAGGGCCATCTAGAGCAAATCGATCTAATGACTTGCGTGGTAAAGGCATCGCGTTGTAACAATGCGGTCGTTGTAACGACCGCGTTGTAAAGGTAACGCGATGTAGCAGCCGCGTTGTAAAGGCTGTTTCCCAACCAGAGACCAGTAGACCACTAGCAGTTGGTTTTGTGCATGGCTTCACCTGGGGTTGGTGGGGCATCGACCCTTTAAGCCAAAGTCACCCCTCCATGTTCTTGGACCAAGGGGTGGCCACAAGAAAAGCCCTTACACCCACTCAGCATCCACAGCAAACTTGAGCACCTTCAGTAACCTGCATCCCTGCTTCAGGACCACTACATTGACATTTATGTCAGTGCCCCCATAGAACTTGGAACTAGACTGGAGACTGCTTAAACGTCAAGGTGAGTGTTCAACTGGTCCTGCCTGGACCCTGTGACTGGCAGCTTATCAGAGATCGACCCCACAAGACAGGCTATATAGCCATTTTTGAGTTACTTCTTGTGGCTAATCCTAAGCTGTGAGCCCCAGTAGTTTAAGTGATTTATTGCATTGAGTAAAAAGCTGCGATTTATTGTTTCTTTAAAAATTCATATCCCCAGAACCCTCCAATGGATTTTTGTTGTTGAGGTGTCTATTTTAATATATATATACAATCTATTTATATAAATTGATGTTATATTTTTAGTGTGTTGCATTTTCTTCCTAATCAGCTGTTTTGGCACTTCTAAATGCTTTACATCCTGATTGCTCTGAGCCACAGCTACCCATAACTGAGCTAAGGTTTTAGGAACAAAACTGACAGCACCTGATATGGAAATGTGACTTACATGGTGAGGTCGCACAACCACACTATATAATAACCCACTTTCCACACAAAATGTAATTGATAAGTGGAAAGGCTGTCATTAGAGGTGTATGTTTACTTATTAAATGTAATTCAATATTATTTACATTAATTATGGCTTAGGTAAGGGTTGACATTATCAATAGATCAGGACTGCTTTTAGATTAATGTGATTTAATGTAATAAAAATAATATAGTAAAAGAGCAGGGGTTAGTATTTCATTATTTAGTGTAGCTTAAATTGATTTAATTATTAGGGTTAGGGTCAGCATTGGGGTGTGGTTAAGTTAAGTAATTAATTTTAATAAATTGAGGTTTAGGGTCACTTATTTAATTCCTTTTGTTTTAATTTAATATACTTAAATGTAAAGTTAACATTCCTTTCTTACTTTATTCAAATTAATGATATGTTAGAAGACAACTATATTTAACATAAGAATACTTTTATGTTAAAGAAAGTATTTATACATCATCATCATGAGTGACGTCAACATAGAGGTAAATTACATTTACAACCTATCTCAACAACGTAGTTGGAGTCCAGGTAGTGTTTTCAATACAGTGATACCTTGAGGCAGTAAAAGTAACATGTAACCCCTCAAGAACATCTAATGACAAAGACGAACTGGAATGTGGAGGTAAGCATCCTGTTAGTCAATGGCTGACAAAAATCTCCCTGGCAATATCAATGAAATAATCTTTATGAGAGCCTCATCTTCAAATGGATTGTCTTCATATTTTGACTAAGACTGAGATAATTTAAACTGATAATCAATAATTAGTCTCCAGATGACATCTGACTGTAGCAGACACACTACTGAATAGCACAACTTCCCTCATTTATGTAAGTGTGGAAACCACTGCATTTCTGTGCGCAACGTTCGAAATTCACTATGGACATTGTTTTGATGATTCTGGTAACCACACCTGACTGTGGAGCAAATGATCTGTAGTCTCTGATGTGCCTGTCCCTGGTGTGTTCAAGAGCCCAGGGATCTGATATTGAACCTCTTAGTTCTTGGACCCAAAAGTCCAAAGGGAGAGGGGGAAATTAGTAATGACGGCTGCTTAGGCTTTGTCAATGAAGCTGAGGAGTGAGTCCCTCCTTTAGATCATTAATAGGCAGAATATGATTACATTCTTTTGACAGGAGTTGGAGTGCCTGTGAGAGGGCATTGTGAATGCATACATTGGCTTTGCTTTCTCCTTCAGCACTTGTTTCATAACTTCAGTAATCCATTCTTCTGTATGTCATTTGCCTTTCAATCTTAAAAGGAGATGTTGATTTAACTCTCCCCCAACCTTGTTCTTTGCCCATTTGTGAGGTTGAAACAAAATTACACCAAAGTGACAAGAATCCAAGGAGAATCAGATGTATGAATGTTTAGAGTTTAAGTTAAAAAAGCACCAAAAAGCACTACATGCCAATGATATTCTATGGAAGCGGTAGACAGGGACCTAGGTTCGATTTCGGGCCATCCACGATGACACCGGAGTCAGATACACCAATCGGGTTTGTCCCGGTCAAAGGTTTTACCTTCTGACGTAGGCCCACATTTATACTTTGTTGAATGGATACTCTGTCAGAAATGTGACTCATATCCCATCTTCCATATTACAATTACAGTATATGCGATGACATTTGTAAAACGGCATACAAGATATCAGTCACATTTGTGACAGAGCAACCCATCCGCCAAAGTCTAAATTAGGCTCTTAGTCTTTTTTATGAAGCTCAAAATCCTGCAGCGGGTCAAGCCTGAAGTTGTATCTGAGGAGGATGCAATGAAGACATTTGCCACAAGGTTCTTCTGAGAGCTGCGAAGATCTTGGAAGTCCAAATATTTTCATGCCTCAACTTTTCAGGATTTCTGAAGCAGCATCTCTAGGTCACTTTCAAAGCTCCCAGGACTTTAGGGACAGCACTTAGGGGCAGGAGCCACTCCATTAGAGGCCACTAGCAAGCCCCAGGCCAGGTCCCGTTGGTACAGGTCACTTCAGGAAAAAGGCCTCTTGCAGCTTGTTGCATCCCTATAGCCACTAAAGAGATATGCCAACTGGCCATGGGAGTCTATTTTCTTGTCATGGGTACAAGAAGGAGTAGGTCAAGTCCTTCAGGGCTTCTCTCAGGTTACAACAAGCAGAGCCCAGTTTCCTTCATATCTTCCGCAGGCCCAGAAAGCATTCTGGGGAGGGTGCCTTGAAATGTCACATTTATTGTTTACACTACCTATTGGGAGGGGTTGACTCCTGGCTCCTCCCTAACCAATAGGTTAAAACTTTCCTGGAGCAACCCTACCAACTTCTTTCAGCAGCTCCTGTTTTCCCTTCTGCTAACAATTCCCTAGTGCCCCCCTACTCCTAAAATATAAGAGAGGAACCTTTCCTCCCTTGTACAGAGCTCTTATGTCCAACCAAACTTGGGCCAGGAAAGTGACCATTCCCCTCTCCTGTGCCCACTGCAAGCTAGTTTCTGGGGGTAGTTTCCTTCCCACTGGGTTTGAGGCCTTCTCTTGTTCAGGTCTTTTCTCACACTAAACTATGACTGGGCAGGCCTCACCTCTAACCCTTCCAAGTTAATGAATTTCCTGAGTTCACCCCAACTACTCTCTCTGGGCTTGTAGGTATCAAATGCCTCACATCCAGTCCATCCTGTCAACAAGCCTAAGCCCTTGTTCAGCTCTTGCAGCAGTTTTCACACCTCATTAAGATCAAGCATTTGCTGGGCATATTCTGGCAGGCTATTGCAATGTACCCTCCATGAGTTTCAGGCAGAGATAAGGTAATTTTCTAAAAGTTACGTTTCCTGAATATGTATTAAAATTGCAACTTCATCAATTGGACTTTTAATAAAGATGATAATTAGTCTTTGAATGACTATTTTAGCCTTTTCCTGTCAAAAATTACAGATACATCTGTACGTTGAAATTTTTTAGGATCCAGCTACAACCCTGACAGAGAAACCAGCTAAAGGGGCCTAGTCACTGGAGGAACATGTTCATTTTAATTTCACAACTGTTTGACTTTTTAAATATCAGGCACCATACCTTGTGGACAACAAGGTGCATTTAGGGTTGATGTTAATATTTATAAGCAGGATTTCCCACCTGTTATTTTGACAGGTTTGACAGCATGTTTTTGGGCTGCTGCAGTCAGGCCATGAATGGTATACACTGTATACTAGGGACCTATATAGAAATTAAATAAGCCAATAAGTGTAAGCCAATGTAACCATTTTTAAAGGGGGAGCACAGGTACCTTATTCCTGTTTAGAAGGAGTAACATTGCACAGATGTTTAAATCCAACAAAGTATTGCGGAGCCTAATGAAATTACTACGCCATCATTGGCTGGCAGATTGGGAGTGTTTGTCTTAGAAAAACAGAAGACAGAGAGAAATTGCGCTCAAGAGTCACTGACTGTTGAAAGTTAGAATGATAACAGTAGAGCAACAACCCTTGGCAAGTAGCATACTGCTAGATTATAGCCTCAAAGGCATTGAGCAGGCAGCCATTTCTGGGACAAGCAGTTGAGAAGGGAGATCTAATCTCTCAGTCGATTAGCAATGCTGAAGTTAGTCATTCAGCAGATTTAAATAGCATACAAGTTGAAGAAAAACTTGCATTATATGGGACTCCCATATCTTAGATGATCACTTTCAGAAGCAAAGTATCATTAGGCCAAACTCCACAGGGCTAATAAATGCATTTCAGAAATGTCTACCTCATACTAACTCTGACTACTGCTAGATGATTAATCAGTCTATTTATACTAGAAAACAGAGCATTTTCAGGCAAGGGATGCACACAGGGAGGGCTCATCCATTAAAATTAATGCAAGGGTAACGGAATGTCACATTCTTTAAGTGAATAAGGGTCATCTCACTAAATCATACAAACATGAGATTTAAGAAGAACTGTTGGATACCCTTGCTTCTTAGGTGGTGGATAGTGCCTCTAAACAGAGTAAAAGGAGTAGCTTTGTGGATTAGGCCCAGGGATATCTTGCCCGTATTATAGAAACTGTTGTAAATGGTATTGGAGGACACAAAACAGGTTCTCGGGGATGAAGAGCAGGGAGTTTGTATCCAGAAAATCAAGCTGCTGTTAATAAGATTCACTTAGATCCAGCGGCTGTGGTAGTGATTATTGATTACACAAAGGTGGAGAAAGCTACTGAACTCTGGCATTTGTAATTAGTAACAGATAAGCTACTTTAATGATTTTCTCACTACTGGCCTGCATATGCCGAAGATGATGATGCAGAGGACCAGTACATTTTGTATCAGGCAGTGCTAAAATTCAGAAAGTTGATTGAACGAAATAAGGCAGCTAAAGCGCAAACGCTTATGCATCCAAGGCAAATTAACAGGGCATCTCCTGATTAAGCTTACCGTACTTAGATTCCAATAATATTTCATCTATTGGATTTAAACCATCATATAGAAGAGATCTAAGAAGTCACGCTTGACTCTTGATCATCACCAGATGCAAATGCCATTTATGACAAAAAAGCAGATTTTCCTAACTGAGGGGTAGCATAACCATATTTTTGGAATCTGAGTAATTATACTTAGGGTAGCCAGGGTGTATAGGCCCCCACTGTGCTGGAACGGCAACAGGAAGACTGGTAAAACAATATCTGGCTTTCACCTAGCGCATACTGGCTCTGTGCACACAAGGTGAAAATTGGTTAAAAGTTTTGAAAAATCATTCTAGCCAACACACAAGACAACAACGTCACACGTATGCTAGAGCAACATGAAGTAAATTTGGGAGAAACGGAACAAATCAGTAATAATACTTGGCGGCCAGCAAGAACTCCCCTACGATATTCAGACAAATTATCGAAAATAAAATATTGAGATGCAGAAATATCAAGTTGGAAATACTGTGAGGCACAAATATCGTTTGCAAACATATTGCTGACAAGGCTATCAATTTTAAGGTAAGTAATATCAATTAAAATAATATCTAAATTATTTATATCATTTACAATACTTTCTATGCTGTTAATATCGATGTTAAAAATATCAATGTTGTTAATATTGTTTATAAAACTATGGTTGTTAATATCATTTTTTTATTATTTCTATGTATTTTACTATATATTTTAATTGTATATGTTATACATTGTTTGTATAATTATTGTTAATGTTTTTTAATATAGTTTGTACATTTTTAGTAGATTTTAAATTTAATTAAAAAGTTTTTTGTCAATTTTAGTACTGTAGTGGATTGTGGAGTTTATAAGGGTAAAGGGTGTGAAGTAAAATAATTATAATTGATTAATAATTATTTTTTAATTAATAATAATTATTTAATGCATAATTATTTATGTTAATTGTATATTTTGTTTTATTGAGTTAAGTTTTAGGTGTCGGTTGTGGAGTTTGTAGGGGTTATAGAGTGGGTATTAAATTAATTATAATTAATTAATTGTTTTTAATTATGATTAATCATTTAATTGATAATACATTATGTAAATTGTGCAATAAATGTATTTTATTATTTCTATTTTTGGTGTGGGTTGTGGTTTTTGTATGGGTAAAGGGTGTCCAGGAAATTAATTATAATAAATAAGAATAAATGTTAATTTATAATAATTATTTAATTGATAATTATGTAAATTGTGTAACTAAGACATTTGTTATATATTTGGTGTGAGTTCTTGGATGTGTAGGGGTAAAGGGTGGAAAATTAATTAAATACAATAATTCTACTATTAGTTAATTACTATTAATTGTTTAATTGATAAATAATTATATAAAATGTGTAAACTTTATAATTTTTAAATATATTTCAGGTGTGTGTTGTGTAGTTTTTAGAGGTATAGGATAAAAATGTATTTAAGTAATAACAAATGCAAAAATAGTTAATTAGTCTTTGAAAATTGTGGCCCTCATTACAATGGAAGTCGGTCGGACCGCCGTCGGCCATCGTATCTGGCAGGTGACCATCCGACAATGAGTTGGCAGTCCCAAACGGGCTATTACAAACAGGCTGCTGTGCAGGTGGTCGGAAAGTGCCTTTTTCTACTGCGGCTTGTGTTGCAGCCTAGGAAATGGGCTGCAGCAGAAGCCACAGTAGAAGAAGGCACTTTGTGCACATCCATGCATTGTGTGCCAAGTACCATGTAGTGCCTGGCACATGGTGCATGGATGTGTGGTGCCCCGTGGCCCACGTGGCCCACGGGGCATGGGCACCCTGCTTGGGGTCCCCAGAGTCTGTTTCCATCTGCCTTTTCATGGCAGTGGGACCGACATGAAAAAGCAGTTGGAAAAGGACATCCTAATCCCTACGGATGTGCCTGCGCTGGCATAGCCTTCATTGTAGGGATAGGATTCCGCCCGCGCTCTGACAGGATCTTGGATCATGTCGAAGGCAGCGGTCTCTCCACCGGCCTGTGCGGTCTAACCGGCTGCATCAATTTGCGGCGTTTGGACCAATGCCCTGGATGTCGGGTGGTCCGCCGACATCGTAATGAGGGCCTGCGTTATTTATTATGTTATGTGTTATGCTTTTTAATTGTAAATAACATTGTATTTGTTATTATTTTGAGAATATAGGGGCCCATTACGATACCCGGCGTAAATAAATCCGCCAGGCATGGAAGCGGCAAAAATCCGCCCGCACACACCGCCTGAACACCGACCACGCCATTATGAGTACACAAACCGAAAACCGCCATCGGCGGAAAAATCACACAAAATACCGCCCGCCATCGTCCGAGTCGGAGTCAAACCGCCCGCCACGGACGGAAACACGCACGACAACACAAAACCGCCCGCCCACACGGCCGACACACCGCACGTGAAATTACGATCGCACCGCCATGAGCGCGGAAAAACAACAAATATACCGCCCGCCAGCGCAAACAACGCCGATGAGAATCGACACGGCAGAAGCCATGGCGCCAACGTACCTGCACAGAAACCATCCGCACACAAAACCAATAGCACACAACATGGCCAACAAGTCCACACAGCAAGGCACGCACAAATACACAAGCACAGTACACATCCCGAAAACACCCCCGGACAAACAAAAAATACAAAGGCCAGAACCCCAGACACAACACACCTGAAAACAACAGACCATGAGGACACACCCACATAGGTGAGTACAAAAGCAGCACTCCCACAGACCACAACCCCTTGCTACATTGCAAACCAGAGAGGAGAGGAGAGGACACAGTGACACAGCAAGGACAGCAGCACACCACAGAAACGCACACATCACTACCACCACCACCACCACCACCACCAAACACCACCACCACCACCACCACCACCACCACCACCAAACACCGGCACCACAAACCCCTGCACATTACACAACACACACCGCACCAGCACCACAAACACCATGGCACCACAAAGGATGCCCAAGTTCACGCCCATGGAGCTGACGGTCATGGTCGACGAGATCATCAAGGTGTACCCACAAATCTATGGGAACATGGTCCAGCACACACCACTAGCCACCAGAAACAGAATGTGGAACCGGATCGTAGACCAGGTCAATGCAGTCGGGACCCTGCCCAGGAACAGAGTCGAGATAAACAAACGTTGGAATGACGTAAAGAGCCTGGTCAAGAAGAAGGAGGGCAAAAACAGAGAGCTGGCTGCCGTCACTGGCGGAGGGAATCCCGCGCTCTTTAAGACCTTCAAAGCGTGGGAGGAGAAGGTGCGAGTCGTAATCCATCCGGAGATCCTCGCCGGATTAGCAGGGGAGTGGAGGCTGGTAAGTACAAACTAATGTATACCAGCACACCGCTATGTACTCACATGCGCAACTACCATGCCACAGCTCCCAGGGACAAACACCCCCATGTCCAGCACACAATACACAACACATCACACACACATGCAACAGACACTACCACACACAGCCCAAACCGAACAACTGTAAGATGCGTGGGGACATGTGTACACTAAGCCAGCCACGTAACCACCAACAGGTCCCCAAATATGCCAGAAGCGCCACAACGAGCACCCACCACACCCATGTGTCCGCCACAGCTGCACTAACCGACAAGTAACAGGTAAGTGGCAGGAACACAAAGTGCAGTGGGTGGGACGGTGGACAGCCCAAGTACAACACACACCAGGCCCCAGTCCCACAGCACAGCAAGGAGGAGCATCCCCCACACCCCACAGCCACGTGTCAGCCACCGCAGTGCACAACGACAGCCGAAAGGCAGACATCACGGTCCACAGCAATCGGTGTCAGTGGGTGTACAGCCACCCCCACGACCCACTACACCCCCCACCCCCACAGACCTGCAACATGGAGCACCCCCGCTTAGAGCCATGTGGCATCCAGTACAGTGCACGCACGAACAACTTGCAGGTGGGAAACTGGACAGGGCTGGATTACTGGAGGCATGAGGACCATAACACCACCAACACATGGGACATGTCACGTAGCAGACGAACACGCAGCACCGCCCACCATCACGAACAAGTGAACAATGTGCACACGGACATGAACAACAGACTCACACCCCACATGACCCATCACAGACATAGCAACACCCAAGGAGCCACGTCTGCATGCACAAGCCACACTGAATATAGTCCCACACGGCAGCCACTGTGCAACTCATCACACACAACCGAAACACCATTGAAGTCCTGTCCATGTAGCCCCCACTGCCTGTCAACCCCACACCCCACAACTACGCCTATGTAAGACAAACAACACTAGACGCAACAGAGCGGAACAACAGAAATGCACACGAACACCACTGAACCCATCAAACTCACAGACACACCATGCACATACAACATACCATCCATCCCATCCGTCAGCCCCAGTCTCATGAAAGGCATGTCATCCGCACAGCTGCCACACATACAGCAGTCACGCTAAGACACATGCCCATGACCAACCATGTGCCAGAAGTCAATTAAGCGCACGACACACTGTGAGCAACAACACACAACATGGGCCACACCCCCCCGAGCACTGCAGTGATGCACATGGCACAGGGCAGCACGCACACCAAGGAGATGGGACAACTGCAATACGTTGGCTGGCACACAACTATCACTCACTCATAACGATGCGTCCAATGCCATGTCCAGTAACCACAACAGACAGCAAATATGCAGGGCATGTCAGGCATGCACACACCTCAGACCATGCACTGTCATGCTGCCACAACACATGTCACGTTCGGCACCCATGGCTCACAGCATGTACCCCAAAAGCATATCCCCTCCCAAATGCGAATCTGGGGCATGGCCCCCATGTTGCCATATGCGTTCCTAAGCGTTCCATTTGAACCCCAAAAGCATATCCCCTCCCAAATGCGAATCTGGGGCATGGCCCCCATGTTGCCATATGCGTTCCTAAGCGTTCCATTTGAACCCCAAAAGCATATCCCTCCCAAATGCGAATCTGGGGCATGGCCCCCATGTTGCCATATGCGTTCCTAAGCGTTCCATTTGAACCCCAAAAGCATATCCCCTCCCAAATGCGAATCTGGGGCATGGCCCCCATGTTGCCATATGCGTTCCTAAGCGTTCCATTTGAACCCCAAAAGCATATCCCCTCCCAAATGCGAATCTGGGGCATGGCCCCCATGTTGCCATATGCGTGCCTAAGCGTTCCATATGAACTCCAAAAGCAAAGTACAAACCAGACCCAGGATGGGCCAGGAGCCCGCATACACCAGAGTCACAATGAGTAGGGGCACAGCAACACACCCATCGGCATGGCCAATCCGTCCCATGCCACATGTGCACAGCACACAGTCCCATTGCCTAGCACACACAACTACAGATGCCACAGCCACACACTCGCCTCCGGGAAACCCATGTACGAGATTGCACGAACTGCCAATGTCAGACGACTAATACATACTTCGCCAGGTGCAACACAATAACAAATCTCATTCTCTCCACAGGTGACGAACTGCTGGATGCTGGGGATGGAGACAGCAGCCAGCACAGCCAGCCCACAAGCCCCCAACGAGGACACACGGATCTGGAGGATCTGTCCTCCTCTTCGGACACGGACCACCAAGCTGGCCCATCTGGCGTGGCAGGGCCCAGCCGCTCCCCAGGACCCCTCCTACCCACCAACCCATCATCCAGGGATGCTGAACAGTCCCAGTCCCCTGCTGCCACTGTCGCTGCGGCCACACCCACGGTCATTGCGGCCACTACCACTGCCGCAACCGCCACCATCGCCGCACCGACCACCACCGCCTCCACCACCACCACGTCTTCGCTGGCACCAGCCCCAGCGCAGGTGGTGGCCCGGCCGACTGGATCCACCCTGGGAGCCACAGCGAGGACCGTGGTGTGCAATGTGGCTAGTGGGCAGGCCGGTGGCAGCAGGACTGGTAGGAGGAGCAGGGTCAGGGAAACGCCAGCCTCCCCTGGGAGCCATGCCCTGCCTCAAATGGCCAGAGTCCTTGGGGCCTATGAAGAGGCCCAAGGACAATGGGCCAGGTCTGCTACTGACACGCGGGAGGTGCTGGGGGTGCTGAGGTCCATGGACGCCCATATGGGCCAATTCGTGTCCCGTATGGACCAACTCGTGGACCTCATGGGCCAGCTGGTGGTGGCGGTGGGGTCACAGGCAAGGCCAGCAACACCACCTCCGCCACCACCTGCTAGGGCGCAGGCTCGGGCAGCAGTGTCCACTTCCCTGCGTCCACAGCCAGTGAGCACACCTCACCCACCACCAGCAGGTCGCCACCACACACCCCCTCCCAAACGTGGAAGGGGCCGTCCGAAGAGGAAACAGATCTCCCGGGAGGACTTCGCACGCTCCAGTCGCAAGTGAGGCAGCCAGCCAGCCTTCCGCCAGCCTTCCTTGACCAGCCACTGCATTGACTTGCTCTACGATCCCACTCCACACAGCCAGCTGGATGGCATGTGTGTGTTGGACTATGGACATAGAACCAGTGGGTACACCCTGATCATCACGCAGCCATGACCGACAGCTCATTGTCACTGCACGCACCACTTTTGTCATCACCTTACACACAATCACATGTCACAGTTTGTAATAAATGCACCTTTTTCACTAACTGCTGTTTGTGCCCTGTGTTTTATTTGTACGGAATACAACGGCCACCTTGGGCGGAAAGGCACCTGATGCGTGGCATGGCAATGGAATCCGGAGGGCCTGTAGGGACCTAGGGGTGGGAGACAGAACAGGAGCACATTCAATGAGTGTGTCACACACCCATCACACAGTACATGTCAACAACTACAAGCAATGTACACACATCGCACAGAGCAATAGGGCACAATGCCACAGTCACCAACAGTGGCATACTACCCTGGCCATGGAGCGTTGACACACTGCACGCAGTGAACATACGGCCACCCTGACACAGCACACACACACCTGCACAGATACAGACACATCATCCGTCGTACATGGACACTCACCGTCAAGTGAAGTAGCGGGCGATGAGCTGCTGGCGCACATTCCCAGCTTCCTCCTCTCCGCTGTCCACCTCACTCGAGCTGTCCTGGTCTGCGGGCTGGGGCCCTGGTTGATCTCCGTCATCCACAATGAGGGGATCTGCTTCCGAATGGCCAGATTGTGCAGCATGCAGCACGCCACCACTATCTGGCACACCTTCTGTGGGGAGTACGCCAGTGCACCTCGGTGCGGTCCAGGCACCTGAACCTGGACTTGAGGAGGCCAAAGGTACGCTCGACCACACGTCTGGTCCTCCCATGTGCCTCATTGTATCGATCGTCTGCTGGGGTGCGAGGATTCCTCAATGGACTGAGCAGCCATGCCCCATTCGGATACGCAGAGTCACCTGGGTGTGAGGGACACAGAGAACCGTTGCTATTCCAACTGGACAGGGGACAGCATCGCACAACCAGCACGCTACACCACTCCACATACTCACCGACAATACAGGCACGATCCTGTTGCAGATTGGCCATCAGTCGTGGCAAGATGCTGTTGCGCATTATGTGTGCGTCATGGGCCGAGCCTGGAAACTTGGCACACACGTGGGTGATCACCATGTCCGCAAGGCACACCACTTGCACATTCAGGGAGTGCGTGTGCTTCCTGTTGCGGTACAGGTGCTCAGTGGCCTGTGGTGGAACAAGGCCAACATGAGTGCAGTCAATGGCTCCCACGACGTGTGGGATTCTGCCAAGGGCATAGAATGCACCCTTCACTGCCGCCAATTCACGAGCCCTGGGGAAGCGGATGTACCTGTTCCGGTACAGCATCATGGCTGCCAGTACATCCCTCAGCACCTTGCTGAACATGGGCTGGGACATCCCTCCTCCACTGCCCACTGTGTGCTGGAATGACCCAGTGGCGAAGAAATGCATGGCGGCCATCACCTTAGCCGTGGGGGTGACAGCAGTCGGATACACCCTGCGGGGACGGAGATGGGGCTCTAACATGGCACACAGTCGATGCAGAGTTGGCCTGTCCAGCCGAAACTTCCTGATTACCTCTGTATCGTCCATGTCCGCCAGCAATTGGTATGGGCGGTCAATGTTCGGTCTCCGCCTGGGTTAAATGGCAGAGGACACATGTCAAAGCAACACGGCACATAGCAATTTCGCATACACATCACTGACATGACTGAGCAAGCACATGAGCCACAGCCCAGCTGTCAAGCTGGGACGGCACGGCCACAATACACTTACACAGGTCTCCCAACAATGGCAATGGCAAGTGAGACATACCACTGCCATGTGCATGCACATGGGGATCTAGGCCCCAATGACTTGCGGGGCGTGCTGATGGGGACTGACTGCATATCCGTCAAGCGGCAACGCCACGGCAACATGAGTGTCTGCTGAGCATGGAACTGCTTCCGAGGCTGGATGAGTATGGCACACGACGACGACGATGTGGGCACGGGCTGAGCGGCCAATACAAGTGGGACCTGTGGCACGAGGGGATATGAGACAGTAGTAGGTGTCAGCACTGCACCCTATGTACAGCACTGTACGGATCACAGCTCCCGAAACATTGACTGGTGTCCACATTGACAGCCCCATGCCAAGACGGCTGTGTGCTTGCAGTCACACGTCACAGGTGAGAGGTTGCATTGCACGTGCCAGGTGGCAGACGTACATAGTGGGAGCTGGCATGTGTGTGCATGTGTCTCCTGTTCAGGATCCACCAGATGGGCGCTGACTCTGTACTGACCATTGGACACAGCATGTTCCGTGGAAGGCTTGTGTGTGTGGGATGGTGGCACTGGATGTGCCTCCGTTGGGTGGGGGGCCATGCACAGGGCGGGTACGTCGATGATTGCGCATTGTTGGTCACGGTGGGTGCACCAACTAAGATGTGTTGCCCTGTGTTCAATTCCTATGTCCGCATGATGATGGACTGTGGATGTGGGCAGACTACACATTGGTCGATGTGCTGTCTATATGCATGTGCCTTCACACCAGGCACAGCTGCCCCTGCACATGTGACCCCTGCTGGACTCGCTGCTGGGTCTGTGGAGCTGATGCACCTTCTGCGCGTGGGGCGGGCAGCTCTCCTCACTTCCCTCATTGCGCATGTCATGTCTTTGCCGCAGGTGACATGGATCATGGAGGGCCCACATGTACGCGTGGGTAGGCTACACATGATTGTTCACTGGTCGCCACCCCCAGTCAGTGTTTCGAATGGGAAGGTTGTCGTGCTGGTGGTATGTTCGATGTGGCGGATGGGCGGGCCTAGGTGCGGGCTTACATTCCGGACATGGGGGGTAGTTGGATTGGCGACTAGTTGCAGTACACACGGGACACGTCTCTTCCTTTCCACATCTGGGTCATCCCTTGTACTAACTGACAGTGATACAGTCATCTTCGCCCCAGCCCTCATGTCCTCCCCTCGCCCCCCAATATGCATGCTCACCTGCGAGGCTAGCGCTTGCACAGGCAGCCCCAAGCTCGCACCAGAGAGGGCAAGGAGTGTATGTGTGGGTCCAGTTGCACGAGTGGGCTGTCTCAGGGTATGATGTGTGGCGGGACGCCGTCCACCTGCGTGGTGCCCCAAATGGAGACCCGGCCTGCATGGACTATGCATCACAGTCTTCGCCTTCCGGATCCGCCACCTGCGACACCCAGTGGCTGTGGCTGCCCTTGCGGCCAGGCCGCGTCCGTCTGTGGCTGTTGGCCCACACATTCACTCTTTGGCCTCTCTGGGGAGGGCTCGGGGGTGGTGGCGCACGCGCTTGCACTTAGTCGCAATGGCATGTGGCGTGGTTGGTATGATGGGCAATGGATGGGATGGTGCGAGCCACCTCCCGTGACGTCAGTGCTGCTCGTGCTGTGGTGCGTCCCCCTACACTTCCATTTGACTTGTGCCATGCTAGACGTTGAGGTTCTATTGCCTGCGTGATATGACCAGGAGGAGCGCGAGGAGACCTCTCACACACCATGCTCCACTGCCATCCCGTGCCCTGTATCGCCTGTGCGGATTGACTATGTTGGGGTTACACCTGGTCGACTGGGGCTGTGTGTGCCTTGTCAAGGGGCATGGCGGGCGCACAACAGGATCCAGCTTGTCCACAGAGGGTGGGCTGAGGTGCGCCTGGTACCGCTTGTACGTGTGCCCGGCTGCTGTGCACACACGTGTTCACTCCCCCCGACAGGTGTCCTCTCACAATGCCCACGGAAGCGGTGGTGTACTGTTCATGACCCCTCCCAACACGGCGTGCTCCAACTTGGCATGTGCGCATCTACCCGTCGCACCCACCCACCTGAGCACTGCGTCCATACGACTTCACACGACACATGTGTGTCTTCCACAGTAGTGCTACTCATTTGCGTTGACATCCAATACCAGTGGACTACATGGTCATGTCACGACTGCCGTGTACTTCACATACTCTCATCCTCTCTCATTCGTACTTGTGAAATGAGTCAGCGGAGACAGTTCTGGTTTCAAACATTATATTGAGTCTTCTGTCCTCTGTGATGCAGTATAGTGGACACTACTGGCAGCGGAATACATGTTGAGGATATACTGAGCATGATTACAAATGGGATAGGGTGTGGGGTTACATCTGCTTGGCCAAGGCTGTGCTAATGTACATTTACGTATAGCTGCGGAGCTGCGGACTTTGACACAGACGGTATACATGTAGCCTACCAGACCGCTCGGCATCATGGGCACAGTCCATCTCAGTTCCATGTGACAGGTTTGCTGCGGTTGTTCCTCATGCACGCGTGCATGTGAGATGACATCAGGGCATGTGCTTGCGTGCATGCAGCGGCGTGCCACTTGTTGTTGCACTGTGGTGGTTACTGGACATGTCACAGTCACTGGGGTCGTGTTGTTGTTGTATGCACTTGTCGTCCATGCAAAGGTCCTGGTATGGGATTCCCGGGGCGGGGTGGGAGGGGTGCAGCACCCACAGACTCCAGGCGACCTATTCATGTCCACTGAGCGGTGTGTGTGTCCATGTGCGCTGGATCCATGTCGTGTCCTGGTTGTTCGTGCAGTTCCGTCCATGTGGGTGCGATGCACAGAGCCCATGCCACTGCCTCCCACGATGCATGCGGTGTTCCTGGATGTGATGGGGAACAGTGTGCATGTCCCGGTCATATCCGATGTCATGGCGATGTCGTTGATGGTGTGGTTACAGTTGCCGGTCGTTTGGTATGGCTGTTGTGGTGGTGACTGGCCAGTCCGTGCGGAAGCTGAGCATGGGTGCGGGGTTGGACTTCATAGGTCACTCGGGAACCTGCGTTGTGGTCCGACGTATTTACAGGTTGTCAGGTATGCGATGCCGTCCAGCAGGGCTTCCATGTCATTGGTGGTGTACATGTTTGCCAGCCAATGAAGCGGATGGTGGCTGTCAAGGTGTTGTTCGTAGGTTGTCCCTTGGAGGACCATGATGGGGCATGCTGGGTGACATTCGATGTAGCTGTTCTCGATGATCCGTCGTGTGGAGGCACAGTGGTTCCATTTCAGTGCGCGTGCGATGTTGGCCACATACGCCATGCCCCGATAGGCAGAGCAGGCCCTGTCGTGTGCGTCCAGAGGGAGGAGTAGTGGTAGCAGGTCCGCCTTCAGACATGCCGGGTTGGAGAGGCATATCTCGACGGGATGCTGGTAGGGACACCTCCGACAGTAGAAGACGGGCATGACGCAGCTGAACAATGTGATGCGGTAAGTCAGTCGGTAACTTACGTTCAGCAGGGACAGGAGATCGCATCCCAATGTATGTATCATGTTGGTTTGGTACAGCTTGAGCTGTTCGGCGTAGTTGGGTAGGTGTGTTGCGGTTGCCATTTCGCAGCGGTTCGTAGAGGTGGCGTGCTCCGGCTGTGTGTGCAGTCTGCAATGTGCACGCTCCGGGGTTGCTGTGAGCTCTGTGTAGTCGTGGGGAGACAGGACTTGTGTTCTGTTGGCTTGTTTGGAGGACACGGGCCCTCTTCCCACATGCTTCTCAGACAGTTCAAGGTCAGTGCTGTGTGACTCCTTCCAATTAACTTGCATGTGGCCGACATGGGGGAGTGTTTTCTTCTTTCTTCCCCGTCCGTTGTGTGCTTCTGTGATATGCGCTATCTGCCCTGTGGTCGGTCTCTCGGCATGCCTGTGTTGGTCTATTCTTGGACAATGGCTGTATTCACCGGCTTCTGTCGTAGGGCTGTGGTTTCGGTGTTGGAATGGAAGGTCATTCAGTGCTGTCTGCTCTCCCTTGTGTGGGCGGCAGGCTGCCTTTCCGCTCTGCGTTGGGCCTTGTGTGTGGATGTTATTCTTGGGCCACCTGTTGTCGGTCCCCGGGCTCTTTGGTGTTCCGTTTCATGTGTCTTGTTCATATGTGCAGGGTGGTATGGGTTTTTCAGTGTGGTACTGGCGTTCCTCTTCCCGAAGGGGCCCTGCTTCTCCTAGTTGGTGTTGCCGCCGCTGTGTGCTTCGCCATGTTTGTTACACTGGGGTGTGTCCTGCTGTTGCGTGACTTCACTGACATGTGTGCGTCGGTTGTGTGGCGTTGGGTGTTGTCCGTGAATTGGGCGTTGGGGACATGTCTGTGGCCGGCCTGTCACGTGTCATGTGCGTTCGGGGTGGGGCTGATGTGTGTGCTGCTTGGTTGTGTCCCTGTGTCTGTGTGCGACGCATGCATGGCGCTGCGGTTGGCCTCTGCGTTGTGCGCATGTGTGGCGGCGTCATCGGCGCTTTGTGGCCGTGACGGGGTGGTTGGTTCCTAGTCCCAGGTGGTGTGTACACATGTGTTCCGCGATGTTAGGATTTGGCCTGTGTGTCATATGTGGATGCAATGGTGGATGTGTAGTGTGCACGCGCTGGTGGGGGTTGTCCGCTTTTCCGCCCTTGCACTGTGTGCGCTGTTTGCGTGCACTTGTTGTGTGTGTGCCTACCTGCGTCTCCGCGGTACGTTGCGTCCTTGGTGGTGCATCAGCAGAAGCATGGGAAGGGCCTGCAGTGCTGGATTCATGCCCGGGTGCCGCTTCTTCGTTGTCCGTGCTCTGCGTCCGTGTTTCCGCCTCTCTTTCACGTGCGGTGTCTCTTTGCCGTGGGAGCCGTTTGTTTGCGGCATCGTAATTTATGCGCCGGGCGGGACGTGTTTCGTCGGACGGTGTGTGTCAGTTGTGCTGCGCCGCTACGTGTGCGGGCGCACTTTGATGGCGGACGGTGTTGCTGGCTTGCCGGCGGTGTTTGGCCTGCTTTTCGCATCGTAATTGGGTGGGCGTGTGGACTGCTGCGTGCCGGCGGTAACTGGTGGTTTTTGCATCCGCCAGCACGGCGGTTGTGCTTCCGCCCGCCATCGTAATGAGCCCCTATGCTTTTAGTTTGTTTGGAGATTTTACAGTAGGCTTTTTGCTATCATTCCTAAGTATTCTAGGCCTTTTGTAGTAGGGTATAGTTTAACTTGCTGTTGAAGGTATTGGTACATTTGCTTAGTTTGTTTAGATAGTTTAGGTTTTAGTTGTGTGACAGATTGCTGTATTCAAGTTCCTGATAGCTCTGTTCTTTTTGTAAGGAGGTTATTAGTTTGTGTAGTGTAGGTGTGCCTCGTCCTGTTGTTGATTGAAAGGCATTAGGCCATCCTTCAACAGCGTTATTGGTTTTGGCTTGTTGGTTAAGTGTAGAAAGATAGACATTCCACCAGGGAATTTGAAATTTGGGTTGTCTCCTATGGCCTGATCTATGAAGTCTTCCCACCCAGTTGTCTTCGAAGTAGTCTAGGAGGGGACTTAATTTTTGCTCATGTTGTTGGTAAAAAGGGCTTTCTAGCAAAAGGTTGTAATGTTCAGCAACATCAGTTACTGGCACGTAGGCTAATGCAATAAGTTTTTTAATCTGGTTTGCATATTTACTGTTTGTTGCATACTCTACACTATGGGGTCGATTCCGATCTCGCTCGGACAGCCCTCCGAGAGCTGTCTGTAGCCTTACCTTGCGACCGACTCGTTCCGGGAGCCGGTCCGTCCGGGCGATGAAGTACGATGCGCAAATGTGTAAAAATCCCGATCGGCACGTACGCTCCCATTCCAGCAACATTTCCCGTACGAGCCGGATCAGTAAACGCCGATTCGAGTCGCACGGAAACATTTTCACAGCAGTTTCTGGCCGGACAAGTACGATGCGTACTTCCTACACGCCGAACGGGTCGCCACTTCCAGCACGTCACAGCATCCGGGAGAGCTGTATTTCAGGTCCGATTCGCGCCACTACACGATCCACGGCTACGAGACGGACCAACTATCAACGTGTACGAGACGGAGCAACAATCAGCAAGTACGAGACGAACCAATGATGAATCCCATCGCGCAAGTCATCCCAGTACTGTATATCTATGACCGGATCAGGAACAGACGCGTACGTCGCAGACGGTAAGTCAGACACCCACCACACAAACAAACGTCACAAACCCGCGAAATGCTACACACACATAGGGGGTGGATTTCCCTTCCACCAGCAACAGCCAAACCATAGGGGTTGTATGGTTATCACTACCAGCAGTCCCCACTCATAGGGGGGGGAGCTCATCACTACCAGCAGTACCTACTCATAGAGGGCTGGATGCCCATCACTACCAGTATCCCCTACTCATAGGGGGCTGGATGCCTATCACTACCAGTATCCCCTACTCATAGGGGGCTGGATGCCCATCACTACCAGTACCCCCTACTCATAGGGGGCTGGATGCCTAGCACTACCAGTACCTCCTACTCATAGGGGGCTGGATGCCCATCACTACTACCATCCCCACTCATAGGGGGCTGGATGCCCATCACTACCAGCAGTCCCTACTCATAGGGGGCGTATGGCTATCACTACCAGCAGTCCCCACTCATAAGGGGGGCTCATCACTACCAGCAGTCCCTACTCATAGGGGGCTGGATGCCCATCACTACCAGTATCCCCTACTCATAGGGGGCTGGATGCCCATCACTACCAGTACCCCCTACTCATAGGGGGATGGATGCCCATCACTACCAGTATCCCCTACTCATAGGGGGCTGGATGCCCATCACTACCAGCAGTCCCTACTCATAGGGGGGTGTATGGCTATCACTACCAGCAGTCCCCACTCATAGGGGGGTGGGCTTATCACTACCAGCAGTACCTACTCAGAGGGGGCTGGATGCCCATCACTACCAGTATCCCCTACTCATAGGGGGCTGGATGCCCATCACTACCAGTATCCCCTACTCATAGGGGGTTGGATGCCCATCACTACCAGCAGTCCCTACTCATAGGGGGGTGTATGGCTATCACTACCAGCAGTCCCCACTCATAGGGGGGCTTATCACTACCAGCAGTACCTACTCATAGGGGCTGGATGCCCATCACTACCAATATCCCCTACTCATAGGGGCTGGATGCCCATCACTACTACCATCCCCACTAATAGGGGCTGGATGCCTATCACTACCAGTACCCCTACTCATAGGGGGCTGGATGCCTAGCACTACCAGCATTCACACACATAGGGTGTCTAAGCCAACCCCCACCATCTTGGCAAGATTGTTTTTTTGTGTGTCAAATGCTTGCAACACAGATTCTGACAGTGAACATACAATGTGACTCCCATCACATGTGTGCCCAAAAGGTCATTGTGGGCTTAAAAAATCCAGCATTTTTGGATCATTGTGGTAATGGGGTCTAAACCCCCCATCACTACAGTGACCAAAAGGTGATTGTGGGCTTCAAAACACCAGCATATCCGGAACATTGTGGTAATGGGGTCTAAACCCCCATCACTACAGTGACCAAAAGGTGAATGTGGGGTTCAAAACACCAGCATATCAGGAACATTGTGGTAATGGGGTCTAAACCCCCCATCATTACAGTGACCAAAAGGTGATTGTGGGGTTCAAAACACCAGCATATCCGGAACATTGTGGTAATGGGGTCTAAACCCCCATCACTACAGTGACCAAAAGGTGATTGTGGGGTTCAAAACACCAGCATATCAGGAACATTGTGGTAATGGGGTCTAAACCACACATCACTACAGTGACCAGAAGGTGAGTGTGGACATAAAAATAGCAGCATCTTCAAACCAGCATGTATGATTCCTGGTCCCAACACAAGCAATGTTGTGGCAATGTAGTGGTTGTGTCCCATACAAACATAGATTTGGTGAGGCAAAGATTGCTGTGTATCACAAGAACACCCTCTGCCATGTGCAGACAAGCATTGGCCATGATCCCTGACAATGCCTCCAGTGTCCAATTAGACTATGTGAAAAGTGAGCATCATGGTGCATACACACATATCTTTACGAACAGACACACAAACTAAGGAATCCTGTGGAGACTGTAGATGTTAGGTGACCAAGTCCCATACCATGGCAGCAATGGGACATACAAAACATGATAAATGTGCAGGCTGATGAGCTAGGAGACCCAGGGACACTAGGGAAAAACCTCCAAACAACATCCAGCCAATGGACCGCAAAAGCCATACCAATGCAGTGGTGCAGATGTACAAACACAGACAGGCAGCCCCACACTGCATATCAAACACAACATGTGTGTGTGTCTCAGTGTCCCCAGGCTAGTACACAACACACGATGGTGGGCTGAACTCCAATGACACAGATGTGTACACAGTGCCATACAAAAGTAACTCATGAACTGTGCACCCCTTTGTGGGCAAGCAGGCATTGCCAGATGAGTGGGATCCCAACGGATTCATGCGACATAAGCTGGGCGGAACAGCAAGAGACAGACCCACTACAGCACTACCCTCAGGGACCCTACATTGGGGTGACAGTAGCCTGTATGATAATCCCACTGTGATGACAAAGGTAGATGTTGCCCATACTGTGGAGCACAGTCACCTGTGCACACTGGGTCATGTGTCCTGACCAACAAACTTCCATCACACCTACACAAACACAAATCACTGGCCATGGCCTGTAATCAATGGGCAAAATGTAGGTAGGGGCCTAGCCATGAGACAACTCACATTTGGCCACTCACAACACCACACACCTTGATCTGCACCAATGTGCATCAGCTAAGCACACATGGACTGGTGACATTGCTCATGCACCCATGACAATCCCAGGGGTGGTGGGGGATCCAAGGTACCCAAAATCATCACACATGGCCAGTCAACAACCCTTGTGAATGTCTGCCACACTGCACAGTATGCGGTACATGGGCATGACGTGAAATCTACCAGAATCATTGGGATCCCTGCCACACTCCCACACCAATGAGGAACCAAAGGAGACCCACAAAGAACACATGTCGACACCTTCCAACATTGCAGCTCTGACCCTGATGAGTGGGAGTAGTCACACACACATACAAGTGACCCACTCACTGACAGATACCACAT